>LR999901.1:2407500-3007500 GCA_905220335.1 Noctua pronuba | reverse complement strand
GAAAAAAGTCCAATTTTTTTGGATTTTGCGAGGCAAATAATGCACTTTACTTTACTTTCGCAATTGACACTCGACTTATTACCTTCCATTCACAAACTAGATTCAGTCTACCTAACTCCTACGTAATTTAACCTTAAAGAGACCTGTTTAAAATGGGTTAAAACAGCTGCGTATGATTGATCAAGTACTTAGCTTGGCGTGTCAATATGCTGTTCGCGGCATTGTAATGGCGTCTGGGTCCCACAAGTCACAAGTCGCAATGGCGGTCTTGTTCGTTGATTAGTATTAATTTTACTTATCGCAGTTTAAACAGTACAGTACAGTCTTAACGTGAACTAAATTGAGGAAAAAACGCCAGACGTCTCGACTTGGGTAATTTATTTTTTCCATTTTATTCAAGCATAGGAAAAATACAGCGTCTTTTTAACGTCGTCATGAAAATAAATACTCATTGTTCTATGTAAGCTATCAAGTATCAATTAACATACTAAGTTGGTAAAGGAGCTAGAATGCGAAGAATCTCCGTCATTTCCCTTAACACGTCAACAGCTCAACTATTCGAAGGTTAACTTTATAGCCATAATACCTAATACGATAAATATTATATTCGATCTCTAAGTAAGTAAATAATTCTGACCAATGTCTCATGTGGGCGTAGTGTCTAAGTTATTCAAACGTTAAAAATAGATCAATAATATTGTAATGGCCAAAGCATCCTCAGATAGGCAGACATCATGACATATATTTGATAACCTTTAACCGATGAGTAGGCTCTGATGGAATGACGGGTAATTGTTCAGATATCGATTAATAGCCAGCTCAATAACATAATCGACGAACTGTCGTTAATAAATGTCATATTAAAACGCCTCCAATCGATAGGCATGTGCGGAATGTAATTAATTTCTAACATGGAACTGTATTCTAAAATAATTTTAATGAATACAGTATTGATAACAAACATACGATTTCATGGTCAGCAATTGGATACTTCACCCTACTATTTTGAAATATGGAATGCTTAGGTACTTCTACCAAGTGAGATAGAGACGGAGAGAGCGTTCTCTTTCTTTCTTACACTCGTGTAAATATTGCAAATTGTTGTTTGTTCCACATTGAAACCAAATTACTATGCACACATAAAATATTTTCATCTGTTTAGCAACTACAACTTCGTGATTATCCTGTTATCACGTAAGAAGTCTTTCAAAAGTTAATGAAGTGCTAAAAGTGATATTTTTTGAGAAAACGGTTTCCATTAAATAATTTAACATTTCTCTCCTTGACACTTTCTGTTTCTCTTTTTAACTGACTTCAAAAACGAGGAGGTTCTCGATTCGGTTTTTTTTTTAATGTATGTTCGGCCATAACTCCGTAGCATTAGCAAAATTTTTTTTTTGTTCGAAAGATCCAATTCCGAAATGGTCCAATTTCTTATAGATCTGATGATGAATTCAGGAGACAGACAATGGAACTCTTCAAAAAATTACAGCAAATCAACCGCGATTGCTGCTATTATATATAAAGTTTTCCATTCTAAAATTATGTCTTTTTAACAAGAGGTCAAAGTACCTAAGCAGTACCTATGTAAATAGGCAATGTGGTCATCTTTTTTAACAAAGAAAATTTTGCTTTAAACTGAGATTGCAGTATCAACAATATACCTAAGTTCTTCATAATTTTACGAAGAATGTAGGTATAATGATACTGAGGTTAAGAGACAAAAGAAATAACATAATTAAGTATCTATTTATCAAAGGTCAAAAGTGAGTTGCGTGCGTCTAGATTACATCTTCAACATACGATTCTTTAAGTTACGTAAAACTTAATAAGTTACGCTTCAATTGCACAATTAAATATTGAAATATGGTGTCCATGTCTACTCCATCTATCGGCTGTTAAGACATCATCAGCATTGGCCAGCATCACACTGCTGGAAATGTAACTCACTTCACACGGCATTTTACTTGATCCTAAGTTTTTCCTATTCAGTTGTTAGTTTAGTTTTTTAACTAGGTATATCTCATTAAAACCATAACTTCCAGCCAGATCGTTGTAAAAAACTGTTTTAGTACAACAAAAGAGAAAGAAAACTTCAATAAATCGTGTTTGGTAACATCTCCTCTTTTTTTTGCATCGCAGAAAAAAGGGGAGGCCTATACCCAGCAGTGGGTGATTCCGGGCTGATATGATGATGATGATATCTCATTGAAACCCCAACAGTATCTTCCTTTTTTGTACTGTTATCTGTCTCTCTGGTAGGTAAAGGTTTTCATTCAATTTCTCAGCCCTGCGCTGGTTGCTTTCCAGACCATTTTTTTTCATGAAACAGTCCAGTATAAATGTATCTGCTAAATGTACTTATAAATGTATAAATGTATCTATAAAATGTATCTTGCCATCATTGTCTTTGGTCTTTCAGTCTTACCAAGGGGTATCGTATTACCCAGTACTAACTGGGTTGTGGAGGTCAGATAGGCAGTCGCTCCATGTAAAATACTGGTATTCATCTGCATCCGGCTAGACTGGAAGCCGACCCCAATATAGTTGGGAAAAGGCTAGGCAGATGATGATTGTCTTTAGTCTAGACTCCCTACCACGTCTTTGTTTCTCTTTGAGTTTCATTCGTATTATTTTAAATTCAAGGATCCTCTCTTGCATCGAAATGATGCATCCCACCTATTCTCATGGCGGCATTTTCTCCTCACAATCAGCCTCAAGGAACGCAGCTTTCTCCTCCTGCTACGATTTGGCCTTCCCACTTAACTGAGTTAACCCCACTTGAAGATGGCAGGTGCATTCATGATCGCAGATGCAGCACGCGAAAATTCTACATAAATGCCCCGAGCTCATTGTAAATGTAAACGGTTTGCAGACATTGTTTTGTAAACACGAGGAGCAGGGGCAGATGTTACCAAACACGTGTTATTGAAGTTTTTCTTTCTCTTTTGTTCTACTAAAACTGTTTTTTTTACAACCATCTGGCTGGAAGTTATGGTTTCAGACTCATAACTGGTGGTTATATTAATGATTACTGTCTCTACGACACGGGGAACCCTGGTGTGGAGACCAGATACCAATTTTTTGATGTAATGTACTTCTGAAACAATAGTTATTTGTATTAAAGTTTATCATCTTTTGTTAGTTTCAAAAGTAACAGCACAAACCTAAAACCGCTTCTTACTTTGACAAGCCAAGATGTGAATCTGATGAACCTAACCACCACGGCAATGCTGTAACGGAACACAAACAAATCGGTTACAATAACAACGTCACCGCAGATCACCTGATATGAGCTCTCGATCTTCTTAGCATTTCGACCAACAATAAATTGATTAGTGTTTTGGGTAATTCCATCAGGAATTTCTCAATCGCAGCTTGGAGTTCGGATTTGTGCCCAGTTACTGGCAATAGGCTCGTCCCCCATTTCATGGAACGTAAACATACCTGACGAAACAAAGTGTATTATAAGTAACCCTACGGGTGAAACTATAAAAACCACCAATTTCTTCGGCTTCACAATTCTTTTATTTTTCAATCCCATGAGAATTCAAAACAGACGTGCTTGAATTAGTACGGAAATAGTCCAATCATGTTTTCAGCCTGATTCGAGCTCGCACAGAACACGCGTGAGCTAAAGGGGTCACTCACATGACGTCAGAGCGTAGGAAATAACATGCAGCTGAACCGAAGTACCGTCAACCACACGTCCATGAGCCAAATTGACTTCCACAGCGCCGCGACTTCGCAGCTTTAAGAGCGGATTTCGTAGTTCAAATGGTGGTTTGAGGTGCAGTTGACTGTAGGTAGTCACGTGAGGAGTGGTTGGGGCATTGATTGATGCGTTAATTAGGTCGTTAATACTGTTTAAGCATTGTTATGTCGATGAAACGAGGGGGAGCAAAAGAAAAGAAAGATGCATTCTGTGACATGATTATTTGAAGGAAAGAGTGGATGGTAATGCGACGTATGATGGTGGAGAATGGGAGAGGAAATCGTTTTGCATCGACACCCACCTACAAGAGGTCTGTGACAATCACTATCAAAAGTATCGTATTCCCTGTTAGAAATCACAAAAGGGTTGCCATGAGCTTTTGGGTATCATAAGTCAATGAGGAAGAGCTCGTGGCTAAATAATAACTGCCGCTCTAGTCGATCTTCGGGTTAAGCCGCGCATTACATTGCGAGTTTCATCCGTGCCACGGAAAGCACGTTAAGCCGTTAGTCCCGGCTGTCGTTTGTAGATCTTTGCCAGACGTTACAGGTAGCCATTGGCCCGAAAGTCTGACAACCTGTCTTACCAAGGGTTATCGTATTACCCAGTACTAACTGTGTTGTGGAGGTCAGATAGGCAGTAGCTCCATGTAAAATACTGCTATACAGCTGCATCCGGTTAGACTGAAAGCCGACCACAACATAGTTGGGAAAAGGCTAGGCAGATGATGAAGTAAATGCCATACATTTTTAACTTTTCCATCGTCATTAATAAAGAATATTGTTCTTGTACTTCATTTTTACAGTTCACAGTTTCCGGCCATTTCCATATCACATGGGTAATAAAGCCAAGTTTTCACACGACTTTTATGATATTCATAATAATTCACCAAAACAATGGAGTGAATCCGTGTGACAATGACATGTGTGCCGAATTTCCTTCCGGTGACATTGGTGGCGGTGTGAATTTGACTGCGAAGGGAACAGATGGAAAGGCCATCTGTCATGATCTGAATGGACGAGCTGACGTGATAATAAGGGGGCGTCCATTAATTACGTGAGGCAATTTTGGCGATTTTTTGACGCCCCCCTCCTCCCTTTGTGAGATGTCTTTTGACTTGACTTGACTCCCTCTGCCCTCACCCCCCCCATGATCCCCCTAACTTGAACCGCATTTTGCATACTTGCAACGAATTTCCATTTTTGACATATTAAGCTTTTCAAAGGCGAATGCCAATCCCAAATGTGTTTGGGTTCTCCATTTTAGATATTGCAGGTGGATCTAGTTGCTACTTGTTGAAAGCAAGCAGATTCTGGGTAGGTAAAAAGATAAATAAAATAAAGACGACTGAAAAACTTAGCCAAGGAAACAGTGGATGGACTGTGTGAAGATTGATAAAGGGTTATTTCACTACTGAGATGAGTAAAAGAGAAGTATGGAAGAAGAAGACACACAGCGTTGACTCCAAATAAATTAGTAGTAAAGGCAACTAGGCAATGAATGATGAAAGCATAATATTCTTGGACTAGCACTTCATCCACGACTTCGTCTGCAAAAATTGTTATAGCTCGGCTAATATGCATGATATAAATACAATTTATAACCTATAGCACCCACGAATAATGTAGTTTTCTGCCAGTGAAAGAATTTTCAGAATTGGATTATTAGTTCCAGAGATTACTCCCTACATACAAACAAATTTTATCTCTTTATAATATTATGTTTGAATCTTGAATTTACCGACCCCAAAACGCTATCCTACCCGTATCTATCACTCTTTGAACGCATAAACAGTTATTTTAAAAATTAACCTTCTGACATCGATAACATCTGTTCTGAATCTTAAGCTTTCTGACCTCGAATGAGATAAGAATACGAACATAACATCATTTCATTCTCTTGTTTTCATTGGACGAAAATAAAATGATGACTGAATGGCTTTAGTGCCTCGTTGGTCGCAAGCGCTATTGCTAGGTCAGCAGTCTTTAATTCGATTCTTGAGTCGGGCAAACTGTTATTGGGTTTTTCTCTCAGGAATTTTCCAGTAGTAGCTTCTGGTCTGTGCCCAAATAATGGAAAAATGACTTATTGACAGAAATGTTAGTTTTAATTAGGCTTAATCCTTCTGGGATTACAGGCGTGATGTTTTGTTATGAAAATAAAATTCGATGTCGAACGGACCACGTGTCTACCGCACCGCACGGTGCTATATCTGGACACACCTACTTCCATCATGTTTTTCACTAGATTCTGACTATTTTGACTCAAATTTTCGTAATTAGGACAGATTATTCGCTGTTCCGGGGATATTGGATTGGAATGCTCAAAGAATTGTGGTATGCTGTTTAGAGAAATAATTTGCTATCTATAGAAATAAGAAATCGTTGATTCTAGTATCTCCCACGATGCGAGTTGCGGAGATCGAAATGGCATTTGTTCTTTGTTTAGTTAATTACATAGCATTTCATTCATGAAAGCTGAACCTAACACAATCAGGAAAACATGGTTAAATTATTTAGGAAGGTATGGAGTAGGAAATGGAAGGTGTCAATTCTGGGCCTTCCTTCCCTTCTACACTACTAAGCCGCACCACTGGTGGTGTCGTGGGGATTTTTTTTCCCTTCTACACTACTGGTCCAGTGGTGTCGTAGATATTTGTAAAATACATATTTTACAAATGGAAGGAAGGATTCTGGGCACCAGGCACCAAAATAGAAGAGCTCTTAATTTCGAAATTATGGCATGGACAGATAACTAGGATTGCACTTGCTCGTCATATCAACATCATCAGTGCCCACAACGCTTTTACCACCTTTTACTCACCAACTAAAAATGCCTACTCAGTACTCACCATCAGAAAAAACCCACCAACCATTGTGTTTATGGCCATGACCCGATAGATTGGGTGGTCAGATAGACCAACCAAATGATTGAGTCACCGCAACCAATGACTTGGCCAAGTCGCTGCTAAAATAAATTACTTACTCACTCGTAAAATTGTTTTTTCGCGGCATTTGCAACCGATGTTTGGCACATTATTTGGCTGTTAATTCTAGCATTTATCGGCGTAAAAATGTGTGTCTAAGATCTTTGACAGTCGTTACGGGTAGTTAGGGGCCCGATAGTCGGATCCAGTATCTCCAAGTATTGTTGCTTTCCCAGTAATTGCATTTTGGAGGTCAGATAGACAGTGGCTCCATGTAAAATACGGGTGTTAGGTAAAATACTATACAGACAACGCGCAACAATCGGAGTAAAAATGCCCTATTTAAGATACCTCTTCCTCTTTTCAACTTACCGCGGATTGACCCTAAATTGTCTTCAAACTAGCGCCAAAAATATTCACAATGCAAGGTGTCTTTCGTCATAAGGAAGTCCAAAAGCCCAAATTACGTAATCCCTAAATTAAGTTTTGGTTTTTCTACTCATCTTACGCAAGATCGCCAATGTGGACTGCAGTTTTTGCACGTTAGCACAGATAATTTAATACCTACATCTACCTTAATCATCATGAGCTGATGTGTATTTTTTGCTCTAGCGGAAAACCTTTTAAAAAGATCCACAATTTGCATCTCAATTCTTTCTGGTCCTTTTTCGGTATTTAAAATTCATTCTGTCTCTGTTGTTTGCAAACTATTGACAGAAACAGATCATTTAGAGCTACTCAAATTTATTTCTGATGCAAACGGGCCTTACGCAATGCCTGATATCCACCATAGCGCAGACGTAGCTCTGCAAAGACTTGCAAAATCCAACCAATCACAGGAGAGACGAGACGAGAGACGCGATGTGCATTTCAGTGTGATTGGTTGAAAATTGGCTGTCTATGCCGCCTCTAACTTTTTACTCAACGACCTTACTAAAACTGTTTTTTTTTGTCCACAGCTCCTCGGCCTAGCAGTCATAGGCATTGGAGTGGCGGTCCAGCTCAACTGGACGGTTGTGAAGGATGAGCTCAAGACACACTTGACGGTCGCGCCATGGGTGTTCATTATCATAGGCGCTATCATGTTCGTGATAGCATTCTTTGGTTGCTGTGGCGCGATACGGGAGAGTCACTGCATGGTTGTCACGGTATGTATCTATAGACAAGTGTTTTTTAGAGCTGTTCTATGCCGTAATCAAAGGGAATGACTGCGCAAATAGTATTAAGAGAAATAAGTCTTATGAAATAAAAAAGGTGAATCTAGTAGGCTCTGCATGTGCATTACGTTATCTCAGATGTTGCCCTTTGTCTTACGATGGCAGTATAGCGTTTCATGATTCTTTTGGCGCGAGTTCATAATCGGAACGATCGCCGCCATTTGCATTTTTTTAAATTTAGAAATCTTTACCGTTAGCGCCCTTCTGTCAGTTGCAATCAAGTGCTTAAGAGTCATACAGCATAGTAACTGGGACCGATATTCTCGTCAAATTCCCAAGGGGAGCCGACGATCGGTAGAGTGATCCTGCCGAGATTAAAATGACATTCAAAGGACAAATAGTTTTAAAATGTATGTGTCCTGAGGGGACGAAATAGCACACAGATCATTTTAATAGACAGGAGCAGGTAGACTGTAATGCAGAGCAAGATTTATACATATAGCTATTTGAAAGAGCCGGTTGGTCTTATAAAACCGGTTGTGGCCATTTCAATACCTAATCTAAGCCGCAACACCATTTTAGCAAGACAGACGCTTAAATACATTGGAATAGATTGGATCAATTACAGCCCACATTTGGCAAACGCAATAAGAACACGAAATATTTCTTCTTCGAATGACAAACACAACTGTCAAACAATCCATTGCTGTGTCATTTCAAACTTGGAACCAGTGTTCTTCTTCGAAACACGCAATGGAATGTCAACTATGGTAGACATCCGTTTGTGTTTTCTTAGTATGATGTACGAAACTCTATTGGGTGTTTAACTGCTACGAGCAAAGGGCCTTTGTAGAAACTAACGTGAAACGGAAGCAGTGGTCTCATAATAAGTCTTCAAACGATTGACACAGTTTTAGTAAATGTTTTGTCTATGGTTAACCTATAACCTGTAAACAGTCTTACTACTTTATTGACCCCTAAAAAGGATAAAGATAGAACTAAATAACATATCATCAGGTCTATCTTGCACAAATGCGTTGCAGTAGTCCCTGAAGGCAGAGCTGTACCTACCCTATTTCCGCCAGTTACCTGTCTATTTCTCATACTACCATATCTGGCATCATCTGTACTAGATACAGTGTGACTTCATTCATATTATCCGTATTCACCTCAAAAATACTAAAAAGCAAGGAATTTTGCACCGCCAAACGTACAAGAAGCTTAAATAAATAAAACTTGGCGTAGGAATGGATCCCGCCCCCTTTCATTACATCATCACATCATTTAATGCAGTTGTCGTAATATCAGTTTTTTTTTGTATCTAAAGAGGACGACCATCCTGTTTGATGCAAACGCTTGTGTATTTTGTTGCATTATGATGTCCTTTATAATAATCATTGCGATAAAACTGTCTGCGTCCTAGTCCAGGGTTGGATCCCCGGTTCAGTCAGTGATATAATAGGTTCATCATATCAGCCCGGAATCACCCACTGCTGGGTATAGGCCTCCCCTTTTTTCTGCCACACTTCCCGGTTCTGTTCGTCCGTATACAGTGTTTCTCACGACTTTAACGATATCGTCAACCCAACGAGCTTTAGGAATATATAATAGGTTATTCATTAAAAAAAAAAAACTCAGCAAAAGCTCTGTGCCTGATTTGAATCTTGCTAACTGCAGTATGCTCGCCCCCTCCAACATCAGACTCTCGAAATATGGGTGTACGATAGAATTGAAGTCGGTGATAGCAGTAAATGAAGTTGGCATCTTGTTCTATTGAAACTCCATACTGCGCTAGGCCTTCTGAACGTCATAGTGACCACTGTGTGCAGCATACTGTTCTATCAAATGTATTTATTTAAACTTCATGTTCCTACAGCAGTGGTTCATAGGCGGAATTCATGCCACAAGACTTTTTCAACCCTTGTGTTAAATATGACCACATTGTGATGCGGTACAAAACTACAATAAAAAAATTAAAATGAATGTGTCTTTAACAACAAAATCCTTATCATTCCAGTACGCGATCTTCCTGCTGGTAATCATCATCGTGCAGGTGGTGATAGCAGTCCTCCTGTTCGCCTACGGAGACACCATCAGGCAGAGTCTGGTCAAGTCTGTCAACACACTGTTTGACAAGAGATCCAGCGCTGACGTCGACAAGGCTACTGATGCTGTCATCAACAATATCCAGCAACAGGTAAATTATTTGTCATACATATCTTAGGCGCTCGTGGCTAAATAATAACTGCCGCACGGGTTGATCTTCAAGGTTAAACCGCACTTGCCAAGGTCAGTCCGTGGATGGGTGACCATCCATTACATACCGAGTTTCCTCCGTGCCTCGGAAAGCACGCCAAGCGGTTGGTCCCGGCTGTCATTTGTAGATCCTTGACAGTTGTTACAGGTAGTCAGTGGCCCAATAGTCTGCCAATCAGACTTACCAAGAGTTATCATACTACCCCAGGGGTCAAATAGGCAGTACATGCGCGTGCGCATGTGCATGTGCCTGTGAGTACTAGTATTCAGCTGCATCCGGTGAGACTAAAAGCCGACCCCCCAACATATTTGGGAAAAGGCTAGGCAGATGATGACATATTATGTTAGGCGCTAAGCAGACTATAGAATATTTGTTCGTGGAACAGAGTGGTCATTTCTGTCTGGTCTGGTCAGGGCCCTTGGGACTTTGGGGAGTTGGGGTAGACGTGTTCTTAAATGGAAGCTGCCAGTTGGCAGATTAAGGTAAGATAGATAAACAAGGATTATAGTTGCATCAATTTTCAAGTTGCAATTTTTTTTGTAGACGCTGTTTGTCTTTCGCATGCTTAGTATTTCGTCAGCCATATGCAGTATTTTTATTACATTCAATTTAAATTGATACAATACCGTTCCCTCTAAACCACAACATGTCTTAACATAATATGATTTGCAAAATGAATAAATACGTAGGAAAATAAACAAATGAACATACAACGCATTTAAAAGATTGACGACATCACACAGAATAACTAGTCGTTTTTGTTCAGTACTTAAACAGGAAAACAAATAATTTAACTTTAAAAATACCCAGGTCACAATGATGCTCAAATTAGCCTATACCATGACGTGCACTTCTGGGCAGTCGTGGTGGATTATTGCGGAGGTACCCTCCCACAGAGAGGAAGCCTGCGACCCAGAAGTGATAAAGTTAGGGTAGAACCTCATCTAGCAACACGAATCCCACTTTTCCTTGCTCCTATCTTATTCTGTCGCTCAGAACCGTCATTTGCTAGAGCGAGAAGCAGAGTGGGGATGCAATCGCACACGGCAGCATCGACGTCGACGATGCGATCGGCAGCACGGTTCTGAGCGACAGAAATGAATAGGAGCATGGCAATGTGCGGTTCCATGCTGCCTTTTTTGATGGTATCTCGCAGGTCAAGTCTATGAGGCTGGCTTCTGTTTAATCGGACTATGCTGTGGGTGCCTTGAGTGTAAGGCCTCCAGCCAGAGGCAAAAAACTTATAAAATAAGCGATAGCGCGCTAAAGGCACCCATGTGGGGTCGCGGTCGCTAGGGAGGGCATCAAGGGGACAGGCTGGGTCTGAGTGAGATTATTTGGGGGCCGATTTAAAACTACTGGCACAGCATCATGAGATTCAGGTCTTATGGGCTGATTGTGCACCTCTCAGCTCAATGACAACTGGCCTGGTCATTTTTGAAGTCTATATGAGAGATCTCGCATATTCAAACTGTCAGCACCTTGTGGATCCCTTGAAAATCTCCAGAACTCTTTAAGTCGGGGCTCTTAACATTGTGCCTCCGATCCTTCGTCGACCACTGACGACACGATAAACGAAAAACTATGCTCTAGTAAATCACCATTAAGACACATTTTCTTCTTTCCAGTTCGTCTGCTGCGGTAAAGACGGTCCTCAGGACTACGGCGTCACCCTCTCCCTGCCCGACTCTTGCTGCACCGGCACCAGCGCCATCGGCAACGTCATCGGCGGCAAGTGCACCTTCGACAACGCCAACCCGGGCTGCGCGACCGTCATATCTCGCCTCTACGAGAAGTGGAACAAGCCCATCGCTGGAATCGCTATTGGTATTGCCTGTATTGAGGTGCGTATTTGATTTTTTTTTCTCACTCACATTCGTACTACCGAGTCCACTAACGGTCTGCCACATTTCACTCTTATGACCTAAACAATAAGGTTGAAAAGTGGTTGACCGTCAGTGAACTCGGGAGGACATACATGAACGTTTTTCTTTGTTAATCACCCTGAGTATTTTTGTTCAGAAGTTCTAGCACTAAACAATGTATATGAAGATACCTTATTCTTCTTTGACAGAGGAGTCAAGTCGTACAGTACAGGGCACTGGCTGTATTTAATTCCAAATTCCATGGTTAAATAAAGTCAGGCAGAAGTCGACTGAGCCAATTTAAAAACTTCGATGATTGTCAGACCAAGAATCACTAATTGATGCAGTCCCTAACTTGTGTAGTACTTACTACAACTGTAATTATTGTTGCCATGCATCATACATTCCTGCGCTCCCACAAGATATTTCAACATTGTCTCACACACCCATGAGCGATTTCCCTTATGTAGGCGTCGGTGACCACTTTCCATCAAGTGGGCCGTCACTCCGTCAGCTTGTTTGCCGACCTATTACATAAAAATACGACTTTCTCCAAACATCGCGAGCTTCGATACCATACATGTATACTTTGCACTGTGCAGCTGTGTATCTGTAAAGGTATGATTCAGAAACAATCAAAATAATCAAATAATACATGATCAATCAATAGAGCCAAATATCGTGTGATTTAGACGCGTCTATGATTAAATGTAGGTCAATTATTATGACTATCGGTATATAGTGACGTCATAAAAACAACTGACAATAGAACATACTTATGCTTATGCCGAAGATGGTGTTGTCACTTTTTAAAAGTTTGTTTGAATTTTGGGAAATGGTGGTGATTTGAGACAAAAATCATTCATTTTAAAATTCGTTAATATTTTTACTTTCATGAATATTTTATGTTCCTTATTCTATTTGGCAGTGTCATTAGTATACCTATATGCCCCTTTCGGATCTGACAGGTTTTTTTTAACATATTGTAGATAGCAACATAGAGACATCTCATGCTAGTTATAAAGGTCTAAATGTTGAGACAGGTCTGAAGTTTGCGCAGTTCGACAGATTTTTTTTAACGTCTAATCTTTTTTTGAATTTCCCATTGAAAACTGTTGTTTGTTCAATAAAAAAACAGTAAAAAGAGTATCGCAAACAACCCATTATAATCGGCCTGACAAAAGATGGCAAAAATAGAACATGATGACGTGACATTCAATATCATCAAAATCGGTCCCAAATAATAATCGTAGGTCATCGACAATCATCGGTTTGTATTCGGCTTAGTAACTAAATAATTATTTTTTACATGTTCCAGGTGGTTGGAGCGCTGTTCTCGCTGTGTCTCGCCAATTCCATAAGAAATATGGACAGAAGGTCTCGCTACTAATATTTTGTACATTAAAACTGGTACCTATGAACACAATTTTTTTTGGTTCTTTTTACTGTTAACTAATTTTGTGAGCGGACTGTACACTGCATGGCTGATTTACTTTTTTTTTGGGACACAATGACATCAAGCACAAATGCTACTTTTGGCGTCCATTTGTAGTCGATTTGATTCGATACCGATTTAGTAATCAATTTGATTTTAACTTACATATTTTTTATACTTTATGACGATTGCATTAAAATGCATTTTTGAAGTAATTTACGATTTTCAACGCTACAAGTAGCATGTTAAAAACGCCTTTTGAATTTCACTTGAGATTGTGTCCAAAGGGTTTCGAATCTCAAATAATTGTATGCCATATTAATTGCTTGATTAAATCAAGAGGTATTCATAATAAGGCTAAGTTAATACGTTTATATGAAAATGAGTTTGTCAAAAATACGCACTACAAAAAAAAAAGTTATATATTATTAAAAAAAACTGAAGATAACCTTATGGCAATACGTACCTTATTAACATCAGAGTCCCTAATACGATTAAACTAAACTAAAACTAAGCGATGTCCACCTCTTTTATGAAAAAGGGGAAGCATCAACCAGCTGTTTTCGAGCCCATCTTAACTCAATAATAGTGAGCCCATCTTAACTCAATAATAGTGCGTAATTTTGACAAAAAACCATTGATATATGGAAATAAAATTTAATTGTATATTTATAATAACGCTTATGTTTGGAATATGCTTAACTAACATTGTGTGCGCAATTAACACTAAATTAACGCAAACATTTTGATTACAATATTGTGCATAATGGGCATCAGTAACCACACTAAGACGTGTTGGAGCCATCTTGTTCTGTTGCGAAAAAGAGACGTTAAATAGCTCCATCTCTCTCTAACGCCAAACAATGACATTTTAGTACGACCTCAGGCTTAGGAAGACTGGTATTCAGCCAACCGTGGCATGATGTCATTTAATGGCTTGCAGACAAAGAAACTTCTCACTACTTAGCTTTTTTTGCATCACAGAAGGTTTTTTCTAGAAATAGAATCGGAATCAAAATTGTCATAACATTATGTCAGAACCTAAAAATAATGACTAATGTAACAATCATAAAGAGCTATCTACAGGCTCTTGTTAGCTTTCGTATTAGCTTGTTCAATGTCACCTAGCTTTTTATTGTATTATCTGACAATTCGAATCAAAGACCTTGCATTTCTAACAAAAAAAAAGCTGCATTTCACGTGGTTAAAAAAAAAATGGTAACGGTTTCATTGGCAGCATTCCATTTTTAAAATAATTTGGTTTTTTTAGCATTTATTTTCAAAAGTATTTATAATTTATAATAAAAATATTAACTCTTGATGCTTCATACATTTTTAGCAACGGGTTTTGGTCTATTTACGATTAAAATAACATTATAAATGATAAATAATTATATTATTTAAATCATTCATTAAAATATTAAATAAAGAATCTCTTCTAGATGTTAAAATTTAATAAAAATTATCTCTATTTAAATGCTTCGATTTAAGGAATCTGCATTTATTTTTATATGTATAAACATTTAGAATCTTGCTATGTGATATTGTATTTTCATAAAAAACTTGTTTAGAAATCTCTAGGAACGTAAGTTTATTGATAAAAATTATTGACAAAATTTTACTACACTGTCGACTGTTTTAGTTTTGATTTGATTATATTTTATAAATATATATTTGTGTCACATTAGGATTTTTATAATAATTTTGTTAGATATTTATTGAAATGATTGCACAGAGTTAAGTGTTAATTAGTAATTTTCTTAATGTTTGTGCCAAATTGATAAAAAAACCTATTCAAAGGCATAATGGTTGGATTGGTTTTCTTGAATGAGGAAGAAAGAATTAATAAGACGAAGAAATAGTTGTGCCTTGCACTGATTGATTTGATAGAATTTTGTAATCAATAAAGAATGTGTGTAATAAATAATAATGTTTGTTTCACTAATCTCACCCAAATTTTAAGGCCAATACGCAGCAGAGCCCCCAAAGCTTTAATATTGCACAAAACTAAATGTACCTACTTTTATTTTTGGAATTGTTTGGCCAAAGCATGATACTTAGGTAAGTCACCTTTCTGTAAATAAAAATACTAATCTGCATGTTTGTGGTTGTTTTTAAGTTATTTTTGTTGTAATTATTTCATTATGTAATTATTATTTTTGTTGTGGGATGAAGCATAGAAGTTATTTTTACTATACAAAACTGAATAATTTCCAATTGCTTTGAAGAATATTTGTTTAACAGGATTTAAACTGTTCCTTTAAAGAATGTTTGTTGTAATATTGTTGTAAATTATTGTGTACTAATGATTTTCGGTTGGCATGGGAGGGTTAAGATTTTAAGCAATAGTTTTTTGTATAATATTTATGTTTGTACCTATAATACGTTTGTGTTTAATTTTCTATGGTACCAGTGTTCTTAGTTTCGATTTTTATGTTTTTTTTTTTTAATGTACATTCACAGAAAATCTACCAAATACTCATTATTTCGCTTTGCCAATTGCAGGTACGCCTAAAACGAAGACATCACGAAATAAACATTCGAATAAGAACAATAAAAATCAACGACAGATACAAAAACATAAGTTACTTATGTACAAGTTAAGTTAAGGTTAGCTCGGTCTAGCGCAACTCCCACCTTTTTCGAAAATACAACCTGGAACAAGTTTACTTTTGTTTTTGATACTAGAAACTAGCAAAATCATAACCAAATTAAGCCTATTGAACTCGGCTGGTAAACCTAACATACCAGATATTTTTAAACTTTTGACTTTGGTTTAAACATAACTATAAAATAGCAAAATCATTATCGAACTGAACCTGTTCAGCTCCTGTTTGTAAAACTAATATACCCGATATTTTTAAACTTTTGACTTTGGCTTAAACATAACACTAGCCAACTACCAGATATTTTTATTCTTTTGACTTTGGCCTTAAGCCTGCATGTTCATTAACCAAGTAGAATTAAAAACTTAATTATGGTTGTTAAACTCGAATAATATTTTGTGCAATCACCAACCCGCACTGAGTAAGCATGGTGATCTAGCTCATTCCTTCTCTGTATAAGGAGCAGGTAAAAAAATGGTTAAAAAGACAGTAGTAAACTTGTCCAGGTCAAGTTATCTCATTTAAGACGGTACGTTGTTGTATTTTACTCTGTATCTTCAAGCATCAATGTAAACTTGATGCCTCGTAGATGTCAAGACGCGCTGTACCTTACCATTATAATTAGTTATTCATTCTCTTTTGTTGCACCATTTTAAAATATAAAGTTTAGGTACTGTTAAGTTAGTTAAGCGACTGTTTGTAATGTTGATAAACAATAGAAATTATATAAAATAAAAATGTATTTTCATAAATCGGCGTTATAAAGTTTAAGTACGTCCATTTTTACAAAATAATATTACGAAAGTGTTAAAAAGTTTGATATTTATGCATTTCTATTATAAAATATTATGTGATTTATTACTCGTTTCACATGCCTGTGTAAATAGTAAATGTTATCGGGAGCAAATGTCTGTTTATTGTATTTTGAATCTCTTTTTGTGCATTTCTGATGAAATTGCTTTTGTGGGTGAATTATATTGTATTGTATGGAATAAATAAATAAATTTTCTACTTCAACATTTCTTCTATTTTTATTTCTTAACTTTTACACCAAACATAATTAAATATAGGGGTATAGAACGATCGTTACAATATTAACAGCAGACCCCTAGGCAAGCTCAACTTCTGCCCATTTTGGGTCAGTCTAATTCCTACTAATTCAAGACTAGCAAAAGTACCTACCATAAGGTAAATCAAGTATTTAAGCAATCTGATACTCTCGGACAAGAAAGGATTTAGAAGTGCACATAAGTACCTTGGGAGAAACAAGTCGGGGATAAACACGAACCAATTAGACAAATGCGTTGTCTTGAAGGCCTCCTTTGCCAATTTCGATATTGGCTTCCACGTTGACCAGATGCTGCCTAAAGCCGTAGTGCTTGCCACTAACTAACGAAGCTGTCAAGAACTTCTCAGAACTAACCAGCCCATCCAGAATCTATAAATAAGCTCGGCCCTATAACAATGAGCTTGTGGTTGTAGGTCTAAACGTCAAATGATATCTTGAGCAATACAGGCGTGATGGTATGTATTTCATACACAACGCACGGTGACAAATCAAGCAATACACAATCAGTATAAGCGGATCTCTCCATGTTATTATAGAAATGCTTAGCTAACTTAGCTTAATGTGTCGCTGAGTGAACAACAAGTGCACAAGCAACCAGGTTATTTTTACTACCTACCAAAATCATATCACAAATACAGTTATACTAGCTGTTGCCCGCGATCTCCGTTCGCGTGACATTATTATAAAAATATTACTTCCCTCTTTGAATCGGATTTTGTTAACAATTTCAAGGGTTTTCATTTTTTATCACGTAACCCTTATACTTTTTCTAAAATAAACGCCTTAGTTACATACTCCCTATAACATCATTTATTTGCCGCCTCGCACATAATTCCGCACAATAAAAATGCACGCGCGGTACTTAATCATTATTTTGCTGCGGAATTATTTTAAAACTGTGGTATCTCCTAAGATATTCATTGAAATCAAATGATGCAAGAGCAATTTTGTTTAAATTTAACACCTTCGCAAGTAGTGCATTATTTTTGAACTTGGCTTACCATAAAAAAGGTTATAGTGAGTCAACCTTAAAAGATAGATTTTAACGTCAACCTGAAAAGAGTAATATTACTAGAATAACTAAGAATATCATCCCATGATCAAAACAACGAATCTGATTGGTGCACGTCATAATTTTGCTAGTGACGTCATATATCGTTCATGCTAACAGAGCAGAGTAATTTCCTGTAAAAATTTCCTGAACGCGCTTTGACATTGACATTACACAAGCTGCATTGATTTGTCAATCTAGCTGTCAATGTCAAATCAGTCCGGAATCATGAAAAGTGCGAACGCTTGTTTGAGCACGTCCTACCTTTTCGTCTTCGGTGTGTTTAATTCCACTTTCACCTCTTCGTGAATACTCATTCGTATCAGTTTCAAATGTGCTGTGTTAGGACACGGTCGTCTACTTGCTATATTTATTAGAAATACTCATGCCATGGCGAAAGTCGCTACCGAAATGGCATACAGAAATTATTGTGTAGTGTTTATAACATTCGCTTTAGTGATAGTTCAAGCGGTCGGTTACAACACGGAGCTGTATGAAACAAAGCCTTGCGACAGCAATGCCTGCTTTGACGAACTCCACGGGTCTCTGGGCGATTGTTCGTGCAATGTTGACACCATCGATTACTTCAATAACGTGAAGTTGTATCCGCGCCTCCAAAGTTTAATAAGGAAGGACTACTTTCGTTTCTACAAAGTAAATTTGAAGAAAGAATGTCCATTCTGGGCGGACGACAGCAAATGTGCGATGAGGTATTGTCATATTAAAACTTGTTCTAAGGAGAGTGTCCCTGGTGTCGAGAATGGTTACGAGAACGATCACATAGACGAGACCCCGGCGACCAAGTACACGAAGGAGGCGCAGGGGGAGCACTGTGACACTGATTCAGACCATGACCATGACCTGGGGTACCTGAACTTGACCATCAGTGCGGCCAGTCAACATGACATTGCTAAATGGAAGGTTCATGATGATGCCCTTGAGAATTTCTGTGGCTACGATGACAAGGATGTAGATGCTGACTATGTGGATCTATTACTGAACCCTGAAAGATTTACTGGCTACAAAGGGCCCTCAGCTAACAGAATCTGGAAAAGTATTTACCAGGAAAATTGCTTCCGACCCAAACCTAATCCTTATGGATCTTTCCCATTTGTGATGACTTCAGATCTTGGCAACATGTGCTTAGAAAAGAGAGTGTTTTATAGAGCAGTATCTGGTTTGCACACTAGTATAAATGTGCATCTCTGTTCAAAATATTTATTGTTTGAGAAAGGAGCAGGATTTACAACTGATGGTGAGTGGGGGCCTAACTTAGAAGAGTTCCAACGTCGTTTTGATCCATCCCAGACCTTTGGCGAAGGGCCTAATTGGCTGAAGAACCTTTATTTCGTTTATTTACTAGAAATGAGAGCTTTGGCTAAAGCTGGACCTTATTTGGAGAGAGAAGA
This sequence comes from Noctua pronuba, assembly GCA_905220335.1. Classification (NCBI taxonomy): domain Eukaryota; kingdom Metazoa; phylum Arthropoda; class Insecta; order Lepidoptera; family Noctuidae; genus Noctua; species Noctua pronuba. The sequence goes on along the minus strand of LR999901.1, from coordinate 2,988,010 downwards.
GTATTATACTGGTAATCCTACAGAAGATGAGGAGACACGGGACGCAATTCATAACTTGTTAGGTGTCATATACTCCTTCCCGGACCATTTCAATGAATCTTCGATGTTTAATGGAGGCAGTCAGGCAGCAAAACTAAAGGTGGAGTTCAGAGAACACTTCCGTAACATTTCTAGGATTATGGATTGTGTTGGGTGCGACAAATGCAAATTATGGGGAAAACTACAGACGCAAGGCTTGGGAACCGCATTAAAGATATTGTTCTCTAGTAAATGGAACAGTCCTGAAAGTGACCCGAACCAAGGCAAGTTGCCTGTAAGACACAAATCTCATGAAAGACTGCAAAGGACAGAGGTTGTAGCGCTCTTCAATGCCTTCTCGAGACTCTCAGAGAGTATTCGGCAGTTAGAACAATTCAGGGTTATGCTAAGGTAAGATTTAAAATTCCATTTTCTGCTTTTGTTGTGTTGGTGATGGATACAATATTACATGAATAAATATCCTTCCAAATGATTTTGGCATAACTTTACTACCATTGTGAACATCATTCTTACTGTAATTTATTTCAATGGAAACCATTTGGAATTTCAAGGATACCTATTTATTTAATTAGTTGAGGATGTCTAGAAATTTTCTAGATATAAATGCATTTAGTTATAGGAACTGATAAGAAGTAATGACCCATTCAAAAAGATATAACTAATACAAAAATTGCTCACAATTGGTTATAAAGACATAGTTCAAAAGTTATGTAAACAAATAAAACCCAAGCTTTTTCCTTGATAGTTTGTAACCTGTAGTTAAGTGCATTTATAAATTATATAAAATAATATTATTTGCATGTTCCTACAATAATTATCTAATCTATTTTAATGCTTCTAGTTCTCCTAAATACTGTTGTAAGTAGATGTTTCTGGTTTTGGTGTGTGTGTGTTTGTTTGTGTGCATGTTTTTTGTGTTTTTTTTGTAAGGGTGTGGGGTATTCTAAAATTTTTACATAGTTGAATATTTCAAAAATAATATATGTTTTAAAGCAGTCATTGCATCTAGTCATGATAGTCTTTTCACCAACATTAAACAACACTTAGAATAAACCCTAAAGTGCGCTGTCTTACTTTGATTTAGGCATTTACTTTGGTGTCGCTTAATGATAATTAAAATTGGCATTAGTGATTGAATTTATCATAATTATTATCTATCACAAGTAAAAATAACTATGAAAAATAATATAAAATTAAAATGTCATTAGATAGTTACTTAATGGCTTTTAAATTGACCAATTACTTAGAGACTAGTGTGAACTTGAAATGTAAGGAAAGTGAATTTTTGTCACATACAATAGAAAGTATTACAATTTGCTTTTAAACATGATCTTAGCTATCAGAAATCTTGATTTTAGTTTTTCTAGGTCCTAACCTAGAAAAACTAAAATCAAGATTTGTGATAGCTCAAGACTGATGGAAATACAGACTAAGTATCACAACTAACCATGAGCTAGCAGTTTTCCTGCTGCATTACACCATAGAGAAAGTAGATCATACATCTTAAAATAGAAATAAACAAAAGACCATCTGTCAAAACAAAAAAAAACAATAAGGTGTGCAAGGCAATTAACCTAATAATTAATTATTCAAAGGTGTTAATGCACCTAAATAATTATTATTACTATCTGCGTACTTAACTTATTTATTACTGGCGGAAGACATTACGAAGTAATCTAAAAATGGCAATATAAAACTTCGTAAAGACACGTTTGTCAGCAAAATAGTAGGTAATGATAAACACATTACCGTCCTTTGGGTCGCGCAGTCGGGTAAAAAGACACAGTAACTTTCATATGAAAAAGAGAAATCAAGAACAAATAAAAAAGAACTTTGTTGTCTAAAGGTAGAGTTCAAAGTTGAGTGTGTTGTAGACGTCTTATGGCCTATACATTCTCTTTATCTCCATGTGACGTAAAAAAGTGATTGTGCACGTGTGATATAAGTTTAGTAGTGTCATCCATCAATCGTTAGCGGAACTAGATTAATAACGAACACCCTGTCCTTTTTTTTTCGGATGGGAAGTCAATTAAAATGACCCCCCCCCCCGCTCTGGGCAGACTGGAAGGGAGTGTCAGGCTTTTACTGACTAAAACCCATCCATGTTCCTTCTTTGCCCTTTGTGTTCCAGGGCCACGGTATCTCTTTCGAACAGTCCCGCAGCCTCGGCAGGTATCGGCCCTTGCGGACCCCTTCCTTTTTGCTGACATCTCTTTGAAACTCCCTGTCCTTAATTATTTATTTAAAAAAAAACATCATCTGCTTAGCGTCTTCCCAAATGATGTTGGGATGCAGCTACCGGTACATTCCATGTAGCGAATGCCTATCTGGGTGCCTAAAATGGTCGCTTTAGCAGAACCACGTTAAAATTCGGCCATTTTAGGCCCCCTGAACTCCATAACACGATACCCCTTGGTACGACTGGTTGTCATACTTACAGACTGCCCGTAACGACTGTCGAAAGATCGACGAATGACAGTCGGGTCCAAATGCCTAATGTGCTTACCGAGGCATGGGGGTCTCGGTATGCTAGGGGTGGTCACCAAGCCACAGACCGACCTCGGCTAGCTTTGCTGAACTCCGACTCGTGCGTGGTATTGTTCAAACTCTCGTCCTCTGTCTATACTAGTATTAATCGTATAGTCATAATCGATGTATTGACTTTCCACGGGTGATCGGTACCCAGTTAAAAGTAACGTAACTGTTTGAAAACAAATTCTTCTGTTTTTTTTTTCCCAAACAGCTGGTAATTTGTAGCCTAGACCGCTTATTTTTGCCCAAACGAGATCTTACCCCGAAAAATCTCACCTTCTGCCACTCATTTAAACCTCTATTTACCGTGTCTATGGCATCTAAAGTTGAGACCATAATATTCGTATAACGAGTATAATAGTTCGAAAGCCGCGACTACAGTAAACAATCTTGGAGACATAAAACAATGGCTTTGTGGTTTGCATAACAAAGGTAGCAATTACCGCTCGAAATCATATAGGCTGGTAAACGGAACAATTACAAAAAAAAATTTGTTACATTGTGAGTACACCAGGTTTGCGTTTCCTATTTTCCAGAGCTCTTGATGTCTGAAAAACAACCTTGACACACTTTCGCTGGAAGGGAATTGAATTAGGTCATTCAAAAGAAAACCGTGTAATACAAGTTTCCATATTAAATACTGATAATCCCTAAGACTAACTATAGTAACTTGCTACAGTCGAAATTAGTTTGCATTTGGTTAACCCACCAAACAGATTATATATCCCATTTCTACAGTGTACAGCCGCAGTATGGTCTATCTATGCTAAAAAAAAAAAATCAAAATTCAAATAAGGAATTCTGAGACAAAATATTTTGTGAACATCAGATGGGCCACGTCGTCCCAGTCACGTAGGTCGAGAGTAGGAGGTAAACGCGGGTTTAGTCATCTGCCAAAATATGGCGTAAGTCCTGCCCGGGCGGTGACACCGATTTACGTGTCTCTTACATACTACTGACGTGGCCTTTTGTAATTTTAGCAAAACATCTTGCGGCATAAAAATACAAAGATAGTATAAGCACTGATAATTTGACTGATTGCCAGAGTTTTTTGTTATGATAAAATCGTTGTTTGTTGGCTGATTATTAAATAACATATTCTATTGCATGCACTCTTATCGATGGTATAGACCTACTTCTTGAGTAAAAAGTTAACCCAGTAGATAACCAAGCCAATTCTGTTGTCTGTGATTCAGTTAAGGTCCTCTATGGTCTTTGGTGCAAGTACAAGGAAGATATACTGAAGCAGATGACAAAATTTGCTCCAGATCGTTATAATCATTTGAGTCGGTTTCATGAGCTTAAACTATTTTACCAGATTCGATTCTGAGCTTGGGTTCCCAGTCCGAGTTAAGCATACATTTAATCCTCTTGATTTCAAGATTTGGAAGAACCGACTTCCTAATCTTTTTTAAGGCGTAAATCCCCACATAGTCGTTCTAGATTATTGGATTTATTCCTTATTTATCGACAGCCAACGAATGAGTCATTATTGACCGAGTCGGACTGCTTTGTTTGGTTTATGATTTTGGCTAATGTTAGCCGGAAAAAATATACAAACATATCCTCATACGTTTTGGCAATACAAATTATGATAAATCGGTCGGCTACAGTAGTGAGTTCAGGGTTACTTTGATAACATAGTGGCTAGACAAACTGATTTTGTTTTATGAATTCCCCAGACCAAAAATTCTGCGTCTTTCATTTTCAACTTGGTTTTTCAACAAGTTTGACTAACGAGGCATTATTTAGTCATCTATTTTTGCTAGACTCCCTCGTTGCTTGCGTCACTTCGGAAAGATTCGGTAAAAAATAGCTAAAATTCTATAGACTAAGCGTGTGGTTATCAAAATCAAATCTAATAATGTGGTATAGTTAGGTTTTAATCAAAAGTCTGACTGTCAATCATTATACCTAGTCGTAGATGTTCTTATACCTGAGTATGAAGATAACAGGTAATTAATATAAGCATAGTTCGCGAGTACTTTTCCTCATAGCAGAGTATTTCGAGCATTTGTTTTGAATGTAGTTTTGTTTCCCGCTGAACAATAACTTGGATTCGTGCAAAGGTGTGTTATAGCGATAATTATCCTCGTCTGAAACACCAAATAGAACGTTAATTTCATCCATATTTTATTCAACACTAGCTTTTGCCCGTGGCTTCACTCGCGTTAATGTAGAATTTGACAATCAATTCGGGTTGTACTGTGCTTGTAATAATATAATTCATGATTCGAAAGACACGTGGCGCCAGCCATTATCATAAGAATTTTATTGTTGTTTTCCTCGGGAACAGTACTTTTTTTCGGGATTAAAGTTACCCTATGTCGGTTTCTGTACACTTGACAACGTATATACAAAATTACAGGATGATTGGTTCAGTGGTTTAGGCGTGAAAAGGTAACAAACAAAAAACAAACTTACTTTCGCATTTATAATATTAGTTAGGATAGGAAGTTAGGATTAGGATTTTGCACATTTTTTTTTTGTTTTTTGTCCTCCAAAGCCATAATGAATTAATTTCATCCTTGTTGGGTTTTACGTTGAGAAGTTCGTTGTGATTCTGTTGTCTGTCGATGGATTGATTGTTCTCGAAGTATCGATATTTAAATTACAAAGTTTAAAATGATTAACTTCAGCATGTTAATTAGGTGTTTTATCCTTATCAGCAAAGCATATGGTGTTAACGTGTACCGAATGATAAGCCTCTAATTGCATGCCGAATGGGCGGAAGCCAGATATGTAGATAAACTGCACATGTGGCGTTTACAACGTGAAAGTTGGTCAAAAACCGACATCTTCTTTCATTTTCCTGCCCTTATTTCAATTTAATTGGAGCTCGTGGCTAAATAATAACAGCCGCTCGGATCGATCTTTAGGTTAAGCCGGGCTTGCCTAGGTTGGTCTGTGGATGAGTGACCACCCATTACATACCGAGTTTCCTACGTGTCTCGGAAAGTATGTTAAGCCGTTGGTCCCGGCTGTCATTTTTAGATCTTTGACAATCGTTACAGGTTAGTCAGTGGCCCAAAAAGTCTGACAAGCAGTCTCACCAAGGGGTATCGTATTACCCAGTACTAACTGGGTTGTGGAGGTCAGGTAGGCAGTCGCTCCATTTAAAACACTGGTATTCAGCTGCATCCGGTTAGACTGGAAGCCGACCCCAATATAGTTGGGAAAAGGCTAGGCAAATGATGACCTACGTAGTAACGTAAAATATTAAAGAACACTGAGAATACCTTTTGTTTAAGCAAAGAAAATTTATTCAGGGCCGCTCGGTCTTTTCTTGCCATAAGAAAAACGCTCGCAGGGAAACAAGATATTTCTTAAGTGAAAACAATAGATAAATACTACTAAGTATATTGTTATTGTGTATTGTTTTAGGAACAAGGCATAGTTTGTTGCTTTACAATTCGGAATTCACTAACCAAGCACAGTGGTTCTGGCAATTGACGCCCAAGATTGTGTTTCGGCAAAGAAATTCCATGTTTTGCAAGCCATTTGTATAGCTGGAAACTGATATTTATTCCGCGAACTTTATGAATATTAATCAAATAATTATGATGTCAGCTGCAAACATTATTACCAGTTCATAACTCAACGATCAATAACGAAATTCCCAATAAAATTGATAAGGGCTGATATTACGGCAGCGTGTTATTACTTTCGCGCTGTTATCAAATTAATAAGGTGAAACAGATACGGCGAAGTTCATTTTGTGGGTCATTATTAAAATTGCATACGGAGAAATACCAGGCGGCCATATTTTTTGGAAGTTTTAGAGCTAAGGCAGATTGGAAGCCGACTCCAACATTGAAAAAGGCTTGGCAGATGATGATGAGAGCAAATGCAGAAACGGGTTCGCAAGCATGTCTTAAGGTGTAAAATACAATATAGTTCTGTCCAAACTTGCTGGCGGCTGGGAAGTTAGCAGCGAGTGACGGTCTGCGCATTATACAATCAAGACGATGCGTCCTCTGCACCCCAATGATACTTAAAATTGTGTTCTGCGCAGCTTTACGTTAGAGGTTCTGAACCATCATAAAGTTTGAACCGTTATACCTGCGCAGACCGCCACTCGCAGCTAACTTCCGAGCCGCCATAAAGTTTGAACAGGACTATACCTTTGAAGACCATTGCTACAGACATTATACATTCAAGGTCTCCATGACGTTTCTCTTTGATCTTTGGAGGATACTCCGTTTCAAAACGTTGGTTTTATAAAAGGCTAAAGGGCTCTTCTCTGTTGTCGAGTATTTTGCAAGAAAGGAATGGTTTGGAGAACCTTTGGAATTTATCCTATGTCAATGATATGTGTCTATAGTTACGGATGACCAGTCTTACCAGGGAATATAGTTAACTAGTTACCTTGAGAAGGTCAGTTGCATTCGGTTAGACTGAAAACTAACTCCTCCAAAAGGCTAGGCAGATGATGATGGTACTTCTCCAGCTCCCTCACTTTGTGGAAAAGTAATGCTTGAAAATAGTAATAGATTTCTCGTTAATTGAATAGGAATACTCCATTCGATTTCCAATAAAACGATTAGTGATTACATTCACACATTGTTCAACATAATGGTAATATTTATTACTGTTTTCTCAGTGTACACAAATGAGAACAATGTTTTCTTTGATAAATTATCGATTGTGAATTATTATTGAATTAATAGAATTCTATAGTGAAACCCTTTGTTAATATGGCCTGGAAAAAGTATAAAAACTTGATTTCTGCGTGTCATAAATACCTCACGAGTTGCTTACAAATTTTTAAGTGTGAAACTGCCGACGCAACAATTTTCTTTTTGTTACGTACCATCCGGTTTTTGCAACGTTCCATATTACACATCATTCTCATTTTATGTACCAAACAATATCTTTGTTAGTGGAGAATCGTGGGAAACGCTCAGGTGTTCGTGTTGACAAATACTTGCTTTGTTTGGCATATTGATTGTCTCTGCCAAACCATCGTAGTTTGTAGCATTATTGTGCTTAATTGTACATGTGTTTTTTTTTTCTTTCAAACATCTGGAATGTGTATAGAAATGTGTTTATTAATTGTGCATGTGTATCTAGAAATGTAAATATTTAATTGAATGTTTGTTCGCATAATGTATGACTTACAATTCGATTCGATACAGTAGTGGGTTAGTCGATCTAGTAGTAGGTTTGTTTATTAGAATGTGTTATTTACCTAAAAACAATTAGAAGGGATGATTCTTTTGGGGGCGTCCATAAATTACGTGAGGTGTTTAAGGGGGGGAGGGGGTCGAGTCAAATCTCATCTAATCTTACGTTGGAGAGAGGGGGGGTCACGGCAAATATCACGCAATTTTTTTTCTGATTGAAAAAAAAAAAAAAGTATACTATTTTGGTCCATTTAATCCAGATTGTACATGCTTAAGATTTAATCTTAAGCGTAATCGTAATACGATTAAGATCATTTACTAATTCTTTCGAAAGAAAATAATTTCATTCATACTTCAACGTTATACATTTACTGACTGTCAAACCACCATATTTGTTTTATACCAAATAGCTCAATTTAATCTGAATTTATAATATTTAACTGAATTTATAATTTTAAGTATTCTATTGTTAAATTTTTATTACACTTATAATTAAACTCTCAGCAATATTGATTACTAGTCTTAAATAGTCGTAAATAAAAGCACGAAGCAAATTTGTTTTTTTCTTTTTACAATAACAATCAAACGCGTTTACGTAAGAAACTCACATTTTGAAAAATCTCACGTGAGATTGGGGGATGGGGGAGGGGGTTGAATAAAATCTCACGACATCTCACCAGGGGGGGAGGGAGGGGCAGAAAATTTAAAAAAACACCTCACGTAATTTATGGACGCCCCCTTTGACATAACTTATATTTAAACCTTTAAGAAATGCGTTTGGTCAATATAATATTCTTATAAACAGATTCCTAATTACAACCATAGAAAATATTTGTAGTTGGAATTTCCCGGGATTTTGCATGGCAGTGAAAGACGAAGGGAGCATGGTAGTTTTTATACCTAGATTAAGGGTAAGTTCAGATAACTACGGTGCTGTTTATAACAGTAATGAAATTTTGGGAAACCACGTTTAAAACAACGGATTCTTTACGTTTTTATTGGACTTCATATGTCACTTGTTGTCTGAACTTAGTCTTAAGGCTGTATGTAGCTTAGAAATAAGTGTAAACTAAGTTAGTCTAAGCAACGGAGGCTCGGAGAAAGCCAGAAATGGAATCGTAATACCGGGTACAGATTGGTGAAATGTAAAATGAATGTAAAGCAAATGAGTCGTTTCAACTTTGCAAAGTTACAACTTGTGTAATATTTCACTGTATTTCACCAATCTGTACCGGGATTACATACCTAATTTAATTAGGTATTTAGGTACGCATTAGAAGTAATTTAGTAAAAACTAATTTGGGCGCCATCTTGCATTTCATAATTCTAAAACATGGTACGCTCAGCATGGTTCGAATTTCAAACAAGCACGTTTTGTTCATTGCACGAATAATTTTACTTTTTTTTGTCACAAACAATAATTAAAAAAATATTTTACGCAGCTCGCATAAAGAAGGAGGCCAGAAGCAAGCCCTATTTGGAAGCAGTCGGGACATGAAGTGAAGAAGATTAGAAACATTCTAGAATAATCTTATTGGCGTTATTAGGAATTAGAAGTACTACTTAATGTTCTTTGAACAATTATCTCTGTTTAATATTAGAGACTCGTAATTTATTGTGGAAGGAGGAATTGGTCGTGCTTATGCACGGAGGTTTAAGGTAAAGCGTAACGATGTAGAAGAATAGTCTATCCTGACTTTAATAGGAGTGTGACTGCTTTTTAGTTTTTACTTTGTCTATGGTTTTTTTTTCTCTTCGAAGATGTTTCCCTAAACAGCCCTTATACGTATAGGGTCTGCTGTGGTTAGGGATTCGGACGTTAATACTCTTTCAATGAAATTATCAAAATCGACTCGTAAGTCTTCAAAATAAGATTGACTTTTGAATTTTTTAAACTTAGATATAATTTTTGGACTCCCAAAAAGCATTATTATCATCTTCAACTGAACGGTTTCCTTTTAACGCCAATTTATTTAAAATTCATCACAAGACTTAAATATTAATTGAAAATCCAGTGAAGTGTTGAGCTTAATTTCTAGACAGGGTAAAGCTAAACATTAATTCTTGTCTATAATTACACTACATTTTGTGACAAACCATTATTTTAATATTCACTGTGCTTGCGGTCGTTTTACTTAGTAATTATAATGGTAATTGGCCCTAAAATTACGGCTTTTAGCTTTGCCACCACTATTATTATAGTAGTCAATTACACACAGTGTATATTTTTACGAATTTAATAGCAATGGAAACGAAAATCACAAAAAGTTTCGTTTGAACAATGAAAAGAAAAAAAAAACTCTTAACTCGTTGAAATATGTTTCTTGATTGCCATTTTGGCGCTTGAATGAACAATACGAACAATTTTCATAGGTCTTCCATATTTAAAACGAAAAAAATGGCGCGAATTGCCAACTTCTTTTTTCTCTGTCAACGATCTTTAGATGTTCAGCTTTGCCCTCTGATTTGTCTGTGTGTAGTATAAGGTTAAATGATAAGTAAAATAATGCAAATATGTGAAAAAACTAAATTCCTTTGGAAAATATTCTTTCCTAATGACATTTCTATTGTCTTGTCATTTTATTGGGACTGTTCTGTTTAATAGTATTCGTAAATTAAATTAAGGTTACTGTTATAAAATGATACGCTTCGGTTTCTTAAAATAATCTTCAATGACATCAACAAACTCGAAGCTGAACAACTTTCTTTTTAGAACAAGAAATTAACGTTTTTTTTAATAACTGTCAAAATCTATGAACAGTGTACGGGGACTGGTTGCAATCAAAATCTTTATTTCAAAGCGAATACCTGTCCACTCTAAAAAATTGTCGTTGTATAAAATGCATAATTATTCTACTTATCAAAAATTGTGTTGTTATCGTAATTTCCTATCTAGCCTAGCTTTTAAATTTAAGAAAAGAACACGTCTAAGGCTTGCACCGCAAATTAGTAGCATGTAGCGCTAAATGAATTTGAAATACCTTTATTTTTATTCAGTAATCTTTTGAAGACGGCGGAGACAAAATTATGTTTTAAAAATATGTTTTATGCTAAACACATTTGTTGTTTTCAGGTGCAAGCTGGCCCTAATGTTATACTATTGTGTATTTCATGAATTTAAAAGACGAGTGAATGTCTCAAATACTTAAAAATATCATATATGTGTCGAATTTGTATAGGATTTGACCATTTCATACTTTAAAACTATTAATATTTCTCTAGTCATTTAAGGGGAATAATAAACTAACGTGCAATAGTTACTGCCCTCCATTTTAAACATTCAACGTTTATTTAAACGTGGAACGAACGACAGTTTTATTGCTGTCTATAAATTCTGAGGCACTTAAAATTTTACTGCGCATCCTAACATTTTCAGTTCTCCAATTTCGATTGTGAAGAGGTTTTATTCATTTTGAGCATAAAAAATACACTTTGTTATCTATGGATCATTGTATGAGATAATCAAACCCCTGTTATCCTACCATTATGTTCATCAGTAGGTGTATTTCAGGGTCGGTATTTATATTTTATTCAAGGTTTAATTCAGTTTGATACAATCCCAACAGTAATTGGCCGCTACCCAAATAACAAAATTAACTAAAAGTCATTGTAATTTTGCATTATCAGTAAAATACAACAGTTGATCTACATTTGGATACCATAGAGATTTTAATGATAGTTTTTTTTTTCATACTCAGAAACAGTTCGATGACGGACGATGATAATTTTCATTATCATCGTCATTACTGAAATAGGAGTATTTGTGTATAATCTATAATAATGGAAACTAAAATGATGTGGTTTGTAGCAAAATGCTTACCATTCTTTCTTGTGTGAAATGCCCACGTATTTTCAAAAATAGTGCTCATTATAAATTGTTGAAATATTGTTATAAATACCTACCTACTTTTAAGTCAATTGGGTCACAAACGGATTGGTACAAGATTAAGTATTATTAGATAAAATAATTATATCTGTTCTGGCAACACTACAATAATTTAGTTCCTTTCGCAGTTATTTGTGATCGCTTCTGTAACAATGGCTCGCAGTGGACATGCTTCGATAGTTTTATTATTCGAATAATGTGTGTCCAATCCGATATTCATATTTCGATTCGATTATTATCAACTTGTCCACTGCATATAAGAACCGTATTGAATAAGCCAATTATATTTTTTGTATTTGTTTTTATTTATTTTTGTTTACAATATTTTTATATGTGTCTTATACTGATTTATTATTTACTGTATAGTCTTTTGTTTTCGTTAATTAAATATTGATTCCAACTGCTCGTTGTACTCGTATTCTTTTTTTTATATAAAAAGATCTTTAGGTCATATTTTTGATAAACCATTTTTTTTATTTCCAGTTTATTCTTAGTTTGGTATTCAACTATACTTAACATTAAAAACTGGTGTTTTCCATTTAATATATCTACTTATAGTAATATAATATTAAATCTATAAAATTACGACTTTTCACTCACTTAAGCAACGAAGAAATAATACTGGTAAATCATTTATTTAGGGAAATAGCAACAATTGCCTCTGAAGATTGACTTTATAGTCATTTGCATTCCATGTACCGATTGCTACGTTTAATGAATCCTTATCGGTACAATAAAAACCACGGACCGCTCGATTTACGACCGTCTTAAAATTGAATGCCGTGAAATTTCGTAAAAGAAATCGAGTAAACTGATTATAAATATAAATGTCTGTGATTTTAGATTCAAAATGTCATGACCATTTCATTTTTTTATTTAATTTATTTTTTAAATAAATGTATGAACTATTATTTTTGATTTTTATTCTTGGCCTGTAATAACCCATTTTCCTGATCCTAAAATAAATGGAGCACAAAACGTGGCTTAGTGTGACCAGCTCTCAAAATATTTCTGTGTTAACAATTTAAAAAAAAATATAACAGCTGTTGTGTGTTTCGCAGATTTTAGCACTAACACTATATTTATATCGCTTGGGAGTTTATGGCTGTTTGAATTCAAATTAATTTGGTTTTTCAGGTCTATCTTCGATACCCCAGTATTTCTGTCATGCGCAAAAGGACCTGATGCACGATGATACTGCATTTTATTTTAAATTTAGGCTCAGGATAGATATATCTTATAAATTTTCAGTCGTAATATATTTTACAGCATATAAAACCGTTTTTCAGTTATTGTAAGTTTGTTATATTTTTAATAATTCGGTTTTTAAGGTCTGCATGGAGTATCTGATTTCTTTTTAAATGCCAAACATACGACATTATTCCTTGTCAAATAAATGGTGAACTACAGGTAGCTAATTGGGCGTTCCTTTTCTCTTTCGTAGGAGAATCCTCATCGACACACTCCGCCCGAGAAGATTGGGAGAATTATACTTTTGACGTTCAATACGGCCATGGGTCCTAAGGTCAAGAGTTGAGAACACGACACATAAAACACCGAAAAATTGACAGTTTTGACAAAGGAGAGGTCAGAACCAACCTGTTTCTGATTAACACAATACACTGAATGATTAAAATAGTTTTGACAGGCTGAACCAAGTTAAAACTTTAACATTCATATTCCATCTAAAAATAACCAACAGGAAGATGACCTATCAAGGTCACATAATAATTACAATAAGTACACAACACAACATAATTATGTAAATCGGTACTGAAGTTTTCCTTTTCAAAATAATTAAAAACAACTTTGGGTAAGTATCTAGGCACCAACTAATTGAAGTTTATTTTCAGCATTAAGGTAAATAAACTCACTTAGATATTATTTGCATCCTAACTATTATGAACAGTTATATTTATATTATTGATTTTCCTTTTAAAATATTGCACCTCGTAAATTCCCATGTATGTCGTAATAGCAGACTAAAGAAGAAGTTAGAGATTATTGACTGGCTCATTGGTCTAGTGGTCGCAAGCCGGCTATTGAGCATGAGGTCCTAGCTACGATTCCCGGGTCGGGCAAAGCGTTAGAGGGTTTTTCCATCAGGAATATCTCAGTAGCACCCACGCAGTCTTATTAATAAAAATACTCGATGCCTGCCGGGGCTGCGGGACTGTTCGAAAGAGATACCGCAGCCCTGGAACACAAAGGGCAAAGAAGCAACATGGATGGGTTTTAGTCAGTAACAGTCTGACACTCCCGTCCACTCCGCCCAGAGCGGAAGGGGTTATTTGATGATTTCCAATCCGAAAAAAAAAACCATAGAAACAGTTGTTTCTAAAGATGGGTACAATGACATCTTAAGAGGTTTTCAGTTAAGTATTTCAGACACACATTGTAAACCTACATTTTCCTTGTTAGTACCAACAGTGTTCAAACACCTGTCTTACCTATATTGAGTGCTTAAACAACACATATAATTAATATTACTATCTCAACGAGGATACTCCGTCGTCACCCTGTCTGCGTGCCGGCAGTCGCATTCTGCATGAGGTGACTAATTCGGGGAGTCACTGCACCAACCTACTGCGTATTATAACACTTTTATCAGAAATACTGTTATGACTTGTGCGTCATGCAGTCTACGTGTCCGTTGGCAAGTGCGCCCTCGATGCTGGTTTATTTGCCCTAACGAACTAGAAATGACGTATGATGCAATTAGTTGTAGCAACTAGGCACGCACCCTAGAGCAGAGCAATACTAGAAAAATTCGAATATAGGGTATAAACAGACCCTTCACAAAGCCGTCAACCAAGCATTATGTACATCAAACTAGGTAACTTTATGCAAAAATGATGCTGGGAAACAACTTTTTTTGGGGTGAAAAATCACGTTATACGGTGAGACTCAATGTAACGCACTCAAAACATTGTGCTGATGGATGGATTGAATAGTACGGGGGTCAGTAAAAATCTTTCATTAAAACCATGTATTTAAAAAAACTTGTCATAAAGTTGGAACTTTGACCCACAATATCTCCGTTACGAGAAGGTTCCCAGGTATGGTCTAGAACAAAAAAAGGATCCCAATGACGGGGAGAAAAAAAGCCTGTCGGCTTCGTTATGGGTCTTGTATTTATAGTAGGCACGGAAGACTGAAGAAAAATTGGATTTAACCCCTACAAAATAATGTTCCTGTAATGAAATTATTATTGTTGCATCAACTTTTAAATTGTAAGTAGATAGTCACCTTTTTATGTCTGGTAACACCTTTGGAATGTAACTGAAAGATTCTATGTACCTAATAAAAGCGTGCGAGTCGTGAGAAGCTCCGAGCTAGATGGAACGACGACCTTAAAAAGGCGGCTGAGACAGTCTATAGAATCTAAACTAGAGCGTCTAGACTAGTCTAGGTGCTTTGATCCGAACCCGCCTGTCGCTTGCTCCACCCACAGAGACGCCCTAACCTAAGCCGAGTGTCGTACCCCACAGGGGGTGCTCTTAGCGTGTAGTCACTTAGTTTTTACACCCTTAAGATAAGACTGTATAATATTTATTTGCTTAAACATGTGTCATACATAGAAGAAAATACATGAATGCAAGATGGTGATGACCTTTTCTCAGGGCACCCACAGCAAAGCCTGGTTTAGAAGCAGATAACCTCCTAGGTTGACCTGCGAGATCCGAGACCTTTCACAAAAGATAAACTAAATGCGGAAGAAATGGGTATTGTGGCGGCGCCACTTGGGTGAGGCATATATCCAAGATTCAGCAATGGTAAGCAATAGGTTGAAGGTAGGTAAAATGAGGTACCATTTTAGTTTATTTATAGCAATCAATTCTCGATGATTGATGATGAAACCGGGAAAGGCGCTAAAACGATCGCTTTTTTTTTACTTTTCCCCTCTTTAGGAAATTGACAACATTTGAACTCACATACACAAACAGCTAGACGCGGAACAATCACCTTTAGGTCATATAAATATTTGTTTCGTGCGGGAATCGAACCCGCAACACGCAGTGCAGAAAGTCATCGGTGCAGGTCCAGACTTCCTAAGTCATTGTACTGGTATATAGTATAGGGTCATTGAACGCTGTGCATTTGCGCAAGTCACGAGTTACCGTGGAGTGATTCGCTATTGTGTCTTTTGTTATGACGGCAATGCTTCCTATAATAAAAATCCATTTAAATTGATACCTTCGCGAGGACTCGTTAATCATTAGAGGTATTTAGAATGGCAAACACTGGTACACTGTAGACTGCCACTGGTCGTGGTCTAGATGACTTGGTTAGCCGGTTAGACAGCTAATAACGTCTGTCTCGGTGGTATACAGGGTGTAAACAGACCCTTCACGAAGCCGTTAACCAAGCATTCTGTACATCAAACTAAGTAACCCTACACAAAAATTATTGCTGGGAAACGACTTTTGTTTTTTCGGGTGAAAAATAACCTTTTATGGTAAAACTCAATCTTACGCATTCAAAACGTGATTATGGATGCATTGAATAGTAAACGGGTCATGGAGGTAAGTATAGTAAAGTTTTAACCTTAAAAATTAGTAAGTATTTAAAAAAAACTTGTGAAAAAGTTTGAACTTTGACCCCCAATAACTCCGTAAATAGAAGGTTCCCAGGTATGGTTCAGAACAAAAAAAATATGGCAGAGGAAGCAGGAACAAGTGCCTTTCGGCTTCGTTAAGGGTCTTTTTACACCCTTTATAGGTCGCAAGTGCTATATATTGGTGAGCATGACGTACTTGGTTTCCAGCTTTAGTAAATGTGGAATTTGTGAGTAGGTCAGCCGGTTGGTCGGCCAGTTGGCTTGCAAAAGGCTGGCGTTTTTAAAGTACCCATGTACTTAAATATCACTGGAAAAATGTGGGTACTATTGGTATTTACCTACCTCTGCCTATCCCTTCAGGGTTAACAGGCTCTATGCTATGTTATGTTTACGTTAACATGCAGCTATCACAGTACCTACATACTACATTATAGGTCGATTGTCAGAGTTCTGAGAAGTACCTAAGAGCGATTGATGATTGGAATCTCCAAAATGTTGTTGCGACATTCGTTTCGTAAAAGTGAGTATACTGTTCTAAGAACTGGGTTGTAGATTCACGTGAAGTTCAAGAACAATAAGATTAGTTTACTGAGAAGCATGCAGATAATATTCAGATTAAACGTTTGTACGTAAATAGAAGTGAATCACATACTTGATCTCTAAACTTTGCCTAGTCGAGCATAGTTCATAGGTTGAATTTAGATTATTTCCCTATACATATTGTAGATTTGAGGCTGGGTTTTTTATTCGACCGAGGCGAGAATATGTTTATAAAATTATATGTATGTTTGTTCCTTTCTGGCGTTCCACAGAAAAAACGCGTGGGCTGATTTTGATGATCAATTGTTTATTCGATTCGCTTTCGATTATTAGGTACAAGTAATAGCAACAAACCAACTTTATTTAAATCGATCTTTCCGCCAGTGCGGCCGAAGTGGCTGACTTACATGTTGCTTTTTACGCAAATGATAAAGTAAGTGGGAAGCTGACAACAGCATTGGTATTGGTCTTGGTTTTTTTAACACTCAGTTCGAACTAAGAACAGTAGTAGAGTAGGTGATAAATAAGTGTTGTAGACAAAGAGATTTAAAACACATATAGAGAGGACATTGGGAATATTGTCATACAATAATTTTCATCCTGAATATTTTCGATTTTGACACACGAATGCTAGATGACACTTGACAGAACGAATTGTTACTAAGTAGTAACAAGTTTTAAATTACGACTTTCTTCGTCTCGACCCGTCTATAACCCGGAAATATTTAATGTCTTTGTGTCATATGAATGCGACCTGACAAGGCGACGTATCGCACTGGACTGATCGACTTGTTACTCATTTGTAACAGGTTTTGGAATTGTCAGTTTCTTGGTCTTGTCCCGTCTATAGCTAGTTATATTTGAATGTCTTTGGTTGTAGATGTACATGTTCTACATGCACCCATTAATCCTAACAAATATCAACCACCTCCTTGGTCCAGTGGTTGCAAGCGCTACTGTAGAGCGAGATCTTTGGTTAGATTCCCAGGTCCCAGTGTTATGGAGATTTTCCATCTGGATTTTTAGTAGTAGCTCGAAGGCTGGATTACCTAGTGGCCGGTTAATGGTAATTGGCTCACCCCCTATTATACCGGACATACACATAACTAAGGCGGAACGCCCTCAGGCTCGGTGGAGCATCGATCGAACGATCTTCGCAGGGTGGCTGATAGCAACTGGATGAGAGTTTCTGAGTGGCGTGCGATTGAGGAGGCCTATGTCCAGCAGTGGACTGCTGTAGGCTGACGATGATGATGAAACATAACTGGCGAAATGTCTGAAGACTATAGGTAAATTACATACACCTCTACCTACGATGTTATGACGATGTATATCCAGTATAGCAACTGGGTACGTGGCACCATAAAAATTCTGACGCCAGTTTTAATTGACTCAGCAATTAACAGAAAAAAGCTATAACGATTGAACCCGTCATTATTTATAGGTAAAGTAAAACCCAGATCACGTGCAATCGGCGTCAGTCTAGCTAATTGTTACACATAGGTACACGGTACCTAGGTACTTTCTTATCACCGTTTTTATCAATGTTTAGCTAATGTTCATGCGGCTAATATATCCGAACAATGCTAGCGTGCGGGTAGACGGGTAGTTAAAATGTGGCCTTGTTAAATATTGAGTGTTATTGTATGTTCTTAAATCTTTGTTATTATCTGATATTTTTTACCTATACATTTTGTACTGGACCTCGGTACTCCATCCGTTATATGTAACGAGTTTCGTCTGTGCCTCGGGTGCACGTTAAGTCGTTGGTCCCGGCTGTCTGTCATCTATAGATCTTTGAGGTGTTATAGGTTGTCAGTGGCCCGAAACTTTGACAACCAGTGTCACCAAGGGTACGTATCGTGTTACCCAGTTCGAACTGGGTTGTGGAGGTCAGATAGGCAGTCGTTCCATGTAAAATACTGGTATTCAGCAGTTCAGCTGCGTGCAGTCTAAACTGGAAGTCGACCCAAACATAGTTGGGAAAAAGCTAGGCAGATGCTGATGATGTACTGGACTTTAGTCGACAGTTAAATTTGCTTTCCCGAATAGGCGTCCCTCCCATCCTTCCACAGTTGCTTTCTCGTTACTGTCTTCCCTAAGTTAAAATGGATAACTTTGCAGTTTTTTTGCAAATATCTTAAAAAAGGTCGACGGCGCTCAATAATGATGAAATCTTAGACTCCACCATGCATAGCAACCCCCGGGATGAATGTTTACAGATCCATGAAGGACCCTACCATGGCCTTTGTCAAAAATAGTTGGTTATTTATTGTATTGCGCGCAATGCACTCTTGTCCTACGAATCTTATACGAGAAGTACTGCTTCTTGTCTCTGCGGCGGCGACTCCGCTCCGAATGGAGCACGTGGTACCTAATAGTGAAGAAAGTGTAAGAAAGAGGATAGGCAGTATCAATTAAAACAAAATAAATAATTTGGGAACGGAATCGTTTATTGAACCCATCTGTAATAGTAGATAATTAAATTATACTGTTACTCTACACATTTTGTACTGTTCAAAGTACCTACCTATGTCAAGTATTCCTATCTCTTAGGTTAAAATGTACCGACAAATGCACCCAATACCAAGTAATTACCACATTTTATTATTAATCTTTTAAATTTTCCAATTGTGCTCCAAAATTCAGTGGTAGCTACCAATCACAGTACCATTTGGATCCTACGATTAACACATGGACATCCTTATTTCCCATGACAGATGTCAAGTTGACGTTTTATTCTTTTTTTTTTAACAATATGACAATGACACTAATGTATGATAGGGTAAACAGATTGGTCGTTTGAAAAAAAAACATTTTGAAACAACTCCAAATACAACTACGGTTGTTATTCAGATTATTCTGATAAGATCCAAGAATTTTACTTGTAGTAACTTACTATAATAAGGATTTTACACTTCTTGTTTGGATACAAACACTGCATTACTTTTACATAATACACATTGTTTACAATTGTATAAATTCGTTACTTTAATAATATAAGAGGAATTGAATATAAACATTAGATAATCATGTCGATAGTAGTTTTTTTACATGTTTTTTAGCAAAACTTCATACAATCAGTGTGTGTATCCAAAACAACTAAAGGGGACGTCTTTTAAATTTCAAATTAGGCATTACATCGTAGCCATTAGTAGCTTACACTAAATAAGTTAATATTTTAGATAATATCGATCGAGTCGTCGCTTCGTTTATATTAATTAATAATAGGTATAAATCTTCCTTTATTGTCTTCATTCTTCACCATTAAAAAAAAAGCTGGGTATGAAATAATTGCCAATTAAAAAAATAAGGAACAGTGTTGTAGCGTAACAAGTGGCGGCGAAAAATTGTTTCGTGTAAAATCGCTTTGGTTCAGCCATTAAAATAACAATATAATTAAAGTGTACATTTCTGCCAAGGTTTATAACCGTGTCCAAAGAGGATAATTTTACAGATAGCATATAATAGCGAGACGCTATATAATTGTCTTGATAAAAATAGCAAGCGGATGGTAATTTTCAAGAATTTCATACAAATGCACCAGGTTTTATTATTGGTACTTGATAAACTGGCCCGTTTTATGGAAATATTTCGATATTTTACCTTTTAATTAAGACATAGTCATGGGCACAATAATTTCTATAAAATTATCGATATCGATAGAATTATGTGATATGAACCACCATCATCGTTTGCTACTTTTATCAAAAATTAAAATTATAGTGTATCGTGGCCTTAATAAATAATACAAATTCATGATATGTACCTAAGTATACACAGAAAAGATCGACAATACGCAAATGATACAAAATAAATAGCATATCGATGACGTCATAATAATTATATACATACACTTAACATACTTTAGTACCCTTCGATTTTAATGGATCTTTATAAATGGTTATTCGATTGTTATAGATGACTATTTAACCAATAAGTAGTTTCTAGTTCGATAAGTAAATTGTAATCGATATTTACATAAGTACCTATTATTATGATTATTACGCTGCGATCGCACGATTGGATCATCCGTCCCTTTCTGATTCGTTACTCAACACGTTTGTGCAAAAGAGAGGGCAGCAGTGATCGATTCGCGCGATCGAGTTTACGTGCCAGGTGCACAGACTCTGCTAAACAGAACTCCACCCTAGTTCCAACGTTAACGCTTCGTTCGGTTAGAAAGGAATCCATTTAAATGTATATGAAAATAAGTGGGACTTACAGTATATACAAAAATATCACATTACTTCGAGGCCGCAGCTTTCAATCACTTAGTCAATTAATTATTTCGTCTTCTTACCTAAGTTGTCGGTCGTTGGTACGAAGCGTAAGCAAGTTAACGCAGGAAGTAATCGATCCAAATTAACATTATATTGTTTTTGAAGCTCTCTTCGCTCGCCGGAAGCCTTCTTTTGCTAAGCGCAAATCACTCAATAGCTCCGATGGCTCACGAGATACATCAGTAACTTTATCATTATTGCTGAACGAGTCAGTCGCGTATAAACTAAACAATTTCCAATTATACAATTATCATCGCACCCGTGCCTTTAATGCGTTAGTCTTCCCACACCTACTAACGAATATCTAGGAAGAATTTATTTCTTTTAAAAGACTAGGTGCCTCGTCATAGACCTACTAATCCAAAGTGAGTACTACGACACCTACGAGATCTAGTTTTCGAAGCAGAAGTATCTAAAAAGCTGCAGCCGGCGGATCGCGCAGTCGTCGTCGACGCTGCACTACAAACATACTCGGCCGACACGCGTCGGACGGTGACGCCACACCGTCGGCACATCGCCGCGGTCTATCACAACGACATAGAAAAATATAACGATCTGGGACGCGTTTTATTGCTAAAAATTTAGGTACAGTCTTTGGGGGCCTCCGGGGAGGATCCGCCGGAGAAGTCGTCGAGGAAGTCGAAGGTGGCGACGGCGGCGCGCTCCGGCTCGCCGTAGCGGACGAAGAACCCCTCGCGGCCGAGGATGGACGGGCGTCGCACGCGCCCGTGCACGCCGCCCGGCCCGCGCACGCGCAGCGCGGCCGCTGCACCAACACGAGCGTCAGCAATACTCTACAAGCGAGCGCCCTCTGGACGAGACAACACGCGTGAGCCACGCGCCCCGTCGTCCAGCACCGCTCGCACACACACGCGACGCAAGCCACACCACGCTCACACTCAGTGTGATCGTATCCTGAAGTTTCACTTTTCCACAAAAATGGTGAAGAGGACAGACAAAAGGGAGTTCGAAGCGGTGGCCTCAAAGACTTTAAAAATTGTTTCTACGTTTAATTGAAAACAAATATTGAAAATACGAATTTGCTACAGCTTTAGACTCTGCTTTTGTCGGTCATACAAATTCCAAAACACCAATATTCTAAAGTTTACTCTTTTGCTCCTCAAATAATTTACACCCCGATTTGAATACATAACTTCAGGATACGATTGTAGAAATACATTTTTACATCGATACATGACTTTTTTTGATTCCAATAGACTGATTGGCAGAGAAAATGAACCCCGTGTTTTATAGATAGACATAGTAATGAGCGTGGCGTCGCCTGCTGATGACAGTCTACTCGGAATGAGGCGAGAGAGTGAGATGGTGCGTGTGAGTGAGAGCGGAAACGAGTGACGTGGCTGGTCGTGACGACAGACAACATGAAATGACATGACACATATACGTCAGCACAGATCTTTGGCGGTTTGTCTTATCGACTTGTCCTGCAAAACAGGTTCACTTAATACAATTTGAGCAAGACGTTAAATCATGAGGTTTCAATTTTTTTTTGTGCTTATTAAGTATATTTAGTGAGCTGTCATGCAAGCAGGTCCTAACCTACTTTATTATTATAGAAATTAATAAAAATAATCTCTAAGAAAATTGCGATCAACGGTTTTAAAAATAATTAAATATTCTAACCATGCAGTCAGATCTGTGCGGACTTAAGAGAAACGTTAAATGCAGATATTAAGATTCCAGAAATTCACGTGCAAAATTATAATTTGTGCCGTTTCTACTCACAGCCAAAAAAACTTAGAACAGTCTATTTTATATCATAATGCAATTCAGATTAAATAAATCAACATCTAACGTTTGACAAAAAAGCAATATTAAAAACAAATGGAAATGTAACTGAACTAAAGTCAGAAATGGAAGAGCATTGTAATGCTTGATTTTATGAAATAATAATAAATAATTTAAACGGAGAACGGAATTAAGTCATAAAAAAAGGTTTGGTTAAAAATAGATAGGTAGGTACTCCCGAAATCATCGATATCGAAATTGAGTGCCACGATAGCACTGCACTAGCAGCTTGACATTATGCTGTCAATTTGGCATTAAAAACGTCATTATGAAGACACTTCAATTCAGATCATGATGATATCAGAAATAAGGCTGACCATATACAAACTGAATACCTTTCTGAATCTATAATCTGATTTTGCAAGGTTTTTATCTTACTTTTGAGAAATCCGATTGTTCAGATAAATATTCAGGCTTTGTATGGCCAGTCTTAGCCGGTGTGAGTCAGTTTATACCAGAGTCACAAAAAAACATAGTTGATAGTAAATAAATGGCTGATTTATGAATCTACTTCGAATATTTTCAAGGGTACTTATATGGCCAAGTAAGATCATATTTATGCTTAGGAGACTAGCGAAACAGGTATAATGAATCAGCCATTTCTTTCTGGGATTGGACTCTCATCGTCATTACATGAAGCTATTGTTAAAACAAGTTTTTTTTTTAATTATTGGATTTGTCATGTCGAGATACAGTTTTTGCTGGACTGTTTTTGCTTCGATAGTGACATAAGTAGTAGAAATGTAAGTAAACAAATCTATTTCTAATAAAATAAAATTAACTTTGCAAGAGTCCATCCCAGTAACTATATACTATGTATTTTAATACAGGGTTAAATTAACAAGCGAGACTTCAGAGACATGACGGGTATTGAGTACCTATTTCAGTAATTACACTAACAGCGGCCGTTGACAGCAGATACAATTTAGAAAATATATTTTTGTTCAATTTATGCTCCGACATATCTGTTGTAAAGCTAGTACAAAACACATTAACAAGATGGGTTACTCAGCACCTAGTATAAAGTAGAAGAAGAATAATCACATCTCTGAAATTTTGATAGCTAATTTAACACCCTGTGCAAAAAAGATCATAATAGGTCCTAAGATCCCTTATACAGGGTTATTGGTAATATATCGGCAATCCGTTAAGGGGATGAAGGGGAGGTCATTTGCAACCAAAAGACCCCTTGTGACCCCCCATATAAATTCCAAACATTTCCGAGTAATTTGACAATTATATATTTTTTTTTCAAGAAACTATAAAATGTTGTATGACCTCACCTATATCCATTTAACGGATTGCTGATATATTATCGATACAATAACCCTGTATTAAATCTATACAAGGTCATATTCACCTGTCTTCTGTCTCCTGGAGCGATGCAGTCGATGTAGCCGGGAGTACGGAGGCGGCGGTTCGGCTGGCGAGGATCCGCACGATGATGGGGAGGAGTCGCTTGAGGCTAGCATCACGTCGAGGAGGTTGGCTCGGGCCTGGAACAGGTTGGTAACGCTGTTAGACTATGAACCATTCGGTAACAATCGGAGTAGGTATAGGCAAAATCTTGACTCTGGTCATCTACACTTGACTGGTAATGTAATGGTTACAACTAAGAACAGTTGTAAAAGATTGTATTTTAAATTGATTCTAAATGCGTCATCCCACTGCTGGGCAAAGGCCTCTCCCTATGACTTCCAGTTATTTCAATCCAGGACTGGTTGTTGGTTTTGTCCAGCTCGTCCCGCCATCTTCTACGAGGTCTGCCGTGACGCCTTGTGGTTATGTCAGGGCTCCAGAAAGTGGTTATTTAGGCCCACACCTCATCATTAGCGACTGCTAAAAAAAGTTTTGTTTTTACATTGTAACCTTTTTGTCTTAACAAGCTAGCCGAAATTCATAGGTAACTCAATAACAAAAAAAAAAGTAAGTACGTAAAACAACAAAAACAAATTTCTACGAAAAAAATATTTTTCTCTAAAAATGAAAAATGTATCATTAAAAAATATGTTATTCTCAAATAATCCTTACCTTCGGATCACTAAAATCGATGTCCTTCTCCACATGCACCCACCCGGTGGGCGCCCACAGCGCGCTATCCTTGTGCGCGTGCGCCCTCTCCCCGCGCTCCCCTCTCTCCTCAGTCTTCACCTCCGCCGCGCCCGCCGAACCTTCACTCTGACGAATCATTCTGAAAATAACAACAAGGCATTATTAAAGACGATAAGACAACAACTAGTGACGCGTGGCCAAAATAGGAACTAAATCCACCATCTTGTTTTTTCAATACAATGACCACAGACAATTTGACAAATGTTTACCAACAACGACCTCCTGCCAAAAGATTCTTGTAACACCCTATGATAACATAGCACTTGATAAAAAAACAGCTTTCACTGACTAAAATGTATTTTTTTATAAACATACCATGAAAAAATTAATCCATATTGATTAGAAAACACGACAAGAACTCTATTTTTAAAATTCAGTAACTTTAACATTAATTCTGGTTTATACTTCGCAAATTCAAAGTAACTATATATATTTTTAGTGTATATCCTAATCTTAATTATTCCCAATATTAGATATCACTTATCTTTTTCGATATAAGGAAAGAGCGTCACCTAAACTGATATCGTTGTTATCTTGGCCAGCTGTACCAGTTGCATTTGGCGAGCGGCAATTATTGCAATCTAAACCTTATGTCAATCACATAAATGCTAAAAGCTCGCGATTTGCAACGACTATCGAATAGCGTTATCTTAATGGGTCGATGTTTTGTTGAATGACTATCGTGAAAACAAAAATAATATAGCGTCATAAAATACATGGATTTTACTAGAAGACCCAGGCCTTGCTGATGTATTCATTTTTCGAAAATTCTCTCTCTAATATTTAAAGATTTAATCTATTTAAGATAATGCACTCACCTATTAAGTTCCTCAATAACATCTTTTGAAGTCGCAGCCT
The DNA here is from genome assembly GCA_905220335.1 of Noctua pronuba. Lineage (NCBI taxonomy): Eukaryota > Metazoa > Arthropoda > Insecta > Lepidoptera > Noctuidae > Noctua > Noctua pronuba. Next base: position 2,962,264 of record LR999901.1, on the reverse strand, counting down.
CGTGGAAACTCAATGTGTGCTCTTGCTTCACTATAATCGGTTCCGGGACCGACGCTTGCGCAGTCCCGGGCTTATTCCTCTCCACCACGGGAATCTTCGACCTGGTCCTACTCGGCGATGACGGTGGCCTCTTCCCTCCCATCAGCGTCGGAATCCGGCTTCTCTCCCTCAGTTTCCCATCTTTAGTTGCATCGTTCTTATTACTTACTATCACAGTTTCAGCCGTAGACGTGCTAGTTGTATTGGATTCAGTCATTTGTGGGGAACCAGTCTCTGGGGACGAGCCTTCTTCCTCTTCAGGGACAGGAACTAAAGCCCCTGTGCTTCTTCGACAAGCGCTTAAAACTTCTTCCACTAAGGATATCTCTTCGTTGCTGGCGTACGGAAAGCTGGACGATTTCGTTAGACAAGGCTCCACCTCCACCCTCTCTATCGGTGACTGTTTGTTCAACATTATATTCACAGTATTCTCTTTCAGTGCTGAATTGTGGTCTAAACTTCGACTAGATTCGGTATCACTCGGCCTTTCTTCCTTCACGGCAACAAAAGGCTGGTCTTCAACTTCCACAGATTCGATCACATCAATGCTTTTATTAATTTCGTTCTTTCTCTGCACTTTTATGAGATGCCGTTCATCTATTTCGTTCTCAGCATTTTCGACTCTCGAAAATTCCTCAAAGAAATCTTCGGATTCAGTGTAAGGGTCTTCGCGTTCGATGAATCTCGGCGTTGACCGTGGCTCGGATACAGTATCACAGAAGGCAACCCTGGGCCGGTCACCGTGGTGGACGTCACAAGAATCGTTTTCAGAGAAACTGCCGAATGAGTCCGGTCTCTGTCTGTCTTCTGAAACTTCACTACGAGGGCCAACTGAGTCGTCGTCGAAATCCGCCGCGGCGTAAGGAGGTGGTAACTCCCTTATCTCCGACAGAGGCCGCGATGACACAGAATCAGACTCTTCTCTATCTCTACAATATTTCTGCTGCTCAGCAATGAAATGCAGGACGTTTTGCAACGCCACCTCTCTGTCCTGCAAAGCCATTGCTTGTACATCGTGGATCCTTAAATGACTGCTCGTATCCTGCGCCGGGATACCTCTGGACGAATTTGATGCTAAGCTCTTTGTGCTTTCATATTTAACGAGACGGTAGAAATCTCTCGTGAAATCTAGGCCAACATTCGCACAGTCACCGTCTTCACTCAGTGCTGTACTTGATCTTTTATCAGGTGCGTCTGATGCACTGGACCACGAACCACCGGGTGAATGAGTCCCTGTACAGTCCCACCTTTTCTCTGACGTATCAGGATCATCTTGTATTCTACATTCGTCTATTTCTATCGTAGCAAAGCCACAGTCATTCCAAAGGCAATCTCCGACATCTTCCTCTAATTCTAACCCATCGTCCTCTCTGATGCTGGGTAACGTTGATAAGGATATTTGGCCAGGTGTCGTTATTTCGGCAAAGGGCGACTGTCTGTCCCTGAGATCTTCGCAGGATAGTGATAAACTCCAGTCTTCCAGTTCAGCTCTATCGTATTCTAAATCAGCTAGATCTCTATGCCTCTGTTGTAATGCTGATCTTGCATCATCTAGTTCTAGCCAATGTTGGACGTAATCAGCGTCGTATTGAGAGCCTTCAGCGCGGTCATCTAGTGTGCTACCCCACGATACCCTTTCAGAGCTTGTTGTAGAAGCGATAGCCGCTCGCCTCAGCGGTCTTTCAGGGGCAGGTTTCAGATCTAGTACTAAAACTCCGGAGCTAGGCGTGGGAGTGTCTAAGCAGCTGGTTGGGCAAGTTGTTCCAGCGATCAGCTTCAAACACAGATGGGAATCAGAGAAGCTTCGCACTACATGCTGGAAGGGCAGGACTGGTCGCGAGGGAGGGTAGCTGCCTCTGACGCCAGCGAACGCGACTCCTAATGGGAAGTAGATGTAGTCTGCGTCCGTTGCCAGGAGTCTTGCGTGTCTTCGAGATTCTCTAGGGTTTATGGAGACGATGGTTTGGTTGTCTGTTTCGTCTGATGCCTCGTTGAGGTCAGGGAGAGCTCTGTCGGCTGCGTGGTCGCTCTGCCTGGAGGCATCGGCTTGCACGTCACTAGACATGGTGGAGTAGCCCTCGTCCTTGGCGCCACTCTCAGGGGACTCGGCGCCTGCTTCGCCGACTTCACCGCTTTCTTCCTCTGTTACTTTTTCCCCACTCGCCCCTGGAATTATAAAACACATTTCAGCAAACACAAAACAAAAGTGGCTTATAATGAACGTAACACTCAAGTTATTTCACTGTACGTTATTGCGTGTATTTAACAAAAGGACTTATTAAGAAAAAAAAAAACAGTAACTTTTTCTAACTCCCAATTTCTAAAAACTGATATGTCTAATATGACATGTATTACCTCTGACAGGGTCGGTGTTGGGCTGCGGCATGCTGAGGCTGAGGGTGTGGGGTCGAGCTGGGGGTGCCCACAGCGTGGGGTCCACTGCAGACAGCGCGCGTGCTAGGTTTGCAGGAGTCACCTCCAGACCCTGTAGGATGAGAGGAATGTTGCAATATTGATGGCTACTGGAAGGGCTATCAGTGATAGAAATGAACTCATCATTGACTAAAAGGTATTTTCGCATCTTTAGGTAATTTAAGGAACGAGAATTATTCTGTAGCACATGGATAAACATCAGGGATGCTTTTGTCCAGCTGAGAGCAATAAGCAGTTCCAGGCTTTAAGTTATAATGGTTGAGTACATAACACATTAGATTTCAACAAGCTGCTTACAATGGATGCCGATTTCTGTATTCATCATTTTAAAGACGCATATTAATAAAACTGGTTTCGTAGCCTTACCTTCAATTCAGTCCAGATATCAGCAAGTATCTGGTGGCGCCGCTTGTCGTCGTGGCTGAGGGGGTGCGGGTGAGACACGGGCGGCGCAGGTGGCGGGGAGTCCCTGAACGACACCAGAGACCCGCAGGAACCGACGTCTACCAGATGCACTGGAATTGAGGAAAGAAATTGGTTTGAATTCTGGAATGATGAAGTTCCTTATGGCAATCTGAATGCACTGAATTAAGGTTCGTGACAGGTGATCCTTTAAGTATTGAGGTGTATACGGGTTGCAGAAAAGCAAGCGTCATAGTGGCATTTAGTTCACCTTTGTAACTTGAATGTTTCAAAAGAGTTTAAATAAAATAATAGCTGCGTAGGGGTCCCGGTGGGTCAATAATCGTTCTGTGGACCTTGATGCAAATCCCGAGCGGAATAAGGGTTTCGGTAGTGTACCTACATCGATTGATCCAATGATTAACAAGTCTCGCGAGTAGTTGCGCCAGTTTGAACACTTCCATACAAGCTATAGTTGACGCGTTCGGTTCGGGCGAATGTCGTCCCGCATCTTGAGCTGGATTTGTTTCAGTATCAACTTCAAGCCAGTACTTAAGAAACACAAGCTTCTTACCTTGGAGTTCCCTTGGTGTATGAGGCGTGACAGGCGTATGAGGCGTAGCAGGCGAAGGCCGCGGCTGAGGTCGCAGCTGTCGTACCAGCAGGGCACTCAACGCGCGGTTCTGTGCCTCCAGCTCGCGGATACGAGCGCGCGCGCATCCCAATTCTTCGCGTACGCTCTGTGAAAAAGAAAAGACGATTATGAATAATGTAGAAAGAATAAAAACGTACCTAGACAAGGTGGGCATGTACGCACGGCCAATCAAGCTATACAAAACCGATCCGATTATGTGGAACTCTCATTGTATAGGAAATCTATACAAAGCGAGGCCAAGTTATACTAGAAATGTACAGCTTCATGTGCCGCCGTGTGTACATTTGAATATTCAAAATTATTGTACAACGCGTTTTGACGAAAAAACCATCGAAACGATTGCACAAATCTACATTATCTTAAAAAATCGAGACTGATTCTGAGTCGATTCGTGAATTTTTGATGTCCTACAAATCATACGAATGACAGCTGACAGTGAGCGAAGTCTAAGGAACCATAGCTTTTCAACAATGGGATAAAATGCGACCTCATGAATGCAACTCATGAAATTCTTTTCACGAAAATCATTTTCCAAATAGATTTCTTCGACAACCTAACCAGTCGCACCAATCTCATCCAATCTTTACACAAAAATATCTCCAAATCTACAGCTATTACTCTTCCCCAACAGCTATCAGCATCAACGTAGAAAACTTCAGCGTATCTCTCCCCCCTCAGCCCATAGCATCTCGTCAAAACGCCGTCGAAATAAACGCGTACATTTTAATTATACTTCATTAGTTAAATTAAATTCGAGTAGGGTAATTATAGGGGGGGTCTCGGGAACATCCTTATTTCGTATCCGAGAATCCGAGATCTCGGATACAAAATAAGGATGTTTCGGGACAGCCTCGGACCTTGTTGAGGAAGATTTGGCGGGTTTAAAGCGCTCATAACTTAGTTAGGGGGATAGGTTTAGTTTGAACTTCGAGCAGCTTATAGCTTATACAAAGTTTTGGTGGCAGCTTAGCCCTGGGAATGCTTGGGTATATTGTGCTTATAATAGCGACAGTGTATTTTCGTGTTTTTTTTAAATAAAAAGTGCCCTAAAATACGTAAATAAATGCTTGTTTCTAGTGTGTTCTTTTGGCATGTGAAGGCTCTGATGTTTTACCTAAAACCGATAAACAAAATATCTATTTAAATATACCGGTTACCACGTCTTCAGTAGTTCATCCTGAGCCCGACCATTGAAATTTTTCATCGATTATTAAAAAAATCTGCTGTGCCGTACATTTAGACCGTGTAGGTACTGCACTTTTGTATTTTTGCTCAGAATGATGTACTCAATACGTGGTAACCATTTTCGTGTCGGTGTCCCTTCCACCCCTTAGTGGTCATTTACGGAGACGCGGCGCGTCGGGCGGCGCGTTGTGCGGTGCGGCCCGCTTTCAATTCAAACATATGGCGATGTATGAGAGCGTTTACGGAGAAGCGTTTTTATGCGCGTTTGCTTGAAATGCAACGTTGCCCGCAGATGACCCCGCCGCGGTGAACGCGGCGTCGCACGCTCAAACGCGCAAATACAACATATGGCAGATGAAACCGCCGCATCGCCCGCCGCGTCGCCCGCGTCGTTCGCCGCGGCGGCGCACGCCCCTCGTCTCCGTAAACAACATCGTACATTGCCATATGTTTGTGTTTGGGCGTGTGATAACGCGGGCCGCTGCACGCGCCGCCTCTCCGTAAACGGAAAAAACGCGCACCGCGCCGCGCGACGCCCCGCGCAACGCGCCGCCCGACGCGCCGCGTCTCCGTAAATGGGCACTTATAGTTATCACACAATATTCCAATACTGGTAAAAAAGGCTTCCCTGGCTCTTATCGATACATCTGTCCTCTATCATACAAAATAAATTTAAAAAAATCAAAACTACGACTAATTACAGAATACCTTAATGATTTTATGAAAAATTTTAGTTCTGAAAATTGTCTTGTCACACTGCAACATTTTTGCTAAGTGCCACCCACCTTGTAAATTCGGGAACCTCACCAACCATAATGCACAAACCAAGTTTAATTAAACATTTCCACGAACTTCAGCAACAGTTTTAATAAATTTAATAAAGCGTAAATAATATTAATGGAGTAGAGTTATAAATTCTAAGTGATTTTCGTTTAGACAGAAAGGGTTTAAATATAACGGTAATGTGATGTCGAGGGGAAGAAGATAAAGTTTCTTTGAAGATATAATGTTCAGATATATTTGGGAGAAAACTGTATTAATTAGAGTTGATTTAATTATTTTAAGGAGTGGGATTGATTGTTTGTTTTGCTGTCTTATTAGCTGTCGTCGATATTATACAGGGTATAAACGGACCCTTCACGAAGCCGTCAACCAAGCATTATGTACATCAAACTAAGTCACCCTACGCAAAAATTATTGCTGGGAAACGACTTTTTTTTTTTGGGGCGAAAATCACGTTTTACGGTAAAACTCAATGTAACGCACTCAAAACTTGGTGCTGATGGATGCTTTGAATAGTAAACGGGTCATGGAGGGTAATTAAAGTAAAGTTAAAACCTTAAAAAGTAGAATTAAAAAAAAAAAACTAGTGAAAAAGTTGGAACTTTGACTTCCAATATCTCCGTAACTAGAAGGTTCCCAGGTATGGTCCAGAACAAAAAAAATCATCGCAATGACGGGGAGAACAAGTGCCTTTCGGCTTCGTTAAGGGTCTTTTTACACCCTTTATTGCTGTCATCATTAAATTATAAGTATCTTTTCGTTTTAATTAATACATCGACTGTGATATTTTAGAAATACAGTGTAAGTTGACGTTGATATACCCACGATTTCTAAATTAGACAAAATTTAATTTCCGTCCTCATTAATTTAACAACAAACAAACACATCACTTCGTAATATGGCAATTTTGTCATCGTCTCCTTCGAAGTACCTACCATCTCACTCAAAATTACTCTTACGTAAACTAATAATCCTCCCTGTCGCCTTTCATCCCACATGCGATGTCTCTAATTACTTCAGAAGGAGTCTATCTATACACCTACTCTATATGTTATCAATAAACTCAAAGGAGACAAGCATTCATCATTTCTAATCACCATATGACGTTAATTGCCTGATAATAACCTTAATGTCATCTCAGAATTTACACGGCTGAACAGCTAATAGATTTAGAATATTGATGAAGATTAAACGCACCAAGTTTCCTCGTAAATTAAGTTTATAGCTCCAACTTGACCATTTGCGGTGATAAAATAATTTAGGAAACATTTTATGACGTTAATCTTTCAAGTAACTGTAGACGTTAATTCTTTTATTTTAGTGGAGACTTCAATGTGCAATAATTTCTTCTCCATTTCTTTTTATGGATGTTTTAGATATTTTTAAGCATATGACGGTTAAATAGTTTACGCTGAATAAATATTTAACGACTAAAGTTTGTCATTAACATTTTCCAGCATTATGTGAAAACAAGAGCGTCAAACTTTGAAAAACAATCAAAAGCGGTCGTCACTTGCAACCGGCGCCATCTTTATCAGGAAAGTTGGCGCCAAAACTACAGCAACATGGCGGACATTCACAAACTGGATTTAAACACAAACGGTCGCATTATCGGACAGATTATGCCCAGATTATAGTGGGCCAGGCCTTCTGAAATTATTACGGTGCCAGCTAAGGCCGAAGTGTCCCATTTCGTGCGATTTATGTGCGAATGTAGGCACCACATAATCCACGGACGCGGATACAAGGGCGACTATAATTATGAGAAAACAATTTCCGGGATGCATCTTAATGCCAGCGGGGATTACGGTAGACATTCCCTTTTTTGTGGATTAACATTGCCGAGTGTTTCTTTGTTTTAATCTTTTAAAGGACTCGTCGACTTCCGGATGTAAATACTTTCCCACAAAGTAACTTGGTTAGCTACGAATAATTAGCAGCGAAAGCTAAAATTAAGGCAGGACCAGAGAGAAGTAGACTACAATGCCGAATACCAAAGCTGGTGTTTTTCAAGGCAGAACCGACACAGTGTTATGCTCTCTTAAGTAAGAAGTAATAAGAACAACGATAGACAAGCCCATTACCCTACTGTGCTTCAGTGCTTGCTACACCTGTGTGCTTCCGACAAGGTGTGTGACAAGTAAGAGTGATGTCCTCGCCTCTACAAATAAAGCCGAAAGAGTGAGGACAACAGAACTATAATAATCGTAACTGCAAGATCCACTTACTGGAATGTTTGAATGTCTTTACAACTGCACTATTGAGGACCTAATGAACGCCACCAACGCTGTTCTTGACGTGGCCATCGATAAAGAAGAAGGAGAATGCTGCAAGATCTCACCTTCTGCGACAGAAGCGCGCGCACGACCTGCTGGGCCACATCGTCGAGGCGTCGCTCGTGGTCACCCGCGCCCAGTCCGGCGGAGAGCGTGGATAGTTGACTGCGCAGCCGATCGTTCTCCGAGCCTAGGGTGGACAGTTGGCTCTGATAGTGGGCCGCAGACGCCTGCAACAAGCACTGACCGTCAAAACAACGTTGGGGCATTCTTTGGGCGAAAAAAAAGCGAGCGGATTTGATGAAACACCTTAACGGGGAAGGCCTGTCAAAGCTCAAAGTATAGATGGTGTGACCATAGCTGGGTTCCAATCTGACCAATGAGGTCAAACTATTTGAAATTCAAAATGACAGTACCCGATCTTCAGCCAATGACGATGTTTGGAACTAGCTATACTAGCGCCATCTGCTTTCACAGTTGCCATCCCCATTAGAGAGATTTTTTGGGAGTAAATAAGATTGTTTTTTACGAATATAATTTGTTATCTGTCAGTTTGGTTTTTGTAATTTTGTTTGTACCAAATAAGTCGTAAAAATGAAGCAGTTTAATAATAACCTAACGTCCAAACAAGAAAAACAAGCGTTTCTATCGCCCACAGCAATATTTTTTCAGTCTCACTCATCAAACTGTCATGGCCACTCCTGTCGTCGGTTCTGCTTCACTAAAAAAATACCCCCAAAAAGGGACCATCGTTCACACTCTTAATTAAGCTGGAATTTTCACAACAAACGAAACCAGTGTACATTGACCTACTCCGTCCCCTTTGGCCTTCAAACACGACACCACTTAGGGGCATTTCTATTCCGAGTCACGGCTCTACTGATAATAGCCGTTCTGGAGTTCTACACAACTTAAAGGACTTTGAATCTTAATGACCCAGCAATAAAGTGTATTGTGAAAGTAGTATTTATGCGGTGTGAGGTTTTCATTAGTCATCAAGTGAGGGCGAGACAGCGAATCTGTTTGTCTGTATGTCTGCAACAACACGCGGTTGATAAGCAATGAAAGGGTTAGGTTTGAATGGCGAGGCCTTTCAATTCGGACATGCTTATAATTATGACTGCGCCGTTTTAGGTGGGAAATGTCTAGACGGACTACCGTTTTATGAATTGCATGAAAGTGGAGTTTTACTTATATGGAAAATTCAAATTAATTAATTGAATGTCTTCAAAAATAGATTCCTCTCGATCTCTTGCTTTAATGGAACAGTCACTACAATTTTAACAATATCACAGGATGATGTAGGCTCTGCAGGTATTATTGGTCAGTTATTTACATTCAGATAATAATTTAACTTTGATCTAATGCACAATGGACAGTGCTAAATGACGACGCTAAAAAAAAACTATCAGTGTCAAACAAACAAACGTCAAATGATACAATTTTTGTTTTTAATAGACACCGAGTGCAAAAAGGTTTTATTCATTCTACAAAGGAGGTTTCTTATTTTTAAACTCTTTGGAATTTGTCTAATAAAACAGAAACTGCTGATACCTCGAGGATTTATTTAAGTACCTATGTGCCTTTAATTAAATACGTAGCTACAGAGACAGACAGACAATGAAACCACACCATTTATTACACAATGATACTTATAACAACTCGTCCGATTTCATTAAAATTCCACGTGATTGACGAGCAAATCAAACGCGGATTTATTTCACGATTTAATTATTTACCAACCACACCGCTGCCATTTTACCGTCTGCGCACTTAATTTAGTGAATTTAATTTATATTTTGAATTGACGAAACCACAGATGTTTCACGAGATCAGCTAATTAAAGTGAAGAGCCTGTTCGCCATGTTTGATTGCTTTCCCATCGAATGGCGGAGTGTAGGGCTCCATTTATTAATTCGCTTTTATTTATTTTGTTTTCATGTCATGTTTAAATCTGCCAATAAAAATTACGGATTTCTGATGGTGGCAGGTATTTTTTTTAGTAATGGGTGTATAAAGGGTGTAAAAAGACCCTTAACGAAGCCGAAAGGCACTTAGTGCGTTTACACCCTGTATGATTTTTCGTGTACTTTTTCAAGTACAATTTTAGTTTGAAAATTCAAAATGATATCAGTTAATAGTTAAATGGAAAACCAATATGAATTATGATCATGAACATGCAGGCCTGGATGGTCGACGCTTTTCGGATTTGATCTCCACAACTCAGTAATTGTATTCCCCTTGGTAATTAAGACTAGCTTTCAGAGTTTCGGGCTTCGGACTATTCGCGACGACCAGTCATATTTAAATGGATATCTCCATACGTATTCATAGATGAAACATCGCTTTTGCTTCTATGACAAGCTAGAATCCGCTAATTACATTCCACAGCAAGCATTTTTTTTTTGAAAAAATCTAAAAATAACAAAACTACACGTCAGTTCAAGAAAAACTGACCATTTATAAAACTGATTTATGATATCAATCACCGGCTTTCTATTACGCTTTCCTTAGTTTTATGTTTGGTAATAACAGCGCAAGTTTGAGCATAAATCACAACCCTTTGCATAGCAGCCACGATTTGTCAAATGTCGTTTTCTTTGTGTTGCTTGTAATAGTGATACGTCTTTTGTATAAGGATTAGGTAATGTAGCACTTTGTTATGTCTAGTGGTTTTATTCATACCAATTATTCATGTAGCTTATTCACTCCTTATTCACTTTTAGATTCGAAGACATGTGACATCTACCAACCCGTACTGGGCCCGCGTGGTAGATTATAGCTCACTCCCTCTCCTTATGTCCGAGCAGTGAGAACATTATAGGCCGATTATACAACAATTTTAAAAGCCCAATGAAACACTAAATAAGTAAGAAAGCACAGTCATTTGTTTTTCCACACATTGATCACGTCAAAATACACACGATCAACTAACTAAACCTAAATACATTAATTAATTCAACTAATTAAATTATCCAATTATACACACAAGCATGACAAGTAAAACCACTAATTACCAATTACGTAACATCATAGTTTTGCAAAACTAGCGAATCATAAGATTAATGATGTATATCAGAAAATCAGAATCGCGTTGATACCGAAAATAGCTAAAATAGTCATTGTTTCGTAGGTTCGGAACGACAGGGGCTTTCAGCGAAGTGATTACATTTACGGCAATAACTAGAATTAAAGCGGAGGGTCATTAATCATGGCCTGCAGTGTAGACATCATTAGGTTTGTTCGGTCACGCGGCACAAATGTTGGGGGCACAAGTTACTGTTGTAGTTTCTAACAGTTATCGGGTATGGAATGGGTTGTAATATACAGCTGAAATTAAGTACCTAAACAGTGTCAAAAGTAGAGAAAAAATCATCGCCATGCTCGACGTTGTAGACTTTTGCTGACTGAAGAAAAGAAACAATTCTTTTCTACATATATCTATCATCGCCATGCTTAGGACGATAGAAATCTTTTTACAATCTGTCATTTTGTCGATTCTTCCGTCAAAGAAACCCGTTTCCACCCGTTCCCGTGGTCATGCTACGCGAGCCTGTTGTAAAGCCATTTTCAAAAATTGCCTTCAAAACAAGGGGGTTAGTTTCAAGCGACTGGAACCAGGAGTTTGACATCGCTGTAAGGAATTATGAGTAGCGGTCTGAAGTTTAGACTTGTGCTCGGTTGATGGCAGTAGGCTCGTCCTATAACATGGGACTGAAACATAACTTGCAAATTCTGGATGAACTATAGGAACACCGGACGCACGGGACCGATCAATGTTGCGACACTTGGGGGAGGCCTATGTCCAAAAGTGGACGTATTTCGGCTGAAATGATGATGATGATGATAGGAACATCTTTGTCTAACCAGTCAGAGTAAACAAGCTTGATGATTTTAAGTACAGGTTGTGTCATGGTGTTTCAGTTTTTTACCAAAAGGCCAAGGAAACTCAGAATCAGGTCAAGAAAACACAATTATTATGTTGTTTACAGACTATATAATTATCCGAAACCGAAAACTAACTTGTTACGACTAAACAGATTAACTTAGCCGTCAGTGGAGCGACAACCATTTATTATTCTATCAATAATTCATATCATCCTACCGGCTGGTTAATAGATGGCGCCAGTTTCCAATTTAGTCGGATTATCTTATCGTGGAATATGCGCCGAGTTAGTTTGGCATCCTGCGCCTGTAATAGCTACCTTTAGCGGATTCCCATTGTTGGGTCCGGTACGTTTTAAGGAATGCTTAAGGAGTGAATGATTTTCTTTTGAAGTTTTCTTTGGTTTAGAGTCGTAGAGGAGTATGCAAGAGGACTTAATATGTTATGTAGAGGATTTTTTTAACAATATTTGTCCTTATCCTGCCCTAATTAACTAGCCTGTATTGCCACACACCCATACTGCCCTGCGCAAAAAAAGCATTAGCACAAAATTCTGACGACAAAAAGAAAAAAAAACAAGAGAGATAACTAAGTATAAGTGGCTAACTGAAGAGTTTTTTGGTGATGAAAAATCCAGACCAGCCTGTAAAATGTACTTAAAAAAATATAATTTACGGGTCTGAATTTGATTTTATTTGAAGTCAATTAAAATTGTTTTTATTATTATTTCTTCATTTGCAATAGACACAACGAACTAACTAACTTAGTAAGTACACTTAAAAATAATGTTAGTAGGAAATCAAATAATCGGAGACAAACACACCACACAATACTATTATAACTAACTATGTAGTTAGTTAGTTGAGTTGTCGTTTGTTTTAGAAACACCTTTTAACTTTAACCATCATGTGTGTTTGAAGTAGAATATTATCCAAATAAATCATCAGCCATCATCATCATCTGCCAAGCCTTTTCCCAACTATGTTGGGGTCGGCTTGCAGTCTAACCGGATGCAGCTGAATATCAGTATTTTATGGAGCGACTGCCTATCTGGCCTCCACAACCCAGTTAGGTACTGGGTAATACGATACCCCTTGGTAAGACTGGCTGTCAGATTTTGTGGGCCACTGACTACCTGTAACGACTGTTAATAAACATTAGTAGATTAATTTAATTTTAATGAATTATTTAATTTGGTATTTTATTTATTACATTTATTATCCAAATAAAGGTTTACTAAAAATTATCGTATCGTGCGACAACGGACACCCACTAATTGGTTTCGTTAGTGCAGAACTATGGCGGGCCGGGTGGCGCGCTAACGTAATTATGAAGATACCTCCGCCTCTGCCTACCCGGAAACTGTAATGAATAACTTGCCTGCTTGCAGTTTAAAATGCAGCGGTTTAACGTTTCCAGTGAATGTTGCAGATGCTGGGATGCTGGACGTTAATTATTTTGGTATTTTGGTTTAGGTGGGTCTAATTAGTGGTAAGTTTTAGATGATGTTGGATTACCGTTGGAGATGACATTGGTTACAGGGTTTATAGTTCGATAGGTTTCTAATTAGGGGTAGTTATTATGCGTTGCCCAATGCTCTGTTTGTTGATATTGTCTAAATTAGATACCAACTATTGAAATGTAGCCAAAGAGATTTAAAAGACTTATAGAGCGGACATTGGGAATATTTTCTTACAAAAATTTTGATCCCAAACATTTTTGATTTTACAAGCGGGCGTATGACAGACCTATTTGTTACTAAGTAGTAACAAGTATTGGATTACTATTTTCGTTGTCTTGTGCCGCCTATCGCTCGTAAATATTTGAATGTCTTTGATTGTAGCCTAAAAAACCACGAAGAACGAGTATGCAATAGACAATCGTATTTTTCAAGCAATTTTGTAAGCCGACAGATCTTATTCATCCTCAAAGTACAGCATATCGTGCTACACTACCTAATAATCGTCAAAGACCGAGCCAATCTGTAGGCAGCTTTAGACTAACAGGAAATGCTTAGTCAGAAATGATTTTCAACCATTTTTGTCGTTCTAGTGGCAAGAGTCAGAAGCAGGGCTGTGGGTCTGTTTGAAATAGATGCCGCGGCCCTGGAACACAAAGGGCAAAGAAGGAACATGGATGGGTTTTAGTCAGTACGAGTCTGACACTCCCTTCCACTGCGCTCAGAGCGGGAGGGGTCACAAAAAAAGTGACAGCAGCTAAGAGGCTGTGAGTCAAGATTTTGTATTAGTGCTAAAGCAGTAAAGATCAATGTAATACGATTTGTCTGCATACAAGTGGAAGCACCATTCATTCACTCACTTATGTTCGCTAAACAAAAGCTTCAAGAAACTACATAAAAACAAGCATTTTATCTAAATAACAGATGCACATATTTACTGGGTCATCTTGTAAATGGAGCACGAACCCAACCTACTTTATATACTTTGTTTATCTTCAGATATTTTCCCTTTTTCTCTTTTTCTCTTTGTATAAGTTAATTCTCCAGTCGGCGGCGACATGGCGCCGGACTAACAAACTGTTTCATTATGACAACATTTTAGCAGTCACGGACGAGATATAAAACGACATTTGTAAGGGAAATGCAGGGTTTTTTGTTGCTATTCATTTGATGCTTCAAGAGAATTTGGCAGTAGTTTCTGAATTAATATTGTGCATTAAGGCCCGCTAGCACCATGCATCGCTAAAGTTTAACGCTAAACATATTATTTAAAACATCATTCTGTGTCTGTCATATTTAAATGATTGATAGAAATAGAACGATGTTTTAAATGCGTTCTACGTTTAGCTATTCGTGGTGCAAGTGGGCCTAGGTCTCCACGAGTGGAGGCACATCCGACTCGCTCCCATGCACCTTGAGCTAACTAACCTTGCCGACTGAATAATCTTTTACTTTTGAATAGGTACAACTACAAGTCCATGTTGTAATCTGGAACAAAGTAAGTATGCGGTTTTTGAACAAACATTTTTTGCCGTGAGTTAAACTTTTCTTTTTGAAAAATTTCGAGTATCCTTAGTCCTGGAATGTGTTATTCCCGTCACAAATATTACGTTGCTTACACATTACTTAAGAATCACTGCTTATAGTCGTGCAGTACAGTGGTTTATTATAAAAACATCTATGCCAAATCCTTCGAGTAATTAAAGTAAATTATAAAGGGTGTAAATAGACCCTAAACGAAGCCGAAAAGAGCTTGTTTTCCCCGTCATTGCGGTCACTTTTTCTTATTGCGGAGATATTGGAGGTCACAATTTCAACTTTTTCACAAGTTTTTTTTTTAATTACTAATTTTTAAGGTTATAACTTCACTTTAAATACCTCAATGACCCGTGTACTATTACAATGCATCCATCAGCACAATGTTATTAGTGCGTTACATTGAGTCCTACCGTAAAACATGATTTTACATCACACATTTGACGGCTTCGTGAAGGGTCACCTTTCATATACACCTTTCATATGAGTCGGATCGAGTAAAGTGGCGTGCGATTGAAGAGACCTATATCCAGCAGAGGACTGTAGTAGTCTGATGATGATGGAATATGAGTCGAAAGATATCCTCGACCTTTTATCCCCCCATACAAACTTAAACCGAGTAGAGTTTCCTTGTTTATACCTACGTTCACTAATCCTAAAAACGTTCGTTAGCAAATAACATAACCGCGTAACAGACAAACACAATTAGTATGTGAGTGTAAATTCGTGACGCGGGCGACGCCGGGGGGCATCATGCACCCTAGACCCCCGACCGTGATCCGTAGGGGTGCAGCCGTTTTAAAGTAATGTTCACAGATAGACAGATAGCCACTATGTTTTTAAAACGATGTTATTTATACGAAAAAGGTTTTGGTAAGTTTTAGGGGTAAGGGAAGTTTGTCGATTTGGATTTGTGGTTGAATTTGAGTCACGTTTTAGTTATTACAAGCTTTGATTAAAATCTTTGTTAAAAGTAGTTCTAAAAAATCTGTGTATGCATCAGTAGTAGTTAGAAACGAATAAATAGTTATTGGTTTCTTATTAAGGAGAGCATTCAGCTTTATTAGAAATACATAAAATAACTGAATTATATTTTTGACTGTTCAGAAGTGTTAGGCATGTTTACCAGTCACCAAAGTCACACTACAAGGCTATCACTGAGCCTAGTGGTGTGACAGTCGGACTGCCAAGTCATAGGTCTCAAGTTCTAACCCAAGACCTCTGATTTTTCGGATTCACGTAATGTATAACTATCACTTGCTTCGATAAAGGAAAACATCGTGAGGAAACCAAAATTGAGAGATATTTCTCGACGGCATGTAAAGCTATAAGTCAGAGGCCCATGGGCGGAATAAAAACTCTGACACCAGGATAGGCACTAACCATACGATACAGAAAGACCAGTCACCAGTGATGCTAAGTTTCAACAAGATATTTTCCTCAATCGTAAATCTTTGGTATTAAGATACCAAAGATTTACGATTGAGGAATCATTTTACAAATTAATATACCGATAGACCTCACTGTTAGTCTATGATACCGTTTTGAAATACATGTAACAGTCGGGCCATGAGATCGTAACTTTTAAAGTCAGTATTTCTCCACTCGATATTCAAACATGAATAGAAACTCCTATCCTATTACTAACAAGCTAGTCCCAGATAATAGCGAAATAATACCATGTATCTCCTTTACTTTTTCTCCATAGAAAGTGAGGTCAGAGCTTAATTACCCTTTATTAACGGCAATCGTGATGCTAATGGCAATACCCACCAATCACGAGACAGTGTGGAACAGTCACGAGGAATAGTTGACTTTCTCTTGGTAATAGTTGCTGTACCTGGTGGTTATTTATTTTCTATTAATGTGTGACTATTAGATCTTAATGTGGATCAATAACCATTATCTTAACATAACATCACGCCTGTAATCCTCGAAAGGCTAAGCAGAGGTGTACTTACTTAATAATATACCCACATTTCGCCAGTTATGTTTTAAGTCCCTTGAAGTAGGGGGCGAGCCTATTGCCATCAACCGGGCACAAATCCAGACTCCGGGGCTGCTATTGAGAAATTCCTTATGGAAAAACCCTATACTACATTACCCGACCCGGGAATCAAACCCAGGACCTCATGCTCAGCAGTCGCGCTCGACCAACGAGGCAGTCTCAACTCAACTCGCATTATTCTGTCTGGTAATAACAGCAAACTGCGGCTATCAATCATCTAAGAGTAGTGATTAGGAATGTAGTCTAAAGCTCCGGCCACACTTAAGCCTAACCGGATGCAGCTGAATACCAGAATTTTACATGGAGCGACTACCTATCTGACCTCCAAAACCCAGTTAGTACTGGGTAATACGATACCCATTGGTAAGACTGGTTGTCAGACTTTTTGGGTTACAGACTACCTAACGACTGTCAAAGATCTACAAATAACACCCGGGACCAACGGCTTAAAGTACTTTCCGAGGCACGGAGGAAACTCGGTATGTAATGGGTGGTCACCCATCCACAGACCAACCTAGGCAAGCACGGCTTAACCTAAAGATCGACCCAGCGGCTGTTATTATTTAGCCTCAAGCTCCGAACGACTTTTAATAGATGACTGACGTACGTTTTTCATAACTATTTCCAGGAACCTTCAAATCTACCTTTATATGAAACCTCAACTCATTTATTAGGCAGGTTAAACTATCGATTTTTGAACCGCAACCCTATCCGCGCCCTCAGTAACTGCGCCCTTGCACTTCACTGGGGTGTAGCTGAATTATTGTTTAGAGGGGGTGGCCTTTTAAAGCGGGAAACCCCAGCTATTGTGCATAGCCGATTTCCCGCTATCCGCCATTTTAATGTCCTTCTAGCGGGCTTGCTTTGTGCGTGTGTGTGAGTGATTTGGTGCAAGTTTTGACAGGATGCCTGCGTAGTCAGTCAAGTGACATAATTTCGTCTGATGCAAAGAAGATAATGAAGACTTGGTATGTTCTATGTCAGCAAAATTATTTGTAGACGTAATGGTACTAAAACCAATTTTCTACATCAAATGGTTTATTTGTAGATGCTAAGCACTATTTTTGGATTCCGTAAAGTGTTGTACGCACGACGGCCGATCAACCTATACAAAACCAGTTTATGCGGATCTCTCATTGTACCGAAAGCCTAATACAAAGCGAGGCCAAATTATACTGGAAATGTATAGCTGGATGTGCCGTGAGTACGTATTTTCTCCATGTTTATGATATTTTCTCTTACTTCGCTATTATTGCATTGTTTGGAATCCAGGCGTATCCAATTTTGGAGAGAGAATTTGATGAAAAAACGACGATAAAACCCTGTTATTAGGGAGAATCATTAATAGCCTATGATAGGGCATGGCAAAGAACGTGGAGCTTGGCACAAGCAAAGAGGGGCCTATACCCAGCAGCGAGTGAAGTCAGGCTATGGATGATGATGATAGGGCATAAAACATATCGTTATCCCACGACTTAATGTCCATCGTTCGTCAGCTTGGCTATAATCGCTACCAGCTCTTAACTTGCGCCACGCATAATTTTTCAGTGTGTTTAACATTAAGGTATGAACACAGTCGTGTGTGTGATCACTCCACAACCTTTATTACTGTTCACTGTATTTCCCTATTGTCGTCATGTCCGCCCTATAGGGCAACACTGTGCCTTGTGTCATATTTAAGCATGGAACTGCTCTTTTCCAAGTGCCTTTTTGATACCTGAGTGGTCTTTTAGTTCAAGTTTTACTGAGGAATGCTGGTGCTTTAGATTGTAGTTCAAGTTGAAGGAAATAGTTTTGTTTAGTGGACTTTTTCGTAGGTTTATTGGACACAATATCAATGTCTGTCTGTCAATGATTGTCACAGGCGTCGAGTTCGAACCCAAGGCATGCCTCTGATTTTTCGGATTCATGTGCGTATTGGATAATTATCAATTGTTTCGGTGAAGGAAAACATCGTGAGAAAACCAGCATGCCTGAGAGATATTTCTTGACGGCATTTTATAGACAAATACTATAATCACATTAAAAGATTATGTACTCCGGCTTACCTCTTACAAAAATTGACCCTTCGCTACTGGTGTCAATCAAGTTTTTTTTTTTTAAGATGTGTCCGTGTATTTGAAAATACAAACCGGATTATCATAGCGCTACATTTCCGTAAGTCCAAGTTCAAAACATTACGCCTACATATAGATATAAGTCCGTATGTGATACTTAAAGCATATTAAACTATCAGGGGTCTGTCAGTCCGTCATTTAGAAGTTATTACGAGGGTGAGGTCTGTAATCTTCACGGAGGACTCTCAGACCTTTGGTGGTGTATCTTTGTTGACATTATTTATTTATTTATTTATTTATTTAAACTTCATGTACAAAAGTGGTACATAGGCGGACTTAATGCCACAAGGCATTCTCTACCAGTCAACCTTGGGGTCAAATAGGACAGCATAGTGATAGAGTACAAAAAAATAAATAAGAAAAATATCTTACATTATATTTTGGATCAAAATGTGGAATGACGTGAAGTTAAACGTCAAGTAGGCTGTGCGCACGTCAGCACAAAACATTGCGGTGGAAATATGCTGAAAATGTTTTTTTGACGGCCGTGGACAGAACTGTTTTAAAATATAGTAGCTGTTGCCCTCGAACTTCGTCCGCCTGAAATTATTGTAAAAATACAACTTCCTTATTTATTTTGAATCGGATTTTGTTAACAATTTCAAGGGACTCTAATCTTTTTTCTAAAAAAAAGTAGCCCAAGTTACTCCTTATAACATCATCTACCAGTAAAAGTCCCGTCAAAATCGGTCCAGCCGTTTCGGAGATTAGCCGGAACAAACAGACAGACAGACAAAAATGTGAAAAAAATGTGTTTTTGTTATAAGTACCGTATATACCAACTTTCATATGCATTCAGTGAAAAGCTCTTATTTTGAAATTATAAACAGTCACTTAAATTATATATATTTGTATAGATTAGTTAGTATAGTAGTAGTAGTAGATCACAGCCTCACACAAATAAAAAGAAGTTAAGCACATAAATAATTATTTTGGTCTTGATTGAAATGCGGCAACGCTCTTGGAACTAAACAATTTCTTTTACCTACTTGGATTATTTAGGACCTCAACAGTGCCTACCATTTTGTTGCCTACTAGTTGAAATAATAATATACGGTTACCATTTTAATGATGCGGTTTTGAATTTGGGATTTGAAAATGAAACCAGAATAGGGTTATTTACTTAATTAGCTCTGAAGTTAGTTTAATTCCCAAACCAAAAACAATTTGAAACTGTGCTTAGATCTGTAAATAGTCTAGTTTGGATCGTTCCTGGAATACCAATTTCAAATAACTAAAACTAGAACACAATTCTAGAATAATTGCTGGTTACTGTAGATACTCTTTTTGAAAATAGCGTCATCAACTGAAATTCAAAATTTGGTTTTAGATAAGGTATAAATCTGTATATTTTCACACAAATTTCAACCATAAAACTCAATGTTTTGGAAATCAAAAGGCGTTTAGCAAGAAAACAACCAACAAACACGGTTGGTCCCCGCTGGGCCGGCCGTTTAGCCACATTAAACGGCATTTATCGACCGGAGGGGGACACGCGATCATTTTTGGATTATAACTGCTCCAGATAGACGAATTAATTAACGACAAAAACCAATACATCAAGATCCCTGTCACTTTAAGAGTCCCCTTTTATTTCATCATTATTCTTTGATCGCTGCGGGGCGAGGCGGCTCAAGCCAGTTGCAACCGGCTCAAACCGGTTATGGCTGGTTTGCGCCGGTCATAACTGGACGTTCTTTGAGGGATTATGGACGGAACGTGTTTGTGAAGGGGGATGAGACGTTTTTGCGTAATTAGTGGCGCAAGTGGATTTCTTGATAAGTGCCACTTCGGTGCAGTGTGGGTGGGAATGGATATAATGTAAGAGGATTACTTTACGAGCAGCAGAAGATATAAAATAAGCTGTTATGAGTTTATCAGTCTATTCCATAGGATTTAGAGATTACTAGAAGCTGTGAGAGACGACTATTGTTGTAATTACATGGATATTATGGCGCGTGGTCAAAATTTGAACTAAATCCGCCTTCTAGTTTATTCATGGATCACCATCACTAATATTTATCCCTACATCAACATAAGTCTCAGTTATTGAAAGTGTGTTCAAGCTGAATGATGGCAATCCACAGCGATCACATCAACAATGGAAGCATCGCTCATCGACAGTCCTAACATCTAACTACAGGGGCGACATCTTCAAAATGAACAAGCCCCTTAAATAAAGAGAAAAAAAAAAAAAAAAAACATCTAACTACATGTAGAGCAGACTGTTTGTGATATTATATGTGTAACATACACATACAGACAGTGCATACAAAATTTAAGAAAACAGATTTCATTCACGAAAAAAAATGAAATGAAATCATGATTTCATTTTTTTTTTGTTTTTTTTTTTTATTGTCTATGTTTTATTTGTAAACATAAGAAAATAAATATACCTACAATGCCCTCCTACTAATGTCCATCAAGCCTGTATGTAGGGTGTATAGTATGACCACTTTAAGTGTGCAGTTCAAGGTGGCGTTGCTTGTCAACAAAATTTGCATCGATATGTCAAACTTGGTACATTTATTTGAGTTCTGTGTTTCCCCGCCTGCATAGATAACTTGGTTGAAGTATACGTAGGTAAGTGAATGAACGAAAGGTTCCTCCAGACAGCAAAATATGAAAATTCCACTATGTTCATTCAACCAAACACGTGTCTGAAAAGTGAAATGCAACGCGATTCCGCACACATTTTCAGCAAATATAAAAATTTCTCCCATTTCAACGTCTGACCGTACCTACCTACCGTTAAAAGACGTCAATATTAAAGCATAGGGGTTGCTACACAATGGCGAACAGGTACGAAAAGCACGAATATCATTCAAAAAGTGACGGGAAATGGAAAAATCAAAATTCTCATCCGCCATTGAAAACAGATAGCTATGACGAGGAGGGGGAACGCACAATGTCCAACGGTGTAGCGAAACAGGAATATACCGGGTTTTTTTTTTCCTTTTTTAAATTCAAAAGTGAATGGAATTTTGAAGCGGAAATGTTCAGGTAAAAACTGTTAAAATTATTAAAAGGAAATAAGGTACCCTGTATATTTGAAAAATGTGTGTAAAAAACACATGGAACTAATTGGTTGTAGTCTATTATTAATGCCCGTTTTTTACTAAAACTAATCACTACCTAAATGGATGCCTAAATATTAATTAAAATATATTATTGACTGCCTCGTTAATCTAGTGTTCGCAATCGCGACTGCTGAGCATGAGGTCCTGGGTTCGATTCCCGGGTCGGGCAAATTGTTATTGGGTTGTTCCATCAGGAATTTATCAGTAGCAGCCACGGAATCTGGATTTGTGCCCAGTTATCCTATTACATGGGACTTAAACATAACTCGCGAAATGTGGGTGAACTATTAGGTACACCTCTGCCTAACCTTTCAGGGATTACATGCGTGATGTTATGTTAAGTTATTATTGAACTATTTTGGAATTGAATCTATTGGCGCTAAGCTAAGCTTTGAAAATCTAACAAACCGCTGTTGGCTTTTCATTGAGGAGTCGCGTAATGATAGTAAGACGGGCATTAGACAAAGATTTAAACTTCTTTACACCTTTTAAGCAACATTTTTTTGAAACATACATGTACACAATTATTATCCTCAGTTGTTTCGTGTTCACTGAACATCTCACACAGCATTTATTTACTATGCCTATGTTTAATAAACAGAACAAAAAACATGGTTACGGTTGAAATCTGATCGGAAACAAACATTACGGCTGGCAGAGTCCATTGTAAGTCCATCTTACTCGTTTCTCCCCTAACTTTTCATCGAAAAAAGGGGAGAGAACAATGCACCCAGACATAATGAAATATTTTGAATATTTGTATTTGATTCTCTTAAAAGTCTATATTAGAACACCAGTCTAACAAGACCTCGAGAAAAAAACTTTTTTAATAACAGTCCAGGGGACGCACGGTCCATTTTGCACTGGACAGGGGAGAATCGGGGTCTTTCGTGAATTTTTAATTCCACAGTTTAGACTTTTAGAGAATATTTGCTCAGGAATTTGCGCTATGAAGATAGGATTTTATTCGTATTTTATGGTATCCATATACGTGGGCACGCCGTCGCCATAGGGATCGTAAAGTTGGCTCGTCTGGCCATGGAATGCTGTGGTCGAAAAATCGATTTTGGTCTACATTGTGTTTTCTATTACATTGTAAAATGTACATAAAGTTACTTAAGATAAAGCTAGAAAACGTTACGATTTTTAATTTTGAGATACGACAGTTTTTGGCCAAAAACGGAAGTCCTCATCAGCCTACAGTAGTCCACTGCTCGACATAGGCTTCTCCAATGCTCGATTCTTGGTGACTCTCATCCAACTACATACTACCAGCCACCCTGCCGAGATCGGCGTCCCACCTTACGCTTACCACTCACGAACACGGATACCTCAACGGTCATCGATTCCACGGCTAATATGGCCTGCCCATTGCCACATCAGCTGGCTTATCCTGTGAGCTATGTCGAGAACTTTGGTTCTCTATCAATCACCTCAATAAAGGCACAGCTGATAATAAAAGGTGCTCACCTCAAGTGCTGATGATAAGGACGCCTTCTCCTGCTTCAGAGTTTCCACGCGGCTCTTGTATTGCAGCAGCGATCGCACTGTCTCCTCCATCCTGGAACAAAGAGAAAATAACATTAATTAGTGATATCTAAAGCGACAAGGATCCTATAAGTCAATTTTTAGGTTGTTTGTAAAAAAGTTTTTGTTTTACGGAATGCAGCAGGAAATATGGAATCTATTTGAAAATACGAGCTGCGTTTAAAAGGACACCACAATTCTTAAGTTATATATAGTTACAGTGATTATTTTCTTTTTTGGGTAGGGTTGAAACAAGTTGAAAATGCACAGGTATACTTATTACAAGTAGTATCCATAAACTTGGATTCAACCCTACACCAAAAAAGAAAATAATCACTGCAAACCGCCCCGAAGGCGACACTTTGACCATTCATACGAATGTGTATTAATACATACGAGAGACGGTACACATAAGACCTCAAAGTAATAAATGCATTAGAAGATTTGTAGTATTTGTAATAACTACTTATCTTTAATAATTATCCTTGCTCTATAATTGAAAAAGACCGCCATAAGTGTACTGCGAAAGTAAGTCACCGAATGGCACAATGGACGGTTTTTACGCAAAGCATCGGTCTGCGGTCATCATAATTCTCCTGCCCTTATCCCAATTTATTTGTGGTCGGCGCAGCATATCTTCTTCTTCCATACCTCTCTATTACTCATCATCACATCAGAAACCTCCTTTCTAGCCATATCATCCTTCACACAGTCCAAACCATCGGTAAAGGAAACAAAAAACTTTATGCTGCGTATATCTCGAAACTGCTATTTCTATGTTACGACAGTTTTTTCAAGACGTACGATATACTTATTACAGTTTCAAGATGAGGTAACTTATAACTTTGACAGACTATCGCTCAAAGTGAAAGTAAGTTTCAGATAACGGTCGTAACACTCAGCAGATCGTTGGGCAAGTCTGCCAAGTTGTCGCACGTGCTTAGCATGCATAGCTTAGCGTCAGTTTCACTTAATATGTTATTTTGTTGACATTATCGGTGTTAACATAGATTTGATAGTGTTTCGAGTAACTTTTGTAACAATATTTTGATTAAATAGAGTGTCCATGGAGTTTTTGACCATGTTTTTCCATGGAGTTCTGCGCTTTGGAATGTGCAATTACAGTCCGTTTTTGAGTGTGTTACTTAGGCTTATTTGTGAACCTGAGTCGCTTGTTTCTATCAAATCAAAATAAGAATTACGCAGATAAAAAAAGATGAAGAAAATGTTGGTAATTATTTGTTGCCAGTAATCCATGATTCCTTTGGTTCCATTTCGAACCTAGCTTTAAAACATTGTATTTTCCTTTGAGAAAATGAGTGTTTCATCAAGGAAATTATACCAAAGACAGAATAGATCAAAAACAACAGAAGACAAACGGTCTTACGAAACAGTTCATTATGCAGATGGATCAAACTGGCGAGCTGAGGATTTGCATACTCTGCGACAGAGGGAGACAAAAAACATTTCCTAAAGGTAAGAAAGAGATGAAAGAAGTGCACTTGACTCATGTCGACACTTCATTAGACGGAGACGTCCGTTCGCGGGAGCGTATCAACGTCAAATGAGAGCTAAGTGAAGAAATATGGGACTTGTTCCTTTTTTGTGTTGCTATTTTAGATAATAAGCATCAGCCAAGTGACGAGTTTTTAGATATATTTTTTCGGTAAGTTATTCTCCCTAGATATTGAACTATTTCAGCAAACTTAGCTGTGTCTTAATAAACCATTACTAATAATTTCAAGAGACAACTACTCTTAAAAATAAAACCACTTTAAGCCTGAATACCCGACTAATTTTCAATTGCTTTGAAATCAATAAATAGTTAACTCATTGAGTGGGCAAATTAGTGACGTCACAGCTTACTATTGGAATACCAAATCTATGGCGGAATCCTTTTGACAGCGCTAATAAAAAAAAAAAAATGTTTGTCCAACTTCGTCTTTACGCCCGACCAGCACCATAATTCTTTTATTTTTGTTCTTGAAAACATTTTAGAAGTAAACAAGAATCTTAATCGGATTTCCTAAACCCCATTTTAAATGAACGTAAACATCCTGAATTATGAAAACGCTCATCGCGAAGCCACAATGCCACTGTTTTATCTCGGAAATTAATCAACGTTGAGTTGCAATTTTAATACTTAATTCTGCCGAAGCTGAATTAAGGTTTTACATCACAAAGGGCCTTGAGAGCTTTCTTAGGAGATAATGCCTGAAACAAAAACCCCTCGGAATGATTATTTCACCCTCTTTTAATTATTAATACACCGTTGAGGGCCAAGATTACAGTATTAAGGGACGTAAAGGGTATTACGGGGCAACACTAAATATTACGTTTAGTAACTGGTCAAATAGCTGCGCAAATAGACCTGGTATTGTCTGGATGATTTGGTTAATTAATTTAATTTGAGCTTTAATGAAGTTACCAGTCTTACCAAGGGGTATCGTATTACGTAGTACTAACTGGGTTGTGGAGGACAGATAGGCAGTCGCTTCTTGTAAAATACTGGTATTCAGCTGCATCCGGTTAGACTGGAAGTCGACGCTAACATAGTTGGGAAAAAGGCTAGGCAGATGATGATTAATGAAGTTGTGCTTTCCATTGATGAGGAGTTGAATGGGGGGGGGGGCTTTGCCCAGCAGAGGTATAGAAGGCCGAAAAAAAAGAATTTGAGGATTTTTTCAGAGCAAATAAGATAAACAGAGAGATGTGTAGGAGCAACTAAAATATTAGGTAACCAAAAGTACAAGTGCATTGTGATTTCTCGAAAATCTTTTAACAATTAGACATGTTTTATTAAGCCTTGCTGGCTTTCACAGTATTCCTTTAAAGCAAAGTCCTAGTAAAAATAGCTTTAGTACCATCATCCGATGAAAACCACATGAATCCTTACTCCTTACAATTGAAGAATTGGGACAATCCGCGCTTGGTTGCCACCCTATTATTAACTAGTTCCATAACGAATCCTTTTATTATAAAGCTGGCAACGGAATCCATTCCACAGATCCTGAATAATGGAACTTTTTCAATAACTCTGAATAGAATGAGTTCCCTTCAACCGCTGTAAGAAATTATTCACTTTTTTTTTTCGAACTGGCAACACAGGATTCTTTGATTAGAATTTTAAAGTTCTAAAAGGTTGTGTTCGATTTTTAATATCTTTGTGTTTGGTTTGATTAAATGTTAGCTTTAATATTGCTGTAGCTAAGGAATCGGATATTGGGGTAATATACTCACTGAATGTGGAAAATGGTTAATACATTTTTTTCTGATGAAACAAGTAATGGTCTAGTAATTTTTCGGAACGTTTTTTTTCGCACCTTATTTACCTGGTACAGAATTTCAAACTATTTGACTATAATAAGCCAGTAAAGTAATTGTATTTTTCAATTAAATGAACCCTAAAGAAAGACCCCAGTGTCTTTACTGTTAGGCCCATAAAAGTAACTCGAAAAAATATCCTCATTTTTCATTAATACAAAATAACATATCGAATTTTTTGTAAAATTCGCCAAATTGCTATCTACACAACAAAAGTTACCAAATCAAAAAGCTCAAGTCAAACTTAAATAAAATTAATCATCCAAAAATTAATTTCTGTAGCTACTGAAAGCAATTGAACCTTTTTTGCATATTTCCCACGTGGCATATCTAGTTGGTCGGTTCGGGGGTCGATTACCTTATACCAAGCATTATTACAGTGTAATTTAATGTTTTTTTTTTTCGACGGTGTTTTTTTTACGCGGGCAATGTTTTACTGCGGCCAGTCACGGCAGTATCGACCGGGGTGTGTTCTATTTTTGATTAAGTACCCACATGTTTTGTGGGTAGAAGAGGAATTTGTTTTACGTGTAGGCATTTTCGGGAAATTGCTTGGGGATGATAGTTTTATAGGGAGAAACAAGTTTGTTGTATGAAAAGAGAAAAAAGGAAAAAAAGACTCGAAACGAAAATAACAAAAGCAACGAAAAAAGGCAGTCAGACAAAATCACTGCTGTTGAACCCTAAACGATCTTTTTACTACGTAAAATCCAAAAAAAGACTATTAAAACCAGGGTAAACAATTACCATTTTTTACCGAAGCTAGCCAAACATGGCGGCTTCGCCCCCTGGTCTCCCCTCGCGACAAATTACGTCGCATTCAACCCTTGACCAGATGAGAGCTCGTAAATCTTATCTATTAAAACCTGTGTCGGTAGGTACTGTGGTGTGGTGCAAGGCAGGGATATAAAGCGGTATGTGGTAGTAACATGATGTAATTTCATGGATAGTTAAACGGAAAGTTTGGTCCTTAGGGTCGGTTGACAGAAATCAGTCGAAGGTATGAGAGTTCAGAGTAGCAGTTGTAGCCACTTTTGCACCAGCTCAATCAAAATAATACATAGCGAAAAATCATCAAACAGAATCATAGTTATGATTCAGATTCACTTTGCACTAGTCCGATTATTGAACGTGAACGTATCACTTCAAAAATGGTGATGGCATAAAACTACTATAGATATGCTGCATTACTTACACAACTAAATTGCACTCTCTCGCAGATAAGAGGCCTGTTTCAAAGCAGTATGAACAATATAGGCTTATTAAACAAAGTTCAGACGCCAGCACATCAGGCAACCCGAAACTGTTAAATGATCCCAAAAATCCCAATCAGCCTTGAACCTAATGCTTTAGCGATAAAGTTGAAAATCTATTAAATAAATTTGACAGATTGTAGCAGCTTGATGTATGACAGTATGACTTTACATTCTGAGTGAGAAGCATACAATTCGGTTCCTCACACAACCGCCCATTGTCCTCAAATCACCCCAATTACGATTTTTCTCAAATAAATGAATGCAGCGAAAACTTTAGCAATGATTACATTCCTACATATTCGTCACTTTTTTTCTATAGTCAATCGCCTTCCGCCCTTACATTAGCCCACAAATCCCCCATATCGATGTATTTGCCTAAACGCGAGGCTTACATTCAAGCCACGCGCATCGCATTGTCGCCGACGCGCCACAGAGTACCGGCCGCACTGGGCACTCTGCTAATGCCGAAGTAATTACTCATCGTTTATCAGTTAGTCTGTGGCATTTGCATGATGTCCCAATCATTGGTGCGTGGACGCGTGAAAAAATGTTTGTAAAAAAGAATGAGGATATAAAAATGTATGCACGAGGACAGATTTTGAAATGCATATTTTTTGTGCCATCTGACACTAAAAATCTGCATGGATGTAGCATTTTCGCCAGGGAAATTAATTGCTAAAAAAATTGACTTTGTAAATCAATTAGCCGAGTTATATATTTCTCTGTATTTTCAAATTCGGTCGGTATCTTCAGTGTCCTTTATAGGTAAGCAAAATTTTCTTCCTCACAATTCTTGGAAACTGTTTAGTAGATTCAGGACCCCTGGTGAACGTATAGACCTAAGAACTGTCTAAATTTATACAGAAGTTTGTAAGAAACATCTTCAAGTTGGTATTTATTTTAGTAGGTAACCTCTCAAAGACTTTTGAAAGAGGTTTTAGTACTCTTTCGACACAGTTTAACAGAAACTTTCACAAGATACTCATCAAAATTCAGTTCATATCTAGAGTTAACGAAAACCCTTTTTATTATGATATAAATAATAAACTTTATCCACGTTTATCTAACTCCCTTCAGCATAAAACAATGAAACATTTTCTAGATCCCACAGGGTTGCTAGGCGGGTCCAACTTTGTTGTGAAAACGCTCGATCAATTACTGAGTACTAGGAAAGCTAGTTTAGTTATTAGTACTGCCTTTTTCTAATGGGCTATTCGTCTTATCAGGCTTCAGAAAATATTCGTGTTATTGAGATAGTTTGTTCTCCTACTATTTTTGTTGTGTCAGACAGGGTCCATAATGGTCTATTTATGTTTTAAGTTACCGTTTAAAGATACATTGTGGAATTGAATAAATTATTGAATATCTTAATTTTGAGTGTTACATATCAAGGAGAATTACAGTGACTTCAGCCTAATATTTAAAAGAGTCAGCTTCCGAAAAAAATGGTTATTAAAAAAAATACTTTATTCTGATTCAGCAAGATTTTTCAAGCAAGGCACGTTCAATATTAAGATAACTTAAGGTAACGTAAGCAGATGCAGCCTAATCCATAATTAATCTACGTAAAGTGACGATGCTACCTCAGCTTATTAACACGAAAAAGCCAAGCCACGAAGTTCATCATCATCATCAAGATACTTCTTAAATATTCAACCTCATTTTTAAGCCTCAAAATTCACTTTGATAAACGGCTTGTTGTTCGCATAATTTACGCGTTGGTATACCTTCTACCAGGAGTACAGAATATTACAGAAGGTCCATTCTATACAACAAGCGATATGGGGTAACAGGGGCACGCACACATAGACTCGAACGTACGGCGACCTTAAACAAATGGCAGTCGCGAGGACGCTTGCACTCGCTATATGTGATGTGGTGATTTTTTTTACTCCAATCGAATTAGGATGAGGCAAGACATGTTTTTTTCCAGAACCAGCGCTATTTATATTTTTTGCAAGCAAGCAAGAGAGGCATAAAACTCAATTCGAATATTTTCAACATTATTGTTTCGTGGTGCTTACGACCAAAATGCAACCTTTTGTATATATTCAGAACTCATGAGGCTCCACTCTAGTCTCTACATGTGCGTACATTTTTGCTCATTATCTAAAGCTAATCTTCTGTATACCTATTTACTCCGTGTTCGCAGGTAGGAGTTTTACCGACGATATGCCTTAGTGCGAGCGATGGATGTAAATTTTTAATAAAACGCAAACGCAAGTAGCTGACGCACCTGTGTTGGGGTAGATGTGTATTGACAGTTATATTTTTTTGACAGCGACACCCTGTCTTTTGGGGGAGTTTGTAAAATGTTACGTAGAGGAAGTTTTTGGGTGAAAATGTTATGAGGTAAATGAAAAACGATGCGTGGAAATGTTTCGATGTGAGTTAAATTAAGGAACCTTGGTGATTGGTTTGTAAAAAAACAATTCTTCATTGAACTCGTTATAATATTCAAGATCCCATTAGTGCGGTAGCATATCATCATCGTCTGCCTAGCCTTTTCCCAACTATGTTAGGGTCGGTTTCCAGTCTTACCAGATGCAGCTGAATATCAGTACTTTAAATGAGCTGACTAATTTAAACGACTGCCTATCTGACCTCCACATACGGTACGGTAGCACGTCAGTGGTAACAAAATCAGTATTTAACCTGCCCCTGTATTCGCAAATGCTTCGATTCGATTTCGATTTGACAAGTCGTATGTCTATCTTTTTTTGGCATAACCAAAGCGAGCGAGATAGACATACGACTTATACGAGTAACTGATGTGCGGCCTACTATACAAATTAGAACAACAAATACTGCTTTATTGAGATATTTACGTGCAAAACCGAATTTCTCTGTACATTTTCTTACTCCTACCTCATAATTGCTTACACCATACATCGTCACTACATAAGAAACCCTACAAATACCCACATTTTCAGCTATAACCCTCCCTGCTCACATAAGGTGGTCAGCAGTATTTCTCAGCTCAATACATAATGGTTGGTGGCAATATTTCTTTCTGCGACACCCAATTAGAGCCGGGTTGCTATAACGAGAGGTCAAAGGTCAAAGGTCTGAGGATTATGAAGACCTTTTGTTGCGATTACGTATGGCTGGTGGGGTATATAGGCCTATATATAAAGTAGAGGAGTCGTTACATCTTGTATTACTTGATTAAGTTGGTAGTTCAATGAAAATTACTACGTTTAGGTATTTACCTGCCATGGTTTTTTTTTGTAAGTATATTTTAAAGAACATCGGCTGTTTGGGGCTCTGTAAATTTCAGAAGCGTTCATCAAAAATGTACGCTAGTGTGGTCCCTAGATTGCGTAAGGCATTGCCATCCTTCTTTTGGTCTAAAATTCTTGCAGTCTGATGTCAAAGCCTCAGATGAATCAGATTATTACAAGATCATTTAGAAACGTATTTGGAAGTTTGACAAGATATTTCGCTCTGCAATATAAATACAAACAGGTTTAAGCTATTAAATATTTACGTGAAGAGACCCCTCTCCTTTTAATTTCCCGTCAGACAAAAACTAAACGTCTTAAAACCGGATTAAAAATACAATTTTCCTGCAACCCTTCTCCCTTGCCATGCATAACTGAAAGGCAATCTATTCTCTGTTGATGCATGACCATTTTTCACCATCAGGTTTAAGTAAAAGTATAAGAGAAGGGAGCGAGACCATTCCTAGGTTCGATTTTCGAGTCTGATAAAGTTTTAGTTTATATTTTTTGGAGTTTACCTTTGTGCCTGCCAAAAATAAGATAGCATTGAGATAGCTTGTTTTATATAAAAAAAACTAGCTTTTGCCCGCGGCTTCGCCCGCGTTAATTTAGATACGAAAGACACGTGTAATAATCATGATACGAAAGACACGTGGCGCCGTAAGAACGTTATTGGTGTTTTTCTCGGGAACAGTACTTTTTTTCCGGATGAAAGGTACCTTATGTCCGTTTCTGTACACCTGACAACGTATATGCAAAATTTCAGGATGATCGGTTCAGTGGTTTAGGCGTGAAAAGGTAACAAACAAACATACTTTCGCATTTATAATATTAGTAAGGATAGCTTTCGAGATGTTTTTTTTATTTATAGAATAAGCCTTTTTCTTGATTTTGTTCTGTGAAAAAAACAATTGTACGTTTATCTGGCTACCTCAGTAAATTCTATGATGTTATTATACTTCAGCAGTAAATTTTGTAGGTCGATCAAACAGAATGTCAGGCAAATATCACGGGGTCAAGGCTTACCATTTAGTGAATCGTTAGTAGCTCAGTGGAAGTGTGTTAATGTGCACGTAATTCATACGCAGAGTAGGAAAATATTACCCTGCTTGTGTTATTGTGTGGCAAACAAGCAGGCGACCAGATTGTAAGTGGTCACCAGCCTGTTCAGTTGCATCTGCTAAGACTGGAAGCCAACACAACTCATGATAAAAAAAAACAACTTTTTCCCAAAGAAATATTTCTTTTTAATACTCATTCAATTTTATCACAATAACACAACAGCGGAGCATTACGGAACGGGTTTGCGAGCCGCGCGGGTGCTCTGCCTACCCACTGTTGCACGGTACGGTAGTAATGAGACAGAAAGGCGTCACACGGCTAACAGCTGATAGGTCACAGGCGAATTTTATACGGACCGCTGTTGTGTTATAAAAGTGAATAAGTATTAGAGTACTATCACATGTTTAAGTATCGGTCACTAATTACCAGTCACCCTATATAGTTGGATAAAGCCATGCAAATGTTGATGGTAGTATTTCCCTGGATGAGCACCTAACAAAGAGCTCTAGTACTTCGGTCACATTTTAAGATTATCGATAATTTAAGCAGATTTGGAGACTAGATATAGTGCGTTGCTAAGAATCTAACTCTCTTTGGCCATTGTATATTGCGAAATTGAATATAAAGCAGGTTCTATGCTAGATTTATTGGGGCTAAGCTTAGAGCTGCCTGAACTTGCTATTGTCCAATGCATGAATAAAGACTTGGTTCAGTACCTGCAAAGCTCGTTAAAAAGATTTATTGATAGTCATTGTAATCGTGGACACTTTTAGTACGCAGAATATTATTATAATGACGTTTATTTTTGAGGTCGGGTTTCATACTATTTAAGTGAAATACTGACAGAATGGTTACTCTAACTACAACGATACTGGAAAGGGTTTCCAAGCAGATTTTGTAAGATTAGTCATTAGGTTGGGGAGCCATTGAACTTGTAGATTAGAAAAGAGTAGACGTTTATTGTCTTCAGTACTACAGCTTGTATTGGCCGGAGAAGGCCAGACTTATGGAAGACGAGCTCTTGCCCGCGGCTTCACTCGCGTTAATTTAGAATTTGACAATTAATTCGGGGTATAGTCTGTCAGTATTATTATAATTCAATCATGATTCGGAAGACATGTGGCACCATCTATTATCATAAGAATGTTATTGTTGTTTGTATTTTTTGTCGTGATGAAAGGTACCCTATGTCCGTTTCTTTAAACCTGACAACGTATATGCAAAATTTCAGCATGATCGGTTCAGTGGTTTAGGCGTGAAAAGGCAACAAACAAACTTACTTTCGCATTTATAATATTAGTTAGGATTAGGATTTGAAAATTTTAGGGAGGGTTTTGCCCAGTAGTGGGGCAGAACAGGCTAAAACAAAAAAAATACAGCTAGCAAACTAAACTATAATACCGGAACAAACGGTTCAAGCGACTGCAATTATGCTTAGGTTTCTTAAGGGATCGCTTAGCGCTGATTTTGTAACAAACTGTCTAGACTACCTAATCAAGTACATACGTGGTCAATGGCCTCTATTTCCAGATTTCATACAAGCAAAAATCGTACCAAAGTACCAATTAAATAAAGCATTAATTCCTTCACAATTTCACAGTTAAACACTTTAGTAACAAAGCTGAAAAGGCGTTTAAAAACCGGTGGCCGTGTTACACGGGCGCTATTAAGGCCCGCATCGACGGAACAATGTATGAACACAATGCCGCGCGGGTGTACCCATTCCGAAGTGTGGAGAACGCTTTTAGTCGCACTGAGCTCGAGAGTTTATGGGGAGTGGTCACAGTCACCGCTGCTTATTACTAAGAGTTCTATGTCAATTTAATGATGCATTTGGTTTACTGAAAATAAATAAATTTAAAACGTTAGCCTCCTTTTAGCGTCCTCCACGGATTGATAATAATGTCTAGCAATATTACTGATTTGATTTCGTTTGAAATCTTAACAAAACACCAAGAAACCAGTGTATTAAATGTAGTAACATCATATAACATAATATCACACCTGTAATCCCCGAAGGATTAGGCAGAGGTATAACTAATAGTCCACCCACATTTCACCAGTGATGTTTAAGTCCCGTATTAAAAAAAACAGTTGTTCTATACATTTTGACTGTGAAGGTATTGCACTTTTGTAGGAAACAGCTGTTTTTTTTTTACCTGAATAATTTCGATGTGGGGCTCAGAATGATGTACTGAATACGTGGTAACCGTTTTCGCGTATAACTGATTTCGTTTGAAATGTTAACAAATCACGAATATTTTTTTTGAAATTCTTGTTGGTTTTCTACCGTGAATTAAATATCAGGCTTTAGAACTACACCAACAATTGTTAATATAAAGATTCTATTAATATTTTAAGGTCATCCTATCGACCCATGACCCGAAAACGCCACCAAAATCGCTATAGTCTATACCTGAAACCGCAGCCTCAGCCCTTAGACTAGCGCTGACTCGGCTCGGATATTGATGTAAGCGATAAGCGTTTTATGAGCCGCACATGTGCCTCTTTTAACAACACCTGTAAATGAGTTTATGTACACAATATGTGAATATGTTGTATGTGGGCTGTTGTCGTAAATCTTGGTTATGTTGTGGCTTGGTAACATGAGATAAGTTGGTGTGACAGATAGACATACATACATAGATAGAAATACTTAAAATAATTATGCTTTGTTTGTTTGGATTGACTGTCTCGTTGGTCTAGTGGTTACAAGGGCGACTCCTGAGCTTGAGTTCCTGGGTTCGATTCCCGGATCGAGCAAAGTGTTATTGGGTATATTCCATCAGGAATTTCTCAGTAATAGCTACGGAGTCTGGATTTGTGCCCGTTGATGGTAATAGGTTCGCCCCCTATTACATGGGTCTTAAACATAACTGGCGAAATGTGGGTTTTTAACCCTTCGGCGATTACAGGCTGATGTTATGTGAATGGGTGTATTAATAAATACTGTTTGTTGGTTTTTGAGCAAGCGATGTTGTCTCATCATACTGTATCTACAACGATATCAACAAACGGCCTGGGTTCTTATACCCAAGAATTTTTAATCTATGGATCTATTGGTAGCATAGTAAAACAGTCGTTACAGCTGACATGATATTTGATAGCACAATTTCTTCGGTTTGAATCTGAACTTCTAGACCAGTAAATGCTAAATGTTTGATGAAGCTAAGAAAAGTATAGCGGAGGAGTAGGAAAACCATAATTTCCACTGCCCTCCATATCAGCAGGAGACAGAACAAAACAAGGCCAATAGGCACAAAGTAACGTTTACAATTAGGATAAGCCCCGTTGCCTAGCACAACGGATACATTTAATCATAAATAGTAAGTTCTTTCTATAATATCTTCATATTAAATGAAGAAATATCTAAAACTCTTTTCTTCAACCTCTTTTAAGCTATCGTTGGCTACAAAGCAACCCAATGAAGCGTTACAGCCATTCTCGAAGACCTGTAACTGCTCATTGATTTGTTCAAATACAATGAGATTTCTTCAGCTTGAGGGGTCCACGTTAACTGGTCTCAGATACTAGAATCAATTTAATTTCGACAATGGATTCAATTTACCTCTATATGTATGTAGGTAAGGACTGTTATTGGAATAATATTCATAATTTTGAAATGATTTTTTATTGAAGAAGGCTTTACTTGAACGTAATGTGAAGTATTTGTTTATGTTACGGCTAAATCCGAATTAAGGTAACACCTGGTTCTAGCCGGCTATACCTAGTTGCGGCCGGTAGCAGTTTTTTAAACTTAGGTATATCCTTTTTATTGATAGGACACACCAACCAAATGGATTAGGTTAGGTTAGGTTACAACTGTGCATCCAAATTGGTTGCATCAAACCTCGAAATTTTAAACCGCATCTAGGTATAGCCGGCTAATATATATTTATTGACTCAGTTACGTATTTCATAGATTCATCAGCATGAAATTGTAAAAAGATTTTAGACTATAACTTTTTAAACTGTCATGGTCACTAACGAACAAGAAAGAGGGTAGACCGATTTGTCTGCTAATAAACACCCACCCGCAATAAGTTTATCCGTGATCATGGTGCTTGCAAGAGCGTCGAAATATCGGGAACTCAAAACAAACAGTAAACATGGTAAATATCCCGTTTCTAGAGTTAGATTTTAGACTTTCACCAACCCCATAATTTTCACAGCACTACTAAACACTAAGATTCGTATACCCCTCCCCATCACGATTATGCCCCAACAAATCAGCCAAGATCCAATAGCCATTAAATGATATCCCATAAGTCCCCACCTGTTTGGCACATCTGCCGCATAATCTATGGCTACCGGCCACTTCGGATCACCGGAATCACCGGCGATTAGTAGCCTAATAGCCTCAGTAATAGCCCATGGATATAAATAGCTGGACTATGAATTTGTGGCCAAGTTATGGTAGTGTGTGATGGGTATTAGTGTCATAAGTTTGGGGAGGTTTGTTTATATGTTTTCTTGGTGAAGGTATGTTGAAGATTAAGTTGTAGCAGAGTACGATTGTGGAGTCTTATCGCAAACCATGGCCCACCTCCTGACCAGCTGTTCGTGCAGTTCTACCTGCACTTTAGGGGACTTGTCCCAAGCCACTACCAACGCCGTCGATATGTCGAAACAAAGAACAATGGGTGTTTTTGTTATAAATATAATAAATGTGAACGAATGAATGAATGAATGGGAGAATTCGAGAATATGGTATTTTGTGTAAAATTATTTTACTAAATTATTTTAAAGTTCCTGTATTCTGATTAATAAACTATGTACGGGGATAAATAAACGAATGTGAATGAAATATTATATTGTATTTCGGCTTTGTACAATAATATCGTCCCAGGCATTTAAAGGACCAACGAAATTGTATAAATGTAACAATTGTAATGTGACGTCACATTACATTAGTCATGCATAGACAAAAGTCTATGTATGACTACCTCATTGGTCAAGTGGTAG
The DNA here is from genome assembly GCA_905220335.1 of Noctua pronuba. NCBI lineage: Eukaryota > Metazoa > Arthropoda > Insecta > Lepidoptera > Noctuidae > Noctua > Noctua pronuba. Next base: position 2,925,047 of record LR999901.1, on the reverse strand, counting down.
CAAGCGCAACTACTGATTGTGGTAAAAGTGTTTTTTTAAACCAACTCATAGAAATAAATATGATTTATGATTCATTTATTTAGAAGAAACAATCTTAATTTTTTTAAATTTCACACTATATTATTTCACTCACGCACGACTTTACCTTACTTTAAAAATATTAAAAAAAAAGAGTCTGCCATGATATCTTTCCTCAACTTCATCATCTCACAACCCTTTCAAAAACACTACAATTCCAAGTCCACTATACCCAGCTTCCTCCCACCCCCTCCGTCCCCCTCCTACCCCTTTCGATACAGTACCATAACTTACCCTGGAGTACAGAACACGGGCTTCCACTCAGCACCAACATTTCCATAGCCGATTGACTTATCGGCCAGTTAAGAGGTCAGCCTGATTTATGGACTCCCATTCAATTGTGGCCTTGTGGACTGTGGTACTGTTCGAATTTGAAGGTGGGTTTTGGGTATAGGATAGCAAGGTTGTATGTATGAAGTTGGTGTAGATAGTGATTTGTGTAAATGATTACTCTTCTTCTTAGCGTGGAAATCTGAAATATGTTGGAAGTAAGCCACGAGTTTGGCGCCTTCAGTAGCGTCAGTTCCTGTAATAAGCATACAATAGGACACGTCCTAAGTAGTAAGTAAGTATTAAGTGCCCCATCGTTTGTGGAACAGCACCACATTTACCATTATAACACTACTGAAAACTATTTTTTAATCTTTACATTTTCGAATACTCTATCAATTTACGATGGACCATATCTGGGAATCTTCGGAGAAATTGGTGGTCCAACTTCCAAATTTTTGACAAGTTTTTTGAAAATACTAGTTTTTGTGGTCCTTTAGTTTCGTTTACTATTCAAAGCATCCATCATCTACAATGTTTTGTTTTTTATTGTTTGTTTTATTTTATTTTGTATTGAGTTTTACCGAAAACGTGATTTTACACACCAAAAAAATAAGTTGTTTCCCAGCCATAATTTTTACGTAGGGTTACTTAGTTTGATGTATATAATGGTTGGTTGACGGCTTCGTGAAGGGTCCGTTTACACCCTATATATGTAGTTAGTTTATTAAATAAATTGTAAGTTTAATTCAGGTTCGAATAAACTTTGTACCCCTGATAAACGCTAAGTAAGGTACCTACATCCGTCTCTGCTTAGATATAAACCTTACCAAAAAGACAAGCAACTAATAAATCCCATCTGTTCTCATATCACCATTTTTATTATCCATCAAAAGCTCAATAACACGCAGACACGGCACTTCTTATTAAGCTCTCGCAGGTATAACGTTCACTTTGAACGTATCAATAAAAGTAACTGACGGTTCAAGTTGAACCGTTCGTTTTTGTCACACATTACCGTTACAATGAGATTAGAGTTACCGTAAACTTATTAAACTGAGCACGTACGGTTCTACGGTATATAATAATAATAATATGGTAATAATATGTTTTATTGGAACGATTAAGAGACTTAACACACTGGTGGAGAATGTGAGAGAAAAGTGATTTTGAGTTCTAAGTGCTAAGTGTCAGGGTACCTTAGCAATTCGTAGTTTTTTTGTTATTTAGGATCTTTCTATAGTTTCGAATAGCATCTAGTATAATCATAAAAGGTTATATCAGTATATAACCTTTTGACCGCCGTAGTCACATATACGTGACAAGCAAGCGCGTGCCCTGTATGCCAAACGAGACAAATGTGTGACAAAATTGTAGGTGAAATTGTGGCTTGGCTTGAAGGGCACGCGCGTGCGTTTATGCTCTGGCGTTCAAAAGGTTAATGTTCCCACTGATGGGACACAGGTCGCCTCTCTTTGAGAGGGAGTGGGCTGCAATTCAGGAATGTTATATGTCTTCGAAATTTTGGTTCTAGGACAAGCCAGTTCTTAGTGTTCTTGCACCAAATCTTCAATTGAATGTATCTGTAATAGATTATCCAACGAAAGCAAATTTGTACTCGTTATAATAGGTCTTTGGGAGATTTCAAAGTCGGATTTATGAAAATACAGCTAAATTCATCATGGATTTTGTGCGTGAATAAAATACTTCAGCCTACCTCAGAGGTAAGTAAACCCGAGAAATTACAAAACCTCTTGCGAGCATCTAATCCTCTCTCCAAACCTGTAATCCTCTCACGAAATTTTATCCCCAACGCGGCTTAAATCTAATTTATTTTCGCTACCTTGCATTACAGTTTAATTACTCACATTCGACCTTTAAAAGGCCTTGATCGCGTTACATTTTCGTGACTGATATTATTACGCACGACAGCGCCTGTGCCGTGTGTCAGTGCTCTTATAAAGCGCGGGAATTAAAGCGGCCGCCATTTTGGAGAAAGTTGGCGAAAGATTGCTTTAGTAATGAGTGCTGTATGTGTAATGGGAGCGCTTAAGGTACGACTTTTGTGTTTTTCATACAAAGGGATGTTTTAAAAATGTTTTTTGGTAGATTCTTTTACGGATGAAAAATATATTATTCATTATTGTAATTTAACGCTAACAAAAAAGATTGCTATAGCCATATAAAGAAAGTGCTGAATACAAACATTTATCCGCAATATGCTACTTTATATATATTTTAGATTGTAATTACAATATCGTCCCAAAGTCATGTATCTATTAATTCTTAGCTTTATCATTTAAACAAAAACGGTTCAACCTCCTTGAATTTTTTATATCTTTTTTGCATAGAGAAGAAACAAAAGGCGGCCCCTTCAAGCTTTTAACTGAATGTGAATTAGTGAGAAGAATTTCTCCACATTCATCACAGTTACGGTTAAAGTTTAACTGACACGTTTTTGAGTTTAATGTTACGTTCAGGATATCAGGGTTTCCATTCTAAACATTGTCCTAAGGAAAAAAGGTATTTGTCAGTGTTTGTCATGTTGTAGATAGAAGTAATATGTTGTGAAATAATTTAGGGTACAAGTAAGACATTTTTAACCACAATCTAGACTTTATTATTTGTATTTCTGTAAGGATATTTTAAATTTAGGTAGATATGTTGTAGAACGGGCCAGTTTGAGTTGAATTTCTGTAATAATATCTTTTGTTATCAATTATCAATCTTAACGCTGTCTTTTAAAACAGTTACCCACAACAGATTGAGCTGAAATTTTGCATACACGTTTAGTTTGGATGACAATGCATGGTTAGCTAAGTGACGTCATTTTAAAGCCAATATGGCGGACTCCCAAAGATGGCGGACTAGTTATTTTATATGCACTCCGATGATATGGGTATTAATTTAAAGGGTTTACTGGGAAGAATCTTAAAAAAAACTGACGTCACGCTTATATTTAAAAGTTGTTTTAATTTTTTTTTTAATATAAGCTTGTTTTTACAGGAAAAATATTTTCCTCCTTTTTCAATGCTTTTCCCGTCTGTCAAATTACAGTACAATAGCAACCATAAAAAATACGACCTGAAATAACACTTTCTTGTCATTTGACCCATTTCTTTTCGCAATCAACAACATTATTGTCCAATCTCACTTTATGGCATTATTGTACTAACACCTCTAAATCATTTAAGCGCCATTTTATCACTTTTTTCCTACAAGGTTGTCACAAACCGGAACTCGTGGGAGCGGAAACGAGCCATCCCGACATCCGGATGTGACGTCGACTGAATGGCGCCAGAGATTAGCGGCGCCATCTTGAATCTTCCATTTTTCATATGGAAATTGACTTGAAAAACTTTCGCGAAGTTATTGTTATGGTGGTCTTAGGTAACGTGTGAATCTAGGATTTATATTTTAGTGGTAATAGTGAAGATGGGCGGAAAGGGTTTCGTGTTTTGCGAATAGCAGTTTTAAGAGAAGGTTATATGAAGACGGTGTGTAGAATACTGGTATTCAGCTGAATCCGATAAGACAGATAGTCGACTTGTTTGAAAAACCTTTTGTTGGTACTGGCGAGTCGGAGGTCCGATAAGAGAGATAGTCGACTTGTTTGAAAAACCTTTTGTTGGTACTGGCGAGTCGGAGGTCCGATAAGACAGATAGTCGACTTGTTTGAAAAACCTTTTGTTGGTACTGGCGAGTCGGAGGTCCGATAAGACAGATAGTCGACTTGTTTGAAAAACCTTTTGTTGGTACTGGCGAGTCGGAGGTCCGATAAGACAGATAGTCGACTTGTTTGAAAAACCTTTGTTGGGACTGGCGAGTCGGAGGTCCGATAAGACAGATAGTCGACTTGTTTGAAAAACCTTTGTTGGGACTGGCGAGTCGGAGGTCCGATAAGACAGATAGTCGACTTGTTTGAAAAACCTTTGTTGGGACTGGCGAGTCGGAGGTCCGATAAGACAGATAGTCGACTTGTTTGAAAAACCTTTGTTGGGACTGGCGAGTCGGAGGTCCGATAAGACAGATAGTCGACTTGTTTGAAAAACCTTTGTTGGGACTGGCGAGTCGGAGGTCCGATAAGACAGATAGTCGACTTGTTTGAAAAACCTTTGTTGGGACTGGCGAGTCGGAGGTCCGATAAGACAGATAGTCGACTTGTTTGAAAAACCTTTGTTGGGACTGGCGAGTCGGAGGTCCGATAAGACAGATAGTCGACTTGTTTGAAAAACCTTTGTTGGGACTGGCGAGTCGGAGGTCCGATAAGACAGATAGTCGACTTGTTTGAAAAACCTTTGTTGGGACTGGCGAGCCGGAGGTCCGATAAGACAGATAGTCGACTTGTTTGAAAAACCTTTGTTGGGACTGGCGAGTCGGAGGTCCGATAAGACAGATAGTCGACTTGTTTGAAAAACCTTTGTTGGGACTGGCGAGTCGGAGGTCGTGTTTGGCGCAGTATGGTTTGATCCCCGCACGGAACAAATATTTGTATGACCTACAGGTAGTTGTTCCGGATCTGGCTGTTTGTGTATGTGAGTTTAAATGTTTGTAAACGCACCCACGATACAGGAGAAATTCCTAGTGTGGGGCAACGCCTTTTTTTATTTTATTTTTTTATCGTTAAAAAAACAGCATCACGCCTGTCATCCCCGACGACATGATTCTTTAAGGTCTATATACAAATAAGTAGCATAGATTTAGGCAAGCTGTAGGTTATCCAAACACACTTTGGCTGAACTGGTATTAATCTAACTATCGTAATCCTCACCAAATCCATTAAATCTCATTAAATCATTCCATTAAATCTTATCACCACTATTAATGCAATACGCAGCTGAACATCCCCGCTACCTAGGTTCATCATCTAACCAGCGATTCATCCTGGATTGGATTAATTGGCCGAAGCGTTATACATATATCCATTACATCTAAACACCACTAGTAACCCATCATCAACGAATTAACATCATCCTACCAAGACCCCAGCTTACCACACAACATAACCTACAATAATCAGCCCAACATCCCAGCTTCATCATCCATCCATCGATTCAACCTGGATTGGATTATCTTCAGTCTAAGACGGCGGCCATTAGACTTCGTTTATGGAGATTGCACCTCCCCTCACTTACCCCCTTGTCTCCCGCCGCCCCCTTGTCTCGTCTGTCCCCATTAATCATCAGCTGTCTATCAGGCTGGCGGGATGCAGTAGGATGGATGGTGGGAAAATGCGTGCGGGAAGATTTGAGATGCTGTGAGTAGATGTGTAGTGAACGAAAATTAGTAGGTGTTGTGAGATTTTCAGTGTACTAGAAAAAACAGCTTAAGTATAACAATCACAAAAAACAGTCATGTTGGGTTTTCTTGGTTGAGTTTTATGTTTGAAGGTATGCCCACTGTCATGGAGTTTCTTGCCCATTCTTCTCCATAGCGATTTACGCTTTGGCAGAGGCAACTACAGCACTTTCACAAGTTATTTAACCTTGTGTCTGGGACTGTAGCTTCGCCTTCTTTGTTTTTCTGACATTCAAAAGTGCCTGTTATGGTCTAATTGAAATAAATCCTATGAGTTTGGGTTTGAAGTTACATTTTGTACAGCAATATTTTGCAGCATAATAAGTACCTTTCTACAATTTTTGCGTTTTTATAAGTTTAAGTTATTCGTTATCTGTCCACTTGCAAACGATGCTCTAAAAGCGTAACTTCGGTGTGAATGCATTTTGAAACTATTAACTTAATTATTTAAGTGTAGTTTTTGGGAAAACCTATTACATTTGAGACTAAAGTCAAAAAAACAACTCTCTTATATAAGCCAGAAGACATAGTATATTCAAATATATTTATCTCCAAGAAAAATACCAAACACCACCTAATTACGAATACTCTAAAAAAAGAAACACAAGACGGTTATATCCGCTGTTCAGTCCCACAAAGGCATTTTTATCGGCCATTGACAACAATAGATTGGGGTCAGACCGCCTTTGTCAGAACTACAGCGCTGAGGGTCTGAGGGTCATTGTTCTGACATCGAGTGGTCGTAAGAAATCTTTGGCTGTAGTAGCTAAGTGGGCGATGAGATGTTGCCGTGTTGGTTAGTGAAGATGGTGATTTTTTTATGGATGGAACTCGAAACTGGAAAATCAGTTTGAATAGAATTGGATAAAAAATATTGTCAATTGCACGAGTTCGAGTAAATCTTAAAGGACAAAGCTCATTATGCAATCTGGGTTTGATCAAAGCCATTTGTTTGTAATTTATTATCTACAGGGTGTAAAGGACCCTTCACGAAGCCGTCAACCAAGCATTACGCACATAAATCGAAGTAACTTTACGCAAACATTTTTGATGGGAAATGACTTTTTTTTGGGGTGAAAAATCACGTTTTACGGTAGGACTCAATGTAACGCACTCAAAGCATTGTGCTGATGGATGAATTGAATAGTACGGGGGTCGTGGAGGTGTTTAAAGTAAAAATCTTACACTAGAAATCTGTAATTTAAAAAAAAAATGTGAAAAAGTTGGAACTTCAACCCCCAATACGTCCATAATTAGAAGGTATGGTGTAGAACAAAAAATGATCGCAATGACGGGGAGAACAAGTGCCTTTCTCAACTTAAGTTGAGTAACGATTAATGTATATTTAACATAAGAATTTTTAACTAAACTATTTCATTTTTAAACGACTCTTTACTTTAACCAGAATTTATGAATAAACACTCAAATGTAATTCGATTGCCCCTTAGGTATACGAAAGGGCCTTTGTGCTAATTTCCACTAGCAAGCATGACTACACACGCATAAATCAAAATTGATATTTCCACGCACCGAATATGCCTACGCCGTAGCTTCGTAGCTGTCTACGATTCTCGTAGCATTTGCTACGTCGTAGCAAGGCCAGCGCTACGGTTGATTGGGTCAGTTGCGTAGATTTCAGTGAACTGGAAATGCTACTGTGCATGACATTAATAAGCAGGAGATATTTCCTGGCCTGGTTGATAATTGTTCCTAGAAATGATTTTTCCAGGTTGGTAGTGTTATATTTCACGTCATTTGATGGAAAACGTGATTATTTTTAAATTAAGATTTTCCTTTATGGCCAGCTGTTTTTGTTTCCAATATATCGTATACAAAAGCAGCTGGCAGGGCGACTAATTTGGAACTAAATAACCACTATTATTTGACCTACTTTTAGATACAAATAGTTTACAAATACATGTACGTTTTTCCACGGGTGACCACTGAAAACCAGCATTGTGCTGTGGGCCCCCCATAGCTCAGCATCATGCTGAGTAGTAACCTGCTTATTGCAGTCACGGCGTGCAAGCTATTAACGTTTTTTTCTTGTTTTGTTCCGTCCTGTAGAATTTATTAATATTTGTTATGCGTTGTATATTTATTGTATTTTTTTGTCATTTTGTATGATGCACGTCATGTCCCTGCGACAAATAAATATTTTTTTCTTTCTTTCTTCTTCTATATTGCTTATTTTCTTTAACACGGTTTTTACTACATAGCTAGTGATAGAAGTGTCCTTTTAAGCAAGTAAATGCACGTATTAGGATTTAGGACACGTCACTCTTCCGTAACTTAAATTTTCGTAACGTAAATACAAGAATTATGCCAGTAATTACTCTACTCTTACACCCATCCACATTCATACTCAAAACTTTCCTCACACAGACAATACCTACTAATACATCCTTCAATTTGTCACACTACCCACATATTCATCAATACACTTCTGTCACATTTTCTCGACACATTTTTATCTTCATCCTGAATTCTCCGGTGAGATCAATTTGACGATCATTTTCGTTCGCAGCTCGTCATTAAGGTGTTTCAGCATATGTCAGTGCTCAGTCCCCTCAGGTAGATGGTAATATATCACTGCCGCCAATCATTTAGGGGTTGTGAAGGTGCGAAGTATTTTGGATGTGGTATTTTTAGAAATAAGTACACGTGTACATTTGTAAACTAACGCCTTTTTTTGTTTACAAAGGACTATGGAAAAACTATAGAATCGTCATCATCATCTGCCTGCCTTTTCCCAACTATTTTGGGGTCGGCTTCCAGTCTAACCGGATGCAGATGAATACCAGTATTTTACATGGAGCGACTGCCTATCTGACCTCCACAACCCAGTTAGTACTGGGTAATACGATACCCCTTGGTAAGACTGGTTGTCAGACTTTTTGGGCCATTGACTACCTGTAACGACTGTCAAAGATCTACAAATGACTGCCGGGACTAACGGCTTTACGGGCTTTCCGAGGCACAGAGGAAATTCGGTATGTAATGGGTGCTCACCCATCCACAGACCAACCCAGGCAAGCACGGCAAAAACTATAGAATGCCACCGTATAAACACAAATAAGTATTATTACTCTAGCAGTGATAGCCTAGTGGTGTGACCGTCGGACTGCCAAGTCATAGGTCTCGAGTTCGAACCCAAGACACGAACCTCTGATTTTTGGGATTCATGTGTGTATTGTATAATTGTTACTTGCTTCGGTGAAGGAAAATATCGTGAGGCAACCAGCATGCCTGAGACATAATTTTCGACGGGCATGTAAAGCCAAGTCGAAGGCCCACGGGCGGCATAAAAACTGACACCAGGTTAGGCATTAACCACACGATAAAGAAAAGAAAGAAACATTATCTGTTAAAGTCCACTGGCCGGAGTTCGTCCCGCAATCTATTCGTACCTTTTTGACCAAATCTTTATACATTTCGTAATTTCATTCAAAAATAAAGAAGAAATAGTTTCCCTAGCCAGAATAAAGTCACCTAAGCTACTAAAGTTCAACCATATAAAACCTTACAATCACACACGGGGCACCTGCCGTCTCCATTCTTCAAACATTCCAGTTGTGTCACACATACGCAGAAAATTGTCTGAAGCCTCCCCCCGTCTGTATAGACATTTATTTCGACGTCCATTTATTACTCTACACGTCTTACAACGTGCAACCTTGTTTTGACGTATTTGAAAGCCTAATTTATAGATTTAGTTGCTCTTCAGAATCATTAATGATAAGTCACTAATCTGTTATGTTAATCTACTAACCAAAACCTAAAATAATGACCTTTATAATGAGTGTAAAAGTACCCTTAACAAAGCCGAAAGGCACTTGTTCTCCTCATCATTGCAATTTTTTTTTGTAGAACTTACCTGGGAACCTTCTAGTTACGGAGATATTGGGAGTCAAAGTTCCAACTTTTCCACATTTTTTAATGTTCAAACTTTACTTTAAATACTTCCACGACCCCCGTATTATTCAATGCATCCATCAGCACAATGTTTTGAGTGCGACACATTGAGTCCTACTATAAAACGTGATTTTTCACCTCAAAGAAACAAGTCGTTTCCCAGCAATAATGTTGCGTAGAGTTACTTAGTTTGATGTACACAATGCTTGGTTGACGGCTTCGTGAAGGGTCTGTTTAGACCCTGTATAGTTTAATCTCCACTTAAATTATTTATCATGGCCTCAAATTATTCTTTATGATATAAATGTGTCTCACAAAATTTTATTTATTATGAAAAATTTAGTACCTATAGTTTTTATTTTTATTCGAAGTCTGCCAATCAACAGAATATCATGTGACGGAAGAGTAAATACTACGTAAAAAAATATGTTGTTTCGCATGCCACCGTTAACAAACACAAAGAATTTCATTTGTAAAGGGATATTGCTTTTTTGAAGTAACATATCGAAACGTGTCGAGGACATTTTGTACATAACATTGTAATAAATAAAATTATAAAATTCATCTGATCATGTTTTTTCAGGCTGAAAATATCTATATATTTTCAGTCTGAAAAAACATGATCAGATATGCTTTGTATGAACATAATATAATATCATGAAGGTTTTCTCAAAGGGGATAGACACAGGAATACTAAGTACAATACGAGCAGCAGTATGTATACACTTTTCTAAATTTAAAAGCAATTTTTGCGAGTAATAACGATTGTAACTTGGAGATAGTATCTTTTTCATAAAATATGAGTTCCTAGATATATTATATTAGATTTATTATATTAGTAACAACATAAAATTTTAATCAGAACAGTAGGAGAAAATCGCTTTTAAAAGTTGTTGCTCGTGACTGTACACCTACAATTAGCCCGTTACATTTTAGTCACACGAAGAGTCTATTTGCTAATCTAGATTCTGGTATGAAATACCTAAAGACCAATAATACTTTACAGCACTTGTATGTCTGATAAGGAATCTAATGCTCAATAGCCGCGCTTGTTGCTACCTACGATACAGTAGAAGATATAAGCGTCCTAGTTCTCTACTTCCAGTAGTCTGTTGTGGACAGTCTCTCTTGTATAAAATATCTGTACATCATAAATATAAATGTACAGCGTAAACATTTGGCTATCGATCTGCTACTGGCAAACGTTCCAGTTGATTATTCAGCGTATTTTCCTTTATGCTTTATGTGGTTATAAATCTCTGACGACTTCACGCGTTCGTGACGTGGTGGGGTCGCAGTTGTGGTGGTTTGTGTTACCTATATTTTGTTTTTCAATGGGGATCACTCATTCACCTCGAGCAAGCATGGTGAAATGATCATGTCTTCTTTGAGAATATGTTTAAGTTTATGTTTATTCAATAAATGTCACAGAATTATACAAATATTTTTCAGGCTATATTTTTCATTACACAAAACAATTTAACATCTGTAGCCGAACTAGGCAAAAGCCTGTGTTTCGGCTATCAGCGCCAATCCCCTCAAATAATTAATAATTAATGGCAGCCATCAAGCAGAAATGTTAATGTTTATCAAATTATACCGATAATAATCATCAAAACTAAATTCATTTTAATAATAGAATAGACATTTGCTCTGCAGTGGGACAGTAATAGGATGATATTATTTTTAATGTGAATTGAATAAGTTTTCAATTTTCACAATTTCAACCATTCGATTGGTTTTTACTAAGAGATTTACTAAAACTAATTTATCTATAAAGCACGATTAAAAAGGTTTCTTTCTAACTTTTTACATAATTGTTACGGTTTACAAAACAAACATGTACCTATAGCGAAAAAAAATATTGAAAGATGAAAAGAGCCAATCATGTTCGATGAATGCAGTATTTTTTACATACGAGTACTCGCAAGTTACTCTCCCAGAACAGTTACAGAATTTCACTACTTTCACAAACCATTTCGTCAAATTTCGCTTTCACTGCTACCCCACCCAGATATTTATGTAAAAGCTTTATGAGTCAATCCAGTGACTTACGCTGGATGTTATTATGCGTTCCGTTTTTATGTCACTTTCATTTGGCAGCAGGCACGACATCAACTATTTTCGTACGATCGACGCGCTCGTAAAACGGAACGCAACGTTTGGTGTCGCATTGAATTTTATGAGAATTAAGGCATTTTATTTAGTATATGTGCTGTGGTATCAGCTTTTATCTTTTAGAGCGGTGTTTGGTCGTATGTTATGTAGACCTTCCGGATTTACTGTTTGTGAAAGTGTTGCTAAGGTATTTTGTGAAAAATGGGCTGTCTCCTTTTTCATTTCACTTTCTGGTTTTATTAAAGCTCTTTTGTGGTTTTACTAGAAACACTAGTTAGGGTTTAGAATAAAACCACCAAATTATCAGTAAGTAGATGAACTACTTTAAGAGTACGTGCACTCGCTGCCCGGGATAAGTGAGGACTAGTCGAGCGAGACGGAACCTTAAAGCTCACGCTACGTTATTAGTACTGAAACTTCATTTTACTGGCAGTATTTAAAAGTGAAAGGCGATCGGCCACTTAGCTATATTTTTGTTAATTTAGCAATATATGAATATTTGTAGCATACGCTGCTCACTTTTGCCAGCACCATTGGAAATCGCGAAAGGAAACCTGGACGAATTTTTTTAATGATCAGGTGTGTTAAAACGACTGTTGTTTTTCTGTCAGACTTCTCCTTGCAGTGGTAAAATCACAGCCAAAACTCATTATTCTTATTATCTCACAACAACAGACATTTCCACAATTCCTCCCCACCAATTTCAAACCAATAGCAATTCAACCATCCCCATAAACCCACGCACCCAAATCGTGCCCAAAGCTATAAATACTAGCGTTTCGTCAAACTTCAAAGATGCGATTAACTCATAAACATTCGGCGAAGGTTCGTGTCGCAGATATGTCGCTCGTCACGCCAACCGAATATTTGTGAAGTATTGCGATTCGATTATTTTGAAACTGATTGGGGAGGTAATTTGAGTGATTTTAGAAAGTAATATTATTACATATTATACAGGGTGAAATTTACATTGGTAATTTAAAAAAAAATCAGCTGTTCCATACATTTTGACAGTGTAGGTATTGCAGTTTTGTAGGAAACGGCTGTTTTTTTTAAATAAGTGACGAACAATTTATATGTGGGGAGGTTTAGAATGATGTACTGAATACGTGGTAACCATTTTAGCGTCGGTCTCCCTTCCATCTTGTATATATAGCAAGATATAGGGGCCATAAGAAACTACAGGCGATGGTTTCCGTTATAGACATACATTCGATGGACGCGGATGAACCGAAGATTTTTGATGTCGAACAAAAATCAAAATGTAATTGCAAAATTACTGATTCATTTGAAGAGAAATGTAATTTTGTGTTTTTTACTAGCCGGTATTTCGTTGCTGGGAAAAGCTCTCTCTACTACCTTCCACCTCTCTAGTTGTTTGCATTTTTATAATGGAAGAAAAAAAACTCACGAAAATTACGAATAAATCTAAAATGCTAGTCTACGAACACACCTCTTGATATGCAATATAAAAGTCCGTCCATATTTTTATAACTCTAAAATCTCTCCCATCAAAAGTGTCACACATTTATTACCCACATCAAATGATCCTGAAACATTAATTGAGTTATCAAGCCACTTCGTATTCAAGTCAGAGTAAGACAGCACTACTACATACCTCCATCTCATTCTTCCTTCATAAACCAGTGGCCAGTTGGTCAAAAGATTTATGTCCCAAAGGTTTATCACCTTGACCATTACATTTGGGGGCTTACAGAGATAAACTCAACTCTAAACTGGCATAAATTAGGCTCCTGTGTGAATGTGATAAATGGGTCTTTATGAGGTTTACCAGAAATCCCAAAAGACTTGGTTGTGTAGATTTTACGAGTCATTATTATGCTTTAAGTGGATTTGTGTGTTGTTTCATTGCTTGAAGTTAAAACTGGCTAGTTGCGGATACTCGTTTGTATTTGTACTCTTCTTCTTGTAAATATTGTTGTGTTGTAATTAATGCCACAAGGGATTCTCTGCCAGTCAACCTTTAAAATGCGCGTCCTCAAACTACTGACCGGATTTGGATAAAATTTAGATAGTTTATAACCTGGATTAACAGATGGGATACTTTTTATCCCGGTCCCGTGGGACATTATCAAACACTCGCGGGTGAAACCGCATTAATTTGTTGTTTTTCTTCATCTATGTATTATTATATCTCTTTACTTTGTATATATTTTGTATGTATGTATATATGTATTTTTTTTTTTTTTTTTTAGTTAGCCTGTGTTGTCCCACTCCTGGGCAAAGGCCTCCCCCCATTCCTTCCACTTCTCACGATGATGTGCCTCTTCTCGCCAATTCGCGAGGAAGCCATCCAAGACGTCCCGCCATCTTCTCTTCGGTCTACCGCGACCCCGTCTAGCTGTTTCAGGGCTCCAGTCTTGCGATATTCGGGCCCACAGCTGTGCCGGCATCCGGCAGACATGACCTGCCCAGTCCCACTTTAGCCTGGCAGCTTTATAAGCTACGTCAGCAATTTGCGTTCTGGAGCGCAGTGTGGTGTTTCTTATCCGGTCAGTTATTTTTACATTGAGTATGCTGAGCTCCATCGCTCGTTTATTATTATGTTTTATTTTTGGAAATGTTCAGTACTATTGCACCTACTGTTTTTGTCTCTACATCATCTCTGTAGACTGGTAGAAAATGCCTAAGGCATTAAGTCCGCCTTTGTACATTAAGTGCATAAAGTTTTAATAAATAAATAAATAAACCGCGGGCATAAGCTAGTAACCTATAAATGTCTGTACGCCCTTTACTGTAAAAGATGTTATTAAAGTGCTGAATCATCGTCATCATCGTTGTATTGTCATTAACTACTCTTTTACACATTCGAAATACTGCAGAGCATTTTTTTCAGTGTATTAAATTAATAAGCTTGATTTTTCACTTCAACTTTTCCTGAAACACCTGCCCTGTCAGGGAAACTTCACAATTCTTCCTTATAAAACGTTCACAGAGTAAATTTCCCATTCAACCTTATTAGAGATAAGCTGAGAAGAACGGGGAAGAATGTCCTCTCCGTGAGTATTCTAATTAATGTTATACATCAAGCCACGGTTCTTCTCCGACAACGTTACGACTTTCGCGTCAAAGTGAGGGTGGACATGAATTTGTTGAGCACAGGACTGTCGGGAAGAGAACTTTTTAATATTTGGTAAAGAGCTTTGGGAGGTTTCTATCTATCTATTTATCTTTGGGAGGCCTTTGCTCAGCAGTGGGATAGTAAGCTAAGAAACAATAAATGATAATTAGGTAGGTATGTGATATCTTCTTATGCGAAATGTTTTGTAATAAAAAATGGACTAAAACTGAACTTTAAAAAAAAAATCGTAAAACATCTATTAAAATAATAGTTTGTTTTGTTCATAAAATTTAATTTGTATGATAATTTGAATTTGTCTGTTTGTTTGGTCCAGGCTTAGTTTGGGGGTTAGGATCAGATTTGTGGCAATGTATTTTTGAGTGTCAAATTTTTTTAATTTTTTTTTTTGATATTTTTCCCTAGATAAGGTATAAACATCTGTTTTTGGCGCAAGAAGCCATTAGCTACTGTTCCAATTAATTAACATTTTACCAAACCAATCCAATCTTACAATTAAAACAACAATGTTGCCAGTAGTTTCCTACTTAACAACCCAACCAATAACATCGAACGTCTTCAAACTACTCGCAGACGGGTCCTACATTACTCGGGATTGATGGCATCTCTCCAGAAGGTAATTCGTTTACGTAGTTAGACAGATTACGTCGGGAAGTAAAGAGATTTGTTCAAGACGAGACTGTTCTGATGTATTACGTGTAGTAACGTGATTAGCGAATCTCCATAACTTTGGGAGGATGGAAATTATTGTGGTTATGGTTTGATTTTGGTGGTGAACTTTTCATAATTAGATTTTTTTTAAAGAGCCTCTTTAAATATCTTTTAGAATGATTACACAAAAGGTAACAACACGCCTGTAATCCCCGAAATTTTAGGCAGAGGTAAAGAAAAGAAAGAAGAAAGAAAAAAAAGAAAGAAAAAAATATTTATTTGTCGCATCATACAAACTAACAAAAAAAAATACAATAAACATAGGTAGGTACAACGCATAACAAATATTTATAATTTGAACAGGACGGGACAAAAAAAAGAAATACGTTAACCTATTAATTACCGTTAACGTAGACCTATTAGCACACCCACATTTTGCAATATTGAATTAAATGGCTATGATTATTATGGAAGATACTAGTGGTAGTATCTTTATATTATAAACCCATGTTTAGTAGGTGTGTGTTAAACCAAAAAACAAGCTTTATTAAATTAATTATTGAAAATCTGCCTAACCTTATCCCAACTATGTTTGGGTCGTTTTCCAGTCTAACCGGATGCAGCTGAATATCAGTATTTTACGGAGTGACTGCCTATTAAATTAATTATATAAAACACAAAATCATAAAATGAAACAGCAGATTTCTTCACTCAAACGCACATACTATTCTCACCACTTCTGAAAATCACTATATTAACTCCAAACCCCCAACTAACAAAAATAACATGACAACATTCACAGCTAACAAGCTGAATCAATTACGCAAATTGGAAGCATCTTCGTGAAGCTAATTAACTAAACCACATTAGTGCAATCATTGGATTATTCAAATTAACGCAGCGCAGTCCCCTCACCGCTTCCAATTGATTCAGAATTCAATTTAATTGAAAAAAATCGGGGATTTAATTGAACCCTTGTGAACCCGTAATCTTGAGACGTGAAAAATTTGTAAAAAAAGGTACCTTTAATAATGAAGGATGGTTGTTGTATGGAATGAAATATTTAGTTCAGCTAGATGAGTTATGGTGTGGCACAAAATAAAGAAGAAGAGCGATTTGTCAAGATTTCCACGTGCAAATAGTAAACAAAATGTGTTTTGTATTTTAAAAACGTTTTAAGGCCTTCTTATGTTTTGTCGTTACTGAATTTCATTAGAAATGGCATGACACAATGGCAATGGCTTTTTTCATTATTTAATTGTGCTTCTGTGTGTTGTGCTGTCTTTTGTGTGCACTAAATAAATTATATATCTATCTATCTAAAGGCGTGAATATGTTGTTATTTATTTTTCATTTAATAACATTAATTCACCATTACCATAACGCATCTATGACTATATTAGTATTGTAAGTATTGATAAAATTCAATCTGTGTCAGAGATCCTTCATTTTATTTTCTGTATTCATTAAGTAGATATATTTTTACTGGGTGTGATTTACTTTGTTTTATTTTATGTCTTATAGCATCGTCTGTAATGTTGCTATAATTAGTTGTAAATAAATAAATAAATAATTATCGCTCTCGCTACATCTCCTAACTTATACCGCCTAAAAGGGTTGTCTAAACTGACAGCTGCAGCATCAGGAACAAGTAATTAAATATTTCATCTGATTAACAACACAAAGAGGTAGGCACAGCTTTAGGGTGCTCACGGGCCCGACTTTTAATTTCTCCTTGAAGGATCCCAAGATTTGCGACTGACGGGTTGAGAAAAAAAAAAAGATTTAATGGCCGAAGGGGGTGGCGGGGTCTGAGTTATTACGTTAAATATTAATCGGTTTTGTCGTCTTTCCGGTTGGATTAGAAAAGTAGAGGATTTTTTAATTTGATAGGCACCGTGA
Source organism: Noctua pronuba (assembly GCA_905220335.1). NCBI lineage: Eukaryota > Metazoa > Arthropoda > Insecta > Lepidoptera > Noctuidae > Noctua > Noctua pronuba. Next base: position 2,907,715 of record LR999901.1, on the reverse strand, counting down.
TTATTTTCTTTTTTTTTTTGATGAATAGGGAAATTAAAGAATTAGATTTTTGTCCCCCTTTTTTCAATTATGACCATTTGATTTTAAATCCTCCCACACTGTGCTCAAAAACGTGTTTTAATTTATAACCTATTTAGTTGCAAAATAATGCAGTTATCATAAAAAGTTTATCCATCAGTCCATCAAACTGTTACTTGGTTCTACGAATTCTTCTACGCCAACAAAAACTTTTTCAAATCCGACTTCTATAACACATTCCCGATAACATTGTTATTGTCACGAAACAAAAAAAAAAGGGAAAAACAAAACAAAAACATAAGACAAAACGGCACAAATTAACATTTTTACTGTTAATAAATTTCAACAAAGAAACTTTAGGATTTCATTTGCTTGTAACGAAACGGTGGACAAAAGGGTTTTATACTTTGGAACTTCCGAAGTTAGCCGAAGTTACCCTCGGGTTTTAAGGGTTTTAATGACAACACTTCTAGTTGTACCGCTGTAGTGAGGCAAAGATAATTTCTTACAGCCTATTCGCCTTCAAGGAGGGTTTGCGTAAGGTAAGGGTATACTTTAGCTTGAAATGGGGACAAAGTTCTTGATGAAATTTCTTGATTAAAATTTTGGATTTTTGTTCGTGAGAGAATCTTGTGAGAGTGCAAAGTTAAATGTAGGTATAGTTATGAGGGTAAGTGGTCCATTTTTGTTTAAGTTTTGAGTCTTATTTGAGGGTCTAAACCAGAGGCAATCGCTTTTTTAATCGATGTGTATTTTAATAATGACTTTTATCAGGATTCAAACTCAAACTCAAAGCATTTATTTCAATTAGACCATAATAGGCACTTTTGAATATCAGAAAAACAAAGAAAGCGAAGCTACAGTCCCAGACACAAGGCAACTTGTGAAAATACTGTAGTTGCCCATTCCAATACGTAGATGTCTATGTAGAAGAATGGGCAATAAACTCCATGGACATTCTTTTCAATCAAATATTTTTATAAGATCTTGGTTATTAACATAATATAAGCTTTTGTCAATCAAAATTAAAACGCTGCACAGTGTTTCGACTAGAACAAGCTAGCTGGACAAAAACAACATTAAGATTTCCTAGAAACATTAGTGGGGGTAAGTAGGGTATTAGTTGGTAATTACACCAACAATAATTGTTTTGGCATAAGTCATACAAAACATCGTTAATGAGGGTAAGTATGTAAGACAATTGGGTCAAATTCATAATATTATTTGTATTTTTGCTACTGACACGATTGCATCTCCCGAGGTTATTTTAGTAGTAGTGATAAATTTTAGTGATGGATTCTACGACTAAGGGTGAGTACATTTTTTTAATTTTGTTACAATAAAATAATATTCATACTAAATTAGAACCTGAGCGTCGCAAACCTGGAAGTTGAGTTTTTTTTTCAACAATTCAAATTCAAAAGACTATAACTAAAAATCCCCTGGTATCCCCGGTCTGTATTTTTTGCAGTTGATAGACACATGCCTCCAAATTATAATGAAGCCTTCTTTTTTTGCACGTTTTTTGCTCAAAAGCTGTTATTAATTTTTTTTCAGGTAGCAGTTTTGCAGTCTCAATAACGCAGCTTTTCGAAGAATGGGTGAAACATACAAAAAGTGACCGAAATAACGCGCTTTTCATATTTGTTTCACAAAAACATGACCTCAGTGGTGTAACAGAAGCATCTGTGAAGGACATAAAGACTCATATTTCCCGTTTTTCTTCGAAACTTTCGGAGAAATGGGAGAATGTTAGCCGAATGCGGGACCGTTTCTTAGCTTGTAATGCTAAGTGGCTAGAAGGTGAAAACATACAGTTTAATGTATCTTATGACCTTACAGAAGCATCAACGTCCTCGCATTCACTGCCTGGTCCCGGGAGACCGCCAGTGGATATGGCAAACGCAAGTGCCAAAACCAAACGGCGACGTGTCGATGATTTGGTTCAGTTACGAAGTAATTTTGCCAATCGGGCAGCTTTCTGAGGAAGCTCAAGAAGCTCGCAATAAAGATTGCAGAAGGTTTCGAAGGGATAACAGCCGGAAACAGTCTCCTATTGCCACGAATACAGATTTGCTTAATATGTTGATCATCACATCTGATCCTGTAATTAACAGTCTCAGAGATATCCCTAAAAAAAAATAGGTAGCCCCTTCTGCAGTCTTAAATCTTGTAAACCCACCTGTAAATATTGTAAAAAATGCAAATACTCTAAATATTACTGAACTTAGTAATGATGAATAATTCCTAAGTTTGTTCTCATTATAATCCAATGAATAGTCGTTTTTAGTAGTAAATTATAATTTAGTCATTATTTAATAGGTTTACTGTGTACATAATCTGCTAAGTCGTAACTTTTAATTAAAGTTGTATATTAGTTCGTTTTGTAAAATACAATACAATTATTCTTATAATATTAGTTTAATCGTTATATAATGTAATTAGCTTTAAATATCATTTATTTAATTGACATTTCTGATGAATCGCGCCATAAACACCATTATTTTTAATTAATGCATTTTATTTTCGGGGCCCGGATTTTTTATGGGTTTCTAATTATTTTAAATAATGAAATCATTTATATTAGTATCTAGCAGAGGCTTTGAAACCTATATCCATTAAAAAATAATTTTGTCCAGCTAGCTTGTTCTGGACGAAACACAGTGCGCTGACAGAATGTCTAGACCCTCTGTTTAGTTACTAAGCGTATCAAATCAACTGAATAAAAAATACGGCAGAAAAACAACCCATTATGATGAACAAGAATTTTCCTGTTTTCCTATTCACCTAGATTCTCTAAGATTCCTCATCTACATGCAAAGAAAACCTTTGTTTCACGTGTTAATAAACACGAGCTCATGATGCCCACCCTACAAGGAGCGGCCATATTTAATCACGGCGCCACACCGGCCGATAAATCGTGCGCCCAAATTGTGAAGGATCTTGCCTTCTATGAGTTTATGGGCGCCTAGTACTTCTTGGGGAACGTTAATTATGTATGGGGTTCATGGGGTCGTGGACCAATGTGTGAACCATAAAATATGGTGTCAGACAAGCGTAGTGAAATTGTCATAAAATATGGTAATTAACGGGTGTCTTTTCTGTATGATAATATTTTAACTGATTATTTTTCCTTCAACGAAAACGTAGTGATTCAATCATTGAAGTTTTTATGGTAAAATAACATTCAATGGTTTTGAGTCCTTATTTGAGTGTTAAGATATCTCAAATTGCACTGGTTTTACCTCACAGCTTCCATTCTTCTTCTTAGCGTGCCGATGGCAATCTAAATTGTTTTGGTCCAGAACTGAGCTACTACTTTGGCGCTTTCGGTAGCGTCCATCAGTTCCTGTAGTGAACAAACAACAGGGCCCGCAGGACACACTATTAAGTGCCCCATGGCAAACTGCATTACGAAAATTACCTGTAATAAATGAAAAACCCTCATTAGAACACGCCCAATATAATCTAATTCAAAAAACTTCGTATCAAAACTTCAAAATTCAATTGACCAACTTGAATTTGTGCTGCTACAAGAAAATTTAATTTCCTGTCGAACTTCGAATAGAAAATTATCCAACATTTGTGCGAAATCAAACGGGAGCCAATCAAAATTATAATAACTGCTCAGGTGTTGACCAGTTTCAGTAGACCCCTGGTTTTCAAACAAATTCTCCTCACTCCCTTCATTTGTTTGGGCATGGGAGGGGCGAGGAAGGTCTGGTTGTTTTGGTCAAATTTACGTGTTACATCGCCCAGCTTTATTGAAAGGCATTTTTGTTTCGTTGACATTTTATTATCGCATGAAAGGTGAATTAATTAAATGTTATCAACAAAGTTAAACAATATGCTGTGTTGTGTAGCTTTTAAATTTTTGTTTTAATAAAGTGATGTTGCGAATTTTAATTTCGGTGTTTATAATTATGTGGAAAATCAACGTAACTGTCATAGTCCTTCGGTAATTTAAGACAAACACTCTAAACAAAGTGATATTTTACTATACATTACTCATCATCATAATTCTCTTGCCCTTATCCCAATTCATTTGGGGTCGGCGCAGCATGTCTTCTTCTTCCATACTTCTTTATTACTCGTCATCTCATCAGACACCTCCTTTCTAGCCATATCATCCTTCACACAGTCCATCCATCGTTTCTTTGGTCTTCCTCTACTTCTACACCCATCCACATTCATACTCAAATCTTTCCTCACTATATTTTCCTCATTCCTCCGCATCACATGCTCATACCACGACAACCGATTACCACACAACTTTTCGGCCGCCACTTTCAGACATTTGCTAGGCTTTGAAAATTTAATGCACTAATATCTCTTAAAAATATTATGGTAGCTTTTTATAAGTTATCCCTCATGAATTTCAAATAAAAATACAAGTTCCAAAAAGTGAGTCTATTTGAAAAATAACCCGAGTACAACATCAAACCTCACAGTAATATCGAGGGGTCCTGACTCCTGATTACCTATGCGTAAAAAGATTTATCTGAATTAAGATGTTCAATGAAAGTAAAGCCAAGTAAATAGAATTGTAGCTTAATTATAATCACGTTACAACTCTATGTACGTAAATAAGAAAGACTCAATAAAAATCTCTACATAAGAAACCCTACAAAATATATATTCACTCACAAAAATCTCAAAAAGCAACGTCAATTTACAAAATTAAATAAGAATCTTGAAGGCCTCTTTACCGAACAATTTCCTCCATTTAAACCTACTAAAGTATTGGAAAGCATCCTTATTAAATTATAAAAAAGAAGCAGTTTCCGTCTCCTCTGTTTGCCATCGTCCCTCTAAAGAGGGTGGCCCATGGGAAAATAATTAGTTCACAAAGTTTCCTATTAAAATTCGGTTTATTTAGCCATTAAGCCATTTGACGACGTATAAACCGTTTTGCCTAAATATTAAGATTATGCTGTATATTTAAAGGAGTTTTTGATTTGTTTGCGTTTGGTACAACTTAACGGAAGAGCGTCTTCTTTCGATTAGATTTGGATTTATTTTAAGTTCTATTTACAATGAAATTGTGACAAATATTTTGGCCACAGATTCGATTGTAATTTTTCAATTTTTAACCGACGAAAATAAAGGAGGAGGTTCTCAATTCGACGTGTGTATATATTTTATGTATGGCCATAACTTTTTACAGGGGAGTCCGATTTGAATGATTCTTTTTTTATTGGAGAGAGTATATCTCAAAGTTGGACCTATTGAAATTTTGGAATTGTTTCCATAAATTATTAAGATACTGACAGCACTCTAAAACTGATAATGGTGTATTAGTTTTAAGGAGAACTGGAAGATAAAAAGGCGTTAAACCACCCTATAAAAGATGTCTTAGAAATGAATAAACCAATTGATTTGTACTCATCGCCATATTTACTTTTTAACCCCCGCAAAAAGAGGGGTGTTATAAGTTTGACCGCAATGTGTGTGTGTCTGTCTCTGGCACCGTAGCTCTTAAAAGAGTGAACCAATTTGGATGCAATTTTTTTTATTTGAAAGCTAGTTTCTTAGCGACGGTTCTTAGATATGTTTTATCAAACTCGGTGCTGCCATTTACTAGATATGGGGGTATGAATGTGGGTATTTATCTTTTATTTTTTCGTTGGGGGTTTTTTAAATTATATATATTTTTTTCAAAATAAGCTTATAACTTAACCCACTTGCTGACTCTCTCCTGGGAGATCAACAGCTTATTTAGCTTCACTCCAATATTCATGATTTGTTTGCTAAGCTCCGCTATAAGAATGTTTAGAGACTTAGGAAACTATGTCAGAAGCTACGGAGTTTGTCTTTGGACGAATTTTATAATGTACTAGCTTATGCCCGCGGCTTCGCCCGCGTGGAGTTCGGGAATTGCCCACGGGATCTTACTTCTGGGATAATAAGTAATCTATGTATGTATAGTAGATACATGGTTTTTATATACTTGCTTATAATTATTATTTTGACGGCACGGTTAGCGCATTGGCTGAGCGATTGACTGCTGCGCTGCGTGTCGCGGGTTCGATTCCCGCACGGAACAATTATTTGTATGGCCTACAGGTAGTTGTTCCTGGTCTGGCTGTTTGTGTATGTGAGTTTAAATGTTTGTAAACGCACCCACGATACAGGAGAAATTCCCAGCGTGGGGAAAAGTTCCTTAAAAAAAAAAATGCACATATTAGTTCATAGTAATATCAATTTGCATTACATAATATTGAATATCAATGTCGCGCATCACGAGCCAACACGAAAATCGGTGGACTATATTTACAGACGTCTACCTCAGAAAAATCCTACCTACTTACTTAATAGGTAAATACTCCCGCGCCCCGCACGCCCCGTGTAACACTGCGCGCCATGCGCCCGTGAGCGTAACGTGAGCTTGAAAGCCCTATTTGACTCTGTTGGGGGATGATTTTGATTTGGAAAAAACTTAATCGAAAAGTATGTATACAAATTTTCAAGTCAATCGACTCAGAGAATAAAAAGTTTCACAGAATATTCAACACCCCATTTCACCCTCTTAGGGGTGGAGTGAAAAAAACTGTTTCTTAGCGGATACTTAATCTTCACAAAGAATGCACTCTCCAAATTTCATGTCTCTAGAACCAGCCGGTTGGGCTGTGCGTTGATATATCAGTCAGCCAATCAAGACACTGAATTTTTAAATTGGGGGATGATTTTGGAAAAACGGTGATACACGTATCTCATAATTTTATGTGAAGAGTATGTACACAAATTGTCAAGTCAATCGACTCAGAGAATAAAAAGTTTCATAGAAAATTCAACACCCCATTTCACCCTCTTAGGGGTGGAATTTCGAAAAACCCTTTCTTAATGGATATTTACTCTTTACAAAGAATACACGCTCCAAATTTCATGTCTCTAAAACCAGCGGATTGGGCTGTGCGTTGATATATCAGTCAGCCATCAAGACATTGAATTTTTGAATTGGGGGATGATTTTGGAAAAACTGTGATACACGTATCTCATAATTTTATCTGAAGAGTATGAACACAAATTATCAAGTCAATCGACTGCGAGAATAAAAAGTTTCATAGAAAATTCAACACCCCATTTCACCCTCTTAGGGGTGGAATTTCGAAAAACCCTTTCTTAGTGGATACCTACTCTTCACAAAGAATACACCCTCCAAATTTCATGCCTCTAGGACCAGCGGTTTGGGCTGTGCGTTGATATATCAGTCAGTCAGTCAGTCAGGACTTTGAATTTTATATGTATAGATTTTAATATTTAAATATTAAAGGGGACTTCGATTCAGTTTAGAAGTATTTAATGGGATTTTGATTATGAGTGCTTGAGTTTTAGATCTACTTCTTCGTGTTTTGGTTTGTAAAACCACCTTAGACCATTGAAACATCTCAAATCTCAAATCAACGCAACTCAAATCTGTTCAATGAGAGTGCCTTTTTGTCGTCTTTGAAAAAATGATTGCTACAACCACTCTATTTTTAAACATTATAATAATTTTATCAGATAGTAATAATGATCTCTGATAGATCTTCCCATATGAGGGTCCTACCTACCAAAGAAATGATGAATAGGTAGACAGATTTGTCTGCTCTTAACAAGTTATTTTCCATCCACCCGCATTCTCCAGTCAACCCGCGATCATGGCGCTTGCAACAGCGTCGAAATATCGGGAGCTCCAAATAATGAACAATCACGGAAGATATCCCTTAAGTGACAGTATAATATTAAGAATAGGTACCTTTGCAATAATCTCTTGTACGAACAATTAATCCCTAAGAGATTTCTGATTGCAGTATCGTACAGTCTACCGCATAACTAGTAATGTCGACTGTAAGTTGCACTGAAAAGGTTAACGATGGTCTTTTCAGCGTTCATTAAACACTAACTCAGTTAATTTCCTAACCTACAAAAAAGCGAACTCACAAATTAATAGAGTGACGTTTAGAATATGATTATCAACCCTTCTCCTCATTGTCTGTCACAATTATAACCCTTGCGCGCTCGCGTGACAAATGTGCGCCTAAATGGAGATACGTGAGTGTCATTCTTCAGTGAGTTTTTTTTATTATGAGGCTTATTTTGAATAGCCAATTAGGGTTGGTAAATAATTTCAGGGCACTAAAGATCTAACATAGTCACACGCAATCAACGTTAGGTAGTCAGTGGCCAAAAAAGTCTGACAACCAGTCTTACCAAGGGGTATAGTATTACCCAGTTCTAACTGGGTTGTGGAAGTCAGATAGGCAGTCGCTCCATGTAAAATACTGGTATTCAGCTGCATCAGTTTAGACTGGAAGCCGACCCCAATATATATTACTTGGGAAAAGGCTAGGCAGATGATGACGATATTTGTAGTACCTAATTAGGGTAGGTTAATAATTTGAAGGCGCTAAACACGTAATGAATATACTTGGCTTGTGCCTACCATGACTACATGATAGTTGTAGTATCTTAATTCAAAAAGTAATAAGCTCTGTTGTGGCAATTTGGCTAGACCTGCTAAATTCTGGCACCTTTCAAAAATATTTTCAAGATTTCCAGGTTGGATGCCAAAAGTGATACAAAAGAACTTATTTCTGATAATATGCCAACATAGATTAGCAAAGAACACAATGAAGCCACTGAAAGCAGTACCATAAAAACAAGCAGCAATAACCATTCCTGTATTCAACCCCATAACAACCCTACAATACACCCCCTAGGTTTTACAGACAAAAATATCCAGAATTTCTTAGCTATCTTAAAAGCAGGCAATTTAATTTCATGCATCCTGATTCGTAATAGCATCCCCTTAGAAAGCACCCCTAAACGTAATATCACATTAGAGGGGTAATTATACTCATATTTGTGTTTGGGGTCCAGTGGGGGTGAAAGGGGGTCTTCACAAAATGGCCGAGAACCTTTCGCTTTCCTTTTGGACGTTTCAAAAGCTAATTTGTACTGGATTTTATGGTATTGGGTTTTATTTTCTTATTAGTTGTTCAGGGTTTGGGGGTGTAGGGGTTGTCTTGAATATGTTTCGTCCTTTTTAGCATAAAGTTTTGTTCATGTTTATTATACCTTAGGATCTTTAGTTAATTAATTAAAATGATGAAGATATATATTGCTAGTTAAATTTTTTCCTTCCTTAACGAGCCTCAGAAACCACGTTAAGCTGTTGGTCCCGGCTGTCATTTGTAGATCTTTGACAGTCGTTACAGGTAGACAGGCCTGACAACCAGTACTACCAAGGGGTATCGTATTACTCAGTTTTAACTGGCAGTTGCTCCATTTAAAAAACTGGAATTCAGCTGCAGCCGGTTAGACTGGAAGCCGATCCCAACAATCCCAACATAGTTGGGAAAAGGCTGGGCAGTTCATGATTGCTAGTTAAATTTTTATCCAAAGTCTTATGAATTACTTCGAAAGAAATCACAAAATATCAAAACTACCTGATGGTCAACTAAGTCAGAGTTGTCTGTGCTATCAAGTAAGCATAAAAAATGATTCAGGTGTTTATCAAAGTCCGTCTCTTATACATTTACGTAAAAGCGTATGTACATATTTACACACAAATGCAAGAAACTTCCATTTTTCAAAACTTATACTGTCACGGGATATCTTCCATTCTTCCGTGTGTCGAAATATCGGAAGCTCAAAATAATGAACAATCACGGAAGAAATCCCGTAAGTGACAGTATAAGTTTAGTTGTAACCGTGAAAGCTTAAAACAGTGTTCCATTTCATGCCAAAACGTTTTGTCTTATTCCAAAACTAGAGCAAATTGGCGGTCTGAGTGCCAGGAATCAGTTTCCCAACATACCCTTATTCCGTATCTAGGCTTCCTTCCAAAACGGAGCCAACTTTTACATCAGCTCACAAGGAAAACTGACATAAGTAAAGTAGAGCAGTGTTAGCACAAAATACCGAACCCGCCACATATCTGGTTCCGTATTTCTGTGTATATCTTGGTTCCGTATAAATAACGTAAATACGTTAAGCGGGGAAGAGTAATGTTTGTTGGATAAACTACTTACGGAGATACTAATGTATAGCGCTCTTGTGCTTATTTATTTGTTTTTTTTTTCAGGATTTTTTTGTATGTGGAGTTTTTTTGCGAAGAATTTTAGGTTTTTAGTTTAATGCTGTCGTTGGTAGGTTGGCTTCTTATTGTCCTTATTATTTTCAAAACATTGAAAGATAAAAAATGCTTATTTTGCAAATAGGTTTACAAACACTTTTACACGTCATTTTTTTAAAACTAGATGTGGTCTGTGTTTCGTACCTGACTACTCTGAGAAGAAACAGCCGGAAGAAACTCATAGAAAAAGACATGACGTCTCTTTTCTCTTCCAGACATAATCTTAAGTTAAGTCCCATGTGATAGGGGGTCAGCCTATTGCAATCAATTGGGCACAAATCCAGACTCCGTAGCTGCCAGAGATAAATTCTAGATGGAAAAACCCAAACGCTTTGTCCGACCCGGGAACCGAACCTAGGACCTTATGCTCAGCACTCGCACTTGCGGCCACTAGACCAGTGAGGCAGTCTCTTTTTCTTTTCTTTAATAGTATATTGTTGATTTATATGTAAACAGCCTTTTATGTTATTCCACATACAAAAATAAAATCATACCATTAGTGGGTGATGTTACATTAAATCCTAACCGACCTATTTCTATAAAAATTGAGTGCTTTTAGTCGAACTGTCAAAACTACTAATATAAAACTAACAATATTGAATGAAAAACATTCAGAAAATGTTCTAAAAGCAAAGTTAGTATCTTTTTACGAGCGAATATATAATGTATATGTATGTGTGAGTTTCCCGGATTCTAAGCGGACAATCCTGAAGGAATGGGTAAGTATTTTTATGTGGTTTACTGTTATATTATTTTCAGTGATGTTTTTCTGTGGTTATGTAATGTTGTTATGTCTTGTTGGGTTGTAAAGTTGTTTGTTAATCGAAGCAAAGAATAAGGCGTCGATAAATAATAAGTTGGAATAATACTCGTATACGTCTAAAGCTAGTATTATCCAATATTTTCCCATGGGGGGGTAGGCAGAAACCACAGAACGACATCTGCTACGATCCTTATAAAGGGTGTAAAAAGACCCTTAACGAAGCCGAAAGGCACTTGTTCTTCTCGTCAATGCAATCATTTTTTTGTTCTAGACCATACCTGCGAACCTTCTAGTTACGGAGATATAGGGGGTCAAAGTTCCAACGTTTTCACTAGTTTTTTTTTAAATACATGTTTTCAAAGTATTTTTTACTTTAAACACCTCCATGACACTCGTACTATTCAAACCATCCATCAGGACAATGTTCTGTGTGCGTTTCATTGAGTCCTACCGTAAAACGTGATATTCCACCCCAAAAAAAAAAGTCGTTTCCCAGCAATAATTTTTGCGTAAAGTTACTTAGTTTGATGTACAGAATGCTTGGTTGACGGCTTCGTGAAGGGTCTGTTTACACCCTGTATACACCTTTCGTCTCGTCGTATAATATTCAGTCTAGCAGAAGTGTGAATATCCTACAAATTCCTACTAATATTATAAATGCGAAAGTTTGTGAGGATGGATGGATGTTTGTTAGTCTTTCACACAAAAACTACTGACCACCTGACCTGGATTAACACATAGGATACTTTTTTTCACACGCGGGTGCAGCCCGGGGTATAAGCTAGTAGTTACTGAATTTGCGTTTCCAAAACTATACAATCAACTATTGGTAGATAGAATGTAACTAAAACAACAATAACCGACAACATACGTATAAACTATTTTAGACACTAGATGGCTTAATGTGGCCTGAATTAGGAATTAGGCCCAACTGATCTTAAAGATTTAATCGACTTGATAAAAGTGAGGTCGTTTATAAGGACTGAGTCAGACGAAAACATAACCCATACAGATACAACCATAGTCTCAAGTTTCTATATCAAAAACCTCTGTAAACACTACTAACTTACTCAAATCCAAAATACTTACAAACCTATCCTTCATCCAATAACTACCGTTTCTTCAAACAAATATTACCCATCGACCTTCTACAGCAAATCCAAACCGGAACCTAGCAGGGGTCGCAAACACAGAACGATAATAATCCGGACGAAGTTACGAACGTCCAAATAGACATTGGTACCCAATTAAATGGCTCCCAAGTTGTGTGCATAGGACTCTTTGATACAAAGCTGGTTGTAACGTCTTTTTATTTGTACATGGAACTCGATTTTATTGGTGGAGGTGTGCGTTCCATACGTTTTGATTGGCTATTGGCTTTATATCGGATGGGCATGGCTGTTATGGATTCGTTTTTTGAATTTTTGTTAAGCTGTCTGTGTTGGCACTTAATAAAATTGTTTTTTTTTTTTTTTAAATGGAATTGTTCCTTGCTGTGGTGAAACGTGAATTATTTTTGGAGTGCATTCGATTGTTTCAGTGTCACTGTGATTTTATTACATGAAGCTTCGCTATACGTTGGCTGTGAAATAAATAATGAATATGAAAACAAACGTAAACATTAATAAACCGTGGCTATGTAAACTCTGAGGCAGAATTCACAAAAAAAATCATTTCTTTGGTAGATGAGTCTCACTCAAAATTCTGAACGAGAAATTGAGAATAAGGAGTTTGAGCAAACACTTTTAAAATACCCCAAAACATAATCCACCTTAACACATTTTATACCCCACCATTTTAAGACCACCTCTAGCAACAATCGTCGTACTGCAGTCAGAAATAACACTGGCTTATTATCTTTAGTCCTCATTTTTGCTAGACTAGAGTCCGTCCCTGCATGGCTGGGGGCTAGCAATATCCTGCGAGACCTCTCAAAGCAAACTGGGAAGCGTCCGAGCGGGGAAAAACACCTACGAGGCGCGTGCGAGTTCGGGTACTGATGGCGTGTTTGATACTACGTTGCGAATTTTTTGCGATGATATTTGGCACGTGTTTACGAAAAATGTGTATGTTTCATATTGGCATGGCGTGCAGTATTGCTAAACAGTATTTTATATATGTTACGGCTAAAAGCCGAAGTAAGGTTACACCCGGTTCTAGCCGGCTATACCTAAGTGCAGCTTTTTTGGAGGTTTGATGCAACCAATTTGAATGTAGCGCTTACTTCGGCTTTATATGAAGGCAAATAATCTCTTCTTCCTAGCAAGTTAACAAAGAATAAGCTAATGTTACGCTCTCAACTTAAGTTTTTTTTTACCTTTAGTAACCAATAGTTAGTGGTACAGGAACGTGGAGATTAGCACAAGAAAAGAGAGGCCTATACCCAGCAGTGGGTGAATTCTGGCTGTGGATGATAATGATGAACCAAAAGTTACATTATTAACCATTTGTTAGAGACTTTAAATCACTTCCCTCGATGTTTTTTTGCTCAAAAAATGAAATGACTAAAGTGAACACCTACTTCAGACGAAGAAATTGGAAAAACCAACACATGCCATACTAACCTAGCTGTATATCATAAACCCTTTTAGTATCTAATGCGCTGTTATCACCGAGAGTCCACCAACAGTCCAACATCCAACTTGAAGTGCAAATGTAACCCTTTGCAAACGTTTGAAGCAACGTTTGCTTAGGACCAATTAATTATTGAAATCGTTTTAATTTCTATTTACTTTACCATCCTCTTGGATGCAGTTCAATCCTGCTTCTGTAAGTGGATCTTATTTTTATTTGATTTGGCTGTTATTAGTAGGATACGGTTTAAATGGGGTTAGATTCTCGTGAGGATGCGTAAATGAGATGAGAAGGGACGTTAAAATATATGATACTATTGCTTTTGCTCGCGGCTTTGCTCCCGTTATGCAAGGAAATTAACCCAAGAGAACGTTTATATGTACCCTATGGTACTCGGGGATTATGTAGCTTTCCGTTAGTAGTAAAAAAATCGGAATTGGATCATTAGTTTCAAAGATAAACCTACATACAAACCTATAATAACAGTATAGATGAAAGTAAGGCTATACAAAATATCTTTTGGCACTTGTTCAAATATGGAATTATCAGCGCTGTCTTGATTTTTCGATACCCTTCACGAAATATTGCAGAAATTTTAACCAGCTGTGGCCCCTTATTAGCGACATTAGAGCGCCAAAATATCCATGTACGGCTATAAGCACATTCTCATGACACTACGTCAAAGAGCATATTCCAAGCTTTAGAAAAAATAAAAATTATAAAGCAATAAAAATATTATGAATTTTAGCCATGAGATAATAACATCATATTTAAATAAAAACAGGGAGTACCTTAATTTAATAACGCGCACCGAAACTTCAAAAAGCAAACACAAAATTAAAATTTAAAACTCCCAAACATATTCTTCCCCATCTTTCAAGTAGATACGTTTCAAAGTAATTTCGCGTCTCTTTTATATGGTCGGCGAAAATTTTATTAAAGCTAGCACTCTCGCTTTCTTCATCATACAGATTAAGATAAAAATTGAGATGACGTTCGGGCTTCGTCGGCTGTTGTCGGGAGGAGTCGGGAGCGATATTTTTTTAATTTTCTCTTGCAAGATCTTGAAATTCGATTATTTTGTTGCGTCTCGGAGTTATTAAATTTTGTTTCGCAGTGGGGGGTGGGATTCTACTTATTTGTTTACGAGGTGATGGCGTTTCGATACTTTGTTGGTACTTAAATGTATGGGGCTTTGAATGGGAGTGATTTTGACGTTTAATCTTGGCCTTCCGTTTGAAAGACGAAAGAAAAACGGTTTATTCTGCACAAATAAGACCCTCATTACAACAATAAATACTACATAGCCAAAAGCTTCGTGTGGCGAAAGTATCACTCTGAAATTGTTGATATTATTAAATACCTACGATTATTATATTGGAAATTGCATTACGGAACTCAAATGGAGTTGGGCAGGACACCTAGCAAGGCGCTGTGATGACAGGTGAACTAAGGCTGTCACCGAATGGCGTCCATGAACTGGGAAAAGAAATATGGGTCGTCTGGCGGCGAAATGCAGACGACATAGTTGCCATCGGGGAAAAAACCTGGTTTACTGGCTGGCACAGGAACATGGAGATAGGCACAAGAAAAGAGAGGCCTGTACCCAGCAGTGTGTGAATTCAGGCTGTGGATGATGATGATGACCTGGTTAACGTAAATATGTAGATACATACAGTGAAAATTACATCTTCTACATAATGTAATAATTGCGAGCGTATTTGTAATAAATATACTTCAGTAAGCAATTTATGTTTCACTGAATAATTAGAATGAATGCACCAAATTCGAGGTAGGAAATAATTCAGTAAACGATATTTGTTTTCGAGTAAATATCCAACATATTCAACCACGGTAACTATATTTGAGTTGACCCAATTTCAACAGCATTCAAATTCAAAAATCATAATTTTTCTGCCCTTATCTCAATTTATTTATGGTCGACGCAGCATGTCTTCTTCCATACTTCTCTATTACTCGTCATCTCAGCAGTCACCTCCTTTCTAGCCATATCATCCTTCACACAGTCCATCCATCGTTTCTTTGGTCTCCCCCTACTCTTATAGCCAGCCATATTCATACTCAAAATTTTCCTCAATTCAAAATTCAAAAATATTTAAAAAAATCAACCGAAGACAAATTAAAAAAAATAAACGGAACAATATCAATTGTCCGTCACATAAAACCTATAACTTTACTCAAAGAAAAAAAAAAACCGAACAAAAGAACAAAAAAAAAGTTTTTAACGACGAAACCGGAGACTTCCCATCTAAGCCGCGCCAAATAATTGTAAAACCTACAAAGCAGTTACAATCGGGCTCTCCATTACTACAAAGAACATAAATACATATTTTTTTGTTCTTTCCACTGAAATTTCAGCTCCTCTCTTTTAATTCCTACCCCAGTTTCCCTCCATCTTTATGAAATAAGTTTTTTTTTTAACAAGATTACGGTTTATGAGCAAGAAATTGAAGGATAACGAATTTGGAAGCGCCTGTGCGGTGTTACGTACTTTTTTCTATGGGCTGAATGTTTTTTGTCTTTGACTTCGTTCTTTTTTAACTTTTTAAGAGGGAAAGCTACTTAGGCTCATATTTGTCTATTGTTAAAAATGCGAGGGAAGGAATATTTGAAAATGGAATTGTTTTTGATTCCCCTTTGTTTGATATTATGAAATAATTGTTTGATGTTTCGCATATTCAAAAGAGACTGGCAGGAAACAATTCAAGTGCACGATTTATATTGTCCATTATTAAAAACTGGATCTTGATAAAGTTGGAACATGTAATAATGGAAATCATATTATCCGATTTAAGTAGGGCTCGTAATTATAAAACCACCCTTAAGGTTGAATATCACTTGCACGCCATTAAACGTGTATATCTATTACTGCTTTAAAAGACCAATGTGACATTGAGATGGTTTCAACCTTAGTTTCAATTTACTGAGAGTTTATGGTCTAAAATTGTATATCAGTTACAAGATAACTATACGTTTTTATAACAAACACCAACTTAAAACTGCTTCGTTGGTCTAGTGGTCGCAATCGCGACTGCTGAGCATGAGGTCCTGTAGTTCGATTCCCGGGTCGGGCAAATTGTTATTGGGTTTTTCCTTAAGGAATTTCTCAATAGCAGCCACGGAGTCTGCATTTGAGCTCGATTGATGACAATAGGCTCGTCCCCTAGTACATGGGACTTAAAAATAACTGGCGCAATGTGGGTGTACTATCAGGTATACCTCTGCCTTACCCTTCGTGGATTATAGGCTTGATGTTATATTACCAATCTAACAAAATGTCTCCTTCCTCAATAAAGTAATCAAACCGCACTTCAACTTTAACAAACCGGCGACTCCCAAATCAAATTATCAGCACCTAAATCCAAATCAATTGCTTTCCCCAAGCAATATGCAAAGCATTCATCTCTCACCCCTCCGCATGTATTATTGCTCATATACACTAAACTTCACAATTTGCCTAAACTATGAATCCGTCAACCATAATCTGGTGGGCAGGGGGCATAGAATTAGAATTTGTAGATGCGAGTTTGCTGCTATGAATGTTTTATTTAATGCCTACAGGTTTGTGTGAATCGTAGCAAACTCGTAGCAGGGTCGAAGTATGGTCGTAGCAAGAGTTCGTTCGTAGCAGAGTCTCAGAAAGGTTATAGCAGTCGTAGTACAGGTGTACTCTTAGCTTGGACGTAGCTGTCTATGATAAGATCAAAGCAGAGTCGTTGGGTCGTAGAAGGGTTGGAGGAATGTCGTAGTAGAGTCATAGCATAGCTGTAGCAGAGTCGTAGCACGCTCGTAGCAGTGTCGTAGCATGGTCTAGTAAAGAGCAATACGTAGTTATTTAGCGGCAATAGCGCACGCACAAAGCAAACTACACGAGTTTCGCTTCTACGCTTACTTTCTTATTCTATGGCAGGGGCTAGGCTAGACAGATTATCATATCGCATGAATATTTTATAAGACGGTGTGATTCAATTAGACGGCGGTTCGAATGCGCAGACAGCAACGAGAGTTACTGAATAATGTAGATAAGTTAAAGTTTTCAGTTTTATTTTATTTTTTAATGAATTTTGTGGGCGCTGGAGGTTGAACGAATTATAATTTCCTTTTTCTTTTATTGAGAATATAATTTATGTTTACGGGATTAATAAGATTCCAGAAGTCACTACCTATTGGTGACTTCGCACTTAATGGTATATCTTCAGTTTTTCTGTGGTCAACGGTCATCAAATAGGAAAAGTCATCCTACTTGTTTTATAATCATTTATTGGAAAGTTTGTTACTCAATCACGTTAAATTGGATGAAATTGTGGAATGAATTGAGGGTTTTTTTTTACCTGGATTAACTCATGGGATACTTTTTATCCCAATTCTGAGGTCCACGCAGACAAATTCGCGTATAGCAAGTAAATAATAAATCTGATCAGACATTTCAGTGATCATCTTAATCCTAAAGAATCTCAACAATCAAGCAAAAACAAACTTACAAACAACGCTTTATATTCCGTACATAAATTGCGAAATAAAACAAATATATTCAAGTTCGCCCAACAATAAGGAAGCCGACACAAGTGCAGATGTATATAGCGTCCAACACATGTATCAGTGCGTAGTAGGAGATTGTCGTGTGTGAGCAGCCTAACATTGCCGTTTGTACAATGAGTACAGAACGAATTGTGTCTACTCATACCAGCTCAGTTTTATGTACAGAGATTTTGCGATGTGTAAGGTATGAGAGGTAGCGATGACAGGATAGACAAACAAGTAAGGCATTATTTGCTTTTTGAATGTTTGTTTTTATTCTTGAGTGGTGATATTATGGGAAAAGGGCGGTTTCATTTATTTTACATTAAAGATACAAATACCGAATTTAATACAGTTTATTATAAAGTTGCGCCGGATGACGGTAAACTGCATCACTTAACAAACTCTGTTTGTGAAGCTTGGTAATTATATTTTATTATGTAGCATTTAATCATTCTTTGGAATAGTATGTATAGAATAGGATATAAGTGCATGAACTGTCATTACGGGGTTAATATTGGTTAACAGAAAGTTAACCAAGTTTGTATAATTATCATTTGCTTCGATGAAGGAAAACATCGTGAGGTAACCAGTATGTTGACGGCATGTAAAGTCAAGTCAGAGGCTCATGGGTGGCATAAAATGTCTGACACCAGGTTAGGCACTAACCACACGATAAAGAAATAAACTTTAGGGCTGGTAATTATGATCATGATGTCATTTATTTTCGGATATATGAACTCCAAAGTTGTGAAAATGTCCGTTTCATATTACAAACTCCACAAGAAATTGTACAATAATTAACACCTTAACTCGCTCTCTGCTCTCTCCGCTCCCGCTTCCGCTTCTCCCTCACATCCTAAGCTCTAAAAGCCGTTGGAACGGAGCAGTAAATCAGCGCGCGGCGCCAGCGACCTTCCGCCATCGCTGCTATGTTTATTCATGATATTGCTCATCTAGTGAAAGTGAATCTTTGTTTATATGCGCCTTGTTCCACTGTGTAGTGTGTTCGTACACGGATTTGTGTTTGAGTTAATATTGGTGAAGTTTGGGAGGATTTTGGGAAGAAATTGAGGTTTCTAAAAGTGATTAAATTAGTCTAAAATGCATTATTGGTTTGACAGTAAATTCTGACTATTTTCAACTGCATAACATTATCAGTAGATTATTCAATTTTGTATGAGGATGGATTTGCTAAGGACAAGTAGTTTATCATCATAACGTGACGTAACAAAAGGTGCTAGCTAGCTAACGCTGAGGTGTAGGTACCTATAGTACACCCACACACGTCGTTTATCTCATCATCATCTGCATATGCTATGGTGGGGTCGGCTTCCAGTCTAACCGGATGCAGCTGAACACCAGTATTTTACACGGAGCGACTGCCTATATGACCTCCACAACCCAGTTAGTACTGGGTTATGCGATACCCCTTGGTAAGACTTTCGGGCTTTCAGGAAGCTCCGTATGTAATGGGTGGTCACCCATCCACGGACAAACCGGTAAGTTCGGCTTAACCTGAAGATCGACCCGAGTGGGTGTTTTTATTTGGTCACGAGCTCCTCAAAATACTGTTTACCTGCTAAAACATATTAGGTGGTCTTCCACTAAGTAAGATCTCTGCCATTAAATATTTCGCCTTCTTTGGGCAACTGTTCTCAAAACATATTTATTTCTTAGACCAAAGCGAGCATTCTTTACACATTTTCTTGAGTAAAGGACCATTTCTAGATGTCCCACATCACTACATTCTCCCATGTGCACAAAGCACAACGAAAATGATAAAACCCTATACACAGACCGTGGAAATAATCTGGAAATGCACTGAAAAGATGCCACACAATGCATGTACCCACTTAACCTATTTTTCGCACAATTGTTGGTCTACTTCACTACATTTGAATGTAAAACGCTCCATTTCAAGCAGAGCGACGAAAAAATGCTTATGCAAAGTGTTATTATTTTTTTTTACAGTCGGGTGGAGTATTACGTAACTGATGTTGAGGTTTGTGGTTATAGTGTTAGCGATTAGCGGATTGCGGGTTAGGGCCTTATCATACTAGCGGATTGCGAGTGTCCTCAAAGCGGAGCAGGCATCCAACGAATAAGTTACGGGCGCGTAACGAACACGCAGCGCATGCACAGCGCATTCGTTGCGGTCGCGCAACAAGATCGCCGCGAATAGCAGCGTGGACGCCATTTGTACTGTCTGGTACAAACGTCAACCAACAGCAGTGTTTCCTCGTCGGAATAATTTTTTTTACTGAGTGTATTGTACGTCGTTAACTCGCTAAAAACACGCGACGAAAACGTTACGAATTTGCCACGCATCCGCGACGTCCTCGCTGTGCAGCCGCGACGTGTTCGCGACGCATTCGCTGCGCGCCCGCCCCGCCCTGCAGCCGTTCGCAAACCGCTAGTATGATAAGGCCCTTAGTTGGCGATAGACAGGGAGGTAATTACTACCTACCTTTGATTGAGGAGCTGAAATTATTGTGATCTGGTCTTCTGATTGGCAGGTTATGGCACAAATATTATGGATTATATTTTCTATCTTCGACTGGCTTAACTTTGACTGAACTGAGTTGAAATTTCACTTTATACATCTCATTTGAGATTCACAGAAAGATTCTGTGATAAAACCCACACTACTTCGCAGTGCAATGCAAAACTTTTTGACGACATGATTTTTGAAATCTAATACTCGATCCAATAGAACGGTATAGCATAGCCTTATACCAATTCTTCTCCGCTCACAGTGCCACCTCGCTCGCGGAAGTTTCCCGGGCAGCATTAGGCGGCTCCCAGATATAGGTCGCGCCAGGATTTGGGCGCAGCTTACTGACGACTGATTTAAATATAACGCAAGATGAGGGGATGTAGCACTCGCTTTATGAGCTACTGGATCTAGTCTACCGGATTTCTAGTGTATTTGTGTTTCGGGAGATGTGTTTTTCGAAAACAAAGGACTGTCTGAGAGACAAGGATATTCCTCATTTGTCTGTTGTTTATGATGAGACGTAAACTCGAACACGTAAAGTGGTGCCATTCCTTGAAGTGGGTTCCCTGCAGGTAATTTGCTACAAGATATCTTTTCCACTCTGGACTTTAAACTGAAACTTTTCTGATAGCTAATGAATGAATCAACTTCAAAATTATTTCATCAAAAAACTGGCCAAGTGCGAATCGGACTCGCGCATGAAAGGTACCATCGTAGTAGGGGGCCCCTTTAATATTCAATTTATTTAAATTTTTATTATTTCTTGTTATAGTGGTAACAGAAATACACATTCTGTGAAAATTTCAACTGTCTACCTATGACGGATCATGAGATAAAGCCCGCTGACAGATAGATGGACGGACGGACAGACAGACGGATGGACAGCCGAGGCTTAGTAATTTTGGTTGCCCGTCGCCTTCGGGTACGGAGCCCTAAAAATCACGTTCTGCAGTACACCTCTATGTCAGCATCAATTACTTTGCAAAACTGATATCATTCATACTGTGCCTGATTAAATATTTTAATCAATCATTAATTACTATTGAATTTTATCAACTGGAATAATAGGATAGCAGGTACTTATATTTTATTAACAAATTACAAAATCACCAATAAATTATTACATCAAAATTGAAATTCATATCTATATTTCATGTTCAATCACTGAAATCCATCCAAATTATTAATCGCACACAATTTATTGAAGATCATGTTTATATTCCATTTTCAATCACCGAATTCTATCCAAATACATCATGAGCTCAACAAAACGTTCGAAACACAAAACCATTGGTGTGTTTGAATAACATGATAAATCATTTCCATGCCTTTGAATATTCATTCATAGAAATGATTTTTGTTTCAATCTGTACCTGACTGGCTTGGAATGTTAATGGAGGCCCAATTTTCTGTATTGTTTACCAACATCTTTGTTTTCGCGTATTGTTTTTGAGTTTTGGATGGATGCAGGCTTGTGGTGCGACGTGAATTGGACCGCTGAGGAAGATTTTGCGGTCTGAGTTTTGAAAGGAAATAATGTAAGTGATTTTCAGGAATTCGGGTATCGCTGTTTTGTTTATTCAGATGGAATTAATGATTTTGTGGATGCGTATACCTAAAGATCTTTTAGTGGTTGAAACCCAATTATGTATATAAGTACAATAATACGCAGCGCTCCCGCTGAGCATTCTGATGTCTTTCGATTACCAGGTACAGCATAGTTTTATTTGGTTTTTCGACAAAAATTTCTTAGCCGAGAAACTAGATATACGCCCGGCAATGGCAATAGGCTGACTCAATTACGTTACGTGGGACTTAAACAAAACTGGCTACATGGGGGTGTGCTATTTATGTAAACTTCTATCTAACCGTTCGGACTTTTCAGTGTGTTGTTATGTTATTAAAATAATCCAAGATCTATTTTAGATTCTTCACAATACTGCATATTTAGGTAAGTACTAACGCTGTAATAAAATAATATTGTAAAATAAAAATTACATTTTATTTAAAAGAATAACTAATCTACTAGTCCAAAACTCAAATAGCTGATGCTGGCCTTACAGCTGCTAGGTTGAAGTGAAACTGGGCTGGTCAAGTCTGCCGCATGTCGGAGGAGCAATGGGCAAAAATTATGACTCAGTGGATACCAAATAGCAGGAAACGACAACGCGGCAGGCCCAGAAGGAGATGGCGGAATGAGCTGGACTCTTTCGCAAAGGATTGGCCTACAATCGCACTAGATCGCGAAATGTGGAAGGAGGGAAGGGAGGCCTTTGCCCTGCAGTGGGACAATATAGGCTTATAATAATAACAAAAGAGTAACCATTAAGTTTCTTGCCGGTTCTTCTCAATAGGAAACGACCAACCCGAACCGTGCACCTTTTCTCGACGTTTTATAAGTACCCATGTACGCCTATGTGTGCGTAAATAGTCATCGTGTCAAACGGGTTCTATTATCATGCGTCCATGCCATTTATCTATCTATTTTTTGTTTTATTTTGCACATTCACGATATTTATTATTTCGTAGTTTATTTAGGTACTAATAATTTATGATATGTTTATTTATTTCTTTGTACACATCTGTTATACATATTTAAATACCTTTTTCACCATCACCAATGATTCAACACATAATGCTGTTTTACATCCGTAACCTCTCTAATCCAGGTCCAGTTGAAAACCAGCGTCAGGCACTAGTTGCCCGGCATTTTGCTGAACTGGGCCTATTTGGCGCAGCCGTGAGGCACACAGTGTTAATTTTTTTGTTTTGTTTGTTTAGTTTTAAGTTTTTATTTTTTGTCTTGTATTATTTTTGTTTTATATTGTGTGCACTTGTGGCATGTGCCAAATAAATGTATTTTCTTTCTTTCTTCTTTCTTTCTTCTATGTGAAATAAAATATTTTGATTTTGATTGTTTTTCCCTATGAAGATCAAGAAATAACCTACACTTACACATCTAAGTACAAATACCCATATACTAACAGTATCAACGAATAGAAAGCGATTTTCCTTCGCAAGCCGAGACGCTCGCAATCAAAAAAACTCGGCTAAAGCATCGAAAGTCCCTTATAGCTCGTTGCGACTTCCCAAACGACTTTTTACTGGACCCTTTGTCTTTGTCCCTTTGTAGGGTTGTCCCGAATTGGGGGATTATTCTTTTGAGAAGTTTTTTAATGATCAAGATTTTGGCAAGACGGGTTTTATGAAGAAGTTGATTGTAAACAGAAAATGGACAAGTTTGGTAGGTTATGGAGGTCGAAAGCCAGTTGCTCCATGAAAAGTATTGATCCTCAGCTTCATCCCCGTAGTCTGAATCCGACCACAAGGTTACGCAGATGATGTCAGTTAATTTCGATATAATTATTTGACAAGATTTTTGGGTTAAAACGTCTGATTTTAATTACTATCGGAACTAAAAATACTCAAAACATAAGTGATTTGTGGAAAATATTTTTAATGTGTAACTGTTGAGATAGTAACTGCGTTTCATCGCCAAAAACAATGGGAGACAACCGAAAGTAGAGAGAATTTCCCTGTCCATGCATCGACCAGCCCTGGCCACCCCCTTCCGGGATAGCAGTCGCAATGGCGACAATTTATGTGACGCGCTGACGACGTCTAATTCTACTCGATCTCATTAAATGCGACTAAACGCGCAACTATTCACTTAAGGACGACTTTTTTGTCGGACAAAAAGTGTTCGTTGATCTTTGGTATGAAGTTGATTTGATTGGTTGCGTAAGTATTGAAGAAAGTAGATTCAGTCTATGTAAAATAGTGGTATTTAGCTACATCTGGTTAGACTGGATGTTGAGAAAAATCTAGGCAGATCGGGACCCAGGTCAAACATGTAAGTAGGGAAGTACTAGAACTATTTATACCTATAGGGACATAATTATCAGACTACCTACGTACCAATCCTATTATTATTATGTTCACGAACTCAAAATTCATCTGAGTGTTTATTCTGGTCTTTAAAGTCAGTATTAAGTATTTAATTTTAGTTGTTTTTTACGTAAAATAGGGAAGGCTGTGTCAAAAATCTTTTTTGTTAATTATTTTTCGCAAACCTTTTGTTTTTCCCAGAAATACTAATGGCCTTTTCATACAAAGACAGATTTACGCCGATTGGGCACAAGAAAAGGGAAAAGCAATTAACACTTACGCGACTTTTCCTTTCGTCTCATTCCGTTCGACAACACAAAGAAACTAAGCCAAGACAAGGAAGGAAAATAACATCTGTATAATCAACTAAATGACTGTCATAAAATACTACATGCATTGACCTAATTGATGGCAACACACAACCTAATTAAAAAAAAAGAAACGTCAAAACAAACATTGACATTACTTCATCAACTGTTTACGACAATGTTGCCATAAAAAATATACCTATCCAAACGACACATGAACGTCAAAAACTAATTTACTTGGCAACTCTATAAACTTTATACTTGTATGATTCCGTTAGATAAATTCGTAAATTAAATTTTTCGAACACGCAATGTATTTTGGACTTTATTTTTATGTTGTTTTGACGTAATCTCGCGTGTTTGTGACGTGGGAATTCGGGCGGGCCTTAAAATAATGCTTGCCTGAAAACTCGGGAATGAAAGGTCATTGCGCCTTGCCCTATGTAGGTCAGATAGTAAGGACTGCCTGATTTTGTAAGTTTATTTGTGAATAGATAAATAGTGAATGGAAAGAGAATATTTAAAGCATGTTTATTGGAGGTGCTTTATGACTTTATGACCAATCAAAACATCATTTTATGGCATCATCATCGCACACCTCACAATTTGTTATAAACTATGTGTTAACTATAAATTAACAATGATTATTTGCTACGTTAGCTTGAAAGTGTTTCAACATGCGGACAAACCTATTGAGGTTTTTGTGATGTTTCGGTTTATATTTTGTTTTGTTCTTTAATTAATAAATAATAATAATAAAAAAAAAACATGAACCTAGAAATAATGGATTCTAGATCTATACTAACATTATAGAGAGGTAAAGTTTGTGTTTGTGAGTTGTGTACAGGTGTAATCTTCGAAACTACTAATCCGATTCCGAAAGTCTTTCATGAATGAGAAGCTTCATTATGTCTGAGTGTTATTGGCTATTATTAAATGTTCCCGAACAAAAAATCGTCCTAATTTCATAAGCATAGTTCGCCTAAACAACAGTTTTTTACCACTTTGTTACTGAAAACCATTAACACAAATAATACAGCTATGACCTCAATTAAAATCATATTCATATTAAAATTCCTGTCCAAAATGGTGACATATCCATCGGGACATTCGTGTCTAACAAGTATAATCCTGTCACAATAATTAACTTTACTGCTCGATCTAGAAAACAAACAGCGCGACAGCCGCCATTTTGAAAATAAAAACAAGTGAGTAACTAGTTCACTGGGACACTTAAATAAAATATATTAACCGACTGGGAGGAATTTGTATTTAAATTAATAAATGATTGGGCTAATTGTTGAGGCTTGTTTGTTTAATAAATAGGTTAATTTTGAGGCATTTTAATTAGATATTCTTTTGTAATTTCCGACAAAAAGTGGAAGAAATTTTTGGCAGAGTGAGGGTACATAGCATGTTATGGGCATCTGAAATATCCAGAACCATAGCAGATAATGTCTCATGTGCCTGAACAAACTCAGACGAATTCAGAATAAAGTTTTTTTTTCTGACTTATTTGGCTCGTTGCTAGTTTCCAGGACGACCAAAGACTGCTTAGGTCAAGATTCATAAATGATTCTGCTCTAGAGAGTAAATGTGGTATTTTTGCACAAACTTTCTGACACATATGTAGCCCGAAAGTCTGACAACCAGTCTCACCAAGGGGTATCGTATTGCCCAGTACTATCTGGGTTGTGGAGGTCAGATAGGCAGTCGCTCCCTGTAAAATACTGGTATTCAGCTGCATCCGGTTAGACTGGAAGCCGACCCCAACATAGTTGGTTAAAGGCCAAGTAGATGATGATGATGATGTTCTGACACTTAACAACGTGTCCTGTTGTCTGCACTTTACAGGGAGTGATGGACGGTACTGAAGGTGTCAGACCAGCCGCATTTTGAGCCGAATCAATATAGATTGGCACGTTAAGAACATAAACCCATTTGCCAATGTTACTGCTAAAATGAGCACTATCTGCTCTGCACTATAAGTCACAAAATACTCCTTATTGCCAACCCCTATATGTTGTGATAAGTTTCCAGGTCAGCGCCCAGTTTCAGGATGTTTTTCAGCACAAATGAATTATATCTCCCAGTTTGTGTTACAATGGATTTCAGGATTTATTGGCGACAGATTTCTATTTGCTGATTAAATGTGAAAGGAAAGTTGGAATGTTGAAAATTAGCTGTTTTGGTCTTTGGTTTATTTACTTTGAAACTTGGAGTTTATGCTTAGCTTTTGGCCTTGGTATGGTCAAATTGAAGTAAAAAATTGTTTAATAGTAGTTAAAAATGACAGAACTATGACAATAATGGAAATAACAATTCCTAGTTACCGTACGAAACGCAAATATTCTTTATTCATTGATTCATACAAAATCAGAAAAAGATTCAAAATAAAAGGCAACATTTTCTTAAAAATAAATCTAGACAACATCTAAACCTATTTATAAACTAAGCAATACGACAAATCGCAGCGACTAGAATCCGATTTAGTAACAAACTAATAAGAAGCGAGTCGTTCCCTTTAGTCGACGTCCTCGTAGATACCCGACATGTCGCCTTTAGCAATGCGGGCGAACTTCACGATACAAGATTGTCATTCTTCTTCACTAGCTTCTGTGCCCGACTTCGTACGCATAAAATGTCAATAGACATCCTATCATATGCTACCCAACGTCTTTGTAATACTAGAGTCGGTTGATTTTGATTAGGTTTTATTTATTTGATTGCCTCAAGTTCCTGCGGATATATCAGAAAATCAGACAACAAATGGAAAATGTTTCAAATAAATCTAGTAATAGCTACGGGTAAGTCATTGATTTACTTAATTTAAAAGTGCGTTATAAACTACTAATTAGAAATCATATTTCAAGGAGCCTAGCCTTCATTTATCTAAACACTAGCTTATGTCCGCGTCATCATGTCATCATCTACAGTCTGACTTCACCCACTGCTGGGTATTATAGGGCTCTCTTTTCTTTAGCCAATCTCCACTGTACTACATATTTTTTATTAATTAACTGAGTATCCCAAGGTTTTCAATCACAAGCTTATGCCCGCGGCTTCGCCCACGTGGGGTTCGATAATTATCCCCAGGGATCATACTACCGGGATAAAAAGTATACTATGTGTTAATCTAGGTTATAAACTATCTATGTGCTAAATTCCATCCAAATCCTTTCAGAAGTTTTTGCGTGCAAGAGTAACAAATATCCATACATCCTCACAAAGTTTTGCATTTATAATATACTAGCGGCCCGTCCCGGCTTTGCACGGGTGGACGTTTATTTTTTAAACATTCTGGGATAACATATAGCCTTTGTTACTCAGGGATAATGTAGCTTTCTAAAGGTGAAAAAAATTTTGAAATCGGCCCTGTAGTTTTTGAGTTTATTCATTACAAACGTACACACACACACACACACAAAAATACAAATCTTTCCTCTTTATAATATTAGTGTAGATTAGTAGGATTTACCAAATAGCAAAATGGCATGACCTTTTAAATGTCCACTACCATGCTAGGACGAACGTTAATACTTATGAATCTTATCCAAATAGTGAATGCTCCCCGAACCATGAAGGCCGGGCCTTCGGCAGCGGGGGCGGAATCCAACTTAAATTGTTGCGCAATCCGAGATCTTAGTCCGCAGTAATGTAGGGAATCTGCCTCCGATCGGGATACCATGAGATAAGGCGGAGTTGGGACAGTGGTCAACTATCTTTTTAATTTTCAGGACTTGTGGCTGTTAAGTTGACTTTGCAATTCAGTCAGATTTTGTTTATCTAAAGAAAAAATATTTTTGTTAATAATAGATTTACGACATATCTGGCATTAGGGCCTAAAACTGGACTCTCCCGAAACTAAAAATAAAACTGTATTTCAGGAACCTAACTTACTCAAGTGCTTAATTTTATATAAACTAATCTGAGATGCTCAAATTTCAGTTACGTAAAAGGCTATTTTGAAAACTCTTGTGTCACACAAGGGCCGAATTTCTCGATACACGTTAGGCACATATTATTTCAGCACTAAATTCTCTAAAAGTGCTTAGTACTCTCTGGTTTCAGGTTTTGAAAAATCCAGTGTCCATAATTGTTGGCATCAAACTATTTGAAGTACACTTATCCCTCGATATCCTGTATTTATAATACACATGGCCATCCTACAACACCCTGAGGCTATCGGGCGGCTTCATCGGCATGCGATACTGAAAATAAGTTCAGTTTCCACAGTTTTGTGTCGAAGCATTTAAAGCTGGCTCTCGTCTTTCGGCTCTCGGCCCTCGGCTCTCGGCACTCGGCTCCCAGCTCTCGGGGTCTCAATGGGAAATGTTTGCAGTTTGTCTGGCGTTAGTTTTGTCTCTATTGGGTTTGTCTCCTTTTAACATGTTTTCTAGTTTTTAGACTGTTTACACAAAATATTAAATACATATTTATTTGTGAGAAAACAATGAAAGTATTTAAAGTTAGTAAATAAAAAAGGTAGAACGCTAAAGAATCTTAAAACTGAGCAATACTTCTAGAAATATTTTTCCCCCTTGCTTCGTTGAAACTTACAAACAGAAATTGAGCTAAAGAAAAAAAGGCTCGAGTTTCTTATAAAGTTTCGCAAAGCCATGCTACGCTTTGCTTACTCATATTTTATATTTTTATTTTATTTTCATATTTTATACTCAGATTATATCTACATCATAATCTTCAATTTAATTTCCTCTTTAATTTAAATTTAATTTTTAACTTTAATCTTTGATATTTTTTCTTAATTTGTTTTCAATTGCATACACAATAATGTTAAGTGGAAGAGCGGAGTCATCTAACACAAGCATCTTCTTGCTTAAAAGGTGATCTCCAAATCATGTTTGTCTAGCCTTATGTAATTGAAATAAACATTTTCATCTTTTATTGAATCATAATATTGCTATGACCTGAGAAATTAATTGTGAGGAATCGTATTCTAACATAATAATATGAAAAACGCACAATAAAAAATGCTTAAAAGTACAACATCGAATTAAAGATTAGTCAAACTTGTACGGATAAACAACCAGCGGACTGTCGGACACTGGCATATACTGTAGTACTTCGCTATTTGTATGGATGCAGGTGTCCATGTCCAGAACTGTGTCCACAATTTGTCCGAGCCTTCACACAATCAAACGCTGTAAGGTACATACATACCCAAAAGAAACATTTCATATTCTTAAAATAAAATGAAATGCCAAATGAATTCGAAAAATCCGATGAATGGATAAAAATCAATTGAATTCTTCAAGTTAGGCGCACAGCCAAGTTCTTAATAGCGATTTGATATGCACATAAATTGACGCGGAAACTTCTGAGATAGTGAAATAGAGAGAAAGGGAGGGTGTATTAAGATGTATGGTCCTTTTCTTTCAGTTTCAGGAGTCAAGACATAAGTAGGAAGTTACGTAATAGTCCAATTTTGTTAGTTATTGATCGGCGGCAAGGGTTTTTCATTAGATAGCTATATCGATCGATATCTATCAGGAAAAGTAAAATAAATTAGGAAAAGAATAAGAATAACCTTTTACATTTATCAAAAAGTAATGCCATTTTTAAGGACGAATTTCTTTCATAAAGTACCAATTAAGTGCTTCCCCAATTCCGCAACAGTAAACAAATATTTTTATCACAACGAAAATTCGCAACTCATTTTCCAAATACCGAAGCGAAAGAATGTAAAAAAAAATGCTAATTGTTACAAACTCCGAACTTGGCTTAAAAATTCAGAGTAAACTTGGCTTGAACTCTACTATGCACGATAACGTAGACATTTTTATTGTTATGCTGAAAGTTTCGTCGGGTACCGATGACATAATTTCTTTGAAATTGGGTTTCATTGCTGAGTCGTGCACTGTGCCAATGTTTTATTGAAAACAATGTAAATATTCCCAAAGCGAAGTACTCCAGTTTATTTTTCCTTTACTTTAACAGATTTCTGTTGTGTTGTTTTATTTTTTTGTTAACGTTTAAGCGATTCAGTGACCCAGTTTAACAGTTTGGGGGAAAATGATTTTATTGAGCTGAGCTTTTCACGAAAATTGAGAACAATGATTGCTGAAGTACAGTTTGGAAACCGAAATATTGGGGTTCACCGAATTAAATAGCAGCTAGGTTTCATTTCGCAAATTAGTGTAAAAGTGTTTTTTTTTACTGATTTTGGCATTTGTAGCCAAAATATAATATTTATAAGCCATAGAATTATAACCTTCTTTTTAAGTACCTAACTACCTAGTTATATGTGGTAAGCAAAACTTATTTACAGATTTATACCCAAAAGTGTTACACCAAACAAAACCATCATAACTATAAAACACACTCTCCAATAGATTCAAATATCGAAAATATTTTACTTCAAAAATGCTTTTCGCGAGTAAGAAAATGGCTTTTTACAGTCGAAACTTTGCCTTTGAGTGCATCGAGTGTCATTCTATCGTCAATATTTCCCGCAATTCCATTCCGCAGCGGTTGGGATTGCGGCGATGCGATGAAAAAAACTTTATCGGTTCAAACTTGAGTTTGAATTTGAAAAAACGAACATTCGAATAAGTGTTCGGCGTGTTTAGGCGTGGATTTTAAAAAGTATTTACTGGATGCCATTTTTCGTTGGTTAAAAAAACAGTTCTTTATTGACAATGTAGGTATTGCACTTTTGATTCTTACAAAAGTTAACCCTTTAACAGGCATAACGATCCGGGAATCGCAAAATAAAGCCAAATAGGCACAGGTATTTTTAGTAGAAAATAAAATTCTCATTTTTTAAGTTTTTTCAAGTTTTTTGAATATTTAATGAGTGAATGATAAGTCTTTAAATAACCTTTGTACAACAATAGAATACCTACCAGGAACACTTTATTTAATTAATGAGCTGAAAAATATGGTGGGAAAAATATTCCCTTTGCCTTATAAAGGGTTAAAAAAGCAACTAAATGGGTCTGCGCTAGGCGGTTATAAATGATATGCTGATTGATCCCCCTTTCATGTTCATGTCCCTTACACTGGGTATGCCAAGAATTTTCTGCTTGAAACTCTCATGAAATTGTGTATTTCAGATTTATAATTGACAATTTCATCGAAAAAGTCTACATGCATCCTTTGATGACACATGATGGCACAGAATAAATAACCCTAAAATTAATGGCGGGTATAAAAATGGCTTCGACATTTCGAATTCATAAATATATTTTCGAAATTCAAATTCGAATTTCGAGCCGATGGAACGGAAGCGACGGGAAATCTGCGATCGGAACGGGTTGGCCGGCCATTGTCTTCCGGAAACGAATGGCGCGTGAGGGCTGGCAGAATTGGTATGACCGGAAATAGTGCGTGTGACCAATGCAGCGGTTTCAATTCCTTTTGATGCAGGTTGTTATTGATTTAGCAGTGATTGCATGATATAATAGAAATATGTTAGAGTATCCATTCCATGTACTTTTTTTAATCGTAATAAAAAAAAACAAAAAACGACTCCATGAAAAAATACAATTATGTTCCACCTTTCATTGTGTTGAATTTTATCAATTTCATAATTTCATTTTATAAAAATATCGAGTAAAATATTTGAAGGACAAGTTTGTACCAAAAAAACTATTTCACACACCTTAGGTACTGAAACTAAGTATAAATTCTTTAAAAAAAACCCAAAAGAACCACAGCTAAAGTAAAAAAAAGTCCAAAAACGCAAGACAAATGAAACCAGCCACATTTAAAGCCGACTAACGACCGCCACTATTTTTCACCCACACTTAGACGTAATTAGGAGCGTCGCAATGCGCAAGTTTATGCTATAAAATACTTTCTCCCATCGGGGTAATGGATCGAGCTGATTCTTTTCGGCCAGTCATCATGTAGGTGAGCATGTGTTTTTGTTATGTTGGTAGTAGATTATAGGTGCGTTTGTGAAGTTGGTAGGGAGTGTGTGTGTGTGTGTGTGTGAGCTTGGGAAAGGAATAGGGTGGTGGTGTGTGTTGCAGTTAATAATCTTAATCTATGATACAACTTTGTAACATCAAAACATTGTGCTGATGGATACATAGACCAGTAAGGAGGCCTAGGCGGTATTTAAAGCGAGTTATAACATTCAAAACTTGTGAAGAAGTTGGAACTTTGACCCTGAATATGATTGAAAAAAATTATCGCAATGAGAACAAGAGCCTTTCGGCTTCGTTAAGGGTATTTTTACACCCATTATTATTCATGACTGGTAATCTCGATGCGTTCGGTATTTGAAACGGGTAAATATGGTATTACATGAAAAGTTAGGGATCTATGAGTTACATTTGCCTAAAGAAGTTGTGTTGATTAAAAATACTAGGAATATGTCAAGAAAATGCGACAGACTATAATATTTTTTTTTCTTCTTATCAGATTTCTAAAATAAGACCCCCTCAACCTTCAAATAACAAAATGCCTACAAAAACCTCGCCACCATGCCCCACCATATATTTAGTATGAAGCGAGCCGAGACAATCGAACCATTATCTGCAGGCAGAGGGTTAATGGGCCAAACTGGACTTGTTCACAAAGATAGCAAGCGGGGCTTGTGGGGTGCACTGTCTTCGCCATCTAACGGCACGGTTAAGTGCGGGGGTGCTTTAGACCTGTTTAGTTTTTGTGTTTGTGATGTTGGGTATGGAGTCATTTTAGGGTTATGAGGGAATGAGTCTTGGCGGCAATCAAGCTAAGTTACCTTAAGTACTACATAACTATTAACTCGAGAAAATAAAACACATTGGTCGCCATTTATTCGTGAAGGTTGCGTCTGTTTACGAAGGCATCTATCTCATTGTGTGTAAATGCAGGTAATGTACGCATTTGTAAATAGATTTAACATAATATGGTTTTATTTCTTCGTGTTTAGAGTTCCGTAGCACAAAAGGAAAAGGAACCCTTAGGTATGTCTGTCTGTCACTTATTCTCAGGAACGAGTAGTGGTATCAAATTTATATCAAATACTCGAGTCTACGGTCTCTTTCAGCTGTGAAAAAAATCAAACTTGTAAGTCAACGCGATCAAAAGATATGAGCTATTTCACAAGGGAATGAATACCTGTAGGGTACTTCCCGTTGACCTAGAATCATCAAAGACAAGAAAATTTGGCAAAAAGCAAAGTCTTACAGCAGTAAATGAAAAAATGTAAACTGCACACCGTAAATATGCAGTTTGTTATTAAACTACATACTTACGGTTTTCATTTAAAAAAATACCTACAAGTTTGTACGGAAGCCTCGGTGCGCGAGTCCAACTCGCACTAGGCCAATTTTTTGTGTGTTCTATTTAAGACTTTTATTATACTCAAAATGAACCCAGTTCTGTTTATTTTTTAATAACAAATATCCCTCCTGCTTAAGATTTACCACAGACACCGTTATCACGAAGCAATAATTCAACGATGACAATAAAAGGTTGGCTTTTATACCACATAAACAAAAATCGTCCAATAAAGACATCGGGGGCGTTCGGGGGAGTTCGGGTGACATCGGCGTCAACCACGCGGAATTCTGATAACCAAACGATGTTATAGGGACGGAGGCGTTGAAATTGCTTAGAAAGTTATGCTTAGACATGGTAATTGAAATAGATAATGTCTCGATTGAAATTATGACACAAATTATATTACAAGCATCTTGTCGTTATAATACATTGTATTAACGATACTTACAAAATGTACCATGATATCTTAATCATTCTCTTGCCCTTATCCCAATTTATTTGGGGTTGGCGCAGCAAGTCTTCTTCTTCCATACTTCTCTATTATTCGTCATCTCAGCAGTCAGCTCCTTTCTAGCCATATCATCCTTCACACAGTCCATCCATCGTTTCTTTGTTCTTCCTCTACTCATATACCCATCCACATTCATACTCAAAACTTTCCTCACGACATTTTCCTCATTCCTCCGCAATTGGCATAAAACGTGTGTAAAATAGGTTTTTATTTTACATCCGTTCAAAGATTAATAATGTTTATACACCAACGTCAAACATTCGACAGCCCTAATCCACCGTCATCAATGGGAAACCATAGCAAACCTACAGTGTGGTGGATATTGCCGTCTATACAGCAATAATCGTAAAACGCGGCACTGGTAAACACGCAATGTATTGGAAACAAGAGATTAGTACCGATGCAGGGACTTACAAATCGTTGTTGGGCTGCAGTTAAGTGATGGTGGAACATACCTGAAACAAAAAAATGTCATTATTAGATTTGAAAACATTTATGAAGCACGGCTTGTTGCCTGATGGAATCTCCCATCATTTTGGCCGCAACTCGCCTGAAATGTGAAGCGATGATGCGGCCTAGGGTGGAGCACGTTTGCCTAGAAGAAACCGATTCACTCGAACTTTGAATAGATCCAGATTATAATGATCACTACATTTCATCCCCTTTTTAACCCCTTTAGGATACTATGTCAAAAATCCTTCCTAAATGCTCATTTTCGTTGTAAAAGGATGAATCGAATGCAGCTGTTCGGGCTATGCGTTGCCTGTTAATGAGTATATTTTTATTAAATAACTAGCTGTTGCCCGCGACTTCGTTCGCGTGGAAATTTTGGTATGTATGTGTAAGACTGCCTCGAGTGGTCGCAAGCGTGACTACTAAGTATGAGGTCCTGGGATCGATTCCCGGGTCGGGCAAATTGTTAAAAAAAAAAGAATTTTTATTTCAATTAGATACATTAAGTTATGACACACATGATTTGGAGATCACCTTTTAAGCAAGGAGATGCTTGGGTTAGGGGGCGTCCATTAATTACGTGAGGCAATTTTGGCGATTTTTCAATCCCCCCCCCTCTCCCCTTGGTGAGAAGTCGTGAGATTTTGCTTTTGATTTACAACATTAAGAGACTTTTTGCGAGAGCCCTTAGACCTCCTTAATCTAGCCCTGCCGCAAAATCCGTTCCTAGTAGACTTTTACTGACTATTTATTACCTCCCTGCCAAATTTCAAGTTTGTAGCACAAAAAATGAAGGACTTTCATATAAAATTGCGAGAGCCCTTAGACCTCCTTAATCCGGCCCTGTCACAAAATGCGTTCTTAGCGGACGTCTACTAACTATAAACTACCTCCCTGCCTAATTTCATCTTTTTACGTCAAGCGGTTTCGATATTTCGTGATGAGTGAGTGACATTTCGCTTTTATATATTTTTGCTTTTATTTTTTTTAATATTTTGCTCTGAAGTTAAAATGCTAGTGCAGCCACATCTAAACGTTAAAGACGTGCCGCGAGTGAAACAGTTATAATCTCAGTTATTAGTTATTTTCGTTATTTCTCTTCACTCCACAATTGTAAATAAAGCCTGCTTAGTATAGAAAAAATGCCTAATACAACCCCCCCCCCCCCCAACTGTTCACCGAATGAAAAATATGTTGAATATACATAAAAAAACTAAAGTCATCACCAATAGCGCAAAAATAGGGTTGAGGTAGATGGGCAAGAAATTCACTGCGTCGATGAGTACATTTGAGTTTGAGAGTTGCCGAGTCGAGAACGCCTGGAAGAGCTACTGGTCCATGAAGTCGCTGATGAAGGGTTACCTGCCTTTATTCCTGAAGCACAATCTCATCGACATGTGCATTCTACCCATCCTAACCGGTCAGGGACCAAGTTTGAGCACCGTAATGCTCAAACTTGGTCCCTGACCGAGTCGCAAAAGTACAAACTCAAGGTTGGCCAAAGGGCGATGGAACGTAGCATATTGGGTATAAAGCTCAGCGACAGAATTCGCAATACCACAATACGCTCAAAAGCTGGAATCGCTGATGTGGGCGATAAGGTTGCTAGTTTGGAGTGGGATTGGGCGGGCCACGTCTGTAGAATGCATCAGGACCGGTGGGCCAGAGTCGTCTCGCAGTGGGTGCCAGAAGACGGGCGTCGTCGCCGAGGGAGGTCTAGAAAACGCTAGTGTGACGACTTAGAAGCGTTTGTGACAGATTGGACGAAGAAAACCGCACGGAGAGAAGAATGGAAGGCAATGGGGGAGGTTTTTGCCCAGTAGTGGGACAATAAAGTCTAAAAAAAAGATTACATAAAAATTATAACGAATGGGTTGCCTAATAATTAAGTCAAGAATATTTAAAACTGCGACAGACGCTAGGCTTGACCGCTTTTACTTAGACAACGTTATACTTTCCAATCACATTTAAGCGTAAACTTGTCTACATGTGTATTCTGCCTATCCTAACCTATAGTACCCAGACATGATCTTTGACGGAGGCTGAAAAGTCCAAACTCAAGGTTTGCCAAAGAGCGATGGATTTTAAACATCAAAATCACAGATTGAATACGCAACAGCACAATGCGCTCCAAGACAGGCATCGCCGATGTTGGCGATAAGTGTAAGAGGTTCAAATGGGACTGAGCGGGTCACATTTCCAGAATGGGTCAGGACAGATGGGCCAGAATGGTCATACAGTAGGTACCTGAAGACTGTCATCGTCACCGAGGCAGACCCAACAAACGCTGGTGTGACGATTTGGACTCGTTCCTGACTGATTGTCCAGAGAAGGCAAAACACCGGGAGAGTTGGAAAGAAAATGGGGAAAGCCTTTGTCCAGCAGTGGGACAGAATAGGCTAATTAAAAAAACAAAACGTGTTTGTTATAAAATTACCTATCTGTTTTTTAATACATATTTTAATGAGAAAACAGATGAGTGTATATAGTACCTAGTAGTACACCCACATTTTGTCAGTTATGTTTAACTCCCATGAAATATTTAGCGAGCCTATTGCCATTTTGTGTAAAGAACAGGTTGTAAGGTTCTTCATCCCCCATAGAAAAGGGAGGATAGTCCGACCAGACGGGTGTAATGTCTGGTCGGCTATAACTGCCCAACAGTTGTTGTCGGGTACTTCTATATAGTCTTAAGTCGCGGATAACATTATTTGGGCGATTTATTTGACCCAGGCAGAATTTAGACGTATTTCGATGTTTAGTTCATCACCTGCGTCATAGATGGTGCTGTAGTACTTTTTGTTATATGTTGCTGTAGTACTTTTTATAGTGCCGGCACACCATCAACCGGGCACAAAACCAGACTTCGTAGTTGCTACTGAGAATTTGCTGGTGGAAAAACTCAATAACACATTGCCCGACCGGGATTTTAACCCAGGACCTAGTGCTCGCTTCTGAACACTATACCAATCTATAAAAGAACAATAAAATTCCAAAATAAAATTCCAAACTGCGATTGATTATTGATATTTTGCAAATCGAGAAGGAAACAGACTTCTAGTAAAGCAAGAACTTTATGTAGAAATCATCATCATCATTCTCCTGCCGTTATCCCAATTTTTTCGGGGTCGGCGAAGCATGTCATCTTCTTCCATACTTCTCTATTAATTTTTTGAGAAACGTTTGAAGAAAAAAGGAGAAAAACGGAAATGCAAACGATGTCAATACAAAAAAAAAAATGGAAATCTAAAAGCATCAAAAAAATATTCAAACAAATTACAAAAAAGTGAAAGTAATAGTGCGGTTTGAACTTGCGACCAGTAGCTTACAGAACGTTCAAGAACCCGCTAGGCTGTTTTCTCTGTTGACATAAGCTTTAAATAGCCATTCTGGTGCTTGTCATGACTGAAACGTCAAACAAATGAAGGATACTGACATAATGCAATATTGCTCACCCCCTTAAGCGAGTAGCGTGATAATATATAGCCTAACATGTGAAGAAGCCTGTAAGGAATATTTGTGCAAAATTTGAACAGGATCTATGCAGTAGTTTTTGAGCCAAGTCGGAACATAAAATTGGATTTTTACGATTTTATTATATGTATAGATACAGATAATGGAATGCATCTGTCTTTCACTGAGTACCAGGGTAGGTACTCAGTTAACCCTAACAAGCTTAGGGGGTCTAAAGCATGTTAGGGTTAACTTTTTCGTTTCATCACACACATAGCTGTTTTATAATACATTTAAAAAAAACCGGTTAATTTAACTTTGCGTTGTATTCGAAAAACATTGTAGAGGGTCAAAATGGTTATGGCGAAAGATTTCATTAGAAAAAGTATTTATGAAACTTCAGAAGCTCGAAAGTTAAGCAATGAGAAGTATCAACAAAACAGATACATCCCATAAAAAAGTAAACTCATAATCCATTGTAAATCTTATAATGATACCCATAACATTGCCAGGAGCAATGCGAAAAATATTAAAAATTCTCAAGCAAAGGAAAACAAGAAAGTGCCTGAGGGCAGAACAGTTATCTGATACCCATAATATTGTAACATGTCAAACTTCTCAGATATGGCGTCTCATGGCGCTTTATGGCGTTTTGACTCCCATGCCGGTGTTTATCGCAAATTCGTCAGTTTTTTTCGCTATTTCTTATGGTGATGGTTTCGGTGCCGCAGGCGGGGCGTTAGAATGTGACGGTATGAAGATTATTTTATTTTTGTTTCGAAGTGTTTTTGATATTAAGTTGGTATGTGAACGTTTTATGGGTTTTTAGTGATTTTTTAAATTTTGTTTTTAGGATCGTGTGGTATCTATAATGGGATGGAATGAAAAACAATTAGACTTGACGAAAAACAGAAGCTAGTTAAATGTTTTTTTTCTGACACTTTTTGGTCCTACAACTTTATAAGAAATTAGTTTTACTGTAAGAAAACCCAATTCTGGGTTAAGCTCGCCATTGTATACATAAGGTATATTATTGTAATTTGTATGTATATTATTTTTATTTTATGTGCAATAAAGAATAAGAATAAGGATCAAAAACTCCGATACAACAAAAAACAAACAAAACACATCATTAGACAAAACATCGAATAAAATTATTATCATACAGCAAAACATTTCAAAGACTATAAAAAGAAAAGAAAACTCCAAATAACTGCGAAAGAAAATGTACAAGATATTCATGTTTAAGATGTATCCGAACTACGCAGAAAAAAAACATTTTAAGATCAACATTCCATCATTTGAAAGTGTACTCTATGACTTAGAACACAGAGTTGGAAATTGAATTTGTGTTAAGTTTTATTTTTACTGAATGAAATTCTGCAAAACGTTTTAGAAGACAATGGCTTCAAGAATGAAGGAAATAAGTCGAGTAAAATATTTTGTGTCTGCTGTGTGACGGGCTGGGTCTTATTAAAATTTTCTTTGTCTATCTTTTGTGTGTATTCTTGTAATGACCAAAGAATGGAAAGAGTGTTGTAAGTTGATTTTCAGTACAGACACCACTACTACAATCTGTCAAATTTCTTTAATAGATTTTCAACTTTATCACTAAAGCATTAGGTTCAAGGTTGATTGGGATAATTTGACAGTTTCGGGGAGCTTGATGTGCTGTACATACAAACATACAACTCACACCTTTATCCCATGGCAGGCAGAGGCTATAGAACGCCTTGTGCGTCCCTCACTTACTCCATATTAATACCTAGTGGACACCGACACACAAACGGTTACCACGTATGCAGTACCATCATTCTGAAATTTTTCATCGGTTAAAAAATACAGCAGTTCCATATATTTTGACAAGGTGGGTATTGCACTTTTGTAGGAAACAGCTGTTTTTTTTTTTAAATTACCGATGAAAATTTTTCTCTAGGGGCAATTAATGGTGCAATGAAAATGGGGTAGCCGTTTCTGCGTCGGTATGCCTTCCACCCTGTATACGTAGCTTCTTCAACATTGATTAAATTGGTTATAATTACATACATTGTTTAGTTCATTTGAATTAATTAGATTATTTTCACTGTTTGTGTTCGAGTTAGTAAGCGATTGTAACAAAAAAGTCGAGGACAACTTTATTTTAGAGCCAATTGATATGAGTGGACAATACCTATAGATTTTTTTATTAATAATCCAATAAAGTAAATCAAAGTTATCTATGGGGGAGGCCTTTGCCCTGCAGTGGGATAATAGTGGCTAAGAAAAAAAAAGAGAAAAAGAAAATGAAATAAATTATGATGTATCGATGATACACTGTAAGGCCAATTACACCGGCCTACGTAATACTTGAAGCTTGAATTACCCTAATAAGTATTGTAACAAAAGAAAATCTTTTATGAGACGAACGTAATACGGTCAATTGTCAGTAATGAGCCTGTTTGAGGGATTATTGGAAAATTACGTCGGAATGTATTCTTCAGAAAATATTATAATAAAGCATATTTTGTTCTTCTTTTCTATAAAAACTTATTGATTGACAAGACAATGTGGGTGATGGAATTTCCTATCCGCAAAAATTATGAGCATCCCTACAAACATAACATCTCGCCTATAATCCCCGAAGGGTTAGGCAGAGATGTACCTAATAGTACACCCACATTTCGCCAGTTATGTTTTAAGTCCCATTTAATAGGACGAGAGCCTATTGCCATCAACCGGGCAAAAATCCAGATTCCGTGGCTGCTCCTGAGAAATTCCGGATTGAAAAACCCAATAACACATAAAAACATTAGTCTCCTACAACCCTTGCAATAATGCTTGCTTTTGATCTAAAAGGAATTTCTGTGCAAAATTTCATGGTTCTAGACCTAAAGGTTTCGTGTGTGCGTTGTGTGTCGGTGAATTAATTTAAGATTTTAAATAAGCAGATTTTCAAATGTTAGTACTTATTTTGAGGTCTAAAGAAACGCACACTTATCAGAGCCGAAGGAAGCGAAGGAGCCGAAAGAATCGAATTTTAGAATTACTTGTATGAAATCCTTTGAAACCTCGGGCGTGCGTGCCGAATCGGACGAAAAGATAACGTAATACGTATGATAGCACATTTCGTTCGGCGAAGTCGATTCTTTCGGCGAAATAGGCATAATTCTAAGAGAGTGAGAATTCTAAGTGAATAAGTAGGTACTAAAAAGTTTTCTTAAAAAACGTTAAAGGTGACCTATCATTCCCTAAATCAAAATACATACATAAGTCGCATTAGTTTTTAAACCCGCATCAGCCTGGAAGTGACATTTGTCTAGCCAAGCGTGAACCTGAATGAAAAGGCCAGCTTCACAGATAAATTCACGAACATCTATTTTTAAAAGACACCGTCAAACGGAACACACATGACTTTGTAGCAAGCCAACATTAACCTTAAGTTACAGAAGATACGGTTTAAAGTTGAATGTAATGCCTCGTTCACTTCACAGGCAAAAGATTTAATTTGTCCAACTAGATTACAGCATTGTTTCCAACCAACACATGTATTTCTGAAGCGAGGGTGAGTAAAAAACCCAATTTGAGTCGCTTCGCTTCACTAGAAAGTGCTTCATTTATATATTTTTTAATTCTATTTCCTTGTGAATGGGGTTAATTTTATGCTCGCCAGTGTATTCGTCTGGAATGAAATCGGGAATCGTAAATAATGTGAACTGGAGTGCATGATGATTCGCCGGGTTCTCGTGTGTTAAATTAAATTCTTTCGTTTCTGTTTTATCGCGCGTGATTTCAGTTCATTTGGGATAGTTCGCATTTTTTATAGAGTTTCCAATGTATGGCTGAATGAAATGATTCAAATGGGTATTTTTTTGTAAACGTTTCAATGGTAAAATACTGCAGTTTTGCCAGTACTTTTTTGACTTTGTGTAACTGTATTACGAATTCGAGAGTAACTTGTTTTCGAAACCCGTGATTTTTATGAACACGCTGTTTTCAATTATTTAGTTTCAATCTTTTACGATCTTTTTTTTTTAATTTTTACTGGGTGTGATTTTACTTTTTTACATCGTTTAATTTTATGTCTTATAACATCGTATTGGACTTGGTCTGTAATGTTGCTATAATTAGTTGTAGATAAATAAATAAATAATTTTAGACGAGCTTGATGTTACAGGTACTTATGTTTTCACCCGACTGCAGCGGTGCTAGAAGGAAGGTAATGTTTTTTCCCATCTTCAACAGCCTTACCCCAAGGCAACTGTCCATTACACCCCTACATCAAAGACATCACTACACACCCACCCGAAAAACATCGGAAATCGTAATCCACCGACCGTTTTAATGACCGCAGACCGTAAGTAGTCCCTCTTAAGTCCAAGATGCTCCTAATGCCTCCCGCAGATCATCCACGACATTAAATGTACGTAATTCTGGGGGCAATGGACATGGAAAGGGCGGGGAGTACTTTCGATCGAGTGTTTTGGAGATATCGCCTTGGGTATTGAGATGGTGAGCACTGGATGGGTCGTAAAAGAATTGGGTAATTTTCTTGGGATATTTGAGTGGCGATAGTTTTTTTTTGTAGAGAAAATCGTTTAGCCTGTTATACAGGGTTTCCCAAGAATCGACGTTGAAAGAGCTACGGTTTTTATTCTAGTTAAAAAACATGGGAGTGTTGTGAAAAGCCCTTGGAGAGAGGTATCAAAATTTTTCTTTTGTGCGTCTATTCTGGGGCCTCTGTACTCTGTGCCAACTTGAGTTCTGTGTTATTGAACTCTGTACAAA
The DNA here is from genome assembly GCA_905220335.1 of Noctua pronuba. NCBI lineage: Eukaryota > Metazoa > Arthropoda > Insecta > Lepidoptera > Noctuidae > Noctua > Noctua pronuba. The sequence goes on along the minus strand of LR999901.1, from coordinate 2,864,587 downwards.
AGTGTTACTTAGAAAGTATACTATGACCACTTTAAGTGTGCAGTTCAAGGTGGCGTTGCTTGTCAAGAAAATTTGCATCGATATGTCAAGCTTGGTACTTTTATTTTAGTTCTGTGTTTTCCCGCCTGCACAGATCAGTTGGTTGAAGTGTACTCACGTTTGTGAATGTCACACAACTGTCAACCTACAGGTGCAAGATAAAGATGGGAACATGTTTAAGGTCAAAACACAAGCTAAGTAATATTTATTGTTCTCGTCCTTAGAAATAGGATTGGTTTATGCTAGCCTGAAATCGTTTAAAGTAGAAATGAATGAGGAAGAAAAAACAACTTTGCTTTAGCGCGGGACAAGCTTGGCAGTAATAAGTACACTGCAAGGAGCCTCAGTAATTAAAGATTCCATAACAGTGTTAGTGTGCCAATATTTCTTAATGATATGTAGAAAAACACCGTTTGAAGTTTACAAAAACTTTGCTCATTTTAATGACCAGATACATCAAAACATTTTGTTTACCACGGAAGTGAATAATATGTCTTATTTAGTAACAAGCCCTCCACTTTCAGCAGCGTTTTAGGAAGTTGGACGCGAGCCAAAACATCATACGAAGATTGATAGCGTTGAAGCTTCCATAGTACATAATAACCCAAGGTCGTATATTATGTAAGGAGGATGTATTACACGTAATACATAAGCTAATATTGTTACACTAGAAGACAACGCTAAGACGCCGAGCAAAGATGCGGTGACGACACACCCAACTTCAGATCAACTAACCATTATAACTAGACCCATCTCCACCGAACAATCTCCATAAAGCCTTAACCAAATTAACTAAGCAAGGGAGGAAAGGAAGGCCAACTAACACTGGCTCTATCGAAGACATGACCACTTGAAGGAACCTTATTTGAAACTCAAGCAGTAGCCATTTAATCAAGACCCTTCGTTTGATGCAAATGAAAGGATACAACATATCTTGGAGAAATGGTTTATGAAGTTTATCTAACCAGTTTGGCTGGACCTGTAACTGGGAACATTATAGTAGGTTTCAAAGGTTTTTCGTACTGGTTGTGGCATAATGGATTACCGTCAATAAATAAGTAGCATTAACATTATGTCTGAGTGATGGTGGAGCTTCATTTGAGCCGATTTTGGTGGAATTTGGGTTAGGATCGGAGTGGAGTGTATTAATTAGTCATGTTGCGTAATGTTGCTTGCCTTTATTAATTACTGCGTGGATTTTATAATGGATGGTACAATGGCTTTTAATTTTGGATGAGGTGTTTGCATGTATTGTGTGGCGAGAGGGTGGTTATTATTTGAGGTACAGATTACTGGTGAAATTAGATAACATCATGGTAGGGTTAGGCATTGGTATGCCCAATAGTACACCCACATTTAGCCAGTTATGTGTAAGTCCTATGTAATAGGGGGCGAGTCTATTGCCATCAACCGGGCGCAAATCCAGATGGAAAAACCCAAAGACACTTTGCCCGACCTGGAAATCGAACCCAGGACCAGGACCCAGGTGAAATTAGACCTGGTGGTAAATTAGAAGATTTTTTTTAAATTATGAGTTGTGTACTGCTTACTGAAAATAGTCTAAACTAAACAATGATAACGTCTTTCTTTATGATCATTATCTTATCAAATAACGTAAAATCACACCTGTAATTCCCAAGGCATTAATCAGAGGGAGAAAACTTGTGAAAAAGTTGGAACTTTGACCCCCAATATCTCCGTAACTAGAGGGTTCCCAGATATGGTCTAGAGCAAAAAAAATATCGCATTGACGGGGAGAATAAGTACCTTTTGGCTTCGTTAGCGGTTCGTTTACACCCTGTATGTATAAAACTCACATTTCGCGAGTTGTGTTTAAGTCCCATGTAAAAAGGGCGACCCGTTTGCCATCAAAATCTCCTGAAAAAACGAAATTGACGAACCTAACCATAATCCTACTCTAAAACCCAAACCAATACCAACATCAATATTAATAGTATCAAACATAAAATAATTACGTTTAACAATAGAGCAGCGACTCTACATATGCCTCTTGTATCCGAGCGAAATTAAGCTTTACATAGAGCCCGCTCTCCATGATAATTACGAAATAACTACTGCATGGAGTTTGTAATTGAAACCGACGCGACGCGAGCTCTACGTCTAGTGAACAGGACAGGAGTAGAGGTAATAGAGTTGATTTCATTTGACAGGTTTTTGGCTCTATATTTTTGGTTGTTTTTAGTGTAGGTGACTTTGATTGCAAGAAAATTACTCACATATAGGGTGTAAAAAAGTCCCATAACGAAGCAGAAAGACACTTGTTCTCCCCGTCATTGCGATCATTTTTTTGGATCGACTGCCTATCTGACCTCCACAACCCAGTAAGGACTGGGTATTACCCAGTCCTTACTGGGTTGTCGTTTGGTATCGTATTACCCAGTGTCATTGTCAGACTTTCAGGCCTCTAACTACCTGTAACGACTGTCAAAGATCTACAAACAACAGCCAGGACCAACGGCTTAACGTGCTTTCCGAAGCACGGAGAAAACTCGGTATGTAATGGGTGGTCACCCATCCACGGACCAACCTAGGCAAGCGCGGCTTAACCTGAAGACTGACCCGAGCGGCTGTTATTATTTAGCCACGAGCTCCTCCTGTTGTTGTACCTATAATTTAGCTTAAAGAAATAATATTAGAATTAGGACGTCGCTGAAACAGACAACTAAAGCCCAATTCAAAACTTAGTATTCCCAAGTCAAAACATAGTATCTTCCAGTCTTTAACTGCAAACTAAATTTCAAAACATCACATCCGAGTATCCAGCCGGTTGAACGTAACAAATCTCCACGAGGACCAGAAGGCCAGACACACTCGACGCTTGACGGCACTTTGAACTGCACGAGTTAATTAGCACCTTAAGTGGCAATCCGCTTTTTGCTATCCCGAGCTAGTTACACCAAGTGCCAAGTGGGTTAGGTGTTTGTCTGTGTGGGAGTGTATGTTGGAGATGGTATGTTAATGTTCGAGTATTGGGAGATTTTGGTTCTAGTAGCAGGAATGAATGATGCTAAAATAAGAAAGGGTATCAGAAGAAATGCCAGAGAAGAACTGTGATCCCATGTCTCAGTGCGGCCATACAGTAAAAAGATACAATTGTCAGCAACCAGTTGTTTATTGCAAGAAGGTCACGATATTGAATGTTAATAGATGTCTTTGTAAAAATGGTACTAAATGATGATTACTAAAACTACGCTGCAAATTATAATAATGATAATGATGAATTACTGATGGTGGATTTTATTTAAAGCAACATTATTGAAATATTATTTTTGATTCTGTATAAACATAAAGAAGTGGCTGTACAAATATAACAAAATACATAAACGGCCTTTAAAACACAAGACAAAATATTATTTACGAAACACTTCGCGACAATTCTTCCGAGCAAACAAATCCAATAAAACACGCACTTCCAACAGATCCAACGTGCCTAACAAAACAATAAAGAATCCCACTCCAGCAACATTACCACAAAAAGGAAAATCAAATAAAAACGAACCTTGAAATCTCAGCATCGTGTAAATCAGTTCGGTGGTCGAATTAATTCATTTCCTGGAACGGGGGAAGCACGCGCGATGTACGTGATGGCCGACCAAACAGATGGCAATGGATGGTATGAATGTAAGAGTTTTTGTAGCAGACTTGCGATCCTTTTTTTGTTTTGGAATGTGACGTGACGTAAACAATGGATGCAGTGGGACCACATCAGGCCATCCCATGCATGTAGAGTGCACTGATGTGTCCTTCGTCCGTGGATTTTGCAGTTAAAATGTGCAGCAGAGATACTTTGTCGTTTTGTTGAGATCTGATTTGGTAATGTTTTTAAAATTGGGTGTGGTTTTTGATGAAGCCTTTGAGTGACATGATCTCATCATTCAGTCAGCTTGCCTGTTGTCATTACGCTACTTTGCGTCGCTGTTTCTAATAAATTGTGTTATTATCAGAAAACTGTAACGAAATTGAAAGTTCAACGCAACTATAACCTTATTTGACCTAGCCCGCACCTAACCGTTACGTGGTCCCACAAGGCAACTACTAGGTCCCATTCCTTTCCATCCATCAGTTGGTAGAAAAGCCTGATTTACGAGCCAACCAACTTTATATTACGTCTTAAACGACGCCAATAAAAAGTTGCGCTATAAACGACAAAGCTGGAGCACTTATAGCGTATACTTTTTTATTGCCCGACCGGTATACATAGTAAAACAATTCGCTAAGAAAATGGGGGAATGGAGAATTTTCTACGGTTCGTAATTTTCTTTGAATATTTAATTCGAATGATGATGGTATGGTTTTATGTTTATTACGTTTTGTAGATTGTTATAATCCAAATTCTTGTTTATTTAAATAATAACAGACATCTACTATGACTGAATTTGTCGATAAAAGCTGAAAATTAATCATATTTTGCATATGTGCCTCTAGGTACATTCAGATAGTTCTCCAATAACTCCACTCAATTCTAGTGCTAATAGCGGAGTAATAATATTCACATAGTTTAATTACTATGTTGATATGGCTCACGCTAGACAGTTGATTCAATTCAATGTAAAATCAATATTATAATAATGGTTTATGTAAGCGATGATAACATAATTTATAATTGGAAAATTATACTGGTAACACTTATGTACTATACTCGGGCTACTATATGATACATAGAGCTTTAGGCTTTACATATAGACTGTGTAAGAATGATGGAGACGATGCTTTAAAAAAGAAAGTTTTTAAGACTTTTAAGAATTTGAATATTTACATCAAAGTTTATAACTATGAAAGCTTTAACATCGAAGCAGGAGTGGTCTAGATAGCTATGTAACATAACATCACACCTGTTTTTCCCGAAGGGTTACGCAGTGGTGTATCTATAGTACACCCACATTTAGTCAGTTATGTTTAAGCATCATATAATAGGGGGTGAGCCTATTGACATCAACTAGGCACAGGCTGCTACTGAAAAAATCCAGATACGATTCCAGGGAACCCAATAAAACTAGATTATATTTAGAAAACATATTCGAGGAAAAGGACATGGATAATTTAGAAATTGATTTGAGATAAGGAAGCACTCCCGACTGTGCTGAGCGACTCAGATAGGAAATTGCGACGTCTGCCTCGAGACCAGTAACGTCAGAGGAAAGAATTTGTATCTAGACAATTTATTGATACATATTTCTGAGCCAATTGATGAGTGGAATGAATATCTTCATTATTGAAGTTTTATGTTACGGTAAAGCAACATTTAGTTTGATTGTTTACGGAATACTCTTGCAAAAAGGCAACATACTTAGCTAATATCATATTTTCTACTCGCAAACTGTTAGGTACTGTGAATGAACGTGACGATGTCGTCTACACCCTGTATTTTCTGAAATCAGACTATAAATTTTGCTTTTGGATTCATTAATAAGTTCCATCATTTGCTTACAAACTACTGTGTTAATATAAAGCGTGTAAAAAGACCCTTAACGAAGCCGAAAGGTACGTGTTCTCCCAGTCATTGCGATCATTTTTTTGTTCTAGACCATATCTGGGAACCTTCTAGTTACGGAGATATTGGAATTCAAAATTCCAACTTTTCCACAAGTTTTTTTTTAAATACGTGTTTCTAATGTAAGATTATTACTTTAAACACCTTCACGACCCCCGAACTATTCAATCCATCCACCAGCAGAAAGTTTTGAACGCGTTACATTGAGTTTTACCGTAAAATGTGATTATTCACCCCAAAAAAAAAAGTCGTTTCCCAGCAATAATTTTTGCGTACAGTTACTTAGTTTGATGTACACAATGCTTGATTGACGGCTTCGTGAAGGGTCTGTTTACACCCTGTATTTTTAATTTCACAAATACAAGATTCTACGGCAACACAACACAAAAAATAAGAGTAAGTATAAAATATTGTCTACTAAATCATCCATATCCTCTAAAATTTTTAAAGTCATTGTGCCAGGGTAAGCAGATAGGCGATAAACGGTGCGATGGCGTGGAATCGTCTCCAGGGAGGTCCCGCTAATCTGTTCAGGGGTCTATCGTTAACTGTGGCCCCGTAAGTCTTGTTCAGAACAAGAGTTAGTGATTTATGAAACACAGTTTTGATAGCAGAGATAAAAGAAAATACATAAAAAACAAAAGATTTCGATTAATGAAACCTTCTTTTTCGAAGTTGGTCATAAAGGTAAACGGCAAGTTCTTTCTTACAGGATTAAGATAGTATCAGATTGTAGGAATCAAAGTAGTTAATGCATCTAGTCGACGATATCAATGGTGTTTCTTCCATTGAAGCTCCAGGAAATACTCCAATCATTGAACTTATTCCGTTCTGGCAAGTAAAAAGCAACTATGAATATTCTCAAGCGTGAAGGTCATAAATCCGCTCCTTTCACGCTCCCGTTTAGTCTATCACGTTTTCACTAAACCGGATGAATATTAAGTCTTAAACTTGGCTTAAGACTTGGCCATGAACTTCTATCGATCTTGGCTTTTCATTACGCGGTTGGCGGCACTCCAAACGTAACCAGTGCAGGAAAGGGTTTCATTTGAAAACAAATAAAAAGTTTAAGACACGCTACTATTACGATTTGTTACTAGATTTTATTGGGATCGTGTTTTCGTGTTCATTCTGGATTTATCTCATCGAGAGCTAGATTGGAAAAGGCGGAGTTGAGATATTCATTTCATTCACTAGCGGTGCGTCGCGACCTTCGTCTGCGTGAAATTATTATAAAAATATTACTTCCCTATTTGAATCCGATTTTGTTAACAATTTCAAGGGTTTAATTTTATTTTCACGGAACCCTAAACCTTTTTCTAAAATCAAAGTAACTCCTTATAACATCAGCTATCGAGTATACTCCAGTAAAAGTTTCATCAAATCGGTCCACCCGTTTCGGAGATCAGCCGGAATAAACAACCAGACCGACAGACAGACAAAAATTTTAAAAAGTGTTTTTTTTTTATACTTTCACATACATTCAGTAAAAAGTTGTTAGTTTGAAATAACAAACAGACACTTTAATTTTATTTATTAGAAAAGATAACGTTCTACAGCATATATCAGAAAGGTGTGGTCATGCCCATGTTTAAGGATGTGATTTAGACCAACAAACTAAAGAACTTTTTCTATGGGGCCAACATCGTTATTGCGAAGAAATAATCAGCTGTCTCATACATTTTGATCGAGTTGGAATCGAAGTTTTGTACATGAAAGACAACATCAGGTTCACTGCGAAGAGCCTGGAATCCAGTGGTTCAACTGTGTAAAAACCGAAAATGTGCCGAAAAAAGTTCGCGAGCGGACACTTCGTGTGTCGGGACACTGGTAGAACGAACAAGTAGTAGTAGACGTAAATATCCCGTTTTCAGTGTTAATGATAACATCAGTTCGTTCCATTCTAATAACCAAATCATCGACATTAAGAATAACATCATTCATCATCATCTTCCTGCCCTTGTCCCATGTTACTTGGGGTCGGCGCAACACGTTTTTTTTTCCATTCTCTCCTGTCAACCATCACGCATTCATTTACACCTTTTTCCTTCATATCCAGTGATCGGAGTAGGTAGATTGAACTGGGGTCATTGATCCGAAACGTATATATTACTATGGACATTCCTCCGGAATTGGTGGATTATTGGTGTGATTGTTTTTATTATTCAACAGATAAATAATGAATTAATTTAGTTTTGATACCTTCCTTTAAATTTTGAATTGAGTAGTAATAATATCACTACCAACATTAACAATATTTAATTGAATCCGGAAATACCGGAATTACTTTCCGGAAAAATGGCTTATCCATGTTATTCTTTCTGTGTGCATTTATGATACAAGTACCAAAAATCAATCTACCTACTCCGATCACTGTTCATATCATTCCTCGCACAATCCATCCATCGTTTCCTTGGTCTTCCTCTCCCTCTCCATCAAGAATAACATCATTGATTTCATAAATATCTTCTGCTTGGTCCACTTAATCTTCAGCAGGTTAATATCTGTTTCAACACACTCGATTTCTTGTAACTCATTTTACTCCTCTCTCAATGTAAGTAATTCCATTCATCTTTTTTATCTTCACCACCCATAATCACACTTACGTCCATAAACGTATAAACACGAACAAAAGGCAGGTTTACATCTGCGGCACGGACTCCTTATCGTGCGATAGGACCCTAAACGGACCCGGCGACAGATTTACGGATCTCGGACTCGAGTGACCCCGTAATTTGGGACCTATCTCCCGTATCTTTCGGTTTTATTAGATTTTCCAGGATTCCGAAGGTGAAAGGTTCCAGTTGGAGAAATGAGGATTGATAAGACTGATTTGTGTGTTGGGATTTTTGGGAATGGATGTGCAGAAAGACGTTTAGGAGAATAATAAGTTGTGTCTATACTTATATCTGACTTCGATTTAAATGAACGTCAACCATTAGAACACTCTGAGTAAATGTTGCCTCTGCATACCTATGTGTCTATCTACAAAACCGGTCAAGTGCGAATCGGACTCGCGCATGAAGCGCATACCAAAGCCTTACATTTTTAATTAATTTTATTATAGCGGCAATAGAAATATATACAAATTCTGTGAAAACTTCAACTATCAACCTGTCGCACGGACAGCGGAGACTTAGTAGTAGGGTCCCGTTAGTTACCCATCGGGAACGGAACCCTAAAAATGCATATTCTTGATGAGAGTAGTGAAGAAAAAACTTCTTTTCAAATGCTTTTCTTAACACGTATAGATAGAAAGAACTTCTAAAATGTGGCAGCAGTAAAAGAGCATACAATAAAGTGACACATAATTTTCTCCAGTAACAGTAACTTTGAGCATTCTACAATTTGTAAGTTTCGCTAAAACGTAGAATACATTTGCAAAAGAGTTAAGAAAGAACATCTACACCATCTAAAAGGTCTACCACCACCAGTTCTCCAGACATATTGATTCAAACCTTAGCTATTAATTCCGCTAGTGTTGTAGCTACAACAATTACACCAGTCTGCGGTCGAGTAGTGTTGTGCACACGTTGTGCTGTGTGACTAATGTTTGCGGAGACGAGCCTACAGTTCGCGCGTCTGCTGCTGCCTAGTGATGGGACACACGGGATTGTTGGTTCACGGCCTGATTAAACACGCAGTCATGGAGTTGAATAATTTGCTGTTAACGCTTGGACATGTACATGAATAACTTGGAGTGAAGATGTCTTAATCGTGTAACAATTATGACAAGTGTTCAGATTTGTAACTATTGACGAAAACTTAAGAGCTTACGCTAAACATACACCTGAAACCTGGTTAGATTTGGTCAGCCTTGTAAAATCTTCTACAGTAGTTGGTCTCATAAAACAAGGTGAATTAATTCCAAGTCAAAATGATTTAAAATATTTTCATACAATAATTTTGAAAAAAGATCGATTTGACACACGAATGCTACCTGACAAGCGGGCGTATGACACTAGACAGGGCAACTTGTTACTAGTAGTAACAAGTAATGGATTATGATTTTCTTCGTCTTGCCCCGTCTATCGCTCGTAAATATTTGAATGTCTTTGTTTCAAGTCAAAGAGTTTTAAGATACTAAATAGAGGCTAACATAAGAAATGTAAGTATATTCAAAAGTCTATATTTTCGTAATCTTCTTCTTTACGAACTCAAATTGTGTTAGACCAGTATGTAGCCACCTGCACAGCTCTAACATTTCCTTCAATTAAATCTTGGTAGGTGCAAGTGGTTGTGCAGGATGGGCAGGACAAGAGGTGCAGCATATCCTGCACATTTTCGTAATTAAAGTGTCCATTATATCTATTACTTATGTTCAATGTAAACGCATTGTAATACAGAATATTCTAATGACTTTCTAATACTGCTCACCGAACTTGAGAGCCGTGAGTGTCAAGGTGACAGTCAATATTTATCTTCAAGCATATTGTAGGTGTTACTGACGTACACAAGTACTTGTAGGTACACGTCGTAATTACCGAGACAATTCCAGAAGCTCTGTATTTCGTCGACATGTTGAATTTTGAATTTTGTGTTTATTAAAGCCTGACTATCAAATTCAAAACCTTTGGGTCGAATAAATTATTAGCTGTATCTCGAAATGTTTTGAAATATATCTAAGAAGCAGATACTGAAAGTTTCTCAAACGAATACAAAGTTATGATTGGAACTGATTCAACTTACTGCAGCTGCATAAAAATTTACTGGTTTCGATAGAAAAAGAAAAGCTGTACTGGTCAAGTTAAGCATAAGCTTACAAAGTGAACTAAGACTGGAACATTGTAATATATCTCGGCCGTATAACATAACATAACATCACGCCTGCAATCCCAAAAGGGTTAGGTAGAGGTGTACTTAATAGTACACCCACATTTCGCCAGTTATGTTTAAGTCCCATGTAATAGGGGGCGAGCCTATTGCCATCAACCAGGTACGAATCTAGACTCCGTAGTTGCCCCTGAGAAATTCTTGATGGAAAAACCCAATAACACTTTGCCCGACCTGGAAATCGAACCCAGGACCTCATGCTCAGCAGTCGCGCTTGCAAACACTAGACCAACGAGGTAGTCAACCAATGATTGACGAAATATGGGTTTACTAATGAATGTTACATCTCTGACTAATCTTTCATGGTGTGATGTTATTGTTCATATCGTAATTTCTAATTCAGTTATTTTTCTAGTAAATCAAATGCCTTTAAGGATGGGAAATCATCAAATAACTCCTCCCGCTCTGGGTGGAGTGGGAGGGAGTGTCAGACTTTTACTGACTAAAACCCATCCATGTTCCTTCTTTGCCCTTAGTGTTCCAGGGCCGCGATATCTCTTTCGAACAGTCCCGCAGCCCAAATCAAATGCCTTATTAGTACAGTCAAAATCGCACACAATGCTAAAATCTAAATCATTGTTCACTGAACAATTTCATCAAGATATACCAGTGTTCACGATTCATGGACGGTTCCCTTCACATCCCATCTCCGGCTGGAATGTACCCGTATTCATGTCGGTCCTCCATTTCTGAAGCAGTATCATTTGCGTCAGAATTCAGGATTCTTTTATCATTTTTGTTACTTCGTTATTCTTGAACGATAAAATTTTGGAATTCTGTCATATTATTTTTGAACGAAATTGTGCCTGTTTAAGTTATTATGGTCTCAGTTTTTGTTTCACACGCAGCCCATTGAGAATAGTAACAGCAATAATGTTTTTATTGATAGCCTACATCGTGTCCCACTGCTGGGCAAAGGCCTCACCTTTCTCCCTTCAAACCTCTCTATTCTGTGCAATTTCTTCGCCGCGGTCGACCTCGTCGTAATGATTATAAAAATTCGAAAATGTATTGGAATTAGCCACTCGTCAAGGCCTTCTGGAATGTGTAACCATTCTGACTGGTTCATCGTCAACTTCTTAATAGGCTTTACCTTCTATTTCTTTGATTCCTTCCAACTAACTAAGGTTCCAATCGATTAAATTGTTTAATTAATAATGGGTGTAAAAATATTTTTAACGAAGCCGAAGAGCATTTGTTCTGGACCATACTTGGGAACCTTAAGCGCAGGCCACACAGAAAAGACGTAAGACGCGGACGGGGCGCAGACATATGTCTCTTCCGCGTTGCTTTCATACAAAATGTATAGAAGCGTCGTGACGCAAAACATATAGAAAAGACAGGGCGCGGACACGACGCCGCGACTCTTCTATACATTTGACTTACGTCTGCGCCCCGTCCGCGTCTTACGTCTTTTCTGTGTGGCTTGCGCTTTAGAAGTTATCTGGAAATATTGGAGGTCAAAGTTTCAACTTTTCACAACATTTTTTTAAGTACAAGTGTTTAATGTTATAACTTTACTTTAAATACCGCCATGCCCCCTGTACTTACTCAATGCATCCATCAGCACAATGTTTTGAGTGCGTAAAATTGAGTACTACCGTAAAACGTATTTTTTCACACCAAAAAACATTTTTGGTAGAGTTGCTTATATTTTGATATACTTGGTTTACGGCTTCGTGAAGGGTCCGTTTACACCTTTTATAAGATGTTCCGTTTGCTTTAAAATAGATGAACTGGCTTTTACCGAAACAGGTATACTTTATCGATGACGTTATAAAAGTACCTATTGAAAAATATTTTGACAATAATATTATCGCCGACGCCACTCTACTGACGATGATCTGTTTTAATATAAATGCCCTATTAATTACCAATCACGGCCCCTCGCTATTGTTATTGCACTGTGCAAGCGTTAATTAATTTATCTCTATTCGTTATTCAATGACCACGATACGTGATGAATTCTCGATAATGCCGCCATTGGTTGTCAGTTTCATTAGCTGTCATGCCAATTGACATTTAGCTGGGTGGTTCAGTGCTAACTTAGTAATAGTATTGTGCATTTGGGTTATTTTAATCAGAATCAATGAACAGATTTAAGGTTATCAATGGTTGGTTTTAATTAGAGTATCACCCTCTAACAGATTATAATATTAAAGTGTTCCCCGACGATTTTAAAAAAGATGACTGTGAGAGGGTTGATGGTCGGACAGGGTGATGTGACGCAGGTTGAGAGGAGGCGGAGGAATCAGAACATGAGATAATTCAGGTTATTCAGATTTGTGTAGGCTTCAAAAACTTGTACTTCGACAGTATTATGATGACCGAACATTTCATTTTGATTTAATTTTGAAGGCCCATCTGCCTAGCCTTTGCCCTATGTAGGGAGCTTCCAGTCAAACCGGATGCAGCTGAATACCAGTATTTAAAATATAGCGTGTAAACGGACCCATCACCAAGCCGTCAACCAAGCATTATTTACATCAAACTAAGTAACTTTACGCAAAAGTTATTGCTGGGAAATGTTTTCTTTTTATGAACATGTTTTTTAAAAACACTTGTGAAAATGTTGGAACTTTGACCCCCAATACCTCCGTAACTAGAAGGTTCCCAGGTATGGTCAAGAACAAAAAAATGATCGCAATGACGGGGAGAACAAGTATCTTTCGGCTTCGTTAAGGGTCTTGTTACATTCTTTAGAGCGATTGCCTATCTGACCTCCACAACCCAGTTAGTACTGGAACACCTAGTTAATTTTGAAGGCCCAGTTCAAATAAAATCACATCAAATTTTTAAATTAAAAGCAATCATAGAAGTTATAAAATAGTTCTTCTCTGATCACTACATTCAGACTACACACATGTTTCTAATACTAAACATTGCCACCACATTAAAACACAGACATGAAATAAATAAAGTATTTATCGAGCCATTTGTATCAGACGTCTGCTCCAACCGCTTACTTCGCTCACACCGCTCACTTCGCTTACTTCGCTCAATGCGCTCGCCGCGCGCCACTGTAAAACACTGAAAGCCTTTATCTGAAGCCGCGACCGCTCTAGCTTGTGTTGTGGCTATTAGGTGAGCGGGATTTATAAGCGGTTTGATTGCACGTACGTGTGGCAAGGTATCGTAATTTGTACCTAAGACATTTTAATACGATTGGGTTTTGAATAGATTAAGTTTTTTCTCAAGTCTAGGTATAAAGGGTGTAAAAAGTCCCTTAACGAAGCCGAAAGGTTCTTGTTCTCCCCGTCATTGCGATAATTTTTTTGTTCTAGACCATACCTGGGAACCTTCTAGTTTCCAAGATATTGGGGGTCAAAGTTCCAACTTTTTCACAAGTTTTTTTTAAAATACATGTTTCTAATGTAAGATTTTTACTTTAAACACCTTCACGACCCTCGTACTATTCAATCCATCCATCAGCACAATGTTTTGGGAGCGTTACATTGAGTTTTACCGTAAAACGTGATTTTTCACCCCAAAAAAAAAAGTCGTTTCCCAGCAATAATTTTTGCGTAAAGTTACTTAGTTCGATGTACAGAATGCTTGGTTGACGGCTTCGTGAAGGGTCTGTTTACACCCCGTATATATTCGTAATGAAACAACTATTTCATCACAGTCATCTTTTGGTGGATTGGCAGAATTTTTATTTCTCTTTTTATTCACTTATAAAAATGATTTCGACATACAAAAGACAAAACATGCTTAATTTTTTTTTCAGCGTTTCTTACTGCTTATGGTATAGTTTACTTATTGTGACTCTTTCTATAGATGTAAAAGCTATTACTACTTAAAATAAATCTTAATCCCCAATTACAACTAAATCGCTTATTCCTCGGCCCCTCCACCAAACTACGGAATCATCCTTTCGGAACTGTTGCTCCAGGCTGCAGTCTTCAACAGTTCAGCCAGATTGTATGGCACCAATACTTCAATCGATTTCTTTAGCCAGACCGCCAGTCCGTCTGGCAAAGCCGCCGATATGTTTTGCCAATTTGCTGGCGACTTTGAGGGTATTCGGGGATTTGAGAACGAATTTGTTGAAGGGCAGATAGTGATTTTATTCAGGTGTGAAAATGGCTGCGCTTTTCTGTGGTGTGGCTTTGTACGGGGTGCATGCAAGTGGGGTTGTTTGGGGTGGCAAAGGTAAGGCCAGTCAGAGCTATTTAAATAGTTTACTAAAATAACTTAAACGAAATGGTTGAAATAATGGCACTAGTTAAAAAAGGTCTAAGCTATTACGTTCTACATAACATAACATCACGCCTGTAATCCCAGAAGAGTTACGCCTAGGTGTATCTAAGTACACCCACATTACGCCAGTTATATTTAAGCCCCATGTAATGGGGGCGAGCGTATTGCCCACAACCGGGCACAAATCCAGACTCTATGACTGCAACTGAGTATTCCAGATGAAAAATCTAATAACACTTTGCTCGGAATGGGAATCAAACCCAGGACCTCATCCTCAGCAGTCGTGCTTGCGACCACTACACCAAACAAGGCAGTCTATTACGTTCTAGTAACTAGAACATAAACTAGACTCTAGTTTATGTGAAATTAGCTTCTGGCTGCGACTGCGTCCACGTCAAAGAATCATATAATTATAGCAATCAGGTCTAGTACAGCTTTCCGTCAGTGAAACATTTTTTTTAAATTGGATGAGTACTTTCGGTGATTGTATCCTTACATTAAACTAACTAACTTAAGCTGTTTATACTATCAGAGGGGAGATGGTTTTTGTCCTCAGTCCACACTTATGGCAACTAAACTTATTATTTATTTCTTAAAAAAAAAATAAACTGTAAAAATCGCTACAGTTCTCTGGCTCTAACAAAACATGAAAAGCCCATAATCTGCAATCTTTATATCCAAATATCAATTGTAACACAAAACCCCTGAAATCCAGAACTGCACCTTCAATATACCGTTTTCCATTTCTTAATACAATACCAATGTTTTTCCACATGGACACCGGAGGCAAAGACAGTAAAATTGCGAATCATCGAATTAGGGAAGGGCCAAACGATAAGCTTGCTCGTAAATTCGGCGTTCGGCATTCGGCTTTCGGCCTTAGGGTTCATCGCTCGCACATTGTTTCAGAAATGTCAGCGTTGGCGCCGATCTTTTTAAATGGTGCTTTGTTATTAAAACAATAGATTGACTTGGGTGATTGTTTTGGTATAACAGTTGATTTTAGTAAATTCTTTGACACCTTTATATGTATGAACAGACGCACGCACATCAAGCTACCCGAAACTGTCAAATTTTCCCAATCAACCTTGAACCTAATGCTTTAGCGATAAAGTTGGAAATCTATTAAAGAAATTTGACAGATTGTAATAACTTGATGTGCTGGTGTCTGTACCTTGAGGGAAATTAACTGTTACACAAACGTGCAGTTGACACCCAAAGTGTAGTGTTATAGCTATTTCATACAACTATTAAATAATTATCTTTGTGTGATTGGAATATACTTTTATGTTTTTAGTCAGTGTAAAACTTTTATGTTGTATAGTACGTATAGTTATCATTAAAAATTCTTAACTTTCTAATTTATTTTTTATTTTTTTCGTATTTATTACCACGAGTTGCAAATTAACTTCTTACAAAAACATTATCTTGACACCGGAAGTTCTACACACCGACATCAATTAAATAAATACAGCGCTATTGCATTATCACCCAATTCTCTGCTCACCCACAATCCTATATAAGCCTTCAATAACACAATCACACCAAAATGTGCATGGGCAAGCAAATAACGATACAATCCCATCATGGCGGCTGTCAGTGACGTATGCAGAAAACCTATTGTTTTGCGCCCGACACCGCCTGTCTAATTACTGTCAACGCAAGTTATGGGGTGCGCGTGAAACTGATTTGTGAATTTGTAGTTTTAGTGGGTTAGTTATGTTTTGATTTTAATTTTGGGTAGTTATTTTGTTGGGAGTTGGGACGGTGAGAGGTAATTGGGAAAAACTAGCGACCCGTCCCGAATTCGTACGGGTGCCATTTTCCAATGAAGAATGAATTAATGATTTCCTTCATATACAAAATCCCTACAATTACGAACACAACAAAAAAAACAACCAAATCGTTCAAGCCGTCCTCAAGTGATGCTCCGTCACACATGAGACAATTATATATATTTTTTTTTAATATGATTAAAATAGATTAATTACGCTGACTGTTAGCGCCTATAGCCGCCAAGTTTTTTCATGAAAATTTCATCAAATTCGTAATCAATACAAAAAGTAATAAAACCTTCGCGACTTAACAGCAGAACGTTTTCCGATGATTCAGAGGTAGACCATGGTTCGGACATACGAAACTTTATATTCGGGCAGTACTTTCCCGTAGGATTCCTAACTTCATGAAGCTTCATGGTAAAAGCAAAGAAGTAGTGAAAGATGGCAAAAAAATAAGGTACACTTACTTAACAGTAAAAAACTGTAAGCAATCATAGCCTAGTGGTGTAACCGTCGGACCGACAAGACATAGGACTCAAGTTCGAACCCAAAACACGCGCCTCTGATTTTTCGGATTCATGTGCGTATTATATAATTATTACTTGGTTCGGTGAAACCAGCATGCCTGAGAGATATTTCTCGACGGCACATAAATCCAAGTCAGAGGCCTATGAGCGGCATAAAAAACTCTGACACCAGGTTAGGCACTAACCACACGATAACGAAGAAGTAAAAAAACTATTACCCTTCACTACTTTCCATGATTTAAAAGTACATAAAGTGCAGCAGTTTCTATATAAAAAGTGCTATATTTAGTGACAAGGGTACTTCCCGACGTCTGGTAGGATGCTCAAGACGTCTCGACAGAGTTACGACCCGACACTTTTACTCGCTGAAAGCAAGTTGTAGCGAATTTTAAAGTTTCCGTCGTAAATTAATTTCGTATAGAAGTCGTGTTGCAGATTGTTCTAGAATATTTACTGGGGTAATGCGTTTTGATAAAATAACATGAAGTTTACGGTGAGTAAAAGGTAAGTAATGCGTACTTTTTACCTCTGTCTGTAAGAAAACTTTACCTAGTCTATCTTATCCTGAAAAAACACAATCCCTTCGGTATGATCCCATAAAGCCGAGTAAGAGTAGCTTTTGAAATAAATGTTTTTTTTTTCCGTGCAACCTTTTAATTAAAAAACCGTTTAATCATCTGGGGTAGCTAACTGGATAAGATTGACCAAAGATTCAAGTTAGTTGCTGGTGATGGTTGGCTGATTGGTAAAGTTATGTTCAAGAGTGCTATAAACTGATGGCGATATCATCATCTTCCTGACCTTGTCCCATGTTACTTGGGGTCAGTGCAACACGTTTTTTTCTTCCCTTCTCCTCTGTCAACCGTCACGCTATCATTTACTCCTTTTTCTTTTATATCATTCCTCACACAATCCATCCATCGTATCCTTGATCTTCCTCTCCCACTCTCTCTCAAACTGATGGCGATATAATTATATAAATTCACTGCTCTCAATGATTGTACAATACAACAAAGAATTATTATGTCCCTTCAATATAAACAGATGATAATATTATGAGGGAGAAAGGCTCTCTTGGATTCAATTAAAAGTCCAATAAAACGAAATAAAACCGTTCTAAAAACAAAATGTAAGCAGAACACTTTAAATGCTCCAGTATTTAAACTCTGCGACGAAGGTCATCATAAATAACTAGCAAACGAGTGTCGAGAGTTCAAGCGAAAATTCTATAGCTCCTCTCTTTCACCCCCATACATTCAATCCTCTATCTCTCTCCCACCAGGGTGTTTACCGGTAGACGGGCGAAAAAATTGAGTTTATGGTTATTGGATGGTAAGAAATTTCTTATGGGACGACATTTTTTACGAAAAGCCAGTGTTGTGGAGACAATGATGATAGTTGATGGTCTTGTTTATGGTAATGGTGAGTAGAACGATCGATAAACTGTCAAATAGAATGCTATAGAATCTTTTTGGCCTCTATGGTTGTGGTATTGAGTGTTTACAAGCATTTGCATATGCTCAGAGGCGTCACGTGAACTATTTAAGCTTTAACTTTATTTGACCAGCATCATCATTATCATCATCTGCCTAGCCTTTTCCCAACTATGTAGGGGTTGGCTTTCAGATGCAGCTGAATACCAGTATTTTACATGGAGCGACTGCCTATCCGACCTCCACAAGCCAGATATATTACTGGGTATTTGGGTAATACCATAACCCATGGTATGACTGATTGTCAGACTTTTGGGCCACTGACTACCTGTAACATTAATATTAGACCAGCATAATTTAGGACAAAATATTCTCGAGTTTTTATATTTTTACGGACAGTGATTCAAAATCTTATTCATCTGCCTTCTTTTTCCCATTTATGTCGGGGTTGGCTTCCATTCTAACTAACTGCAGCTAAATACTACAGTATTTTACATCAAGCGACGGCCTATCTGATCTCCACAATCAATCAAAAATATACTTTTTAGTTAAAATTATATGAGTTTGTTTGAAATTTTATCTTCCGTCCAAGTTTATTTTAATGTGTTTTGTACCAGGATCCCAAAGGGTAAAGAAGTAATGTATTCGTGGCACAAACTTGTGCTTTGACCAGCCAGGTGTCTTAGTTGCCAAACTCCTTCGCTAGTTATTCAGCCATCTAACGCTCAGATGCAAGTGTCACAGTTACTAAACTAAATGCATTAGTGACGGTTGAAATGAAACCACCTGTGGTGGGGACATTAAAATTAATTTCAAATTTAATTGCTATTGCAGGAGTTTGATTAGTTGCATCAATTTTGGGCAAACCAAGTAAACATAATTATATTTAGCCCAAATTTTCCTGCACTGCGAAGGTGACTAGCAAACATTTTCCATAGTAAACAACAAAACTATAGGATTTAAACGAAGCCAATTATAGAGCTGTGCAGGCGACAACATATTGAATAATCAAATTTACACATAAAGAAGAAGAAGCGTGCAATTAACTGTAACTTGTTCAGAAAAACCAAAGAAAATTAAAAAATGCCTTTAACAAAGAAAATGGTGCGTAGTTTTTATACTTAGATGACATAACAGCTATTTATGGTACAGCTGTGACATACGGACGGACAGACATACAGACTGACAGAATGAATCTATAAAGGTTCCGTTAAAATTGGGAAGAGGGACGAAGGTTATTACGAAGGGTCACGCTAAGACAACAACTACATATCTTTTTATAAAAATCTGTTGAAAAAATATGAAGTTACATAAAAAAGAATAACATTTGAATCCAATTTCAATAACAATAGCAATAAAAATAAAATCGTTATAAAAAAACCTGTTGACTCTTCGCAATACAAACACAAATATAAAGTGTCCAGAGTGCTTGTATTAGGAATTGGACATTAATGCAATAACACGGAGGCTAACAAAGGGAATGGCTATTGTGATGTTAGGGGCTCTTGGAAACACTTGATATGATAATATAGAAGTAGGAATGCCAAGCGGTGTGTTTGTTGTTACGGTCATTTAGAGTAAAAAAGGAAAGGCCGTAAAAGTAAAATTCACGAAATAAAAGCAATACGTTTAAATGATGAAACAACAAATTCAAAGATGTTCAAAATATGATAAATAGAAGTAAAAATTTCATATGTTAGTAAAAGACCATAAAGGTAATATTTTAGAATGGCTACATTAACTGAATAAAACAAAATATCTATAAGAATAATAGAAATAGGTGTTTTTGAAGACACGAAGAAGATAAATAGTCAAAACAAAAGCAAAGTCGAACATAAAACTTTTTAAGGCCTTAAATATTAAGAACCCATTAAATAAACATGCCATTCAAACACCCTATTAACTCTTCCAAACAAAAGTTACAAGTCAATCCCTTCCTAATTACCGTTAAATATTTAAAAACGTTGCCCCAAAAGGGTTTGCCCAACGTAATAATCATCAGGAATCTGCACGCAGCGAAAATTACAACTCAGATGCGGAGTCACGTTCTGCCTGCAATAGCGGCAAATTTTTGCAAATACCTGCAAAATACACGATAATGCTTTGAAAGTCAGCTTAACTTTGTTTGTTTGGGGCTGCACTGGGACTCAACTTTCATCTTTAATCTGGGATAATTAGTTATAATTTTGAACCCTTATTAAATTAACCTTTCGACGGTAACTTGGAAAATATTAAGGTTTTGGAAAGCCTGAGTCGGCTTTAGTTAGGGGGGACGAGAGAAATTAAGGTAAAGTAAAGACTAATAATAATAATTTTGATGATATCTCGGTTCACCATATTGAAATAATGCATATGGCGGAAGAGGAAATACAATATATTAGTAGAGTTTATACTACACCAAAAGCAAGTATTCCCTGAGAATTCAGGTAGACAGACCGGAATCCCTTTGCGTGAAACCACGGGCACTTAATTGACACGAAACGGTCAGCTTTCCTTCGTGTAACAACAAATTGGAGTACCCTGATGCAGTACATGATTTAGAAGCAGTATGTTTGTCAGAATAGGGACTACATTATGGACATCAATCTTTTAAGGTTCGGTCAGACTGGTATGGACAAGTTGTGGTCGCGGCACCTGACACCGGACTCAAAAAGTACTATACTAAAAGTATATGTGTGTCTCCGGTGTCCACAACCGTCCCATAGTTTGTACGTACTAATAAGATTAATCCTTTAGTTGGCACCTTAATGGATCGATCTTTGATTTGCTTTTTCATGGACAATATTTTGAGGATAAGTACTTTCTAAATACTTTGTTTACGTACATAAGTGCTTTCATTACGTATGTAGATTGCGTTGTCACGTATAACGATGTTGATAAGATAGCAAGTGAACTTCGCGACCTAGTTACTACATGTAGATATTAGGTGTGTGGTGTAAAAGCTTCACACTCGCGGATGATCGAAACACATACAGTGGCTTAAGCAGTCTTCTTCTTCGTATCGCTGGCACGACAAACTTTAAATTTTGTTAGCCCAAAACATCGCCACTTCCACCGCGTCGTCGGTGGCAGCGCAAAGGTCACTTCGGCTGCATGTTTTTGGGCTAAGAGGGCAGGATAGGAGGTGGAGCATAGTTTGCGACACAGCTCCACAACCACACCCCACTGCTGTCTCATTGAGGTATCCCCACTTAACAAGTTTAGGCTTAAGCAGTTGACAGTGGAAATGAATTCTAAGTAGGATTTAGATTAAGGTACTAGATATTGTTTGTCGTATTAACTTCGTGTTACGACCATTGACAGCACACTTAGCAACAGCACCGCAGAGATGCAAAATAACAGATTTTAAGAAGATTTAGAAGGAGCGATGACAAAATTCAAGATAATAAATGTCAATTTATCTACGCATAGCGAAAATAGAAGTGATCATACTACGTAGTCATGTTGTTCTATGTCTAGATTTTAAAATACTCAACGATCATTGCTATAGTCTTACTAATCTAAGTAAGATTCAGCCTGTGACTTGTCCCACACAACTAATGAATGAAGTCGATATGCGAAGGTAATGACGCAGCCAAAATATACAAAGTACGCAATGTATACTGATAGGCTGTAAGACTTTAAGCTCCCAGTATCAGGCGTATACGCAATGTATGAACATGAGTGGCTGTGGATGTTGCAAATAGAGGAAAAAGAAGGAACCTCAGTATGTTTTGTAAGAGGATTGTGATGAATATTTTGCGGGTCAAGCAGATATAGTCCTGTAAGTATTAAGTAAAGAGAGTGTTTGTGAGGAACGCCTACAACAAAGTCAGTAAAAATAAGACATCCTCACTAATATTATAAATGCGAAATTAGTTTGTTTGTTTGTTACCTTTTCACGCCTAAACCACTAAACCGATCATCCTGAAATTTTGCATATGTTTTTTAAGGTGTACAGAAACAGACACAGGGTACCTTTTATTCCGAAAAAAAAGTACTGTTCCCGAGAAAAACAATAACGTTCTTAGGATAAAAGATGGCGCCACGTGTCTTTCGAATTATGATTAAATTCAAGCTAAGTACAACAAGAATTGACGCGAAATTAACGTGAGCGAAGCCGCGGGCAAAACCTAGTTGACAATATTGTTAATGATGGCCTAGATGAAGAAGACACTGAAATATTTGATGCCGCTTTACATACAGAAACGAGGTAAATAAACTGTGAAAAATGAAGCCCGGAAGTCTATTTAGGTATATTTACAAACACCAAAATAAATTCAAAATTTTCAGCAGCAAACTATTTCACTTTAATTCAGTAATAAGTAGCGGGTTCTTTTGATGTTCAGGGACGCGGCAACCTCACAGAATACCCTATTTGGGTATCTCTTAGAAATGACGAGCCCGATCGTGGAATGAGATCTCTTTATGTGGACCACTGGCAATTGTGAACGAAATAAGTCCGGGGAATTTCGTAAATACGTGTATATTTGTACGTCGCAAATGTTGGAATTCAAATAAGTTTTTCACGCTCAAATTTTTGTTAAAATGTTTTTCGTACGTTTTGTGGGCTTCTTAGAAAAATCCTGTTGCTTTTATGAACTTGGAGGCTTTTCCATATGATGTGTTCTCAGCTTCTGCTTTTTCTCCATGGAAGCGGTATGTCTACAGGGTGTTAACGGACCCTTCACGAAGTCAACCAAGCATTCTGTACATCAAACTAAGTAACTTTACGCAAAAAAATTTGCTGGGAAACGACTTTTTTTGTGAGTGAAAAATCACGTTTTCGGTAGGACTCAATGAAAACGCACTCAGAACATTGTGCTGATGGATGGATTGAATAGTATGGGGGTCGTGGAGGTGTTCAAAGTAAAGTTTTAACATAAAAAACTTGTGAAAAAGTTGGAACTTTGACTCGCGATATCTCCGTAACTAGAAGGTTACCAGGTATGGTCTACAAAAAAACTATCGCATTGGCGGGGAGAACAAATGCCTTTCGGCTTCGTTAAGCGTCTTTTTACACCCTTTGTGTATTTTCTAGACTTAAAAACTCTACTTTATTGGCCTATGAACCTGTTAAACTCTAACATGTCTTATGTCTATTCAGAGGCTCTCACAAGAGAAACTTAAGCAAGACATAGACTGACCGTGTCATCGTTTCCACTGATTGACAAACCATAAAGGGTCCAAACTACAGTAACTGTACACTACTATTACCAACATCCATACGTCTATTACTTGTGGCCACAACGATCAAGTAACATATACAATATATATTCTACTGTGTATAGTGTTTATACAGGATGTATTTTGAAGAGACCGACACTATCGACTTTTTTGACGGATTGCGGGTGTCTATAGTGTTTTTAAATAAAACAAGTAAAGTGGTCGTACCTTGAATTAATTTCTAGAATAAATATTCAACATTGTAGATAGAACCAATTGCGTTCTATTACAGCCTCAAAGTCCATAATATCTTAATTACCGTGACACTTAAGATAGGTTCTGTAGGTGAAGACTAGGATACGACTCCCCCTTATCCCTAATAATACAAAGAAACCGGTAAAAGAAGGTGTTGGCAGACGAACAGCTAAATGGATGGATGACATTGAGTAGATCGCGGTTACGACCTGGTTGAGACTCGCGCAGACCAGGGAAGAATAACACACGGGAAGAAGCCTATACTCAGCAGTGGTTAAAACAGGTCTACCAATGATAATGTTGACGATCCCTAAGAAAATTGTGCCGGTTCGTTTGCAAAACACCCTGTATACAACATGTGTATCAAAAAGTTGTGGTCATATTTTATAGTATACATTTTGGTCGAGTAAGTATTGAAGTTTTGTATGGGACAGCTGATTATTTTTTCGCGTTACGATGTTGGTCCCATACAAAAGTTGTTCAGTTTGATGGGGTCCTTACTACACCCTTAAATACGGCCACACCTTAATACACGCTGTATAGTGTATTTCAATACGATATGTATACTGTATACATTTATTTGTTATTATGTACAGCTTCTGTGGTTGACAGACGCTTTGACTCCAATAGCTATCGAGCGGCCTTTGTTTCATTGTGATAACATCGTGTTGTGATTTCATTGATGGTTTGTTGTTGTGGTTATTGATTGAAGTGATTAATTATTACATATTAATCAATAGAATGAAGAAATTGATCAAAAGAATCGTTAAATTAAATAAAAGCTATGGTTTTTGATAAGATCTCTTTCAAGTTGCTCCACTCAGCATAATTTTAAATAAAATAAATATAAACAAAATTGTTAATAATCAATTACAATGGGCATTTCGATACATTTTGCTTGTATTAGGAGACTCCGCACTTCCACTTTTTTTTCTTTTTTTAAATTTTAAGCATACTTTAATATGGCATACTTTAGTAAATATCTTAAATCTTAAAAAAATTATGTCCATTCTCGTCATTGACTTGAATAGATACATGTTTTTGTATAGAATATATTTTAGTGTCCAACCAAATTGTTACAAAGCTTCTTTACAATGCTAAAAACTCTATTTGTACAAGGTCTTATCTTTGATCTAATTTTTCTTCTTATTTTCTTATTACCTGTGTCTCTTGACTCAAGCTGAACAACGTCTATATCATTATCCTTTAGGTTTGCATTGATTTAAAACTTTGTAGCTTCCTCAATCTTTTCATAAACTCAAACTCAAAGCATTTATTTCAATTAGACCATTACAGGCACTTTTAAATGTCACAAAAAAACAAATAAAGCGAAGCTACAGTCACAGACACAAGGCGTAATAACTTGTGAAAGTACTGTAGTTGCCCATTTCAAGGCATAGATCTCTATGAAGAAGAATATGCAAGAAACTCCATGGACACTCTTAATAATCTTTAAACACCATCCAATTTTTCAAACGAGCCATAATTGCGAATCAACCACCAAAGCAACGCGTCTTATATTTACCCTAATTCGTTATGTAAGTAAATAGCCCGGCAAACTTAAACATACCTAAGACTACATCGCAATTAGGAAGGTAACCAGCGTGGAAAGTAAACAAGGGGTTGCTGGTGGTTGCTTCTGGTTGCTGTAACCATTGGTGCGAACATGTACTAATTAATAGTGACTGGTAAATCATTATGGATTTGTTTGGTTGCCGGGTTGTTTGTTATATTTTAATTGACAACTTAATTGCGATGTATGACGACTTTATGGGCGCTGGATTGTAGATTTAGTCATGGTTTATTCATGCAGCTTGACACTTAAATTTAAAAAATGCCAACATAATATTTCTCTTTATCTAGTGCGTTAATTTAATTTAATTTTTACTTACGTCTTTACTATTAAATTCAAAATTAAAGCTATTTCGAAGCTAGAGAGATATTATAAAAGTTCGATGATGGTCAGTTCAATTAATTGTAGGGCAAAGCAATGATATACTTTGGTAGAACTTAACGGGTTAATTGGTAATAGATAACTAGTATTGGTAGGTTAATTGGTGTTGGTATTGGTTTATGTAAACTAGTAGTTTTGGTATTAGACTTTGTTAATGCATCATTACATTTAGTTGATTTAAGGATTAACTTACCGCCTATTAGGATCAGAAAGCCAATTTGATTAAGTGCAAGAAAGTCAAAGAAGTAAGTAAGCCCCGCGTGGTGGATTATAGCCCATTTCTCTCTCATAGAGAGGAGGCCTGTGTCCCAGCACTGGGAACATTATAGGCTGACTATGCTATGCTAAGTCAAAGGATCTTCTAGTGAAGTTAATATTTTAACTGGGATCTTGCCAGATTAACATGCTTAGCTTAGAATCACCAAAACAGTATCAAAACAGCCATTTCCACCAAAACTATTCAACTCACACTAAACATTGCAACTTTACAAGCAGACAACACAAAAAGGCGGTCCCAGACTGTGGTGTTGGCTTTCAGTTTGCTAGAGCACAAGTACAAGGAGTACAGCTACACAAAGAGTACAAGAAGTACAAGCACAAGACAGCACAAAGTTTCAGCACAGACTTCTTGTTTGAAAGGGAACTCGATCTGTGCGACATTGTGCAACTGTAACGACTGTCGTTATTTCTTTTTCAAAGCTATGAAGTTGCTTGAATTTGAATATAGTTGGTCTTTAATGGTTGTTAAAGGTAATTTTGTGGAAGAGTTAACTTTAAAATTCCTGCAAAGTAAGATCATCAAATCCTTTTTGTGTTGTTGTGATAAAAAATATATGTATCATCATTTCATGCGGAATTACTCATTTTAGACGAAGATACTCTTTCTTTACCCTACGTAAAGACGAAAGAGAAAGTACTGCGCCTAAAATGTTCTGTCTCTAATAGATTAACAGAGCGCTAAAGATCGGACAGCATGTTTTGATTTATGCATTGCTAGCTCATGGCCGCGGCTTCGCCCATGTTGATTTCGATAATTGTCCCACAGAATCATACTACCGCGATAAAAAGTATTCTATTTGTAAATTCAGGTTATAAACTAACTGCGTGCCAAATTTCATCCAAATCCGTTCCGTGTTTTTTGCGTGAAAGAGTTGCAAACATCCATCCATCCATCCTCACAAACTTTCGCATTTATAATGTTAGTAGGATTTAGGTGTAATCTACATACATACTCCTTGCTACGTCCATACATCTGGTCATACATGCACGCCGGTCTCATCTCGTGTATAATAGAATAAAATATGAAGCCCATACAAATAGAGCTTGTTTACCCAATTACCTTGATTGTAAATCTAAACTGCAATTAGTAATATTTATGAGATTATAGACCTGGCCTAATAAACTCTCACATGTTTTAAGAAAATAAAAATGGCTAGAATTTGTACCTTTGATACGGTAAGCTATACAAATAAAGGAAACATTACCGACCCAGGTCAGGTCAGGTCAATACAAATAAAGCAGCACTTTAAAATAAATTATTGTACATTATTATATTCCGTTTCGCATTAAAACGAAACAATTTTAACAGCTTTTGATAACTTCAAGGAAAACGGTAATAAAACAAATAATTCTTTAAACAAATTGCGAGAGGCGCTTGAAACCAGAAATTCCAACTTTATATAAGGTACAATCTTTATGCTAAGACCAATTTGATAATTAAAGAATGAAGAAGATAAAACTACAATTGTTCTATTGAAACATCATCTATTAAATACTAACGACATTGGAGCTACCAACGAAAATTCCGTACGATGAGTGATTTATTCGTAAAATGAGGATGAAAAGAAAGAGAACCTCTGGAACACATTAGGAACTATATTTGCAAGAAAAAGATGAACTCATTACCAACACACATACAGCAATAGATCAAAAGCAAGATAATCAACAACACGGTTGCCACCCAAAACCAATTTGCACTACAATAAAATAAATCATAGCAGAACGCTGAACAGTGCCAACCGAAACAGCCGGGATATACACATAAAAAAGTTTCCCAATCACACTTGCTTGTTTCCTACTACGTACGTAATGTTCCCTATTATACACTAGTCCTACATTCGCCGCTGTAATAGTCCGTGGAAACAAGTTCAGTGGGTAGATTTTCTCGAAATTACATTTGATTTATGGGAAAACATCAATGTTAGAAACTTCTTGTATTGTAAGCCTAATCGATTTTGTTTCTGGGCCAACGATGTTTTTGGAAGAATCGAGAAAGTATTTGGCCAATTGTAGTAAAGATGGGATTTGATTTGCGGCTCGTCTATAAATCTGGGAATAAGATTATTTTCTTGAGATTGATTTATTTTTGTGCTTAGTTAGGAACACACACAACAGAGAACGGCCAATCACTTTTCCCATCAGCACCAAAGAAAACACATTCAAATAATTTCTATTTTCATATCTAACTAAGCTTAAAGAAAACACCGTTTCAATTTCGTCTTCTAAAGTCAATTCAAGAAACCAATGACAGGCTTGATCGACTAAAGCTCAATCAACATCTAAAACACACAGAACCAGAAGGAAATGAAATTCGCCATTTCTGGTTATGACAGCAAAAGATTTAGGTATAATACTGCGTTCAAAAGCCGCGGTACATTAAAAATAAATAAGGGGGATACAGCGGCCAGACAACGATGTTTATTTAGCTTTTACTGTACTACTGTTTGCTAGTTCTGCTTGTGTCAGAAAGGTAAAGATTCATATTTTTTATAGTGCTATGAAAATATTTGCGGTGAAATAAAATGTGGAAATGTTTTTGCTGCTGCGGCGTTTTTGTGGACGGTCTGAGCTTGTTGAGACCTTGATATAAATGATGTAGGTTTTAGCCATCTTTCTTTTGGGCGCTTTTTTACGCCTGTTCAAAGAGCTCTAATCAAACAACTGAGTTTTTACACGGTATTCAAAGCGGCTGTGCAAATGATAGCTAGCCAACAAATGTTGGAACAGATAATATTATACGGAAAGTAGACCTTCATTTTGATAAAACCAGCTCTCGGAAAGGACAATCAAATCAAATAACAAAACAAAACAACGGACCCAAATACGAATAGTGATAAAGCTAACAAATTGCGAATTATGCTAAGGCAGCAAAAAACAATTTTTAAATCCACCCCGGAGGATCCGGCCTGGAAATACGGCCTACATATCCGAGGCTCAATTTGCATGGAGATGGCGCCAGAGCGACGGGCCTGGGGCTTCACACTGTCATAATCCGAAACTCGGCTAAACTGATTTAAATTTTCGCCATACAATGACTCCATGCTTTGGTAGCTGTTCATACAAAGTTACTGATGCTGCCCCCAAAGCTGTATTTGCTTTTATTGCAACGGATTAAGGACGCGAATGATTGGGCTTTGATTTTGCCAGCTTCGTTGAACGGTTATTGTTTATTAAGAATTGCTCCTTGGGAAGTTGGGAAGTATAAAAGGGGTCTGAATTTAAAATGTAATAATATTTACCGCTTGTTATTATAAAAAAAAAACACGAAATGCTTTTCGACGGATTGGTAGTAGAAAGAAAAAAATATATCATCTGTGTAAATTAATGTTTTAGTTTATAAAACATTACTAAAGTGAAAATGTAAAATTCAAAAAATAATTTCCAATAGAACAATTTGTGAACCAAATGCGTAATATCTCATTCGTAATTTAAATTTTCAAGTAACTAATATTTGCGTACCGAATTTGATTAAAGCCTTGTCCTAAATCCAAAACTATAAACTCAAAGAGAACCATTTACAATTAACATTACTACAAAGTTTACAATTTCACTAACATAAATTCGTATAATCCCCAACCCTTTCATATTTTAAGAACACTTTCACAAGCTAACATCAACTTTAATGTCGGTGTTAAAGAAAAAGTGTAAATAAACTTCTGACTCTGTGAAATGGATCTCTTGGAGTCCGCTTTGCTCGCTCTTGCTTTAATGAAGAGATTCACAGCTTTTGAGTTTCCAGCTAAGTATGCAAATTCTTTATATTCCGAGTTACGACTTTGTGGACTTCTTTTGTGTAAGATTATTTCGTTTATTTTAAGGGTTATCGCGATTAAGGTTACGTAACCCAAGAGTTATAATGAAAAACTTTTGCTTTTATGTATGACATTGTATTGTTTGTTTCTAATGCTTTATCTAACAATTTTGACACTGACTTTGATTTTAATTTTGTCCTTCAAGGACAAGTAGTTTTTCTATTTTCTCCTTCATAATCTTTATGCTTTCACCGAGAAAACTATTTCAGGTTTTCTTGTGTCTGCCATTTTTATTTTAAAGTTGCAATCGCCTAGACAGGATCCTATTAGTTTCTGTCGGCAAGGTTTTGTCATCTGTCTGGAAGGATTGCTTGCTCTGAGTATGGCATCTTGGGCTCTAGGTTTTGCTATTTTCTGCAAAACATTTGTTTAAATAAATTGTCGTCAAAGACAAAGCGGGTCTCAAGGGCTTGAGGAAAATATGAATTATTGTATCATTTATTTATTTTGCTGGCTAAGGGTTTAGTTGGTAGCAAAAATGTCGTCCCTAAATCCACGATATTTACAATATTCCTTTTAAACCATCCACATCAAGAATGTCAGTTTAATATCTAAAGTTATTCCGAAAATCCTTCGTGAAAGTTGAAGCAAATTCAGATTTTATATTCCACCACATTATTGCGGTAGTCAGACTCGAATACACTCGGCTGGGGTAGCGGATTTATATCATATATTTATTTCGCTCCGGCTGTAATGGCGCATTAATCTTGCGGTGCCTTTCGAATGGCATTTGACATTTTGCCTCTTCCCTAGGATTGAGATTTGTTGGTTATTTTGCGTGTTTGCTTATGTGTAGTGACCGTTATAGATAGAGGGGTTTTGAGTTCATCTTTTGTTTGGAATCTTTGGAATGTTAAAGGTGGAGCGTTATCAAATGGGGTCAGTAATCCTACTTCTTTGTTATTAACGTTGAGTAGAAACTCTTTTATATAAACCTGTTTTGTGATTTCGATATGCACTGGACTCGTTTTGTGGACATACCTGAAACAAACGAAGAGAATGGTTAGTATAATATAGTAAGCATAATCTTGATTACAATAACTAGTAAATAATTAAGTAGTTGAAAGTAACTGCGAACCAAACGTACTGATTCATAAACTACCCAATGTTAAACATTAGAGATAAGAACCTCCACCATATAAAAGGGCATTGCTAGTGCATTATCATACACCAACAGTTGAAGGCTACCATGCTATATCGCATCAAATTTACGAGCATAAGCAGCCAATATAACAAATATAGCACGCCATGCTCGCGTTATATTCGAATTTATGAAAAGCTAGACAGACGTGTGTGACGGGGCATAAAATCAAAACCATTGGTTATAGTTTTTATAGGCTATTTAATCTGTGGTAAACAAATATTTGTGGTACTTTTAGTTGGTGTTGGTGTGTGGAAACCAATAAACATTTTGTGTTTACGCTGTTTCAATTGGTTTTTAGTTTTAGTGTATTTGTGTTGGAATTTTCGTGATTTACTTTATGTAAATAGTAAAGTCATTGCATTGGGATATTACATTCATAACGCTTTGAACAATTTATTTATGCCTTAGGGACCTCGCACACTACGCGGCTACGGCCACGACTTTTGGTCAGACCGACCGCTATCTTTAACAAAATTGGGGGCCTAAACTGGCCGTTTTAGAAGAATCATAACAGGATAATAATATGAATTACGTTAAACATCTTGAAATGGTCACAGACGCAGTAAATGTTTTTACGAATTGTAACGTCGTCTACTTTCCTATTATGATTCTGCAAAAACGGCAATTTTAGACCTCCTGGTGGGAACCCTAACCGTGTGACCAAATTTTCATCCTGGTCGGAGCTTCGACGCGAGGTCCCAAAATCAGCTATCAGGTTGATTTTCGGAAAATGAAAATGATTTAAGAGAAGATACAAATGAAACTGTTTATTGTGCATAGTGAAATAAATGAATAAATACAGCCACAGACACTCCCATAAACGTTGACGAGGCAGTAGGAGTATGCAAGGATCGTATCAGTTGGCGTTCTGTAGTTTCTGTCTACCCCCATGGGAAAAAGGCATGAGTTTATGTATGTTATGAAACAGACGGGTATATAATTTACACAACATAACATCAAGCTTGTAATCCCCAAAAGGTTAGGCAGAGGTGTCCCTAATAGTACACCCACATTTCGCCAGTTATGTTTTAAGTCCCATTTAATATCGGGCGAGCCTATTGGCATCAACCGGGCGCAAATCCAGACTCCGTGACTGCTACTGAGAAATTCCTGATGGAACAACCCAATAACACTTTACCCGACACGCAAATCGACCAGGACCTTATGCTCAGCAGTTGCGTCTGAGACCACTAGACCAACGAAGCAGTCAGTACTTTAATTTTGTTTAATATAACTCCATGGTACATGGTTAAACACACTGTTACGTGCATGTCTGCATCCTGTTAAATATTGTACGTTCAATAAGAAGAACAACCCATTAGAGACCAGTACAGTGCTAATCACCAAAGCAAAGACCGTCGACCAAATCTGATAAATCAATGGCTCGACGAACAAATCAACCAATTACCATCATTTACGCAGTAACGTTAATTTTCCCGTTTTCAAACTTCATTAAGTAAAAGTTAATTTAAAATGGTGATTCTTTGACATGTAAATTGGAGGGAAAGCGCTAATTGGTTCAGTCGTCGACACCTGAATTGTCAGGCATTTAGCAAACTCAGTTTGAGCGTAGTATCAACGTATGGTCGCGCCCGGTCCGGTTTAAACCTGATTTCGGCGGCTATATCCAGTTATATCCAGTTTCGTTAGTTCGCTTTGACACTTGATTTTGAAAAGGACGCTGATTGACGTGTGAATATCCTTTTTGAGTAATGGATATTTGGCTTTTAGGATACTTATACGTCAATGATGGCGTGATTGGCAGATTAAAATATACATAGTGAAACTGTCATGTTGGATGCTGTTTTATTGCGCAATTGTTGTAAATATAAAAAACTGAGTCAAGCTTTAAAACGAATTGCTATACTTGACAATTTAAATGCAATACAAATTCCCGTGTGTTTTACGGATCTCAGGATGCAGTTAAATCATCGTCTGCCTAGCCTTTTCCCAACTAAGTTGGGGTTGGCTTTCAGTCAATCTAAATACCAGTATTTTACTTGGAGTGACTGCCTATCTGACCTCCATAAACCCTTGTTAAAAATGGTTGTCAGACTAACGGGCCAGTGACTTCTTGTAACAACTGTCAAATACCTACAAATGCAGCCGGGACCAACGGCTTATCGTCCTTTTCGAGGCACAGACGATAATCAGTAAGTAATGGATGGTCTTCCATCCAAAGACCATCCTAGGCAAGCGCGGTTTGAAAATCGACCCTGGCGGCTGTTATTATTTAAAGTACCAAATAATGTTTAAGTTAGACAAGAGAGTAAATAATAAACCTAAAACATAGTGAAATTAAAAGCCATATTCCAGATCAGATTCCACAAACAAACAAAACCCGGATTGAATCAAACTACTCACAACAAAAATCTAAAACTTCAAAGATGATTTACGAGCTACAGGGTGAATGGAAATAAGTGTTACATTTCATACAATAGCCACCACGGACATATTTCATTTTGATGTTTAGAACCTCAAAAAGACAATATTCCAAAAGGTTCACCGACATGAGACACAAATCCTAACTACAACATGCTAGCTGAATGAAAATTGTGGAATTTTATAAAAATGAACACATGGCTTAGAATCAGTGAAGCAATCAGCGATAACGTGGATGAGAAAGTTAAAAATTTATTGGACTGACGGAAGCTAAAAGCCGAAAAGATTATGTCAGTTCTGTTGAAAGTCGGTACAGAAATGCGAAATCCTTTGAAAGCTCCTAAAGGACCAGAATCACCAATCACCAAACCAATTTCGTGATCATTAAGCTTACTAGTCTATCAGTAGTAATATAGCATATATAATAGCATCAGAAAAGTGGCGGCACTTGGAGGAGATCTGTCCAGCTGTGATGATGTCAAAACTATTGGACGAACTAGATTTTCTGTTTCTTTACCTTTTATGTTGAAACAAACAGTAGCTATTGGCTTAACGCATATCGAATGACTGCGAAGCCACTTAAAAGTGCCCGTAAAATATTTAATCTGTTAAGTTGGTCATAAATATTCCGGCATAAAATCGGAGAAGGGTCTAAGTTCGGCTTTTGTTTTTCTTTTTCTAATGGAAGATTGGAATAGGATACCGAAGCCGTATTTTTGGGAGTGTTAAGTGATTTTTTCGGAGTTCAGGATTGAGGACTAAATACTGCTATTTTAAAGTTATCCTATTCTAGAGTAGATGCTAATCTAGCCGTATTTAGGGAAAATAAATGGAAGTCAATCAACTGGGTGTAGGTAGTCTGTTCAAAACCTAAGAGTATAATACCTAGCTTTGACAATGAACCATTATTTACTTATTTATTAAAACTTCATGCACAGGTTAACAATTTTACAAAGGCGGACTTAATACCTCAATCTAGTAGCTTTCAGACAATTATCATTATGAAAAAGTAGTATCTACATACTTACAAACATACATAAACTCATACATTTTTATCATGGGGGTAGGCAGAAACTACACTTCTTTATCTTCTGTTGAATTTGGATTAACTAAAATTCATTATTTACCTTGATGACTAATAATATTAAAGTGCTACGGAGCTCCTCGATCAGCTCATTCATATAAAAATTAAAAAAACGAGGGGACGAAAGCCCCCTTGCCTCACCCCGCAATCAAACTTGTACTCATCCGAGAATGTGCCTGCCCATCTTACTTGATTCTTCTGCTTATCATACCAATACATCAGTACAGACACTATTTCCCTGGTTACACTGGTACCCTGAAGCTTTACCCATAACTTATAGTAGGACACTAGGTCAAACGCTTTAGATAAGTCCAAAAACAGGCATAGATTGGAGTTTTCTAAGCTGTTTAGTACTGGAACGTCTGTTTAAGCGACAGAATAGCACTTTCTGTTGAGAGGCCAGGTCTAAACCCAGACTGTGCATCGTTCAGTTTCTGATGAAAAGCTGCAGCATATCTACATAAGCTAATCAATTAACACACGCAATATCCAACAGAAACATCAAAATAAACTCCACTCTCATCCAAATATATTCCAAAAATCAATAGTGTTTTATTTTAAGCTCTCTCAACGTGAGCTAAAGCTACTGTTATTTAGACTGACATTCTCAGTATTTAACTAAGCTTCGGATTACCACGTCAATTCTACCTATTACGCAAAACTGACCTCGATCTACCAACCAAATTATGAAGCGGGAACGAGACACATAGATCTAAAGCTCTCCATATTAAGTGGAGTGACAGGGATGGTAATACTTTTGTTCCCTTCATCGTTAACTGGATTCTACTGTTCTGGGAAAACTATTTGTGACGGAAAGTCCTAGTTTAGCGTCAAAGCAATTTGCATGCGTAATTTTCTGTTAGCTATCTAATTTATGTGTCGTTTTAATCCGACTCGAGTTATTAGTTGGTGTCTGTTTATGAGTGCAATACGGATGATGTTGGATCGTTAATCGAGTACTTTCTCAGTTAAATCAATATCTGTTTCAGGCTTAACACTGATGTAATGTAACATGATGAAGATGATGTGATGGGTGTACTCTTAGGTACGCCTCTGCCTAATCTTTTGTGGATTACAGGTGTGCTGTTATGTTATGGGTTATGATGTCACAATTGATGATACTGAATGGCTTTGTCCAATAGTGGATTTAAGCTATATAATGTGTAACCGGACCCTTCACAAAGCCGTCAACCAAGCATTCTGCACGAAACTATGTAAACAGTACGCAAAAAATATTGCTGGGAAACGCGTGATGAAAAATTACGTTTTACTGTAGGATTCAATGTAACGCACTCAAAACTTTGCGCTGAACATTGGGATGCATTGAATAAAACAAGGAATTGTGTGATATGCCTAGTAAAGTATGAACCCAAAGACAGATCATGACAGAATAATTAAAATACTCCACTATTGGGCCCCAAAAGCAAACTGTTGAAATTGATAAACAGGCAAACAAAGCTAAATATTTGGTCCTAAAACAGACAACTAATGATGGTTAGCTTGTTTAAATATTTCTGTAGCCAAACAAGCTAAAATAAAATCAAAAAGATCTACACAGTAATCTTCCTTTCTAGCAAAATTAGACAAAGAATAAAACAAAGCATTCAAATGTTAAAAACAAATGACTCCTGCTGTAAGACCTTTTGTTTCACGAATAGATGACACGGCTCGACAAAAATAATTGCCATCGTTAAATAGTATTAAATGAAGAGGATTTTATTGAGTAACTCCCTCTGAAGAGGGTCGTTGTTTGTCGAGGTACAGGAGGAGAAATGTCTAGTTTTAAATGGAGCCGTTTTGCTTCTTTTTTTAAAGACAGGAGCTTATACAAATACACCTTGAATTTTGTAATTAGTTCTTTATTAATTCGCGCTTTGTTAGAAACTACCTAGGTTAACTGTCTGACAGCACTATTGTCTGTCTTTACTCATTTATTTGATGCCAAGTGCTGAGCAACGGGGTCCTGAAGTGGAGACCGCGTATCGTCAAGCCCAGTGTGTGACGTCTCTTAGCAAAAATGATGGAAGACTTTAAAAAGCTGCTGCGTCGGAATGGATGCGGAGGACTGAAGACCTGTTGTTCCGCAGCTTGGGAGAGGTCTCATCAGGTGGAGTTCGATAAGCTGAGTTGAACCCTTTCGCTGCCCAGCACCCAGCGTAATATGGGCATTGGACTCATATGCTGGGTGCTGGACACTGAAAAGGAACCCAGATGTTTCTTCGATATTTTTTTTTAATACTTATAGATCAGTCATTTTTATTTTTTTATAAAAATAAGCGTTATAGATAAGTCTCAAAAGCATGATTTTCAATTTCCTGTGCCGACCCCGAATAAAAATGTATTCGGGGTATCTCAAAGGATTAGGGCAGGAGAATAGTGATGATAAAAAAACAGGTGAAATGTCAAAATCAATATTATTGATACAAAAATCGGGTAAACAAATACAATTATTATTATAACTACAAACTCAAACGTCTTAATCAAAGCACAAATTGAAACCATTCACCCCACGATAAAGGTGGTCACACATGAACGGTAAACAATTTTTCAATAATCGTTGTCTAGACGGTGTAATGTGCGGGCGACGGTGGCGACACCTAACGGCTAAACAACTACCATTATCATTACGATACGAGCGTGATGAGTTTCATTAAGACCTGCAGCGAGAATTTCTCAATTGACAGAAAATTAAAAGGACGGGTGGTCTAGAACTAATTGGATTTGATGAAAAAGGGTGTTGGCTGTAGAACGACTGGATTTTTC
Organism: Noctua pronuba; assembly: GCA_905220335.1. NCBI lineage: Eukaryota > Metazoa > Arthropoda > Insecta > Lepidoptera > Noctuidae > Noctua > Noctua pronuba. The sequence continues at coordinate 2,827,444 of LR999901.1, read as the reverse complement.
TGAATAAGGAAGATTTTTTGTCAAAAGGAACTTGATTAGAACAAGGAAGGGCAGTAATAGTGGAAAATGTACTAAAACCAAAGAGATTTAAAGTGGACATTGGGAATGTTTTCATACAAAAATTTTAATCCCGAAAATTTTCGTTGCGACACACGAATGCAATGACAAAATCTAAAAATAGCATAAATATGACAAGCAGGCGTATGACACTAGACATACCGATTTGTTACTCAATAGTAACAAATATTGGATTACGATTTTTTGAACTTGACAAGACGATTTATCGTTTAGACAGTTTCTGTTGCCTATTTACAAACCCAGTGTCTCAATTAACTCTAGATTACAACTGGTTATTTCTCCACAAATTCTCACTCTATTATAAATAATAATAGTACAACGTAACGATGATGTATCGTGTCATAGATTTTCAACGCACCTATTATTTGGACAGCGTTATTGATATCGTCACGCGACCGTGGGAGGGGGGCATAATGGCTTAAATTAAGAGCTATGGTTGGTTCGGTTAATCAACATTTTAAACTTCGTATTCGTTGTGGTATGGGCTTGTGATGCGGAGGAATGAGGAAAATGTCGTGAGGAAAGTTTTGAGTGTGGATGGGTATATGATTAGAGGAAGGAGGAAGACCAAAGAAACGATGGATGGACTGTGTAAAGAATGATATGGCAAGAAAGGAGGTGTCTCATGAGATGACGAGTAATAGAGAAGTATGGAAGAAGAAGACATGCTGCGCCGACTCCAAATGAATTGGGATAAGGGCAGGAGAATGATGATTTACTTCTGTTTAAAATTAAGTATGGTTCTTGTCCCAAAAATTCGAAGATATTTGACTTCTACTACTAGTTCGTTTGTTGTAGCATTTTTGTAGTACATAATGGATGTTGTTATAGTCTTTTCATTAAAAGTGCTAGTTTTTGGATTAACCCATCTAACAATGAAAGCTAAGTTCTTAACCGGATCCGAAGATATTTAACTTAATTAAATTAAACCAACAATTAATCATGGAAACCAACGTGCCTGAGAGATATTTTTCGACTGCATATGAAGCCAAGTCAGAGGCCCATGGGCGGCATAAAAACTCTGACACCAGCTTAGGCCCTAACCAAACGATAAAGAAGAAGATTAGATTAATAAGTAGTTTAACCAAAAGATTTATTTATCTTAAATATTTAAAAACTTAGGCAACTGTCACACAAAACTCCTAACACACTGTCCAAGGAAGACTTAGGTACTTAACTTGCATGAAAATTACTTACATTTTTCACAAAAATCCAGCCATATTACTTTTTTCAAGGAACTGCATGAAATTTTAAATGGTATGGTGTTCTAATAAACGTTATAATTAACATAGTATATCAGTCCCCGACAGTTATGGGTTCTAGGGGTTTCCAAAAACCATTAACTTTTGACTCGCTGTATCTACCATCTAAATTAGGTGGTACTAATGTTCTGGGAACACGATGTTTTCGGTGATTTTTGATTATAATGGTGATTAATGAACAGGTAGTGGAATTCTGATGCAAGTGATCCTTGATTTAGGTGTCTTGTATAAAATATTGTTAATCAATTGGCTCTTGCTTTGAGAAAGTTTAAAATATATTTTAACTAATATAAAAAACAACAGCTAACTTAACTGTTATTAAAGTAAAAAAAAATATGATCATTAAAGTAAGTAATACATCGTTATTTTGATATTATACTTTCACACTTTTATATCAATCTTGTCCCTCTAGTCTATTTTGAACACAAAATCACATTCTCAATTAATTTGAGATTAAAAGTCCCATTTAATAAAATGTGCAACACGAAAACACGCAAACAATATCGAAAAAAGAAAATTCTCGTTAACCCTTTACACGCCGCGTGACGGTCTATGTCGACGGCACAAGTTTTCGACAGTTGCAAATTAAAATGGCGGCCGGCCGTGCGTGATCGCTCCAACCGAGCTCACCGCGTAATCTCTTGCGGCGACGTGACTCGAATGTCGCGTAACATTTCACCTTTGTCTTGCCCAAAAATTGAGAAAATGTTTGGTGTTTGCGAATCTTGCCAGATGCTCTTAAAGGATTGGTATTTGAAAGCTGCATTTCAAGTATTCTGGGTCAGTATTAAATAATATTTTTACATCAAAGGTCCAATTTTGTAGAATGGTGCTAAGTTATGAATTTATGATTCTTGATTATGATCCCTTTGTTAGCTATAACTCGAGCGAGACCAATAAAAGAGTATCAGACGGACCGAAATGTTTAGAAATGTCAACTATTTATTGTTGGTGTATACGTCCTGCCAATATTTATAAGTTTCTTGTCTAACTCAGTATCAATATGATGTATAGTTATATGTTATTTATTTCTCTAACGTACAGTTCAAAACTGTTTCGCTAACATTATCCAAAATTCAGCCCCAACTAGCCTTTAAAGTTTAACCCTCTCGCCATAACAAGCTACACCAAACATTGTCAATATTTACCGGAGCACTAGTTCGCCTGACTTCTATTAAAGCCCGAAGGGATTCCATAATGGTAACTAAGGTAATCCTAGGTCTGAGATCGTGAGCGCCCCGAGACAGACGGTCGGACAGACAGACAGCTTAGCTACAACTATAGACTTAGATTAAAAGGGTTAGAGCGAAAGGTGGAAATGTAGAATTACAAGATGTCTGGAGCAAATAATGATTGCAGAATTTAGTGTCTCCTGAGAGAATGTTCTCCTTGTTGTTTTATTACTTGCAAGTTGTAATGGAGGTTTATTCATCTAACAGCGAATTCAAATCAGTAGACTGTTTTAGTTCAGTAATAAAATCTTAATCGAAGCAGCAATTAAAGTTTATTGGAATGTGATTGCAGTACATGAGGTATTTTCTTAATTAGAACTCTTTTATGGACCATTCGCAGTATCTATTACAGTAAAACACCTTAAACAATAAATACATGATGATTTCCTTCCTTATATGGATATTTACAATCAAAAACTGTTGAAAAATATAACCATGAAATCGATTCCACCAAGCCGTAACACCAGAAGCTTACGACCAACCAATAAACCCTAAAATTAGCTTAACACTAAACGAATACTTAAAACCGAATAAAACTGGTTTAAACCGCAATAATGTGGCCAAACAATCAATTTTCCGGCTCAGTTCATCTTAGTGTACGAACACTGCAAACAATAGGAGCAGCCTTAAACCGGCAGAGAAGTGTTATTTACTCGATGGAATCACGGCACTTGGTCGCCGCGACCAGAATACCAAGTGGTGTACGGTTACAGGAGGGTTAACAGAAAGCGAGGGAAAATACCCGATATTATTGTTTTTTGATCGTGCTCTTTTTGTTTTTTTTTTGTGTTTTAAGGTGTTGTGTTACGGTCAATGTTTGTGTTGTAATCGGATTTTGGGATGTTCGTCAGGAAAAATGGGAAAAAATTGGTCAATTTTTCGGTCTTAATTTTTCGTCCTCTATTTCATTTTTATTCCCTTATTTGAACTGAGGTTTATGGTTGCTGCTTTGATTAAAATCATCATGTGTCCATGTATTAGTTTCTTCATTAGTGACATATCACTACCGAAAAAATACGACCGCAGCTCTCAAAATAATATAAATTTCAACGTTGCAGAATCGCGTTATCCATTTTGTTACATGTAACTCTGCTCGTTTCCACCAACAATTACACGAACAAAGCTAATCCCTTTAACAGCGAATTTTTATAAAAAACAAAAGAATATGACAAGCGTCCGACATTTTTCTCTTTACCATTCTGACGTTGTAACAGAATGACAAAAGTTGCGCGGCGCGGACAAAACGTCGCACACGACAATGCACTCACACTGCATGGTCTGTCAAACACAATTAGCGCTAAATTCGCTTAACGATGGCGCGTCGCAGTTGCAGGGTTGGGGCCAATTTGCAGAGTACGCTTGTTAGGCGTACTGGCGTCGCGACGTTGTTGGATTTTCAGTGGAAAGTAGTGGAAACTATTCGTTGCAGAGTGGAATATTAGTTAGGATGACTTTTTAGTTATGACTGGAAAGTGTTATTATAATTTATTTTAATATCTGGACTTAATAATGTCGCCATGCTGGAAATTTCTTTATTTTCCACAGTACAGAATAATTTAATTTACTCGCATGTGAGAGACCCACGATCTTTCTAAGAGGTGGGAACAGGAAATGTCGACACCATCTAGTTTTTTAAAAGCATGACGTGTGCAAAAGTGTCTCCGATATTTTCAGAATAGATAATAAAATTTCATTAGAAAAAAAAATTAATAACATTAACTCTAGAAACGGGATAATTACCATGTTTACTGTTTGTGTTGAGTTCCCGATATTTCGGCGCTATTGCAAGCACCAAGATCACGGATAAACTGAAGTTACAAAAACAGTAAAAATGGTAAATACCTCGTTTCTAGAGTTAATTATAATGTTAGTGACCACGACAGTTTAAAAACTTATAAAAAAAAGTTGTTCTTAAAGTCGATTTTTCTATCTACTCAAGCTATATTCAAAGCCAGCAACAACATACTCGTACATTTCTCCCATTTACGTCAGTATTGAAAGCTGTCTATTACATTTTTAACAGTATATCTTGTATCAAGTAAAGGTAACACTAAACTGTAGGCTAAGTTCGGTACGTCTTGGCGTTGCAGGCAATTTGCAAAGTGCGCTGTTCCGACGTGTGATATGACTTGAGAGTGAAGCAACACGTTTGTTGCTTACCGCAAAATGCAGTTAGGAACTTAGTTTTCAAGACAATATATGTTTTCACACCATGAAATGTTCTAGAACATTAGGAATTTGAGTTTGTACATGCTATAACTCACGCTTTTTCCAATGAGGTTAAGCAGAAACTATAGAACGTCACCTGTTACGATCCTTACAAAATCTTTTGACTTCGTCCACGTATCTAGTCATACAGCACGATGGTTGCGAGTAGGGGAACATCACCAATAAGGTGCAATAAGTTGCTATATTATTGTAATTAGTATGTATGTTTGTTATTTCATGTGGAATAAAGAATATGAAAATAAGAATAAGGCCAGTGATGTCCTTGTAGCGGCACTACAAAAAGTACTACAGCGCCATCTATGCCTCAAATGAAGAATTGACATTAAATTCCTAAATGGCGATATTGAAATACTCCAAGACTTCAGACCATAAAGAAAAACCCGACAACAACTGTCGAGTAGCAGCCCACCAGACATTACACCCGTCTGGTCGGAGGATCCTCCGTTTTCTATGAGGGATGAAGAACTGTACACCCAGTTCTTCATACCAATGTATCCTTCCTGTATTTTAGTTCTAAAAAAGTGACAACTGTTATAAGAAATCCATTCAAAATATGGTCGTAAGTGTTCGGACAAGCTTATTCACAAATCCACTGCTAATAAATGTTTTTATACAAGTGTGTTTTTTGTCAAATCTAACAGTTGAGCTTCTTAATTATAAAATTAATGCTCAGTTCATTAAATCTGAGACTGAGTTGGTTTAAGCACGAATGTGGATTTCATGTTAGACTCCCCAAAGAAAATGAACAAGGTAAGATTCAAATTAAAAATCAAAATCTGCTTGTTAACAAGGGCGCTAATTTTCTTCCTGGAACACGAAGGGTTAATATTAATGAGCTACATGCTTCTAATGCGTACGGCAAACATTTGTTCAAATCTGCAGCACCATCTTAACGAGACCCCTTTCAATGTTATTGTCAAAATTATTTGGTGGGAGGTAAGTAAATGGGATATTTTTCACAAAGTTACAATTAAACATGTCTTTTTATGATATCTCAACAATCTTTAGTAAAACATAACTATACTTTACCCGACCCATGTATTTTAACAACAACAACAAAATCCATTTATTTTCAGGCTATTTTGGTTCAAAGATATAAAATACTAAAGCATTTTACGTATTTTTGGTATCTAATGATGTATGTTTCTCTACCATCTTTGACCTGAAATGTTCCATTTATTCGTAAAATCTAATAAAGACATGACACTTAGTTGCATATTGCGCCTATGCAAGCCTTTGGAAGTTACATACTCAGCACTTAAACATGCTGGGAACCAAAAAGAGGTCAATACTTTTGTAATCAAAGAGGGATATTTATAAAAGTTTGAGTAATTATGTAGACTGTTTCTGACTATTATTTAACCGGAGTAGGTACGCGAAATCCACATATACAAGGTGTAAACGGACCCTAAAGTGTTACGCATTGAAAAATTGTGCTCATGGATGCATTGAATAGTGCAGTGGTCATGGAGGTATTTAAAGTAAAGTTATAACATTAAAAACTTTTTTTTTTTTAACTTGTGAAAAAATTGGAACCCAGGCATGGTCTAGAACAAAAAAAATGATCGCAATGTCGAGCAGAACAAGTGCCTTTCGGCGCTGTTAAGGTTATTTTTACACCCATTATAATGTTTTACGTAAAAGAGAATTCTCGGCGCTCCTAACCCTCTGGTGGATACCATAAGATATGTACCATTCCTATTGTTTCTAAGCAAACAGCTCATGATTGACTGAGGACGCTAGTTAGGATCTGTGTGCATTTGATTACAATTTCTGACTATATTAGCCGTGTTTGCCGACTGATTAGCTTGTTTATATGTATTGTATTGTATTGTTAGTGAGGATATTATTGTTGGTGAAGGGTTATCTAGCTCTGTGTTAGGCTTCAAGTTGATGATTGTTTACTATGTGGTATAGCTAAATTGCTTAATTACTCGTAGGACAATATACGTGAATTATTTGACATTTGCAATAGTTTTTAAATGATTTTAAATGGTTACCACCTAATTATTTAATAAGCGGTTGTATTTCTTTAACTGAGTTAGCATGTACTAACCTATTTGAGTTTTTCATTTTGAAAAACCAAACCTATTGCATAAAAAGAAAACATATCCATACTAATATTATAAATGCGAAAGTAACTCTGTTTGTTTGTTTGATTGGTACCTTTTAACGACTAAACGGCTGATCGGATCGTAATGAAATTGGGCGAGGAAATAGATTATATCCTGGAGAAGGACATAGGCTACCTTTTTTTTCTTCACTCATACTCATCAAAATTACCACGCGAACAAAGTCACGGCCAACAGCTTGTTTAGTATAAAGTTGTATCGTCAGAAATATATGGCTCGTAGGTTTATGTAGTAAAAACAAACAAAAATATTATTAGGTAAGCACATTCCTCCCATTTATTACACACATCCGTTGCGCTTTACTTTACCATATAAAAATAAAAACCTCATAAAAAAATCTCCAATTCAATATATTCAAAATAAATTGGTGCGGGTTCCGTAGTTAGCTATAAAGCGCCACCTAACATAATGAAATCGTATATCTTTCACTGCGTAATTCAATTATACGAAGCAATCACACTCGCCCACTGTATAACAGGTGCGTTTTATACTGCCGCCAAAGGAACCCTAGTGCTGTACTTGGGTTGTGGTGCAAGGGAGAGAAGATAGAGGGAACATTGTGATTGGTTAATTACACATAGTTTTTTTGGTAGGTGTGTTAACTAAGATGTACACTTACATAACATAACATCACTCCTGTAATCCCCAAAGGGTTAGGGCAGGCCCTAAACCTAGACCTTCCTAATAGTACACCCACATTTCACATGTTTAAGTCCCATGTAATAGGGGGCGAGCCATCAACCGGGCACAAACCCAGACTCCGTGGCTGCTACTGAGAAATTCCTAATATAAAAACCTAGTAACAATTGGCCCGACCCGGGAATCGAACCTCATGCTCACCAGTCGCAATTGCGACAACTAGACCAGGGAGGCAGTCGAGTAAGATGTACACATCTTTGTATTCTATTGTCATGTAATGCATTGAGTATTACATGACAGTAGAAGATGTTAGCTATGTCATTTGATGATTTGAGACATAAAGGAAACTTGTTCAGATGATATAAGGGTGTATAAAAAGACCCTTAACGAAGCCGAAAGACACTAGTTTTCCCCGTCATTGCGATCATTTTTTTGTTCTGGACCATACCTGGGAACCTTCTAGTTACGGAGATATTGGAGGTCAAAGTTCCAATTTTTTCACAAGTTTAAAAAAAAAAAACCACTTTTTATGGTTTTAACTTTACTTTAATTAGCTCCATGACCCGTTTACTATTCAAAGCATCCATCAGAACTAAGTTTTGAGTGCGTAACATTGAGTTTTACCGTAAAACGTGATTTTTCACCCAAAAAAAAGTCCAAAAGTTTCCCAGCAATAGTTTTTGCCTAGTTACTGAGTTTGATGTACAGAATGCTTGGTTGACGGCTTTGTGAAGGGTCTGTTTATACCCTGTATTAGATGTATGAGGAACAGGGTGGTACGTTTCTTACCCTCTATAGAATAGGGAGGATCCTACGACCAGACGGGAGTTGTGTCTGGTGGGATTCAGCCCCATTGGTGTTGTCAGACTGTTTTGAGGAGTCCTAATCTCGCGGATCTCTAAAAGATGCAGTATTTTTACGTGACATGATATTTAGATCGTAGTAGATGTCGCTACATGCCCATTTCTTCTCTTGCAACTAGCCATCTCTTTTCATCTCAATTTTTATCAACAACAAATCAAAAGTTACCATAAGAAGTTATCAAAATCTCACTCCCATTCACAGCCCACACGTCTTAACTCTCGTCCCTCATACCACGCACTAGAAGCATCCATAAATCGCGGAACCCTCCGGTCTTCACCGCGGCCATTAACACGCCCGACTTAGACTTTATACCGCCAAGAATAGAGTAAACAAAACTGGCTGGTAACGCGACACCATGTTTCGGGTGACGAAGTGATTTTTGGAAATGAAGAAGTCTTTCTTTATCGTGTGGTTAGTGCCTAACCTGGTGCCAGAGTTTTATGTTTATTGTATTTTTTTGTCATTTTGTATGATGCACGTCATGTCCCTGCGATAAATCAATATTTTTTCTTTCTATCTTTCTATTCGTTGATATGTGCTGACTCCAGTTATTAGAAGTTCGTTACTTGCATCAGTCCATTATGTTTCTGGTGGGATGTTATTGATACTTAAAAGAATGAACTTATCCTTCTTATTTTGTATCAATGGTACGTCTTGTCAAATTACTTGGGCTTAGTAGGTCGCCATTGGCGTGACCACCTACGCCCAGATGGCCACGCCAATCGCGGCTTCATTGGTGGAAATATATGTTTTTAGATCGGTTTTTGTTTATCTTTAAGAGATATGTTATAGGTAGAAGTGATAGGTAGACTGGTAGAAAATCCCCAAGGCATTAAGTCCGCCTTTGTACATTTTTTACTTGTGCATAAAGTTTAAATAAAAAATTTTAGAAATATGTTTGGTAACCCATTCAAAATCTCCTAAGTGAATAGCGATCTAATTTGGAAATCTGAACAAAATTAAAACAACTTTCCAGATATTATGAGGCGGGGAAGTAACAGATCAATCATTGAAATAGAGTCAAGAATCCTGCTCCTGAAAACCAGATATTTGATAGAGGATTTAAAAGCCTTACAGCTTAAACACAGCCACACCTGCTTACCCTACATCCCCCCATCCAAAAAAACAACAACCAACACATAACCTTACCTCATACAGCAATAACTCGTGTTCCCAACAGAACTGTTCCACAAAATCACTGAGTAAAAAAACAAGAACACATCGTTGTTCCCTGACGCACCTGATGCCCTATTTATGGTGAGGGTCCAGTGATGGAGGGGTTCTAGAGCAGTTGACACCTGCTTCTGGGATGTTGCCGTTGTTTTAATTCGCTATAAACAATAGGGGAGATGTGTGGAGGTATATGATAGATGTTTGAGGGCATGGAGGTAGATTGTAAAAGAGCTGTGTAACACTTTTGGCGTGCTCTATATGCTGTAGTTTTCTTGTTAATGTGCTCGGGTAAGCATATATATTTTGATATACTTATTCTTTATCTTATGGTAGACTCAGCCACGAATTTACAGTTAAACTGTGAATATTGGTGTAATTTTACTCAGGGTTTATTTATAAGACGATTAGTTGTTTTTTTTTTCTTCTTCGTTCTTAGTTAAACGATACGGAAGTCTAAGGTTAGAACAGATGTAAATATGCATACAGATACATGGTTTTTTTGGCAATTTGTTCCGTACATTTTGTGATTGTCGTAAAATGTACGGAAAAATGAGGCAAAACTAAATCCGTGATAAAATGGTTAAATGCAATTCGTCACGCTAGTAAAAATTGTCGATGGCTATCGCTTACAAATAGTTCACCATCATCGTTAGCGAAATGCAATATGTACGCTGCCATATTTTTTTACATCTCCCAAATCGGCACGACCGTACCTAGAGTAATCATCATCCCAGATATTTCCCAACGTTTGTCAAATCCGTATCGACCAGATGCGTCTGAACAACAAATCCGATGGCGTGCCGAGGGAAATCTTATCGCACGACGGATAGTTACGTACGCGATGATACGAGAAAAAAGAAAAAGATTTTTGCTGATTCCGAAATATTTGCTGCTTCTTAAACATAGTAGGTTTGGTAAAAAATATAGGATTTTGTTGCGATTTCTTAAAAAAATATTTACATCTATTTAATACGCTATGCAATATTACAGTCACGAGTTGTATCATCATCTGTCGAGCCTTTTCCCACCTATGTTGGGGTCGGGTTCCAGTCTAATCGGTTGCAGCTGAATACCAGTATTTTACATGGAGCGACCGCCTATCTGAACTCCACAAACCAGTTAGTACTGGGGTTCTCCTCTTGTTAAGACTGGTTTTTAGTCTGACAACCAGTATTACCAAGGGGAACCACTGACTACCTGTAACGACTGTCGGGTACCGGGACCGACGGCTTAACGTACTTTTCGAGGCCCGGAGGAAACTCGGTATGTAATGCGAGGTCACCCACCACGGACCAACCGAGGCAAGCGCAGCTTAACCTGAAAATCGACTCCAGCGGCTGTTATTATTAAGCCATGAGCTCCTCATTAGAATGACTTTGGAGAAAGCATCTTTTATATGTCCTAGTGGACCTCAAAAGCCTTGTAATTAATTTCAAAGAAACTCAAAGACAGCCACAATTGACACATGATTCTCATTAAAAACGGCCCAAGAAAGAAACTCAAAAACCTCACAACCTAAAGGTGTATGAAGACATCTCACCACTCGACTCTTGCCAACAAAAGATGGACAGAACAATGGTATCGACCGCCATCTTGAAACCTTCGCTTGGAGTTTAATATAGTGTTCGCGTCTATTGTTCCAGAAATGCTGTGAAGCAATAAAAAGATGGAGGTTTGGTATGTAGGAAGGAAGAGCAGCGGTGTGATTGGAAAAAGGACATTTTATGAAATATGTTGGAAATGTGTGCAGTTTCTAGGGGTTTCTTGTTTCTTGTCTTTTGTATTGAGGTTTTGCTATTGTCTGTATGATATGTTCTTTGGTCTATTTATTTCTTGCTGTATTTAAAACTTATAATTTTACTCAAACTACTAAGATAATGTAACGAAATTGACCTTAGCAACAAACAAAAAAACGGGATATTTGTTTACTATTTGTTTTGAGTTTCCGATATTTTAATTTTTAATTTTAATTAAGTAGCATAGTAATACCGCTTAACTTTCTCCAATGAACTTTTTATTTACACTTTGCATGGTATACAGGGTCAAATTAAATTAGCTAGCGATACCCATCGCGCCTCTCGAGTTTTGCTAGATAACAAAATTTGACCTATATAAGGTTTTCTCGAATTAAAACATCGATAAAACTGATCACGTCTTTGGCACATCGCTTTTTTAAAGTTAACCCTCCCGCTTACGCTTACAATTTGAACTGACCAAACTCTCAGCAGCATAAAATGTATCGATGGCACGTGAGTTCAAATTCATTCTGCGCGCGGCCACAAACCGATTAAGTTAAGGCCTACAAAAGGCCATAACCCTTAAATGCTAATGGGGTACCAAAGAACCCCACATACAAAGAACACAATAGGTACTATGCTTCGGGACTGATAGACTGAGTTCAGGTAGAAGAGGTTAAGATTATACGTGATGGTGTTAATCGATTTGGAGCGTAATAGACATAAATTGTGTTGGTGTATGGTTTCCATGGGGTTCCACTCTTGATTAGATAATATAACATCCTCACACAAATAGTAAGATAAGGAAGTATTTATATTTAGTTCCGACAGCTGTGATACTACCACGTAGTCGACACAGAAGTTTTCCATTTTTTTAAGCCACTTAGGAAATATTACATTATGGAAGTATTTTTACTTGGTTATGTCAGCTTTGACAGAGCCTTCAAAATAAAGTAAAATTCAAAAATAAGGTTGAAAACAGTACTGAATCCGGATTTACATTCATCATACATGCAAATGCAATTTTGGATATGCGAATTTGGCTTAACACTATCAATTTGCTTTTTCATCTATCAAAAGTGAATTGAATTTTGCGAACATTTTAACAACGAAATGTCTTTTATTTTTGAAATAATGTTGACTAAAATATTATTTGATGAGTACCTAAATTAATTGAGATTAAAATAAATACGGCGTAATTGAACTTTCTTGTAATAAACAAAAAGGAAGACAACAATAATCAAAAGCAAACACTCTTGTTTATTTTCAATAAACTCAGTTGACACAAAATTTTCTTTTGAAACAAATTTTCCTTAGCGATTCTTTGAAAACCGTCACCAATTATAGGAGCGTGAAATGGGGTCGTTTGTACCCCGTTCGTATTAAAGGGTTTGAAGGTGTTTATTTTGGACTTAACACGTTATACATCGACTGTTTGAAGTAACAGGTATACCAGTGGAATGGAAATTTTACAATTTTACCATCGAGCAAAGGGTTAACATCAAATAAAGGTGAACGTTTATTAGTTTTTTGGGACTGTGTGCCTTTTGAAATTGTTAAATCGGATAGGGGTTAGTAACACCTTCGTACAGGTTTGGTTGGCAACAGAGATTTTTTGTCAAGTGTTATTTGTGCAACAAATTGTGGGGCAAGAATATCGCTAACTTTAGATTCAAATAAAAATAAAAATTTCTTGTTGTAATTTCTATTCAACTCTGATATATAAAACATAATCAGCCTACATTGGTCCCACTGCTGGGAGGCCTTCCCTCTGTTAGCCGGAGCGGTATACCCATAATCCACAATGCAGGCACATTACGGGATCACCAAGGATTTTCAGAAAAACTCGAAACCGACTCCAATAAAATATTTTGACAAAAAATCAAATTTTCAGATCAATAAAAGAATTCCCTCTTTTAAAACCTACTTACTCATCATCGTAAAAAAATAAAAATAAAAAGCTGTGTCAATATCAGCCTATCTTCTGAACTCAAAGCTCCCATTACTAATAACCCCTTATTACAGCACAAGGGGAAAAACACACACAAAAACACACAATGTCAAGCCGAAAACCTATACAGTTTATAACTCATTATTTCGCCCGAAACTTGACTTGACTTCAAAGGGATGTACCTACACTTTCAATATTTGAATAGCAGATTCCCTACTCAAATAATTACCCAAATTAGGGGGAGAATTTTACGCACGCGTAAATAAATGATGAGCGAACTTACCTGTAGGGTTGCAAGATAAATAAAAGCAGGGTTTTAGGAGATATTTTAGGATAAATTTTAATATGTGTGTGCGTAAGAGTTTAAGAAGGTGGTGAAACATGGGTGTTTTGGAGGAAGTTGTAATTGACATCAGCTGTTTGCTTGATGTTTTGGAATATAATCATGTGAATCTTCCTAAAAAGTTATTTCTTAATTTGTGAAAAAAATAATCAAATAATTCAAAAAGGGCAAAAATTTTAGTCTGTCACTGGTTATCAATTTTAAAGGAGTTTCTTGCCGGTTCTTCTCTATAGGAAACGATCAACCCGAACCGTGCACCTCATCTCGACGAATTATGAGTGCCCATCTAGGCCTATGTGAAACAAAATATTTTGAATTTGATGAACAGTCAAACCAATACGACTTTCGCCTTGTTTTTTATCGAAAATTCTACACCCATTTTATTTTAAACGAAAAATATTTTAAGAAAAGATATTATCATATTACCTACTTCAGTTAAATTCCTAGTGACTCTTAGTTTCGCCTAGAAGGTAGCCCTACAAAAAGATGTCAGAACATGTCTAAGTTATTCATAGCCCAGGAGATTATAAACTTGGTTTTGATGGCTTCATACAAGACTTAATAATGTACACCAGGTTTTAGTGCAAATAAATAGAGGGATGCTACCCCCTAGCAGCTCTCTATTATGGTGAAAATTGAGAGGCCTTTTTACTAGCCATATCTTTGTAACGATTTCCTACAAATAAAAGTTAAAGTGCACTTTGAATAAATAAAGGTTTTCGCTAATAGACTGAGTACATCAAACTAAGTAACTCTACGCAAAAATTATTGCTGGAAAACGTTTTTTTTTGGGGTGGAATATCGCGTTTAACGGTAGGACCCAATGTAATGCACTCAAAACATTCTGCTGATGGATGTGTGTAATATTACGGCGTGGAGGTATTGAGAATAAAGTCATAACATTAAAAACTTTTATTTAAAAAACTTGTGAAATAGTTGGAACTTTGACCCCCAATAGCTCCGTAACTATAAGGTTCCGTCGGTGGGTATGGTCTAGAACAAAAAATCATCGCAATGACAGGGTAAACAATTGCCTTACTTCTCGTTAAGGGTACATTTACTACCATTCAAAATATAAAAGTATAAAATCACACAGCAAAAATTATGCAAACCGAATCCCTTCGCAACAACAACCAATAAAATTGCAAAATGCAAAAACAATTCCCAAAATCCATTTTTGAAAAACAGGTGGATACAAAACTACGTTACGGTGAGCATAGAGGGGTATTCCCACTTAATCTGCATACGATAATCGAGGGGAGCAGCGACATCTGTCGGGGATCTACATAAGTTTGAGTTTCGCCCAATTTGAGTGTGCACTGCCCTTTTGAATTTATCTGTGTGCTGTATACAGGATGTTGTCGATAGTTCGAGATTATTTTGAAACTGAAAAATACATGAAAGATAACTTGTTTTCAAATGGCTTAAAGTTATAGCCACAGGTGCAGAGGAGTACCTTCATAAACCTTTTCAAAAATAAGATTGTCTTTACTTGTAGTTCAACAGTTCTATTGATTCATTATAATGATATTTATTTATGTGAGTGGGTTTGAAAACACAATATTAATATATTTTTTTTTTAATCTAGATCATTTCTTCCTTTCTTATCCGACTATTTACTCTGAGAAAAAGCAGCCGAAACAAACTCAGAGGTTATAGTATCTTTTCAAGTCCAGACATAATCTTGGTTAAATCACATGGACAGTATCCGTATCGTATAGGTCATTTTGTTCAATAATACTTTGGCTGACTAAGGTAATCGAACCCAGGACCTCATGCTTAGCAGTCGCGCTTGCGATCACTAGACCAACGAGGCAGTCAAACTATCATAAAACCATAGCCATATTCGATTACACTGCTCAAAATTTAGGAAAGTGTAAACATATTGGTGCTCGCGACTGTACTTCATTTGACACATACGTTTTTTTCGTTTTAAAGTAACACACTCGGCTATCACTCCCAACAAAACCGTCAGCCTGTACTACCCCACTCGACCCCTCTATTATTGCGAGTTTTCCCGAATTTTCCCCAGGTTTTCATTAGCAGGGGTGCGTTTAGTGACTTATGCAAACAATGGAAGGGTGCAAATGATAACAAGTTGCAGCCTGCAACCGACGACTGTTTATTACGATTCGTGTGTAAACCTGAATAAATCATTTGGATTTTGTACTTTTGTGATACTTTGGGAGTTTAACGGCGTGGCTTGAATTAATTATTGATGCTTAAAGGCGCTGATAAACAAACCTTAAGCAGTAATTTTTAATGAGAAAAAAATAACACCTAAAATTATTTGTATTCTGTTATTAAACTTTATAAAGGAGAATGCCCAAATAGCATGTCCGTCCTCAAACCTTAAATTCGAAGACATGTGACATCTACCAACCCGCACTGAGCCCACGTGGTGGATGACGATCCGCTTGTCCCAGCAGTGGGAACATCATAGGCTGATTAAGGATGATTGGATGCCCTTAACTGATCTGTACTATAGATAAGAAGATTTTTTTTTGGGTCTAATAAGCCAAAGTAATTAGATACCTACTTTAATTTACCTACTTTAATCTTGACTCATAAAAATGTGTCTGATAGCTTGTTAACTCAAGTTTCATACTTTTAAAGGCCTTTCAATGTCTGCCATTTCAACTAAGAGAGCGTTTTTAGTTCATGTACCTATTATCATAAAAATTAATGTTTTTTTTTTACTCAGCACTAAGGAGAGCTCTTTTTATTTTTTTTAGTAGCCTTGTATGTGCTACGATGGGCAAAGGCCTGCCCTATATTCTTCCAGGTACCCTTCTCCTGGAGAGTCCTTAATTTATTAAATTCGTAAACGCATGTAAATCTCAAAAATAGTCAAACATAACTTGAACATTCAATTAACATGTTAACACGTTAAACTTCCGTAACACAATTCCAGTTTCACCACACATTGCAATTCACAAAGTTTTTGCGCAACTCAGAATGTTTCTAGAAACCGCTTAAAATTAATAAAGCGTAAATTGAATCGTACGGCCAACGAAACAATTAACTAAACAATAATGTTTAGGCTTTTGGAATGCAAAGCGGGTGTATTTACTTCAAAAACTTTGGGTTCAAAATATTCCTAAATGCCCCTTGCCCTTTTGTATCGGCGGCCATCTTGGATTCTGTCCGAGTGATTTTACTGATGTGTATGAAATAAATTAGTTTGTTTTTTGATTAGGTAAGTAAGAGAGGTCTGGAGGGAGAAAGGGGAGGCCCAGCAGTGGGACACAAAGAAGGATATCAAAAAAAAAAAAAAATGAGGTAAGTAAGTGAATAATAACGGGGTTTTTAAATAAGTGTTAATTTTATTTTAGTTAAATTTCATATTAGCTGTCTGTCATAGGTTTACAGACAAAAGGTTTTTGTTGGACTGAGACAGGTCACCAATAAAATACATATGAGTGGAAGAACCGATTATTATCTGATTGCTTTAATTGTTACCTCATTGTATATGGCAGGATACCACTTTATAAGCATCTTAAAAAGCAGACTTCTCCAAGATACAACCCCTAATCAATAAACAAAAAATAATTGAAAAGCACACAAAACAGCCAAAAACTTTTTCGGAAACTTCCCCTAATTTACATCGAACAATATTGGAAGAGCAATAAACAGGTTATAGCGAAATAACCGTCTGCTGAAGTTTAGAAAAGTAAGAAGAATTAGGGGTGAAATGGGGAAGAGGTTTTTAATAGGGGGGAAGTTCGGGACAGACTTTTTTCGATGGACACCTGAAGTCTAGACTCTATAGGGGAAGTAGGGGCACAGTTTGTCGCTGGAAACTTTTTAAGTGGGTTTGTTACGTCGTTTCTAGGGTTTAGGTGCCTAAAGTTTTATTTTTTAACTCTCAGCTGTCAATTGTGCCGTTTCGTCGGGGGTTTTAAAACGGTTGTGTTGTAGTGTACAGTCACGAGCACCAATATGTATATATCACAGTCAAAACTGTTAATCAGTCCAAACTACTTTTGACCGCTGTTAATCAGTCTTTTCAAGCCCACTGACTACCTAACGACTGTCAAAGATCTACAAATGACACCCGGGACTAACCGCTTAACTTGCTTTCCGAGGCACGGAGGAAACTCGGTATGTAATGGGTGGTCATTCATCCACAGACCAACCTAGACAAGCACGGCTTAAAATAAAGATCGACCCGAGCGGCTGTTATTATTTAGGAACGAGCTCCTTATCCCCTGAGTTATAAGGTTGAAAGGTGGTCAACGGTCACTGAGCGCGGTAGTACCTACCCACACTAATTTTCCGTTCTGGGACTTCCTGTGACGTGGGTGTCATTAAACACTCAAATCACAAGTACAAACTTACCTAGACTGTCAGACGGAACAAACAGATTGGTCAAACATAATGTTTGTTTACTGACTGGGATCATACTTGCCACCCAAAAGGTAGATACGCCAACACCACGCCAATGTTTCATATTTACCTGCAAAGAAAAAAAAAAGTTTAATGATTTTGAATAAAAAAAGAAAACTGGAATGCCATGGAGGAGGTCTTTGCCCAGCAGTGGGACAAAACAGGCTGTTTAAAAAAAAAGGAATTTGACATTACACAGTAGTTCACACTTGTAATCCTCAAAAAATTTGGTAGTCATGTACGTGGGTAAGCACCTTTAGGTATTACGACCAAATTTCGCCAGTTGCATATGTTTAAGTCCCATGTAATACTGGGCGTGCCTATTACCGTCAACCGAGCACAAATCCAGACTGCAAGCAGTACTGCGAAATCTCCGATGAAAAACTCAATAACACTATGCCCGCCCTGGGAAACAAACCCAGGACCTCCTCACCAGTAGCGGATGCGACCATCCAATTTATTTTGAAAAAAAAAATACAACTTGGTAAAAAAAATAACCGAAATTCGATACATTAAATGCTGATGGGACGTTGGGACTCAAACGAAATTCGAAATTTAAAATCAACAGCCAACCCTCATTACTTCAAGTATTTTAAATTCGAATAAATAACACTGGCCACTCAAAGAGTTAAAACACAGCAACATGTGAAATAAAATATTTTCAATTCGTACTTAATTCCGAGGCGTTATATCGAATGCTGTGACCACCTTCCATTGCAAACAAATCTATATTCACTCACACACACTCTTAAACCAACTCAATAAAGCTCAAACTCTCTTATATCTTCTGCAAATACAAAGCTTTGTGTTACCAGAGACTCCCCAGCAGTAATATCCAGTTTTATGCCCAAGCGACAAAGTGCATTTTCAGTTGTTTGGGGTACATTATGTGATGCAGTGTTGATCCGCCGACGGCTTTCTGGGCATCAAAGGCTATCGGATGGAAACCCGATGAATTTCGCGAGCCATTCAATTTTCGATCGGAGGTTTGGTAAAACTTGCTTTGAGGACATAGGACATGTGTTGTATTAACAAGCTGCCTAGGTGGAATATTTGTTTGTTTGCTGCTTATTGGAATTTGCAGTTCAAAACTAGATGTTATGTCTCTTTTAAGTTGCAGGAGCTATGTTAAACTAGTTGTATTTTATTGTGGTTTGTTTGTAGAGGAATGAAACCCCGGCTTCTAAGAATTAGAATTTATTTTGTTACTTCGTCTTGTATCCATTCTTAAAAAGTCGCTTCAGGAATTGATGAACGCTAGTGATAGCGCTTAAATCGTATTTTATTACGTTTTGGACCGACTCAATCACATAGATTTTCATCGGCACTAAGAAAAATTCAGATTTTTATCAGCAAGATTAGTTTCACTATTGGTCGACAACGACCACATAACGTAGCAAACATAAATTTTCCATCCTACTACCTACTAATATTATAAATGCGAAAGTTGTCTGGATGTTTGTTACTCTTTCACGCAAAAACTATTCACCGGATTTTGATAAAATTTGTCAAACAGATAGTTTATAACCTAAATTAACACATAGGATACTTTTTATGCCGGTAGTAAAGATCCCGTGGGACTATTACCGAACTCCACGCGGGCGAAGCTGCGGGCATAAGCTGGTTTTGAATATAACACAACTTTTAAAGTAAACAATAACTTGCTTGACACCAACTAAATACCAGAAAAATCCACCCCATTTCTAAGTGCCTCCATCCCACTTGCCACAATGCCCTCAATTCCCTGACTTCCTAATTCCATCGATAATTGTGACAGGAAGTGGTAATGCGCCTTGGTGCAGCGGTAAAGTGACCAATTGGTGGCCGGCGGGTGGTCCTCGGTCCTCAATGATCGCAAATTGTTCTGGAGGAAGTATCGTGGGGGATCTCGGCCCTTGTGGCTTAAGTAGTCCGGTTTTTGAACGGACATAGGGATTTTTTGTTCTTTAGTACTTTGTGGTAAGGGCGTTTGATTGTTAATTAGAACGTACAAAGGCCCGTTCTCATTAATATATCTATGTTGAAGATGATATTTTAATCATTAGTTTAACCTATAATTTCAATTATGTAGTTACCTCTTGAATGTATGCAAGCCTAGTACTTTTGGTCACCAAAAAGACGATTTTAGTCAATATATTGGAGAATATTTATTATATGTTTATTATGCTTATTGTTTGTTTCTCTTTTAGAATAATGCATAACATTTATAATTTGTGTAAAATAAAAATGATTTTATTTTTACACAAATTGTTTTTGTTTTGTTTTTGAAAGGCCATTGGTTGTTTTTGTTCTTAAGTAGTCTGTGGTAGAGTCGGTTGAAAACTAATGTAGAAAGACGTGTAGGCCTAGTTAGACATGACATTAATGACATACGGATATGTGTTGTTCGTGAATTTTTTGTTGGAAATATTTCCTTTACTACGTCTTTGTTTTTTCTTGCCGTATTTTAATTGGCAGTGGAAATCTTTCATGTTTGCATAAAGAGACTACCGGAAGCAGCCATTTTTGAGTAAACAAATATTTTGTTTCGTGTTGCGGAATCACAATCCCGACCGACCTGGGAATCGAACCCAGGGCCTCAAGTTCAGCAGTCGCGCTTGAGACCACTAGACTAACAAGGCTGGCAGAATTATGAAGAAAACAAATAAAATTTGGAAACGTAATGAGACATAACAATACTTTATAGTAACTTTTAAAGTTTTAGCGTTTTCGCAACACAATCATGTACTTTCTTAAACCTATTCAAAATTCATTGCGGAAAACACCTTACAACCATCTCTAAATCCTCCCATAAAAATCTAAAAACGCTGCACCTACGCAGTACCTATAATTCCCCCCAAATTAGGGTTCCTTCGGTTATTACGCCAAGTCGTTGTCAGATGCAAATCAACTAGGGTTCCGTCTTTTTCAGGGGCTGAAATATGACGGTAATAAACAGTAGCTAGGGACGTTCCGTACACCTGACGCGGTATGGTCACCCTATTCGATATGGGAAGTCCGTATTTGAATATTTTTATGGTAACTGTATGAATATTAAAATTTTAATGAGGCTTGGATCCGGATATTCTGGTGCGTGGACCATTTCTGTAGATGAGTCGTCCAAAAGTTGCTACGATTGTGCTTAATTCAAGTTTTGTTGCACGTTGCAAAAAAAAAGAAATATTCGGAGTTCGTGGTTAAATAATAACAGCCGCTCGGGTCGATCTGTAGGTTAAGTCGTGCTTGCCTAGGTTGCCCTGTGGATGGGTGACCACCCATTACATACCGAGTTTCCTCCGTGCCTCGGGAAGCACGTCAAACCGTTGGTCCCGGGTGTCATTTGTAGATCTTTGACAGTCGTTAATTAGTCAGTGGCCTAAAAAGTCTGACAACCAGTCTTACCAAGGGGTATCGTATTACCCAGTACTTACTGGGTTGTGGAGGTCAGATAGGCAGTCACTCCATGTAAAATACTGGTATTCACTGCATCCGGTTAGACTGGATGCCGACCCCAATATAGTTGGGAAAAGGCTAGGCAGATGTGTGGTTTTTATAAGATGTTTGAAGGAAGATAATGTACGAAATATTTGCTAGCTTATTATTCATTGCTTTACCCCTTAGCAACACTGAATTGCGTTTGAACATCGATTTTTCGTATCTCTCTCTGTTTCTTTTATAGACGAGAAGGAGCTCAAAGCATAACAAGCAAATTCTGCTGATTAATCTCTTCGACACACATAAAACATAAAAGTACGTACCTAATAAAACAAATGATGAATACTAAAACCTACTTGAACCAGCAGGTACAGTAATATTCACGAATTATCCTTATTTCTTTTTTAATTTAGAGCGGGGACCATGATAAATTTGGCTCTTAATCAAACGCCTAGAGGGGTCACACGTCGCCAAAATCGGAAAAAATGAAATTCAAAAATAGAACGAGTAATTGGATCATTTTTTTTTAAACTCTTTTGTAGATGTCGCTTGGAGCGATTGGGCCCTTTATGAATTTTCATATTTGTCAATCGTGATGTATTGTTTGCTTTGATTCCCTTTTTTTATGTGCTCGGACATAAAATTAGATGTGATGTTATCGAGTTCTGTGTTGTGTATCATTGGGGACGAGTATTGATCAGATTTTAATTATGATTTATTTAATACACCAACAGCAGTACATACTCGTACTAAGAAATAATAGGAAACGACAAAAATAACATAAAAGTGCAGGTATGTATGTACGCATCATTCACCATGTGACAAATCTTAATAATACAATGATAAAATTTGAGTACAATATGAATTGTATGATTGGGTATATTATGACAAAAATTGTTTTATTGGTGTCCGAACAATTGCCTTTTTTGTTTGATCACATTATTGTAGCAACTTATATGTTGAAAGTTTCCTGATATGTTACGGTGTACGGTAAAGGTAAGTTTTCACAGAAACTAAGACACGGTTTTTAAAATATCATATATCGGATTTTCGAGCGGCCGCGACACCACGTGTCGCTATTTATTCGTTATTTGTTGTTGGTCCTCCATCATGGGCGTGTACGTGCAGGTAATTGAAAAATGATACGTGCAGAATAATTTACATGATATAATTACAAAGATTTCAATGGAACATTGCTAAAGTAATTAGAGATTACAATGATAGTTACTGATTAAAACCAAATAACAATAATTATAAGACTTGAGTTTAGAGCCAATGGATTTGTGTGTGATCACCGGGTGACAGTCACATTAAAAGCACTGTCACCGCCGCCATGACATTCACAACCCCATTCGGTGTTAACCGCTCTAAAATAAATGTTAAACCACAGAATAACAATAATCGATTACAACTTTAGTGTTGCAATAAACCAACTAAATCATCGCGCGCCGTTACGGCCGTCCTGCATCTTCACACGTCCTCGTGTGACTTTTCTTCAATATCTGTGGACCAATTATCAACCAGTAGATCACACAGTTCAAAACTCGGTCATTCTGACCACAACACAGTTAACATGAATAACCAGGGAATTTATCAAAACTTGACACCAATAGTTAGCTTAATCGTCACTAAGACCGAACACATGACTAAAACTGAAAGGGTACTAAAATAGTGGTACACAACGTATGCAACGCATGCACTACGTATGCAACGCACGCACTACGCATGCAACGCACACACTACGCATGCAACGCACACACTACGCATGCAACGCACGCACTACGCATGCAACGCATGGACTACGTATGCAACACAATGCACTACGTATCCACTACGTATACACTACGTATGCACTACGTATACACTACGTATGCACTACGTATACACTACGTATGCACTACGTATACACTACGTATGCACTACGTATACACCACGTATGCAATACGTATACACTACGTATGCACACCATAAAAGTTCCCCGCTCTACAGTTGCCACACAAGGCCACACAAGTCTACAGTTGCCACACAGGCCTACAGGTGCCACACAGGCCTACAGGTGCCACACAGGCCTACAGGTGCCACACAGGCCTACAGGTGCCACACAGGCCTACAGGTGCCACACAGGCTTACAGGTGCCACACAGGCCTACAGGTGCCACACAGGCCTACAGGTGCCACACAGGCTCAGTTGCCACACAGGCTGCCACACAGGCTCAGGTTGCCACACAGGCTGCCACACAGGCTCAGGTTGCCACACAGGCTGCCACACAGGCTCAGTTTGCCACACAGGCTGCCACACAGGCTCAAGTTGCCACACAGGCTGCCACACAGGCTCAGGTTGCCACACAGGCTACGAAAACCCAAATAAACTACTCATACACAGCGACTACGCCGTTATCGGAACATTCTGACTCTATACTTTTAATTGGTGTTTCCAACTCAACATTAAACTCTACATCTGTCACCATGAAGCAGCTCAGCCACTTGATAAGGCCCTTTATATTTTGGCTCTAATTTTGTTTTATTGCGTTCATCATTTTCTAGCAATGCATAATCACCTATTTTGAATTTATTTACTTTCCTACCTAGCCAAACCTAAACCAAACCAAACCTAGCCCTTTTTTTAGCTTTTGAGGCACTTGCCTCTATTGCTCAAGCAGCTTGCACGTTGATCTCGTCTAATTCAACGTAAGTCTCGTCTGTATCAAGGGTCATTAACTGAAGAGGTCTAGCAACCTTTCCTATCAAAAGTCCAAGAGGACATGCCTTAATTGTACGGTTGATGGTGTAATTGATAGCACAAGTTGGACTTCAGGCAACACTACCTGCCATGACTTAAGGTTCCTTGTCTCAATTGCGGTTAACCTATTCTTTAAATTGGACATAACTCGCTCTACTTGCCCATTAACACGACTGGAACCCGTGGCTATCAGATGAAAACTAATGTTGTGACTTGTACAAAACTCCCTAAACTCTTTCCCAACAAAACACCTACCCTGATCCGCTATTACTCACGTAGGTGCACCAAAGAGAGACACACTTGATTGCAAAGCTTTCTTTTCACTTTTAGCATCAATGTTCATATTATGAACTAACAGTACAAATTTTGTAAAAGCATCGATAGAAACAAACACACATACTCTTTGGTATCTCGTTTACCACTTAGTTTTCCCGTGGCATCCGTATGAATGGTTTGCCATGGGGTCGTAACTGTTGTAATTGGATGGAGCTCGGCTTGAACCTTGCCCGAATGTACCTTGGAGACCTTACATGTGATGCAATTATCTACAAACTTTCCAACGAACTTATTCACGTTAGGAAATCTGTAATGGTGAAAAACCTTTTTTAAAGTTTTCTCCCATCCTAAGTGCATTCTCGACAACAAGATTAATAACAGCCCATTGAAAAGCCCTTGGCACCACTAGTAACCATACACTCCGTTTATTACTGTTACGTCAGTTGCCCCACACCAGGAACCTCTCCCGCGTCTATGGTGCACCCACAAACACTTAAACTCACACACACAAACAGCCAGACCCGGAACATTTACCCGTATGCCAAACATATACTTGCTCCGTGCGGGAATCGAACCCGCGACACGAAGTGCAGCAGTCAATCGCCCAGCCACTACGCCCAACGTGCCGTCTTTAAATAGACTCCAGACCCAGGTTGGTCGCAGCAATTAAAACCTGCTCAAGTGGAGACTCATTAATGACTCTTCCCCGGAGCGCAAATGCGGCACCGTTCCACAAACGATGGGGCACTCAATATCGTGTACTGCGTGTCCTGTTGTCCGCTCACTACAGGAACCGATGGACGCTACCGAAAGCGCCGAACTACTATAGTAGCTCAGTTTTGGGCTGACTCAATTCAGACTGCCATCGACACGCTAAGAAGAAGAGTTCGCTTCTTCCAATTTCATAAGTTTTAACCGTCTCATCAGTAAATTCACTGCACCCGAGTTTTACAATAATGGAATAGTTCTCCTCATCTTTTCGTTGGTCTGCTTGTAAGCAGTTATCTGATATTTTCTGCCAAATTAACTCTTTTCTTTTTTTTTTTAACCAAGTGTGGGTTCGCTGGTAAGGTTTCGTCATAAAAAGGCTACATGTCCCATTTTTTTTTTTGCCCTGGCGTTACACAACCTCAAATTAAAAAGATTGGAGGAAACACCACCATCTATATTGGGCTATACCTAACAACGTAACCATATTTTGCTGTCGTATACCAGGGAACCTATTAGCTAAACTTTCCCGGATCAGCACTCAACACCAGAGTCGAAACAAAACGAGAGCGACTCACCAGATTCGGTAGAAAGTAGATACGTAGCTGGCTTAATGGTGCAAATATCCACTCGCTTCTCAACTCAGCCATTCTCGGAGTCAGCCTCCTTCTTTGGACAGCGTGCGCGACCAGACTCGCCACAGAAGAAACAGGTCACTTGCGTCGACGCTTTCTTCTAGACGCTGTCTTTAGCCAGTTGCGATCCACTATTTCCTGAAAACTTAGATTAAGGGTCAGTAGGATCGCGAGAGCTTTCAGTCAAGCATTAATTTGCGTTATGACCCGATTTTCCACAGTTGTAGCACCATCTTAATGGGTGTAACTTTGGTTTCTTGACATCGGCAGGCGCATTCAATTTTTCCTGCATTTGAGATCCTCTTTTGCGGTACGTAAAAGTCATAAGTTCGTGTTGTTATGTAATTCGAGTATCAATTTCCAATAAATAGTAAAAGCCAACCGCTGTAGTCGTGGCTCAATTTTAGCTGCATTTGCCATAGTTAAAGCGATTGCCATCTTTTCAGTTGAATAGTTGTTTTCATTGACTTAGTAAAGTTGCTAAGAAATCGATTCGCTTAAGCAGACAAACATTCTCCTTCCTTTCAGGACTTTCATTTAACAGCCTGCATAACATTGCAGCAGGAGTTTCAACACAATCGTATAGAGCAAGAAATAAGTCTTTTAATCAAGGACATTCAAATATAACTAGCTATAGACGGGACAAGACCAAGAAAATCGTAATCCAAAACTTGTTACTACTTAGTAACAATTCGTTCCTTCTAGTGTCATCTGTGTCATACGCCCGCTTGTCAGGTAGCATTCGTGTGTCAAAATCGAAAATATTCAGGATGAAAATTATTGCATGACAATATTCCCAATGTCCTCTCTATATGTGTTTTAAATCTCTTTGCTTTTTATCAAGGCCAATTTATTCCAGGAAAAGTATTTTGAACTAGCCGTGAAGCCACCGACCACTTGAGGGCTTTACTCATCGTAACAATCAGCTTACTGCTAGAAATTTGTTTTCGCATCTTTTGTTCTTGTATGCACAAATCGACGGTGCTGCACCATGCTCTGGCATCACTATCAATTAAATTCAGGTAAGGCTAGCCTGGCGTCTTCTGAACTAGGTTCTTTATTCGAACGAATGAATTCCATCATTTGTCGTTGCTGCATTTCGAATAACAATATCCAACGATTATTTTCACTAGCTCTTGAAAAACAATCAATACTCTGACCTCTGACTGTTCCTGCGCCGTTTCGTCGTATCCCATTTCTGATATCGGATTTTCGAGCGGCCGCGACACCACGTGTCGCTATTTATTCGTTATTTGTTGTTGGTCCTCCATCATGGGCGTGTACGTGCAGGTAATTGAAAAATGATACGTGCAGAATAATTTACATGATATAATTACAAAGATTTCAATGGAACATTGCTAAAGTAATTAGAGATTACAATGATAGTTACTGATTAAAACCAAATAACAATAATTATAAGACTTGAGTTTAGAGCCAATGGATTTGTGTGTGATCACCGGGTGACAGTCACATTAAAAGCACTGTCACCGCCGCCATGACATTCACAACCCCATTCGGTGTTAACCGCTCTAAAATAAATGTTAAACCACAGAATAACAATAATCGATTACAACTTTAGTGTTGCAATAAACCAACTAAATCATCGCGCGCCGTTACATAGATATAAGTCCCTATAGATGGGTCATAAAATACTTCCGTACGATTCCGGTTTCCACATCCGAAGCACGGCCACACAAGATTTTCCCTGCATTTTAACAATTATCATTTTCAAACAAAAGAGAATTTGAATTTTAATAAAATAACACTTATGCCGATGGTAATAAAGGTCATAAAACTTCTAAAACTCTAAGCGGGTGCGATTAATTCTTGAATTTGCATGACAATTGCATTAAAACAAACCGGTAGAGGGCGTAGTTCCGTTTTGAACCCTCACGTCGCCCCTTACTGTTTGCCGTTGATTTCATTCGGGATATTTCCTAATTTTATTGTATTTCTGATGGAGTCTCTAACGGTTACCGCTCCAAGTATTTAATGCCTTTGTTGTATTTTGCTTTCTTATATTTCAATATATGGTTTTCTTTTTTTAATAGCCTGTACTGTCCCACTGCTGGGCAAAGGCTCCCCCAATTTCTTCCATGTGCTCTTTTTCCGTGCCTCCTCTAACCAATATAACATGATTTTATATAATATTGAATTTTCTTTTACGTCTAAGGAAATACCCTTACAGAAACTATTGTTTTTAAAATTATGCCGAAATTAAAAGTTTGACCATTCAACACTCCACCTAATCACAAAGTCATTAAGCACATAATAACTTATAAAGAAAAGAAAAAAAACTACAAGTTCTTAAAACCCTATTCATAACAAAAGTAGAAAAGTTCCAACGCTCAATTAACTTAAGAACACACAAATCCGCTACGAAAATGTGAAACTCACGCAATGGCATCATTTGCGTCAATTGTTGAAAGTTGCTGTATGACAAATTGTGTTCACCCCCTATGCAGTTTTTAGTTGAAACGACCCCAGGCATTGGAGGGCAGAGTTAACTAATATAGTTAGTGGCTCGCTTGTTTGATGGGAGTGGGGGATCAATATATGGGTCGAAAAAGAATTTGGATATTTTTTTCTAGATTTATTCGTTTTTGGTGCACTGTGTTCGTGGTCGAGAATTGTATTTTCGATTATGATAATTTTGATTGATGGTAATTAACCATTACATTGATCTTTTGTCTTTAGTCAGTAGTCTGAGGTAGATCTGATTGCAAATAATTTTATCACAGTTCAACCAAGCTGACCATACTAATAAAAAAAAACAAAAAAAAAAACAGAATATTTAATTATATTAAATTTTCTAAAGTATGGTACCTATTATTCAGTTACTAATGAGCAGACATATCGGTTGATCAATTCAACCAAAAATTAAAAAAAAAATGTTTTAATTGTTTTATTATAATT
The DNA here is from genome assembly GCA_905220335.1 of Noctua pronuba. Lineage (NCBI taxonomy): Eukaryota > Metazoa > Arthropoda > Insecta > Lepidoptera > Noctuidae > Noctua > Noctua pronuba. The sequence goes on along the minus strand of LR999901.1, from coordinate 2,798,728 downwards.
TGGTTATTTAATTTCAATTGTTTTTTATTATTTTTTAATAATTATACTCAAAACGATCCTCACAAAGGACCCCGAAGACACCTCAGTTTGAAGTCCCTTAACAAAATTACCTCAACTACCAGCAGACCATCAATCCCGTCTAGTTTACACCGAATTATCACGATCCTTGGTCTCTCTCCAGTAAACTAATTTATATCCTCGTCTGTTGTTCGTAGTGCACTAATTTCATAAGACCCCCGCTTTGTTTCAGCAACACCCAGAACACTGCTATAATTTATAATAAACATAAATGTATGGGAGGTAGTGGTGTCTGGCGAGTGCACGAAATAAATGTTAAATGCAGGTTGAAATGAACATGTGTTGGGGAAAATGTTTGGTTGGAAAGGAACCAACTGCTCTGGTTTGCATCAGTACAGGTGTTAGTTTCTCGTGCCTTATAAATCTTTTTAAGTGGATTTTCCGGTTGAAAATCTTGAGCCACTAACAGAGATACTAACAGTTTACACAACACGTACAAGTTATTTGTTGAACATTAAAATCAAGTAAAACTACATAAATTTAGAATTAAAAATCAAATAAAAATAGTAATAATATTAGGAAGTAAACAATATGGTAAAATCTGTAGATTTTAGTTCAAGATATAGCCATAGCCCTATGATCTGTGTAGTAGTGAAGTATGCATGATTTTCTTTGATTCTTGTTCTTCCTACGACTTTACAATAAAAGAAGATCGGCACTATGAGAGTATTTTTACGAATGTACGCGAGCTCTACGTGTGGTCCCCAGATTGCTTGGTAAGCTGCCTTTGTTCTTTGACGATTATTTGTATTTTTCATATTGTAAATATTTAAAGCAATTTTCTACCTTAATCGAAGTTTAGTGTAACAATTTCTTACGGGTTAGCACCGCATGCCCCTTAAACAAATTAGGTGCGTCACAAGCACTGTACTAAAAAAATTATGCCTAATTAACTAAAATTAACATCACGTGATGGAATATAAAACTAACGTAAACAGTAAAAGTAAAATTTAATTTATAGTAGTTTATTCCCACAAAACGGCACGGAAGTGACAAACATCAAGGAGTCGAGTATCTTTGACGGAGACACCATGGCTTATCTGTGTGACGGTCATAGAGCCTTCCCAACGACAATACTCTTACAAATTATGCTGTAACATCAATCCCAAGGAAGGAACTACAGTTCGGTGTATTTTTCTGGAGTGGAGACCTTACATTAAGTAACATCTATTTTCAAATAACTGGAAAAAAATTGTAACTTCGATATGAACAAGTATAGAAAATCTCATCAATCCGAGGTGCTAACATGTTTGAGGTGGCTATTGTATTTTAGAGATTGTCAAGAAAAAAAACTACTTGAAAACAAGAAGTCAAATAACGTCGCAGCCATAAATTTTAAATATTATCATGTTTAACTTTGTACTCTACTGTTACTAATATAATTATTTGCTCTGTTATAGTCTTGTCTGACAAATAAAAGGAAACTTTGCCGCGAACGAGAAGTTGCCAGCCAGACAATATTTAATTCAATTAAACTTGCGCTGTCCCTGCTTATTATCCGGGACAAAGGAAAAGGTTCAGAAAGAATACTAAATGAAGCGTGTTTTCAATATGATCTATGACAAAAGTGAGTGCTATTGAAACTTTGTAGGATTGTGTGGTGTCTTCTTGCATTATTGTGGTCTTGATGAGTCAGATCATATTGCAAGGTGGTGTGTTTTAAATATCTTTCAAGTTTCATTTTTTTTCGGACATTGTTGAGTCCGCAAGAAATTAAACTTGTTGTTGTGATTCTTGACACTTTTGGGTTTAGTTTTTTATTTTCGTAATGAAATATTTTTTTGCGCTGTTTGCCTATTCACTAACTCAGGCTTGATATGCTAAGATTCTTACTTAAATAAACCCCTCAGTCAGTTAAGGGAAAAGTTGATCTGTGTAGCCGAATTCCGTATAATTTCCAAAACAAACGAAATCTCCCAAATTAATCATCTCTCAAATTATAACAATACAAGTATACACCTGACATCCAAAATTAATCCTTGCTCACTTGTATGACGACTAATAACTTCCTCCGGCTCCGTTTATTAAGAAACCACTGCACCCGCTGCAGTCTCAATAATGGCTTGTCACTCTCGCGGTCGCCGCCATATTGTGTCGCCATCTTGGATTTGAGGCTTCTTCGCGAGCTGTCATTTTGCGTTTAGCTCAAACTTGGCTTGCGATTTATGATGTAGCAAGTCTTTTATACAACAAAGGTCTCTGACATCGGGCCATAACTTTCTGCAGGTTCCAAAAGAATAACTTTGTATTCGGTCATGCAGCTACTTCTTCTGATGCAAAAATCTTAAAAAATTACGATAGCAAAACGAAAAACGTTATGTCCTCCTTTGTTGACAAAATACTTGAAGAAACTTCATATTATATGCAAAAAGGTCCAACTATTTCCATTTCAGTTCTCACTTACTTTTAATTCCCAAGTTTCAACACTGCACGGGTCATATTCACAGAATTTCAATTCGCAATCGTGACATTTTCTCCAAACTGCCGCCTCGCTCATTTCTCGCTACGTTTCGCCAACTTCGAAAGACTTTCGCATGACGTGAGATTAACGCGCACTTTAATTACTACTTGAGCAACCAGTTTCATAAACAGCTGTTTCTGATTTGTTTTCATGTAAAATTTTGACGGGCGTTAAGATTTTCGTGCTTATATGCACGTTTGCTTTGAGAATTTGGATTTAAATTAAGACGTTACGCCAGTAACATGTTGTGTGTCTGACTTTGGGGACGGAAAAGCGAAAGCTCCTTTCTCCCTAAGGCAAAATTACAACAAAAAAGTATCCAAGCCGAAAATTCACAGTCAAATTCCTCAAACTACAACAGACATCTTAAATCCAAGAATCAAATAAAAGGAATTCCTTGACACGAAAAAAGGTCCTCCAGTCCTCTTTGAATACAACATAAGAGTTGGCATATATCAAGTGGCCCTCACAAATGAAATAGCTAGAGGGACAATTTCTCAAGACAGACAGCACTCAGAGGGACACTCTGAAGGTCTCCCGTCCCTCCTTACCGTAATCTTGGCGATTATTAAAATCATATATCTTTGGAAAAAGGCTGGGGTGGAATGCACCCTGATTTCTTGAGGGTGCATTCTGTTCTGTTTCTGTTTTATGCATAGATGCTATGTTTATTTATAAGGAAGGCCGTAAAAATGATTGCTAATCTTTATTTATACTGATGTTGTTATTGGTATGTGTTTGTGTTATGACTTCTTGTTCTATTATAGCTGACGCAGCAGGTTTGGTCGTCTCGTTTTACGGTCTAACGTATAATAATCATAGTTCTCACAGTTATATTGCATACATAAATATCAATAAACGACGGCAATCATTTTAGTAGAATCCATTACTCAGGCTTGCTCAACTTAATACTTATAGGTTCACTTGGTGAAAATGATTAAGAACACTTACCTACCGTTAAAACTTCAGTCATCACGTCAATTCCCTCAACATATCCCATGTTATCAAAATTCTAAAATCAAAAGATATTTTTCAAACCCAAAATAGTTCACTCTCACATTCAATCATCCACCAGTACGTCACGTCTTCGAAGGCATGCGACCCGTCACAATATTATTCTTACCACCCGCGCCTTCATTCCTTCCTCCACTCTCATTCGCCGCTCATTATCATTCACTCATTCCTCGTAGATAAGAAAAACGCCGAGCATTCGTGAGATTATCGCTGAACTTCCGACTTTTTTTCAGGAAATGTTTGGCAAAATGCCGGTGAAAGAGGTCTTGTAGGAAAATAGGGGATAAATATAGCTTGAATTCTGTTAAAGAGTGGCCTCATTCTTGCTGTAGTTACTTAGTAGGTTGATCAGGTTAAGTAGTCAGAATATTTGTTGGCTATCTACTAATGTCATTCCGGCTAGTCTTATCAAAATTTCAAAGATTTTTTCATTTCAATAATCTAATTAATATTATAAATGCGAAAGTTAGTTTGTTTGTTACCTTTTCGTTCCTAAACCACTGAACTGATCATCTTGATATTTTGCATATACGTTGTCAGGTGTACAGAAACGGACATAGGGTATATCCTAAATGGCCAACTCTGGGTTAATTATTACCTTTCATCCCGAAAAACAACAATAACGACCTTATGATAATAGATGGCGCCACGTGTCTTTCGAATCACGATTGAATTATATTATTTTAGAAACGAAACTTGAGTAGTGTGTTAAGAGTTTAATTGTCAAATTCTAAATAAACACGAGCGAAGCCGCTGGCAAAAGCTTATTCCAGATAACTTGAGATTAGTCCATTTTCATTCCTTATCTGTTACAGCAAGCCAGGCAGTAGTAACTAGTTTTGTTGACGTCAAAATTGGTGTTCCCCTTAAATCCCCGAAAGCAATTTCTTCAAATTCTCCCACACTTCCTTTCGAAGCAATAGGAAGCCTCGTCCTAAGGCTGTCGGGCGAAGGTATTAGATGTAGTGGTTCCTATCTCCTGCCATATAACGCTTGAGTAGTGTACGTTTCAATTTGAAACGAAGTGGTTGTAACAATTTGTTGTACCAACATGAGAATTTGAAAGAGGTGAGAACGTTTTTTAGAGTACTATTGTCGATATAGCTTATGTCGTAAGGACTGCCTCGTTGGTCTAGTGGTCGCAATCGCGACTGCTGAGCATGAGGTCCCATATTCGATTCCCGGGTCGGGAAAATTGTTATTGGGTTTTTCCATCAGGAATTTCTTAGTAGCAGCCACGGAGACTGGATTTGTTTGACTTAAACATAATTGGCGAAATGTGGGTGTACTATTAGGTTTACCCCTGCCTAACCTCCAAGAAATGAAGCCCAGAAATTCATCGATGAAGATTTGTAATGCATCAATAATGTCCCTCATTTTTACTAGTCGATCTTAGTACGGGATTCCATCAAATTAGTTATGAAAATCAAAGTTCATAACTTGTTAACAGCTACTCAATCAAACCTTCGTGTGAGTTTTGTCTTAGCATGTCATGGTAAAAGATTTAATCTAGGAAGCCAAGATGATGAAACATTTCGATTTTATAAATTTAAATGCCAATTAAGTACCCGTTATATATGACATCTTAATACCAGCAGAAACCGTACCACTTTTTTTATAAGCAAACAACTGCTACATTACATAAAACACACATAAACGACGGAATCTTAACGAACCAAAACACACAGAGCGCTATTAAGCAACAATCTCCACACATCTCTCACAAAAGGTCACGTTGCTCGTTACACAGCACTGCAATCTCGAGACGACGTCGTACTTATGCGAGCCTGGTATGCAAGCCGCTATTACTCACAAGTATGACAGTTTTTTGTCATGGTTTTTTCGAGATTTTTTGCTGTTTTTGTTTGGAAGGATGCAAGTGTATTTGGGTCATTAAACCTTTGTTGCAGAAGATGCTGAGTTGCATTTTCGATATTAAATAATTCAAGACTGGTATTATTTGACTAGTCAATTATCGGGATATTGTTACGGTAGAAAATCAAGAGTGCATTACAAAGGAAAATCTTAAAGAAAGCAAAAATATTTTTTGCCGCAGGGACATCACATGACGTGCATACAAAACACAAAATGACAAAAAAATAACAAAATTTATAAATGCAACAGGACGGTACAAAAAAGTGGACAGCTTGCACGTCGTGACTGCGACAGGCAGGTTACCACTCAGCATGATGCTGTGCTATGGGGGGCCCACAGCAAAGCGCTGGTTTTCAGTGGTCACCCGGGAAAAAACGAACGGAAGCCTAGACAGCATGAATATTTGGAATACATCAATAAGAAAATAAACTACAAATAATAAAAAGAGTTTGTTATCCAGAATTTACGCAACCTTTGATGTTGTGTCAAGATTCACAGAAAAAATACATTGATTTAAATGAAATTTGAATTTAAAAACAAAAACATCAAACTACAGAAAATAATCCTAACCTCAAATATAACCCGAAATAAAACTCAAGTTATTGAACATAAGAAGTAAGCAGAAAGGAAAGTACAAGTTAGCAATATCGTTGAGGAGCACCATCTGGTTGGCATGAAGATTCTCACTTTATGAACTGACAATGTACTTCGGAAAATTCCTACTTTTATCGGAAACTTATAAGGAATGTTCGCGTCATATCCCTAACAACTTTTCTTCGAAGACTTTTTACTTCAGCGGTTACATCATGGAAAATGAGGAGGGGTTTTTCGTGACTACGTAATATATTGATGTTTGGCTTATCTATCGGATTTCAACAACGTCTAGTATACAAGGTGTAAACGGATACTTCACGAAGTCGTCAACCAAGCATTCTGTACATAAAACTGGGTAACTCTTCGTATTTTTTTTTGCTGGGAAACGACTTTTTTTTGGGGTGATAAATCACTTTTTGTCGTAGGACTCAATGTAACGCACTCAAAACATTGTGTTGATGGATGCGTTGAATAGTAATATGGTCGTTTAGGTGTTTAAAGTAAAGTTATTTTATGTTTAAAAAAACGAGTGAAAAAGCAGGAAATTTGACCCCCAATATCTATCACAAATTCACAACAATGACGGGAAGAACAAGTGCCTTTCAGCTTCGGTAAGGGTATTTTACACCCATTATTATTTTCAGCTTATTGAATAAAAGGATCCTGCATGATTTAGCTCAACGTGGTATAATTTTATCCATGATTAATAACATAACAACACGCCTGTTCTCCCTGAGGGCTTCATCATCTTTAATTAATCACTCTTCTTAGAGATTAACAGCCTTAACTTGAGAATTGAGACCAATAAAGAGTAAATGAAACCTAATATAGTAATGAAGAGACTTATGCCTAATAACCCTGCTGTCTTCTCACAGGTTTATTATCTTTAACTACCGTTATGTTTGCCACTACATTATAAACCTTACCACCTTATCCCTAACATCCTTTCTCAAAATAGAACCTTCCAGAAAAACATCGGTAACAAAAACAAAACCGCGAACTTGCCGAAGGTCATCGTGAGGGATTCCCGCAAAAAGTATAAAACGTGGGATCGATGGAAGGGTAGGTCGCGGAGGGCCACGGACGGAATACGAAGTAGGGGTGCGCGAGATATATCAGTCTGTTTCGTACCGCTAGAGTTGTGGTTCAGAGCGCGCCGTGTTTTAAGATTTTAGATGTATTTTGTAAAATGGTCTGGTAAAAGTTATTTTAAAACTACTGTTTTATACTAGGTGTTTTGTGTTTTAGTAGTTTTATTTAGCCAGTTCTCACACACAATAATGTACAGGCTCGGACTATTTGTCCCGCAGTAAGTTCAGAGGTGTGTGGTCAAAGTATCGCTATCGCCGTTAAGTCTTGCAGGCACTAGGTAATATGGTCTGCGGTAAAAGTCAATAAAACATCGTAATCGGATTGTTCTAGTATCATTCTTGGTTTAATTACCAAAATCCTGCATGGTTCTCGGATTCTTCTATTATCGAGCTTATTTTATTCGCGCAGATCTTCCTTAAAATAAAACGTAGACTCGGATTATTTGTTCCGCAGTAGGTTCTTAATTAATTAACCGCCATAATAGTTTTTTCGATCGAGTTAATGAAATAACAAGGTATACCGAAATATTCTTGGTGTCGTTAAGTAATGATCAGAAGGACTTATTCAAGAAATTTGATAAAGCTTTGATGATTATAAATATGTATGATAGCATTTACTTTATTAGGGACTTAAGAAAAATGGTTTGTGTAAAGGTTATAATCATCACCGTCATCATCATCATCTTCTACAGCTCGACTTCACCTACTGCTGGGTATAGGCCCCTCTTTGCTTGTGCTAAGCTCCACATTCTTGTGACGGCCCATCCAGGATATTCTCCGCGATGGCAACAATCACGTAAGCTTATGAAGTAACTCGCTATAAAAAGATCTAGGATGTGCTGAACCGTCAAGAGCGTGGCTCTTAAAAAGGAAGAGGCTTATAACTTTGAAAAACCAATCTCACTACAAAATAAGTAAAAACATAATAAAATAAAATTGGTCGTTGTTTATAAAACGAGAATCAGTTTAAATTTAAATTTCATTGTATGCAAATGTATTGCACCCCTCAATAGGGGAAGTTTATAGTGTTCACCCCCGCGTTTATAGGACTGAGGTATTACCTTTAGGATATATTTCAACCCTTACGAAAAATATTATGTGTCAGCTGCTTATTATACTGTCAATTGCAAATGGCGTAAAATGATTAGGTGTTCTTGTTGTTACAAATATTAAATCTGGATTTTTAATGTGATTTCTTACTGGGTCATAGAAGGAACGTTTTGTTTGATGGCAATCTATATATATAAAAGGAGAACTGACTGACTGACATATCAACGTACAGCCGAAACTACTGGGGCTAGGAATGTGAAATTTTATACACGGCTTCCTATTATAATGTAGGGGAGCACTAAGAAGGGGTTTTTGGAAATTTAACCTTTAAGGGGGTGAAAAGGGGGAATTTTGTTTGTATGGAAACGCGCGGACGAAGTCGCGGGCACAAGCTAGTTATTCTATATAGAATACAAAATTTACAGGAATACGAATAATAAGACCGCATATATTTCTTATGTAAGAAGAAAAATCATCATCTGCCTAGCCTTTTCAAGCTAACCAGATGCAGCTGAATACCAGTATTATACATGGAACGACTGCCTATCTGACCTCCACAACCCAGTTAGTACTGGGTAATACAATACCCCTTGGTAGGACTGGTTGTCAGGCTTTCGGGCCACTGAACGAATGTCAAACATCTATAAATGACAGCCGGGCCAACGGCTTAACGTGCTTTCCGAGATACGGAGGCAACTTGTTATGTAATGGGTGGTCACCCATCCACGGACCAACCTAGACAAGCGCAGCTTAACCTGAAGATTGACCCGAGCGGCTGTTATTATTTATCCACAAGCTCCTCTCTACTCTTCTTATGAAAGAAGAAAAGTAATTTAGCAAAATTGGAAGAGATCTTTTCAGGTAGACAAGAAAAGTAGAATAGCAATGAAAACTTGAAACTACTTTTATCACAACAAGCTATTACGAAATTCCTTCCACAGTTCCGCAAAAGGAGCAAAGATCCCGCGACATCACAGACAAGACATATAAACAAAAGGAACACGTCTAAAACATGTCATCTATTAAAAACGTTCCGTTCCACTCTCAGAGCTAATTGCAAACGTTCCTACAAACATAGAAATGAAAGACCTGTAGCTAAACATCCTCCCTATCTTTCTAAAGCATTCCAAACGCTAACACAAAGCAATAAAGTTGGTTTTAGAATTGAACTTCAGTTCAAGCGGTAATGTCAGAGCGTTTTGAACAAAGTTAATTTTGAAGTTCTGAAACTAGGGTGAGGAGAAATCGATATCGTATTTCCAAGACATAAGGTTGATGTTAGAGAAGTAGATAGATTGTTAGCTGCAGGGTGTGTTGGTAGAGGAGATGTGACAAAGATGAGGGGGTGTTCCGTTTAATTTTCATTGACAAGTGGTGCGCGTTGCAGGGCATAGGTTATTTAGACGGTATTGTTATTCTGAAATTGTAGATTTTTCATTTTCATTCGGGTATTTAGTGAAACGAAAATATCTCAATGTTGTTCATGACAGGCAAAAAAGAAAAGTAATAATTTGAAATACCTAGCAGCGTTCGATGGTGTAAATTTTAACAATGGCCAAAAAGAAAGGCACAAATTCATAAACGTAATAGGTTTTAACGTAATTGAAATCAGCTAAGCCTCCTTTAAGAATATGACAGACACCTGAAGTTTTATTTAAAAAAAAAACCTTACCGAGGACGCTATTCTAAAAGCTACTTTCACAGAAACGAAAATTAAAAATAAAACCTCCCCTGGCAGTCAGATATCATAAACAGTTGTTAATAAAAGAGCTGCAGATGTTCGCAGTGCAACATGTCTGCTCACCCCCCTCGCGTTCACGGTCCACGGTTCACACTGAGACGGTATGACGAGTGTGTACCGTGTTGTATTGTTTTTGTTTTGAAGAAACGTAGTGGTATGAATGAAGAAGTAGTAAATAATGTACTAGTTGATAATGTAAATGACAAACATGTCATTGTAATGTTCGATAGTCATTACGAAATAGTTCTTACAACCAAAGTGGACGGAGATTTGGAGAATCGCATAGGAAAAGTGCTTTAAGAACCAATTTCGTGATGCATTCTGAGGATGCTATGAATCACAAGCTAGATATCGTTAAGCTGTTTTCGAAATGTTCAGCTGATATTGTACCCATAGAACAAAGTAATAGAGAGAGCCACTAAACTGAGACAATTTTGAAAAAGGAACCCGGGGACATAATAGTCTAAAAATAAGCCACCACATCTTCACTCATTACAAAAATAGGAAACTCAACACAAGTTGCGCACAATATGTTTCTAATTACGGGTAAGTAATGACGAACATGATAGGACGATTGTAAAATGTGAATGGAAATAAAGTGGGAACAAATTCTGTACGGTAAAAATACTCGTCGAGAACTCAAGAGGTACGGAGGACTAAATTAATAACACTTTTTGCTGGTACACTGAAAAAGGAGGATTGAATCGAATTCAGATTATTTTGAACTGACATCTCGATCACTTTTCAATTAAAGAGAGTGCTGTCAAAGCGATTGTAATTCCTGTAAAAGGGTTTTGGAATTTTATCATTTTTTTTAGGCTTGCCTAAAATACTTTCTTTTTTTACGGACCGAAAGAGTATTCTTGTGGTACCAATGATGTTTCATTATCGACATTCACTTTAATTTCAGTCATCGTAGAATCATCTACATCATCCTTCTCTCCTACCTCAATTTCAACGTACACTGCTATAAATAAACTATAATCTACTTCTACTAATACTAATTCAAACTATTATCCGCATCGTACAGTAGAGAACACATGTTGATCATTAATATGTTCAGTAAGCGAGAGAGCGACTCACGTACTTGAGTGGTGTTTTATCTGTGTTGTTATAAATCCTCTTCTATTATCTTAATGGTAATGTTTCCCTTGTGAGTTGTTGCTGTTTACCTGTGTGAGTTTAGGTGCTTTAAGTAAGTTGGAGATTTTAAGTGGAGTATTTGCATTCACGGTAGTTACATCGTCTTAGTTTCTTTAGCCGTTTACTGACACTTCTTGTTCCGGAACTCCTTAGTTTTAAATTCCTTTAGCTTCAACTTTTTGTTTTCAAATGAGTCCTATCTTGTAGAAGAGTATTTTAGCTACAGATTTTGGTTGTCTCATCTTGTCTTTCCCTAGATACTTACAAAAATTCTACGAAACAGCCCTTATTGTATACAAACACAGCTTTTCACGACTGCACTTGACAAGCAACACCCAGTATTCCTTACATTCTGGGAATGGAAATAATTACACGTCCACCAAGTGTTCAGTCTAAAATTACACCTAAATTCGTTCTTCGGGTGAAAAAACAAGGGGCTTGAAGTCCTCAGTGTCAGATGACAAATAAAACAGACAATTAGAGACGGGAGGGGGTGAAGGGGTCGACGGGGTGTCGTTATGTGCTGGTATCGAGTTGCAATGACATCTTAATTTTGTACGGTAAGCGTGAAATTAAAGTAGAGGAATGTGGCGGAAGATATAAGAGAAAAATAGTAGGGGAGAGAGCTTTTTGAGGAAGATTATACTGGGAAGCTTTTATACTTGTTTTTCTGTGTTGAAACACTCAAGGAAACACAGCTGTCAAATGTTAACACTGAACTGTTTTGGTGATCGCCGATAAAGACTATCTCATCAATGCTACTACTTTATTATCAGTCAATGAAACATAATTGTTAGCTCAAGTAAATCTATCTCCAAAATTCGTCCACACCCATCAACCTGTCACTCAAAAACATTTTAAAGGAAACTTCAGCAAAGAAATTCAAAATCAAAATATCTATGGTGCTACATTCCCTTCAGGGTATGTACACAGGGAGACGGGTTTCGGGTGTCTTATTATTTTTAGTCGAGCGCTCACGAGCCGTCAAACGATGCGACAGCTGCTTCAATATTTTACTAGAAATATCGTATAGCACTTGGAATTTTATTGATTTCCACTCCAAATTAATTGTGTGAGGAGTGTCAGTTACTGGTTTAGGGAAACGGTTTCGAATAATACTGATATCAGTCATTTTTTTTTTTTGTTATAGGTCGGGAAACACGCATGAAGTAACTATTTTAGTAGCTTATTTGATGGAGAGTGGTCATTGTCGCCTTTGCATAACACCATTACCAGAGACAACTGTGGTGCCATAGAGACAACGTTCAAACTCAAATGTTCCTGCGATTCTTTTTGGTCTTTTGAAAGCAGAACTAGGAAGGGTAGTAGACGATTCTGTCACCAATGTGGCTGTGGATGTCAACGATGATGAAGATTTCTCCAACAAAGACATAGTTTATACTGCATAGGATGTGAGATCGATTGACAAACGATCGTCAATTGTTTATAATTAACGGAAATTGGTCATTAGTGAAGGAAAGATGAGTAGTGTGTGCTTGTAGAGGTCATAATGGTTCTCTTGCTATTAATATTGACTAACTGAATTCACTCACAAGACCATATCCAGAGAAGTAGAAGAAATGGGAAAGGCCTTTGCGCAAGAGGGCGATAGTCCGGGCGGCAAAAAAAATCTGAGGTTATAAGGACCATTTTTCAGCGCGCAGAGATGTAAGTTTTCTTGCCTGAGGTATACACTACTATTCTTTTACAGTCAACTCGTGTATTTCCGTTCATCGCACAATAAAATTGCCCCGAAGAGACGTGACACTTAATACACACATAAAATCATAGTTTTTTTCTTCGAGTTTAGCCAGAGACATAACATTTTTATGGTCCAGATAAGGGTGGGACAAAGCTGGGCTATCACGATCGTCAAACGAACACATGTCTAATGATCTATGTGATAGTATCACATAAACTTGTATCTCCCTTGTGCAGCTGTTTGCCTTTAGTTTTAGGGTTGTCGAGGAAGTTATTTTTTTTTGGGGATGATGTTTTGTTAATTATGAATTTTAAAACGTATCGTGGTAATTTTTTGTAGTTGTAAAGGCTTGACAAGTGAGGAAATAACCATAAAACTAAAATTAATCAAGATATAATATCTATGGACCGACCGCTTTAATGAGTCCGCGCGAAGGGATCAATTTAAATGGAATATTCTGAAGGTTGATCACGTATTGGTACAATTAGTATCGTAACACCTACGTGGATTATAGTTATTTTAAAGCAAATAACCTGTGGGATAATTGTTAGGACTATGTGGACGCTTAATGTGACTTTCGTGGGGCAAGGCGGAGGACTCATTAAAGCGATCGGTCTATAGTTAGAGGACCTCTAGGTGTCTAGTCTAGTGTTAATGATCCAGGTGCTGGTTTGAATCTAGCAAATAGTTGGAGTATGTCAACTATAGGGAGTTGGTGAATCCAGTTTGATTAGAAATTGAACAGTTCGCTTCATCATGCTTCGAACTTTAGCTTTGAGCTTTAAATTATGAGAAAATGCCCAAAAAAAAAAAAAAAATGGCTTAGAGACAAAAATATTCTAAAACCTCCACCAAAAAAAATTCGATCCAACAAATTCTTTCTTCTGAACCCAACCCCCAGTTGATAGCCGTGGGTTTATTATTTATAAGTTTTACGATGCAAGGGGCCTACGTAAATAGATATACATGGATCATACCGGCCCAGACGAAGTTCACGGTTAAATTCAATTGTAATTTGAAAGATATTAGGAGCAGTTGTTTTGATAACTAATAGCGTTATTAAAAGTAATGGATTTACTGTTAATAGAGAGGTGTGGAAAGAAGTTTGTTTTTAATTGTGTTTTGTTTTTTCAATGTCAGATAGAGGAATTTGATTGTTGATGGGAATGGGTAGATGGGTGGGACCGTATTCGCCAACATCAGTCTGTTAAGTATTCTTATGGGTGTAAAAGTACCCTTAACGAAGCCGAAAGGTACTTGTCTGTCATTGCGATATTTTTTTTTGTTCTAGACCATATCTGGGAGTTACGGTGATATTCGGGGTTAAAGTTCCAACTTTTTCACAAGTTTTATTAAGATAAAACTGAAGTAAAAGTTAACTTAAGATAACTATTCTTTAAATATCTCCTCGACCCCAGTACTATTCAATGAATCCATCAGCACATTTTTTCAGTGCATTACATTGAGTCCTACCGTAAAACGTGATTTTTTATATAATTATATAATTTTTGCGTAGAGTTACTTAGTTTGATGTACACAGAATGCTTGGTTGACGGCTTCGTGAAGGGTCTGTTTACGCCTTGTAATTGCCACAACGAATAGTGGTGGCTTCATAAATATCGAGTATGGACAAAATCTGTTTGCTTATTTATCACAGTATGGGGTTATCTTTTTGACATAATGTCGAGCTTCTTTTACTAACTATGTGGTAAGAGGTATAGCGAATTTTCGATGGCCCAAAGGAGACTTCCAGCAATCGCAGCGCGCCCGCTCTGGGCGGAGTGGAAGGGAGGTCAGACTCGTACTGACTAAAACCCATCCATGTTCCGTCTTAGCCCTTTGTGTTCCAGGGCCGCGGTATCTCTTTGAAACAGTCCCGCAGCTGCGTACTTTGTCTGGTCCTCAAATTAAAGGTTTGTACCTGTTTCGGCCGAGTCCAAAAGAAAGGCAGTAAGTTAATATTACAACTCAATTTACCGTCCTCGGTATAATCTGCCCTCCATAGTCCTCACAGGATAGACTTGTAAACGTTCGCATACAAATTCAACTCGATGTGAAAACCGATGAATCGATATAAGATTAGCGATTATGAATATTGATGGCGCGACGTGCGGTGTTTGTGAATAGAGCACGTGACTACAGCTCGATCTGTAATCGATACCTGCCGATATTGTCCGGGATTTGCTGCTCACATAATAATACCGGACTTGTAATACATTTTAATATTATAAAGGCGAAAGAAACTCTGTCCGTCATCGGTGTTACCTTTTTGCCTGTACGGATGAACGGAATGGAACACACAGGTACACCAAGACTTGGGTTTGGATATAAGTTATCCCTTTTCATCCCGGTAGTTTCGTCCCGTAGGATAGAAGGTTTGAATTTCTGAAGCCACGAGCAACAATTACTATGAAAAAGTGGGAATGGCCTTTTTGTTTTGCATTTGCTGTAAGAATCTTTTCAGCAGTAGACCGGTGCCATATTATGTGATGATGATTTGGTACTTTCAGGAGCTAGTGTCTAAATAGTAACAGCCGTTCGGGTCGATCTCCGGGTTAAGCCGCGCTTGCCTAGGTTGGTCCGTGGATGAGTGACCACTAATTACATACCGACTTTCCTCCGTGCCTCGGAAAGCAGATTAAGCCGTTGGTCCCGGCTGTCAATTGTAGATCTTTGACAGTCGTTACAGGTAGTCAGTGGCCCAAAAGCCTTACACTTGCTTTTACTTTAGTTGTGGAGGTCAAACAGGCAGTCGCTCCATTTAAAATACTGGTATTCAACTACATCCGGTTGGACTGGAAGCCGACCCCAACATATAAGGGAAAAGGCTAGGCAGATGATTTAGTCCTTTCTGGTTTTCTGTTCACCATTATTGTCTTTCATCCTATCTTTTTTCGATAACCTTGACCTTTAGCTTTCGAAGTTATTTCTTTTCTTTTTACCTTCCTTTCCCAGAACGAAGGATCAGCTCATAAAGCATCTCACTTTCATGGTTCCTAACAAAAAATCAACGCGAAGATTTAAGCACCTGCGAAGCCGATTTAATACGAGTACCGATGAATCGGTATAAGATTACCGATTATGAATATGGATGGCACAACGTGGGGTGTTTGCGTAAAGCGCACGTGCCGAGGCTCGGTGTGTAATCGATACGAATCGGTATTGTCCGTGAAATATGAGATATCGATGTGGTGTTTTTTTATTTATTTTCTTGTATTTTTTGTACTTTTTTTTTGTTGAGAACGTGTGTTGGTTAATATGAAACTTTCTTTAACTATCTACAGACCGACCGCTTTAATGAGTCAGCGTCCTAACAATATCCCACAGGTTATTTGCTTTAAAATATCCATAATCCACGTAGGTATTACAATTCTAATTGAACCAATACGTGATCAACCTTCAGAATATTCCATTTAAATTGAAACCTTCGCGAGGACTCATTAAAGGGGTCGGTCTATACCTGACAGGGTGTGCAGTGAGTACTGTGCCTGTAGGGCTCCCGTACTGCAGGGACGTGTGTGGATGCAGCCCGTGGGCGCCTTCGCGGAGCAGGGCGTGCAGTGAGTGCACCATTATTACTGCTGTTAGATATGGGGTCCTTGGTTCGATTCCCAGGTTAGGCAAAATGTCATTGAGTTGTATGGGAAAATATGCTGAATGATGTACTTTTAGCTATCTACCTGAGTTAAGAAGCGGATATGATTTTTCGTAGTAATTAGTGGTTAATGATGAGTGAATTAATTATTGTCGTTAAACAACAGCAGAATCTTGTTTTTCCTAGCCTGCTCAGTCCCATTGCTGGGCAAAGGCCTTCCTCACCTCCCTTCAATTTTTCGCGAACTTGAGCCGCGAATTTTCCGACACCAGTGCCTCTCTCTCTCGTTCAAAAATATAATTGCACGTAGGTATTCTAGACGGAAATCCAAGATCGTCAGAGCATTGCATCATGGCTTCATTTGCGCTCTTCCGGTAGATCTTTAAAGTAATGAATCGATTAGGATCATTGATCACGATTATGTCCTGTTTACATAAAGATGCTGTTTGATCTCTATCGAAGCGTATTGCATAATCGATATCGACTGTGGACTAGTGTCGCAATCATTGTTTTTATTCGATGACTCAGTATCAAAATCATAGAGATCTAAAGTCATCAATAAAAGATCCTATTCCAATTCCGATTTGTCTATCGTTGAAATTATTTACAACATTCTCATTTCCCAAAAAAAAAACAATATTCTTGATTTATTTAGACGAATAATAGAAAGAGGTAAAGTTTGTGTGTGGGAAGTAGTCTCCGAAACTACTCATCCGATTTCAACAATTCTTTCATCAATAGAAAGCATCGCTATTGGCGAATGTCGTAGGATAATGTATTAACGGTAAAACAAGAATTTTACTAGAGGCTATACTAATATTATAAAGAAGTATTTGTTTGTAAGTTTGTATGTAGGGGGAAATCTCCAGAACTAATGATCCAATTCTAAAAAAATCACTGATAGAAAGATACATCATTCGTGGGTGCTATAGGCTATACATTATATTTATACCATGTATATTAGCTGAGCTATCACGATTTTTGTAGACAAAGTCGCGGGCGAAGTACTAGTCATACATATTTCCAACCTACTCGCATTCTAAACATCAACACAATCTCTCAACAAGGGTCAAAATGATGTATCATAGTTTATCACACCACACTATCATACTGAACAGCGTTTTATAAATCGATGTAAGAGCATCACTTTCATACAAATTCGAGGCAAGGGTCGAGCCTACCGCACATACGTGCCTCGAATCATGAGAGGCTCGGATGTAGGTAGATTTGATGGAAAGATACCTTTATAGGGGCGCATGTCGTAGATTTGACTCTCCTGCAAATATTTTCAAAATAAGTTCAAAGTCAGCGAGCACCTTGTACAAAGAAAACTGCGTGAAAAAAATGGGTGTTTTCCGACGTTAATGGTTTGGTTTATACTGAGGGAACAATAACTTAACATCACGCATGTTATCCCCGAAAAGTTAGGTAGAGATGTACCTGATAGTACATCCTCATTTCGCCAGTTATGTTTAAGTCCCATGTAGTAGGGGGCGAGCCTGTTGCCAATAACCGGGCACAAATTCAAACTCCTTGGCTGCTGCTGAGAAATTTCTGAAGGAAAAACCCAATAACACTTTGCCTGGCCTGGGAAAATTATCAGAAGGTTTTTCACTTGTAGTTTAGTATAGTTTTTGGGATTGATTAGCAACTGAAACGTAGGTAGCTATGTAATTTTACTATAAATCCACAAGTCTATGCAATAATCCATAGATATAATGAAAAAGTCTATCAAACTGAACAGAAAATGCTAGCATACATTCAAAACATTTCTATAAGACAAAAATAACCTGTTACCATCACATGACAGACTAATAATTCCAAAACAAAACTCCCCTCGGATTCCACATTACGTTTCGATCGTTTCAGATTAATCTGAGTGTTCCTCTTTCCTCTCCACTCCTTATTTCACTCACAATAACATTAAACGTACCTCACAGACTAAACAAACAGACATTCAGACTGTATCAGTGTTTTTTAGACCGCAATAATCCTCTTATGGCCCTTAGTACAGTCGGTAACACAAGTGCTTGCATTCGTTTCGGACTTGCCGAAGTGTAAGTTTGTTTACATTTGAAAAAATTGAGCTAATGAATTGTGACATAGGTTTTTATTATTGTTCATAGAGCCTGAAAATTGTTCTGCGGGACTGTTCGAAAGAGATACCGCGGCCCTGGAACACAAAGGGCAAAGAAGGAACATGGATGGGTTTTAGTCAGTAAAAGTTTGACACTCCCTCCCACTCCACCCAGAGCGGGAGGGGTTATTTGGTGATTTCTCATCAAAAAAAAAAGTCTGAAAGTTGTTGTTTGATGTTATAATATGAGCTTAATATCGCGAAGCAAAGTACGGCAGAAACCTTTGAAACTTTTACACAGAGAGAAACAATAATAAGATTTTGTTGAGTCTTGTTTCCCTCAAGATGTTTATTCAATTGCAAAGCTTATTAATGTGTACCTACGTTCTTGCTAGCCCAGTCTACCCATGCTTGCCGCGGAAGAAAATCTTCTCTTTCTGAAATAATTTCCGTCACATTGCACACTTTCCCTACTTTTGTCGCTGTCTGTACTTCACGAAACGAATTTGTGTTCCCTCTGAGGTCTTTATATATAAAACCAGATGTTTGTTCCCACGTTTTTTGATTGACATTGGATATATTTGAGTGCGGTCCAATTGTTGTATGATGGAAGAGGAAAATTGGAAAATTCTCGGGGATTTTACTGCGGTTAGCTGAGTAAAGAAATGTTATGTTTTGCTATTTTTGTCGTATAATGGGTGTAAAAAGACCCTTAACCTAACCACAAGGCACTTCTTGTTTTCCCCGTCATTGCGATCATTTATTTGTATCTGGAACATACCATACATAACCTTCTAGTTACTGAGATATTGGAGGTCAAAGTTCAAACTTATTCACAAGTTTTAAAAGGTTATAATTTTAGATTAAATAGCTCCATGAGGAGGTATTATTCAATGAATACATCAGAGCACAATATCTGAGTGTTACATTGTGTTTTACCGTGAAACGTTTTTTTCACCCCAAAAAAAACAGTAGTTTCCTCAGCAATAATTTTTGCGTAGGGTTACTTAGTTTTATGTACAAGAATGCTTGGTTGACGGCTACATGAAGGACCCGTTAAAACCTTGTATGTTAGAGATTTGGATTTTTTGTCAATAAAACTGTAATTGAATTCGATGACTTAGGTATTTTCATTCAGGCAAGTGTTGCTCATTTTTCTAAGGTGGTATGAACTCCTTCATATTGCTGAGTTGAAAAGGGCCAATGCCATTAGGAACATAAGGAAAAAGAGCAGCCGAAAGTTTCCGACAATATAAAACAATTGACACCGGCACTATCCTCCTCTATTCCAAAATACGAAAGACGCAGAATAAGCGTCGGGTAAAGTACCTTTTAGTCAACAGAGAGCCTCATAACCAATAAATAGATGGACGGTACGGTCCAAAAAATCCAATTTCAATTCGAGTCCCGAACAAATTGGGTCAAATCCATAACGGACTTTGGACCGTAAATCCCGAAGTTCGTATTCCCGAAAAGTTACGGTCGATCGGCCAATCGGACGAGCGCTTATCGCCATCGAATGACACCGGCCGATTACCGTGCCGTACCGTAAATTCGAAATTGGAACTCAACTTCGTTAATTACCGAAGTGAGTTCGATAGGCATCGCTCGGATTCTCCCGATTCTAATTTCTGATATTAAATTATCGAAAATGCGAATTATGTATTTTTTCGTTTGAATTTGTGAATTGTTGGCGTGTTTTATCAGGATCAACAGATCTTTTTGAAGAGAAGGCATGGTTCGGCGTTTATTTACGGAGAAATTTTATCCTGTCTGGAGCACGAACGCAGAATATGGTGTTGTTTGCTATCTTGCGTATTTTTAAATGGACAAAAATACTTGTTTCCGTGGGAATGGTTCCATGAAGGATTTCTTATTAGATATTTAAAGGCCTTTATGAAAAAGCAGCAGTAGCTTAAATGATTTGATAAAAAAAACTACCGCAATGGCCTGGTATCGGAATAATTCTCTGAGTTTTTATCTCTGGCCATACATTTTCAGCACTTTTTCCTCTTATTTCAATCAGGACCGTAACCCTGAATACCATTGTTACACAGTCAGATAACGTCTAAGTAACTACAATGTGACTCGATATAATTTGGCAATAAAATCGATTGTAGTTCTCGATTTAAACGGCTCATTAAATCGAACAGTGCCATAACATCGGTTATCGATATAGCATCGAAACGTAAACGCCAAATTGGTATGGCTTCATCAATTTACACGGCGGTGTTCAGGGTCGCAATTAGAGCATCTAAAAGTGACTTGCTACACGTGAAAATAGTTCGTTTTCCTCGATATTAATGGATTATTACTGTTCGTTTGGTGATTTTTAGGCTCCTATCAATGTGTTATCTAAATGGATATGGAAATTGTATAGTATAAAAAGTGTGAATGTTAATGTAGGTACCTCTATCATCATAATACAGGTACCATTTTGATGACCAAAAAAGTATTCAGATTTAGAAATAATTTATTTCTCTCTTGTGTTACCAACTTAGGTAGTAAATGTTTCATTTATAAGCCTGAATTAAAACCACCTATATTTAAGCAGATTTGTGCTCAAAAGAATAACTTTTGAAACAAATGCTCGCACCAATTAAAACTTAAACTACCACCTACTGCGCCGAGTCCGTCCCTGTCAAAAATCACAAAAGTTGTACACAGTCATTACCGAGTCCGTACTAACGAACCTAATATTCTGAATTTCTGTTTCAGATATATTCGTCGAATTGTTTGCAAAAGGCAATATTTTAATTGGTATTCTGTTTAATTATCAACTATGGTGTGTCCGCAATCTCGTTAGTGGTTGTTTGCTGTTCAACGAATTATTGTCGGCTTTTCGTCCCTGCTTTTTGGAGTTGCAAATGCGATTTTGGTTTTGTGATTTTTTCTTTGGTTTTTAGTTTGTGTTATTTTGCCATTGATTTGCAAGTTAAAGCAAGTTTTACATGCGAAATGATATCACAGGATAACTTGCAATACAAGACGTACCTTCTACGAATGATGTGTGACATCTGTCTTTGAACATAGTTTAATGAAGTAACCCTATCTGTAAGTTGCAGTTTTTTGTGAATTCAAACGTGTAGCTCCTTACATTCAGCCATTATACAATTAGGTATAATGGCTGAATGTAAGGAGCTATACAGACAAATTGAGTCGACACTTATAAACTTTGCCGTCTTAAGCTGCGTCTACGCTAGGCGAGCCGAACACGGTCGGAGCACGATCGGTTAGCCTAGACGGACTTAGAAGCTTCGACCGAGCACTCCCAAGGGAATTTGTGCTCTGCTCGTGTCCGGCTCCCGTAGCATAGACGCAGCTTTAATTTGTATTTTTTTCTGTTTATACAAACAATATCTAAATCTACTTTGCATTGCTGGGGCGCCTGGGGCCCAATAAACTGCCACGGTCATTGCGGCATTAGATGGCGTTCTGATTAAGCGCCAGCTGATGACGGACAGTTTGCAACAAGCAATGGACGTCCACCAATAGATGAAATGATAAAAACAACGCAAGGACCAACGGACAGTATTCATTTCACCGTTCATTTCTATCCGACGGGCAAATAGTCCATTGTCTGCTCAGCGCTTTAAGGTTATCCTATTACTAGTTTCTGCTTACCTGGTAATCTCACGCTGGGCCGCATGGAGCTTGGCAGCGAGCCTGGCCGCGTCTGCCTCGGCAACGCGCGCCCGCGCCTCCCAGTCGCCGCGCGCGCGCCGCTCGCGCTCCGCATCGCTGCGGGCAGCACCCTCACGCTGTTGACAAAGGAATAGTTTATTAATATCAAAGAAAAACATTATTTTGACTATTGTTAAACTGACTTGTTTAATACTGCATAACTCTGAACGGACTAAGATTTGGAACTCGGCTCCATAGTAACTTTTGTGCAGCTTAAAAATACCTATCCAAAAATGTATTACACATAGCTATTTGGAAGGTGGGGTCAAAATTTGCATCATCCTTTAAACTATACATATTGGCATTCAATGTTGTTTCAAATATACCAAAGACACATTATCTTCAGAACTAAGAAACTAAAGTGTCGAAGTGCCATCAAACTAGCTAGATATTCATTTATCTCTCATACAGCCTCGCAGTACCCGTCAGTACCTCTCTTGAAACAATTTCAATTTCCTCCGAAGAAAATTTTATAATATTCAATGTGAAACTTGAACAACTATTGCGGATGATTTATAGGTAAGAGGTCGAGTTTTAAAAGATATGAACATAAGTTTTAAAGCAATGTTTATTAATAAAGATGGATCGCATTGGCTCGATTGTTTTTAGTATATTCCAAGGTTTTACCGCTTGAAAAGAGTGTCCATGGAGTTTCTTGCCCATTCTTTACCATAGAGATCTACGCTTTGGAATGGGCAACTACAGTACTTTCACAAGTTATTATGCCTTGTGTCTGGGACTGTAGCTTCGCCTTCTTTGTTTTTTTGACATTCAAAAGTGCTTGTTATGGTCTAATTGAAATAAATGTTTTGAGTTTGAGTTTCAGCACAGATTTCTGCTCTGAAAAACAGTGTTTGCTCCAGCAAAATCTCGACCAAATCTCGCATACCAGAATGGTGAAGTCTACTTCTAACTATTTTCATTGTCAACATCGACATTTATCCGAAAGACGTATCTGCTCTGGACGTCCTGCATGAAGGGATTCCTTCACATTTTCGTCGATTGCAAAGTAAATTTATACAGGTATTTGAACACCTTAGCGGGTGTTTCATACAAGTGGATCGAAATGTTCTAACTGTGCTTCCTGATGATGCCATCTAGTCGATTACGGCCACAGCGACTGCATTCGATGGCTTTCTAGGGAGGTTGTCGAGAGCTGAGGTATGCTGCTCTATCATGTGCTCTCAAGTGGCTAGCATATCCAACTTTGGCCGAAAAACTCCGAGCACAAAGCGGACATGTCAGAACACCATTGACGAAATTGTAGGTTATTATAGCTGCAGATGGCCTAGGCTGCAGTTATCACGCTTTAAGTCTAGCTGCGACCTTCTGACTGTGCTTCCTACTCAACTAGCTAATGATTCAATGAGTTTACTTCATAGATAGGCCAAGATGTGGAACTCTCTGCCGGCATCTGTAATCCCTCCCACATTTAACCCGTCTGCCTTCGAAGCAAGAGTGAACAGGCAGCTTCTGGGCACGCTCGTTCCATCATAAACCTCATCTACCGCTTTCCATCACGCGTGATCGAGGTCAAGAGTAGGCCCATGTTGTAATAAAAAAAAAAGAATAGGTAATTGCTGATTTTCCATAATAAACTCTTTCAGGAAACTAGCATCTTAGCAAAACTAACTGCATCACTATCTTTTAATTCTCAAAACTGCATAAAAGCTTTTATCGAAGAAAAACTTTAAACAAAGACATCTTTGGAACAAAACCAATTTATTCTCAGCTTCGACGTAACGGAAGCGACGTCGGAGGATCGGATAAAAATCCAATTTGGACCGGCCGTCCGACTATGACGTCATATGGTACGACATGACGTATCGGATCCGTGTCGTGACGGACGACAGATAGCGCGACGATATTGAAAATTGGTGTGTATTGTTTGAAGGGGTCAGTTTTACGGGTCCATATTGGCTCACCTAAAGTTCTTTTCCCGAAATTGTTCTTCCTAACGATTTGTAATCCGAATGATCACTCTTCCTAAAAATTTTCATCCTAAAGTTTTCATTCATACTATTTGTAGTGCTACTGGCAATGTTCATAACACTCATGTTTCCGAAAATTGTAATTAATAATATCATTAATGTAAATATATTTAAACTCCTACTGTTTTTTGTCATAACGCTTTTATCCCTAAACATAAGTACAGGTCAGAGCCTCGTCTTGGGGGCACTATGAAAAAAAAACTTAGAAAAATTTCGCAACCAATTTCGAAGTAGCGCTCGCCGGCCGCTACCGCGGCACCGCTCGCTACGCTCGCTCGGCTCGCGCGTAGTTACAGGTCACAGTTCTAACCTAACCTAACCTATGGATCCCTTCCACATCGTTTTTACGACAAACGGTTAGTCGGAGAAAAAAAACACCAAGAAACTTTATTCTTACATTTAGGTGTTTTATACGATAGAATCGAGAAAATAAACGGTTTGCAAAAATAACACTTTTTTGGTTAAATTTTTCTAAGTCTAAACAAAGAAATCTAAACAAAAAATATATGACTTTGAATAATAGTGTAAAAGATGGTTATGTTAAGAAAACATAGGAAAACAAATAAAAGTGTAATAGATGTTTATTGCTACTGACATTATGAAGTTGAATGCTTCGGGATTATAAAATTAGAGACAGAGTAGTTAGGAATTGTGATTGTTAGGATGAAAAATGTTAGGAAGAACATTTTCGGATTTCCAATTATCGGAGTTGAAAATTTAGGTGAACTTTGGCGCACCCCAGTTTTACGGTTGAAAAATGTTGGTTGGGAAAAAGCTATCAGACGGATAGTCCGGGAGGTACCGTTGCAAATTAAAAAGTCATAGTAAGCCGGCTGATATTGTCATCGATGGTTGATCTTATTTGACCAATAAGTAAACCAACCGTCAGCTGCTCAAGTAGCGGTGGATGCGGGTGTGGGTGGTTCCGGAAGTGGTAAAAAAAAAAACGATTTGAAGTCATAGTACGGCGGCTGAAACTTTTTTCATAAATAGTTTATATCATACTAAGCTTAAAAAAAATCGTCAGCTGCATGGTGGAGGGGGGATTATGCGTCAGCCGCTCGCATAAACTTGTAAGCGAAACACGTAAAATTAAGTTATAATACGCCGGATGAAATTTAACAAAGTGATTGTTAACATTATCAAAAGTACGAAAACAACAATCAGCTGCGTGGGTAGCGGTGGAAAGACCGTCAGCTGACGCAGTAAAGATACAGATTATTCGAGTAATGCACAGTTTCTTTCAGGGTCCAGCTGACAGAACTCCCCTGTCCGCACCCAGCCGACTGATTGTTTTTGCACACGTAACAATTAAACTACAGTCTTGTCAAATTTCAACCGGTATAGTGATAATTTAATGATAATCTCGAGAAGTTTATAGCATGTGTAAAACAATATTATAAGAAAATATTTTTTTTCTTGTTTTATTTTACATACGTGAAAGAAATGCATAATATAAAATAATATCGAGAATAAAATGGACATAACATAAACTCATATAAAGGGAAAATAAAAAAAGAGATAGAAAGATAGAAATCGATAACTTTGCCGGAATTATTCGTAATCGATAGTATCGCTATCTTCATCATCCCCAGATGAATCGTCATCAGAACTCTCTTCTGTCAGATTGTTCTCTTCATCTTTTCCTTTTTTTATCAGAAAATAATATTAATATTTCCTTTTTTACTTATTGGTCTTATAAGACCAATAAGTAAACCAACCGTCAGCTGCTCAAGTAGTAGTGGATGCGGGTGTGGCTGGTTCCGGAAGTGGTAAAAAAAATGAATTTATAGTACGCCGGCTGAAACTTTTTTCATAAATAGTTTACGTCATACTGATCTTAAAAAAAATTGGATTATGCATCAGCCACTCGCACAAACTTGTAAAAAAATCACGTAAAATCAAGTTATAGTTGGTCAGATGAAATTTAACAAAGTGATTGTTAAAATTATCAAAAGTACGAAAACATTAATCAGCTGCGTGGGTAGCGGTGGAAAGACCGTCAGCTGACGTAGTAAAAATTTAAAATATTGAGTATTGCTACTACGCTGTCTCCTTTTAAACACATATTTCGAGAGAGTTTCTGGAGCTGCTTCAGCCCATAACACGACCTTCGGGCTACCTAAGCCTGTTCCCCTAAAATTTCTAACGAACATCTGTGCGTCTCTTTGTCAGTTTCCGTTGAACTCTTCGAAAGAACGAACGCAAATAATTATGTCGAAGATCCAACCGTTTTGTATATTCTGTGGCAAAAAAAAAGGAAATATTAATATTTTCTGATAAAAAAGTAGAAGATGAAGAGAACAATCTGACTGAAGAGAGTTCTGATGACGATTTATCTGGGGATGATGACGATAGCGATACTATCGATTACGAATAATTCCGGCAAAGTTATCGTTTTCTATCCTTCTATCTCTTTTTTCATATTCCCCTTATATTGTGTCCTGGTTATGTTATTTCCATTTTATTCTCGATTTTATTTTATATTACGCATTTCTTTCACGTATGTAAAAAAAAAAACAAGAAAAAAATTTTTTTTTCGTACAATATTGTTTTATACATGCTACAAACTTCTCGAGATTAACATTAAATGATCACTGTCGGTTGAAATTTGACAAGACTGTAGTTTAATTGTTACGTGTGCAAAAACAATCAGTCGGCTGGGTGCGGACAGAGGAGTTCTGTCAGCTGGACCCTGAAAGAAACTGTGCATTACTCGAATAATCTGTATCTTTACTGCGTCAGCTGACAGTCTTTCCACCGCTACCCACGCAGCTGATTGTTGTTTTCGTACTTTTGATAATTTTAACAATCACTTTGTTAAATTTCATCCGGCATACTATAACTTAATTTAACGTGTTTCGTTTACAAGTTTATGCGAGCGGCTGACGCATAATCCCCCCTCCACCATGCAGCTGACGATTTTTTTTAAGCTCAGTATGATGTAAACTATTTATGAAAAAAGTTTCAGCCAGCGTACTATGACTTCAAATCGTTTTTTTTTTACCACTTCCGGAACCAACCACACCTGCACCCACCACGGGTGCGTCAGCTGACGCTTGGTTCACTTATCAGTCATTCATAGTCTACTGTAAAATATGGCAACCGATCGGCGTAAAAACACTACCTAAAATGCAACGCTACCTCCCGGACTAGGAGTATTCGATTTTGGAATCGAAGTTATCAGTAACGTCTAATCGATAGTGAAAATGAATTAGCGTTTCTTTTCAAATGGTGACCTTATACTTAGGTCAAGAACAGTCCGTTTAAAAAAGTGTCCCATCATTTAATTTTGTGGAACAGCACCAAAACTCATCATCACTCAGGAAGGAGTGATCGATGAATCTCCATCTGAGCAGGATTTCTTTGCTTCGACAAGCTGGGTATGGAGTCTTTTTAAAGACTTCTAAGATAGCCAGAATACACCAGAATTGCAAGAGACAGAGATAGGTGGAAGTCTTTGGAGGAGGCCTTTGCGGAGCTGTCATTAAAAAACCGATCGTCAGTAACAAATCTTAATGTAATAATTGAAAATAGCAATAAAGGCTTATTTTATTTATTTATAAGTTAGCCACGTCAGTGGTTTTCTAGCAAAATTTTACTAACTCTACACAGAGTAAATATTCAATCAAAACCCGACAGCAGCCATACAAGTCTGAAGACAAAGTTCATTAAAACTATAATCAAGGTATTAAACAAAGTCTTAACGATTAATGGCAAGAAGTATATAAACATAAGCCGTTTGCCACTAACCGTGGTTCAAAGTTACCTGTACTTAGTTTAGCGGAGATCTTATCTTGACTGTGGTTCAAGTTATGAGCTTATGTTAAGTCTGTTGCGATATCTGTATGTACGAGAAGATGAAAATGTATAAAGTTTATACTTATTTATTGTATGTATTGACTGCCGAGTTGGTCTAGTCTAGTGGTCGGAAGCGCGACTGCTGAGCATGAGGTCCTGGGTTTGAATTCCAGGTCGGGCAAAGTGTTATTCGATTTTTCTATAAGGAATTTCTCAGTAGCAGCCAAGGAATTTGGGCCGAGTTGATGGCAATAGGCTCGCCCCCTATTACATGGGACTTAAACATAACTCGTAAAATATGGGTGTACTATTAGGTACACCTCTGCCTAACGGCGGATCGGGGATTACAAGCGAGATGTTATGTTTATGTAATAAAAAGTTGTGGTGTTGCAAAAACTTTTTTTTTTAAATACATGCATTATTGATCCCATTAAAAAAACCTCAGGCCCTTCTGAAGACCAAAACAACATTCCAAATACGTGATATTTTTCAAAAATTCACAAAGTCCATTACCACCGTTCAAAAACCAACCCATTGTTTCCCCACCTTGAGCCACCACCAAACTCCGTACTTACTTAAACTTTGATGAAGTTTTAATTGAAAATTAGTCTTGGCCGTATCTTGCTGGCTCCAGTTCATTTGGGCCCAGCAGACCGGGCCAAGTTTGTAAACGGCCACAAAAATCTGTGACTATAGATAAGATACTTATCCGAAATCTTACAAAGACCAAAGTATCAAGAATGTTGGGTCGGAGCAGAGTTTTGTCTTTGAGAGATGTCTGGACTGGCCTTTAGAAATTGAGGAGTTGGTTATTGTGGTGAAATTGTGACGTCATTATAGAGTAAGGAGGATGAGTTGATAAGATGATACTGTTGATGGATATTGATATAGTTATATGATGAGTAAGAAAATCGTCATAATCGTAGAACAGTGACGGACCTGACATGAAGTTGAATGAAACATGTGATTTTTCAATAAAACCGTATACTTATTAATTGTTATTTTATTTCAACTTAAAATAAACCCTATTGGCCAGATGAATGTAAATTTTCAGTATTACAGAATTCGTATTAAAAAAGTTGTATAAAATAATGAAATGGCGGCTCTGTAAAGTTTAACATCTCCAGATCCGTAACAGTTCTACGATTATGACGAAATAGAGCTAAAATGTACTTAATTCTCATTTAGAATAGAGATATCAGTACGTAACGTATAACATTAAAGGAGCGAGTCAGCCATCTCATTGACATAACTGCTGAAATAGATGTTTAACTAGAAGAAGACACGCGGCACCGATAACAAATAAATTTCTTTAAGGACAAATTAATATAAGAACTATTTGTAAGGATGGCTGCAAATAATGCACATTAATATGAACTTTAAAAAAATCCTGAACACAAAAATAACCCTCAAAAAGTATGAATGCTCATTCAAACTCTTTTCAAGATGATAACACTTTCAACGACAAGAGAAATTGAATCCTCAGAACAATCGATTCGAAATTCAAATCTAAAGAAAAACAAACAAACCATAGACATCGAAACATTAACATTAAGTGGCCGTTAATGCACCTAATCCTATCCCGATACTAATTCTTGAGATTCAAAAATAGATCGGAAAGGGAGAAGCGAGTTTCTACGTCTATTTACGTTCACACTGTTTTTGAGTTTTAAGTGAAAAGAATTTCAAATGACACCAATTTTAGATAGATGTTGAATGAAATGCCGTTTCTCTTTCGGTTGCTTGAGTGTGAAACTTGCATTTTCGTAGATAATGATGATAAATGGTATGAACCATTTATAAACGCGAAAAGCCAAGGTACTAGAAGGCTAAGATAGAAGAGAGTTTAACAATAATGAGCTCATTTAGCAAAAATCATTCGGTATAAGTACCTGCCTGACGCATTAAGATAAAAAACCAAATTAAAGATTCGTAGATATCAGAATATTTGTTCTAAGGTCAATTCTTTAATCAATAAAATCATAACAGTTACTTCAAAATCTTTGAATTTGGAAGCTCTTTGAATTTGGATGACGGCCACAAATAAAACTAGCAATAAATTAATAAGAACTCTTAAAGCATTACAAAACAGTTCCTTCCACTCAAAACTCGATGCTAAACATTTAACACGCACCATAACTTTTCAGTCTCATTTTCAGCAAAAAAACCCCTAAAACGTATTAAAAATGGTCCTCTATTAGCAAAAGAAAACCACAAATTAGTATGGCAACCCATCCGTGCAAAGTACACAAGTCTTTGGAAAGACAAAATAAAAAAGGAGGTGTAGAAAAGGAAACCGTTTCGGCTATTTTCGTCTATTTCCGTTAACGCTTGGCTCACTGGCTAACGGAGTTTCAACATATATTTTTATAGCTGAAGACGCTTTGGAAATGTTGTCGAGACGATTATGGGAAAGTTAATATGACAAAATTGTGTATTTTTGGGGCTAATGTTTACCAAAGTTTATAATGAAAAATGTTGATGTTGTTACGATGAAATGAAGAAAGGGCAACTCTTTCTGGGTTACTTTACGACTGTATTTCGAGACAGATCGCTGGAAAAAGACTTCTAAGCCAGCTAAAGGTAAACTGATAATGTTAAGTGATTTTAGACTTCAGATTGAAACTACTACCATACATATGAACTTTTAGAGCCAAACTTAATAAAAGACAAACACAAACTTCCCTCATTTAAAATTCAGTGCAACAGACAACATCTCATACTTTATGTATCATTTCATACCCTTAAACTTCTAAGAAAACTATTATTTCCCACAATAACACCCCAACCACCCAATAACTGTCAAAACACACTACTATTCCACACCTGTCAACTTGTCAACTGTCAAGTAGACAGCTGTCACTTTGACAGCTCCGTGACGTTAGCGGTAGGGACGTGGCGCGCCCTTGAGCCAACTTTGGTAAAATGTTTGTACATAGTAACACATTGGTAAGTGGTAAAGCAAACAAAATGTTTAATTTGTAGCCGTATGGTAAGTTTTCTGGTGATTAATTGGAGGGAAAAGTTTTATTGTGTTTAGGATGTGGATACAAGTTAAGTGATGGAGTTTAATAAGTTTGTTGGGTTGATAAATCTTCTTGGGGTTTTGCTTAAGTTTTGGGAAGTGATTATGTGTGTAGAGCATGATCAGATTAGGCAAATTACATGCAGGCAAAATGCTTGGGTTCCTTCTATGTCTAAAACCAGGGTAGAAAAGTAGAGAGGGTCATGTTTTTATAATTTGTTCTCACAAAATTTTGTCCAATTTGATCTAGTTGTCAAATTGTACTCAATACAGATCACGCAACCGTATTCCATATTAAACACTTCACGCCCTATAAAGCATACTAATGAAGCGTTAGCAAAACGTATCACACGTCTGCATTTGAATGGAAACCAGCAATTTAGAGCTCATTACTTTGGCGTCGATCAATCAGGGGTTTATATGGCGATGTGGCCAAACTTCGGTGTACACTGTTGCGAATTAGGAAGTGTGCATTGACTACCCAATCCAACACAAAAACTTGTCTCCTCTTTTCCCATCTGTGTTGGGGTCGGCTTCCAGTCTAACCGGATGCAGCTCAATTCCATTTTACGTGGAGTGACTGCCTTTCTGACCTCCTCAACCCAGTTAGTACTGGGTAATACGATACCCCTTGGTAAAACTGGTTGTCAAACTTTCGGGCCACTGACTACTTGTTACGACTGTTAAAGATCTACAATTGACAGCCAGGACTATCAGTTAATGTGCTTCCCGAGGCACGGTGAAAACTCGGTATGTAATAATTATGCACCCATCCACGGACCAACGTGGTTTAATCTGAAGATCGATCAGAGAGTCTGTTATTATTTAGCCATGAACTCCTCATAAACCTGTAATAAACTTAAGTGCTGGATAAAATTAAATTATAACTTTTCGTTGTTGATACAATTTCCTGAAAATCCAAGAAACTGTGATAAAAACCAGGAACGGTTTCTAGCGATGGCTTTAAACACAGTAAAAGTCCTTACACAGTAAAAAACACCAGTCCACAATGTATAATTCACGACAAATTCAATTCCAAAGTATAACACTAACTTTCGCACTATACTGAGGTAAAGCGCATTACCCTCCTAGCCACGTCCTAGACGGGGAAACTACGTGGCTAGGCAGGGTAACTACGCGGGTAGGAAAGCGTCTAGTGTGTACGTATCGTAACGACCAGCCAATGCTCTTTCCTGCAGGAATGAGGAAATAAGTGGAGAGCTGTGCTTATGGCGTATGTCATTATAGAAGCACTGGATAAAATTTTATAGTGCTTGATTTTTTACCCCCGTCGCAAAAAGAGGGGTGTTTTAAGTTTGGTCGCAATGTATGTGTGTGTGTCTGTCTCTGGCACCGTAGCTCTTAAACGAGTGAACTGATTTGGATGCAGTTTTTTTTATTTGAAAGCTAGTTTCTTGGCGATGGTTCTTAGGTACGTTTTATCAAAATCGGTGCAGCCATTTACTAGATATGGGGGATGAAAGTGGGTACGAATAATCGAATATTTTCAAATATATCCAAGTGGGGTATCAAATGAAAACACGTGATGTGTATATTACAATTAGATTTGGGGGATGAAAGTGGGTATGAAAAATAGAATATTTTCGCTTTTCTTTTTTGGTTTGGGAGTTTTTTAAATTTTAAATGTAACTTTTATTATCTGTGATATCATCCACTAAACTGTCATTACCGATGCAGTCATAACGATGCGGCTAATTTAAATGTTTTAGTAGACGATCTTTAGTTATGTCTGCTTCTGTCATACTTGGTTACATAACACATCACGCCTGTAATTCCCGAAGAGTTAGGCAGAGGTGTACCTAATTAATAGTGCAACCACATTTCGCCAGTTATGTTTAAGTCCCATGTAATAGGAGGCGGGTCTATTGCCATCAACCGGGTGCAAATTCAGACTTCGTGAAATTCCTGATGGAAAAACCCAATTACACTTTGCCCGACCCGGGAATCGAACCTAGGACCTCAAGCTCAACAGTCGACTCGCCAGCAACACTTGACCAACGAATCAGTTAATTGGTTACAATTAGTATAATTTCGTAAAGTTCGATTTGGTATTTGATAGTTTTTCTAGACAATGTATCAGAATACCATAAATGAATAGGAGGTTATGGTCTGATTGACGTATCATACCATATTAGTTCTAATAGGGCATTCTATCAGAATTACTGTAGTGGGCAGAAGCATTCTAGCATTGTGATTGTGACCATCGACCTTTTTTGCGAAGATTAACGATCGATCGGAACCTTTATTTCGGTTATTTTTGGGTTTTATAAACGTTGTTTGAAGATATGAGACTGAGGAAAATGTCGTAAGAAAAGTTTTGAGTATGAATGTGGATGGCTATAAGACTAAAAGAAGACCAAAGAAACGATGGATGGAATGTGTGGAGGATGATATGGCTAGAAAGGAGGCTGCTGAGATTTGACGGCGCGGTTGGCGCAGTGGCTGAGCGATTTCCTACAGGCAGTTGTTCCGGGTCTGGCTGTTTGTGAATGTGAGTATAAATGTTTGTAAACGCACCCACGATACAGGAGAAATTCCTAGTGTGGGGCAACGTGTAATAAAGAAGTATGGAAGAAGAAGACATGCTGCGCCGACCCCAAATAAATTGGGATAAGGGTAAGAGAATGATGATAATGTTTGAAGTAATTTAATAATTTGTCTCTGTTCCATACATTGTTGACGTTAAATCGTCTCTGAACTTTGAGAAAAGGTTCTAAATAAACCTTTTAATGAGCAAGCAAGTGAATGAAAGAACAATAAAAACAAATGAAAAACTAGACGCTTTTTGTTTGTTTTCTTTTGCAGAAGATATTATAAAGGGTGTAAAAAGACCCTTAACGAAGCCGAAGGGTACTTGTTCTCCCCGTTATTGCGATCATTTTTTTGTTCTAGACCATACCTGGGAACCTTATAGTTACGGAGATATTGGGGGTCAAAGTTCCAACTTTTTCACAAGTTTTTTTTTAAATACATGTTTCTAATGTATTTTTTTTACTTTAAACACCTTCACGACCCCCGTATTATTCAATCCATCCATCAGCATAATGTTTTGAGTCCGTTACATTGAGTTTTACCGTAAAACGTAATTTTTCACCCAAAAAAAAAGTTGTTTCCCAGCAATAATGTTTGCGTAAAGTTACTTAGTTTGATGTACAGAATGCTTGGTTGACGGCTTCGTGAAGGGTCTGTTTACACCCCGTATTACGTTTTTAAACGGGACTTGAGTAAAGTCCCGTTTAAAAACGTAATATCGTTTAAAATTGGGTCGCTAACCCAAAGAGGCGGTTAAATTTAACTCGTGCACGTAACAGAATGATCTTCAGTAGCTCCGACGTTGATTGATGATGTTTGTTATGAAATTATTAAAAACTTGAGTTTAATAAAGTGAATTCTGTTATTTAAGGAACGTTTCAGCTATCATCTGGATTGAGATGGCTGAATTATGTTTGTTATTATAAAATGTTTGAGTTGAATTGTTTTCTTCTCAGAGAGTTGCGCAAAAATATAGGATAGAATAGATTTTTGTACAGTCACAGTTTAAACACTTAACAACTTTTAAAAGTGTGGTTCTCATACTGTTCAGACTAAAATTTCATGTTGTTACGAACATAGTTTTCTACAACTCATATTTTCATGAAAATGATCCTATCGCCAAGTTACAATCTTTATTTCTCGCGAAAATGGCTTTTAAATTTTGGAAAATGTATACATATTGGTGCTCGTGACTGTACACCATACAGTAAGTACATGGAGCGTGGGTATGTCCAAACCGTGATCGTACTATAGTTTTCTAAGAAGTCAGCTGTTTTATTAAAGGTATTCAAAAAGTGCTTGATTCGCAGAAGCTCAATTTTCTGATACTTTTCGGGCATCTTGTGCTATCAGGATTAAAAAACTATTCATCATCTGCCTAGCCGTTTCCCAACTATATTGGGGTAGGCTTCCAGTCTAACCGCATGTAGCTGAATACCAGTATTTTACATGGAGCAACTATCTACTATGGTCTATCTGACCTCCAAAACCTAGTTAGTACTGGATAATAAGATATCCCTTGGTAAGACTGGTTGTCAGACTTTTTGGGCCACTGACTACTTAACGACTGTCAAAGATCTACAAATGATACCCGGGACCAACGGCTTAACGTGCTTTTCGAGGCACGGAGGAAACTCGGTATGTAATGGGTGGTCACCCCTCCACAGGCCAACCTAGGCAAGCACGGCTTAACTTAAAGATCAACCAGAGCGGCTGTTATTATTAAGCCACGAGCTCCAGGATTAAAAAACGATAAGTGGTCCTTATTAATGTGTCACTATTTTTGCAATATTTTAATTGGTCAGCCACTTATTTTTCTTGCCCTTTTTACACAAACACTTAGTCATCGAATTTCCCCAAACATGTCCCCTAACTTGTCATTCAGAAAAAAACATTCTCGTTTTTCTAAGACCCCTGCATCCCTTAATTCGTCACCAAACATCCCTTATTGACAGCAGCCGGGTACTATCACAGTTTGCTTAGGCGTTAGGTATTAAATAAACCCTTCGAAGGGGAGTTTACAGGGGGTGAACAGGGCACACAAATAAATAGTGAAGATCAATATTTGTTTGATATTGTAAATCAGTTGTGTACTCCTGTTTTGGATGTTGCGGGTAGTCATCTGGAAATGGGGGTTTTACAAACAAGTGTTAATAACGATCAAACGTTAGACTTGAATCTAAACCATTTGCATGGCTTGTCATATCATTAGAAGCAATCATCATATGGCTATCTTTTTCCAAGTATGTTGGGGTCGGCTCTCAGTCTCAGCAGATGGAGGTGAATACCAGTATTTTAGATGGAACGGTTACCTAACCCAGACGCTGAGTAACACCACCATGGTGCCCACAAACCAACCAAGAAGCTATAAAATGCTAAAGACAATGTTGCGAAAAACTAGCAGTAAATGTTCTTTGTATATATATATAGTTTAATGTCTAATTGGCTATACCCAATTAAATTGGAGTATTACAGTTACTTACTGTAAAAAAGCGTGAATAAAATAAAAGGACTCACTGTCGCGAGCAAATCGTACGCCATTTAGCGTTCCGGACACAATTAAACTGCCATTTTTCGAATCACAAAATGACCCGTTTAATCCAACAAGGAACGATTAACATAAAACTCTTTGATTACCCAATCAGCGTACAGAAATGAAAAAAATATGCAAATTTTTCCTTTTTTCAATGACATAAAACGGGTACGCTTGGTCGCTAGCTCCCCGTCTAATTTCGTAAAAGAGTTGCCACGTGCCGGTCACGTGACTCCGTTTCGACCAATGGGAGGGCTTTGTTTGACTATGACGTCATCAACGGCTAGTTCGTGAGAGAGTATGATTTACGATACGCTACAATAGATGGTAATTTAGTTTGGTTCTATAGTTGTGACCCTCGGAGTGTGTCATATTTTGTTACAATGGGAGATTATTAAAACGTGTTTTGTTTTTTAGAGGGTGTGAGTTGGGTGGTACTTCTAGGTAAATGCTGGGCAGAAGCGGACTCAAGAAAAACTATGGAGGACGAAGATCGAAGAAGTATTTTGTTTCTTAAATAGATCAGAGAGTAGAGAGATAGAGTACTAATGTGATGTCACATTTGTACGTTTGTGCAATTAAACCTATCGCAAAGGGAGCATCTCCAACAGAGAAATAAAAGTTTTTTTTTTAAATGTCCAGCTCCTTACCAATATAGATTTAGTCATAAAAATAAATAAAGAATTACCATTAGTGCATAGTACAAAAATAAATCCCTCTACAACTTCAGCCCATGCATCATACCGCCCTAAAAAATAGGGACGTCAAATAAAATCAGCAGCTGCCCAAATCAATAAGTTGTACTCCCAATTATCTGGTAATCCCTTCGACCGTAAAATGACTCATCACCCTATGTTACATGAACATCTAAGGGCGGTTACCCATCGTGACTTTAGTAGCGATTTTGTAGCGCGTTTTTTAAACGCGCGTTTGCATCGCTACTTTGGCCGTTTGGCCTGGGATAGAAGCTTTACAATCGCACAGTATCGATGTAGCATTCGATTCCGCATCGTAACTAATGCGTACATCATGTGAAGAGACAGCAGAGAGCAGCAGAGAGTCAGCGTCATGTCATGTGACAGTAGTCACTAAAGAGTACGACTGTATCGATACTTTATGGTGTCGTCATAGCATAATTTATTTATTTAAACTTCATGTACATACGTGGTACATAGGCGGACTTAATGCCACAAGGCATTCTCTACCATTCAACCTTAGGGTCAAATAGGACAGCATAGTGATAGAGTACAAAAATAAAAATAAGAAAAATAACCTTTTTTTAACATAATCGTACCGTTTTGTTAATTCGCTTACAATTCCCACTACTGGGACACAGAGTCCTGTCTGTGAGAAGGAGTGGGTTGCGACTGTAACGCTACTAAATAGCGACTGTCTCGCTATAGTAGCGATTTAGAATCGTGGTTACGTGTGCAAAGGTATACGACAGCGTATATACAACATCGCAATTTTTTACAAGCTTTTATTTAACTTGCTATGTGTGTATGTTTGTTTAGGTCAAATCTTGCAATTGAATTTTAAAACAGTTATTACCGATTGAGCTGAAATTTTGCATACACGTTTACTTTGGATGACAATGCGTGGTTAGCTAAGTGTTATCATTCTAAATCCTACAGGACTTCTAAAGATGGCCGACTAGTTACTCTTTATAATTTTTTAAACTGTCATGGTCACTAACATTATCATTAACTCTAGAAACGGAATATTTAACCAAACAGTAAACATAGTAAATATCCCGTTTCTAGAGTTAGTTATTCTTTATGCACTCCTATGATATGAGCATCAATTAAAAGGGTTTGCTGAGGAGTTACGTAAAAAAATGACGTCACACTTGTTTTTAAAAATGTTTTTTTATTTTTACTATATAAGCTAGTTTGCGATTATAATTGCTATGATTGGCTGCAAATATCACTGTGGGCGACCGCCCTAAAGCTCAGATTATAGTTATAAATAATTCAATAAACAATTTCGTATCGTGATGCAGAATCGATGTCTGCACTTAGTTTGTAATCTGCTTAGTATAATCCAATATCGTATGGTAGGGGCTTTAGGATTTAAGGAATTGAGGGAGTTGGGCGAAAAGTGCTGTAAATTGGCTTTTGCTGGACAGTGAAAAGCTATCATCGAATTTAGGTACATTTAAATGATTTAATATAAAATATATTTATTTATTTAATTAATTTAATTATTTTTAATTTCTTTAATATAATTAATAAACTTATTTTTCCAGAGAGGTTTGGAAGGAGAAAGAGGAGGCCTTTGCCCAGCAGTGGGACACTCAAACAGGCTAACAAAAAAAGAAAAAAAATGATTAAATTGGGTTCCTTTGCGAAATTAAATATCTTAGTAGAAATGGTAATC
Source organism: Noctua pronuba (assembly GCA_905220335.1). Taxonomy (NCBI): domain Eukaryota; kingdom Metazoa; phylum Arthropoda; class Insecta; order Lepidoptera; family Noctuidae; genus Noctua; species Noctua pronuba. Next base: position 2,760,341 of record LR999901.1, on the reverse strand, counting down.
ATAACACTTGTTGCCGTAACTACATTTATGATGTAACCTTTACGTATGGCCGATTGAAAGTGTAGTCTTACAGGCTACTCAACAATTTTTGTTTCTTAGTCAGACTCATTTCCTCTAGCTCCTCAAGACATGGTCTTCAGTTTTGGTATCAAAAGGACTAACGAAGAGGTTAAATGATTTTTGCGACAATAAACTCTTTACAGAAAAGAAATCCATACTAATATTATAAATGCGAAAGTAAGTCTGTTTGTTACCTTTTCACGCCTAAACTACTGAACCGATCATCCTGAAATTTTACAGATACGTTGTCAGGTGTACAGAAACGGACATAGGGTACCTTTCATCCCGTAAAAAAATTCTGTGGCCGAGGAAAACTACAATAACGTTCTTATGATAGTAGATGGCGGCACGTGTCTTTCGAATCATGATTGAATTATATTATTACAAGCAGAGTGCAATCATAATTGATTGTCAAATTCTACATTAACTCGAGCAAAGCCGCGGGCAAAAGCTAGTATCAAATAATTTTGGGGTTTTTGATAAGGGATTTCATGGTTCTAGGTACAGTCGAGATCCCTTTTTACCCGAGTGTCTGAGAAAATGTGTAATGCTTAAGTTATAAGTGACATCATTACACAATGTTGGTTGGACAGGATCTAGCCAAAAACTAATTATCTCAAAGCTCGAACTAATTACAGCAACCGCCTGAAATTAAACCTCTTAATCAATGGCAAACGTTCAAAGGCTGCTGGGTGCAGGTTCGATTCCGCTCCGGGCAAACTCGACCGCACACAACGCAATGCATTTCGGAACTAAATGAGGTGTGCAATTGTGCGTTATAACTCATAGCACGGGGTTCGGTGCTCGGCTCGTGAATTGGTTATGAACCAAGTTTTGATGACGTAATAAGTTCACCGCTTGTAAAGTTGTTCAGAAGTTTTCAATGTAGGGAAGTGTGTGTGAGTTATATGAGAACGTAAGTTTTGAAAAATATATGCTATTGCTTTATGACAGTACGATACTATCTTATTTATATTGGAAAATAGATAGTTGTTCAACGCAAAATATCATCTGCCTAGCCTTTTCCTTACTCTCTCTCTGGGTTTGTTTACATAGCGGTCAGGATATTATAGACGTATGTACCATTTGTATACCCACCGTGCTACTTCGCTTTACGAAGCTGAAGAACAGGAACTTGGTATTACGTGGCTGATGGCAATAGGCTTGTCCCCTATTACATGGGACTTAAACATGTCTGGCGAAGTTTGGGTGTTCTATTAGGTACGAGCAGTACAGTCACGAGCACCAATATCATGTTGTTTCGAACATAGTATTCTGGAACTCATATTTTTATGAAAAAGATCCTTTCTCCAAGTTAAAATCGTTATTTCTCGCGGAAATTGTTTTTAAATTTAGGAAAGTGTATACATATTGGTGCTACTTTACCTAACCCTTACGGATTACAGGGGTGATGTTATGTATTGACTTATAGTACGAGAAGTCCTAATAATCTGATGGAATTTTACAAATATTCGTTACAAATAAGAAGATGGTAGGTAGGCCTACCTATGTACAGAAGACCTTTATCTATAATAGCTGTGCCCCGCGGTTTCACCCGCCGCTTCCGACTTGTTTTATTTTTGCTCAGCTCTTATTGGTCATGGCGTGATGTTATATAGCCTATAGCCTTCCTCGATAATTGGTCTATCCAACACTAAAAGAATTTTTCAATTCGAACCAGTAGTTCCTGAGATTAGCGCGTTCAACCAAACAAACTCTACAGCTTTATAATCTATACTAATATTACAAAGCTGCAGGGTTTGTTTGTTTGTTTGTTTGTTTGTTTGTTTGTTTGAACGCGCTAATCTCTGGAACTACTGGTCCGATTTGAATGATTCTTTCAGTGTTGGGTAGTCCATTTATCGAGGAAGGCTATAGGCTATACTACATCACGCTACGACTAAAAGGAGCGGAGCAGCAATGAAAAATGTTGCAAAAACGGGACGGGATTTTACGCGGACGAAGGTCGCGGGGAACAGCTAGTATTAAATATATATAGTATAGATTTCATCATCAAATTAATAGAAGGACTAACCGTCTAGCTAATACTATCCTCCAAAATGCCAAAACTCAATTACCCTGACAATTTACACTTCTCTAAAATAAACAAAGGGTAATACCTAATTTGAAGAGAAAACCAAAAGGTCTACAATTTCGTTGATGAAACCTTGTAGTAATTTGTTCGGTTAAAGGGACGAGGCAGGTCGCTTTGACCCTTGATTTGAACGGTGAGCGTCTAATTATCGTGGAATTTCTGTTGGCAACTACTGGATAACTAGTTGGGGTAGTGCTGTTATGATTGGTTGTTCGGGGATCGATGTTGCTGGACTGTTGTAGGTACTAGTATTGTTGAATTAAACAGTGACGTGCAAGTTGGTGATGTTTATTTTCAGCTATCCATACTAATATTATAAATACGAAAGTAGTTCTATCTTTTTCACGTCATAACGTGTGAACATATTTCATTGTTTGACATACATGTATGACCTGGGTAAAAGACATTGGAATTTTATCCTGGTGATACTTTCCCGTGAATTTGTTTTTAAGTAACTCAAGAAGATTTCTTATCCAATTTTAGTAAGTCAATTTCTTTATCCCAATTCATTATTGATGATTACGTTGGTATACTTGTCAATTCATGATTATAATATTAACTCGTTAAAAAAAAGGTATGCAGTCAACACTTTCTATATGAATACCCCTGAACAAAATTGGCGGAATAAACTCAGGGGTCTAGCGCAACACATACACGGATAGATATGGTAGGTAAATGGCCACTTCGATTAGCAAACAGCTCAGTAATGTTGTCATTAGCCAAACTGTTAATCACTTTAGCATGCCTGAGTATAACTAGTACATACATCATAATCGGTATGGTATACATCACTACTAGCTAATAGGTAAGTATGCACATCCCTATCACCTAATAGCCAAGTATGTACCTATCCTATAACACTGTCAGTCCAAATTGGATTAATACTGGAGGTATGCTGCTATACCTCCCGTAGACCGGCTTGATTTAATGAAACCTATCCACGGTTATATTAAATTAGATTTAACAACCAACCTTTGGGTTATAGTTTGGATAAACTGATGAAATTGAGTTATGATTAAAATAGAAGGTATATTCAACAGTACCTTTGATTTGTAATTTCAATTATCTAATTTGGTACACCACAGACTACCTACAGTATTGTCTGTCCTCCTCTCTCAAATCCATCCAAAAGTAGTCTTGAAAATATCTCTTTTAGCGATAAGATCGCCCATTGGGTGCCACCCAATGATATTATAAATAAAAAGAGGTAGATATCGCACTAGCGCGCAAATTGTTGCGGACAAATTCAGACAATTGTTGTAATTTAATTACTTCAAGCGCAATAGCTTTCTCTTTCTGTATCATACGTTCCGTATTATCTATCGCAGTTGTAACAACGCAACGATATTTGGACGCCGCTCAGTAAAAACGTGTCACCCTATGTATAATTTGTACTTTGTATTGATACCTGTTACTGGTATGGTGTACATTACAATTATTCTATCTATCTATCTATTTTGCTTTTAAAAGACGAAAATCTTTTTGAATTAAATTTCGCAGGTCGGCTATTGTTTTTGTTCAGAAATACGTAGGTAAATACATTATACATAATTTAAGACCAGGTTCCTATGTTATTCTAAACAGACTTTTTTCGAAAATGAGCCAACTGTCATTTACCGTTAGTTTAGCTTGAAATTCAATTTACAGAATACGAAACTGAATTTTCCAAAAAAACCCAGTTTTCCAATGAAACCTACATAGGAAAACCCGATATTCTCCCTCTCTTGTTCCCTATGCGTGTTGATTCACAATTCCTAGTATAGTAGCTCCTATCAATGGGTATAAAAACTCCATTTTATGATTATGCAACGTGAACGCGTTATCAGAAGTTGTTTACATGGAAATTATGCAGGAATTCCAAACGTTTGCGTAGTTCAGATAGTTTTTCAGCATCGAGAATTCAGTTTTAATGAGAAGTATTTATGGTATGCAGGTAAAGGGAAATGCTTTGGGAAATAATTGTTTGTGCTGTGCGTTAATTTCTTTAATTATTACGAAGTTAAAAAAGTACCTTCAGTAAAAATTTCAAAGTGTTTTATGATCTGCTGCTTCATTGGCGTGTTATTTGTATTTCCTCATTTTTATTTGAAATGTCCTGGATAAATAGCCTTGTTGGTCTAGTGGTCGTAAGCGCGACTGCTGAGCATGAGGTCATGGGTTCGGTTCTCGGGTCGAGCAAACCGTTATTGGGTTTTTCCATCAGGAATTTCTCAATTGCAGAAACGAAGTATGAATTTGTGACCGGTTTATGGCAATAGACCATAGACCTCATCGCTTTCCATCAGGCGTGATCGAGGTCAAGAGCAAGCCCATTTTGTAATAAAAAAATCTAAAAATAGGCTCGCCCCCTATTACACGGGACTCAAACATAACTGGCCAAATGTGGGTGTACTATTAGGTACATCTCTGCCTAACCCTTCGGCGATTACAGGCGTGATGTTCTCATCCTGGATAAAAAGTAACCTTCCTCTAGATCGCATGCTACCTATCTGATAACGTTACGATCGTAACAATTGGTTCATTGGATTAAGCGTAACGTAAAAAGGCAACAGATAACCAGAGTATCATGTAACCAAGATCTTGTAAAAATATTTTGATTGAAAAGAGTGTCCATGGAGTTTCTTGCCCATTCTTCTCCATAGAGATCTACAGCACTTTCACAAGTTACTATGCCTTAGGATGTAGCTTCGCCTTTTGTTTTTCTGACATTCAAAAGTGCCTGTTATGGTCTAATTGAAATAAATGCTTTGAGTTTGAGTTACTTTTGCATTTATTATAATAAAAGTTTCGGTAGACAACTAAAATACCACAACATTCAAAGTAGGGTAAACTATAACCAAAAATACCTTTTGCCAAACCATAAACAAGAAATACCCTCCAAACACAAAAATCATCTTAAGAAATAAGCTTCCTATTATGTTGCCAAAAAAAATAAAAAGGTAATTCTTCTTCTCTTGGGCATTTATTCATTCACCAGCTATGCTATAGTAAATCCTTTGGAGTGAATGCCATTGGTTTTAGGGTAAGATGAGGGTAGGGAGGTTACACTATTTACTGAGACTCCTCAGCCAGTCCAGAGGGTTATAATCCCGAGGGAGTAGAGATTGCAAAAAGATTTTGTTTGTGGAATTAATGTGATGCACTAGTCGTGTTTTTGTTATTAAATGTTGTCGGTACAGATAATTAATTAAGGTGCTTTGAGTTTTGTTCGAAGGGAGTTATTTTTGTTGGCTTGAAGATTTTGTTACGACCAATGTGTGCATTTATGTTGGTACAGTTGCAAGTGAGACAAACAAGTAATTTGAATATGTTGAGTATTTTCTATTTCTTTTTTAATTCCTGTTCAAGTAATTGGCACTTTTGAATAATCGAAACAAAGCCAATATTAAAATGAAGCTACAGTTCCAAGGTATAATAACTGTGAAAGCACTGTAGTTGCCCATTCTAAAGCGTATTTATGGAGAAGAATGGGCAAAAAACTCCATGGATACTCTTTTAAATCAGAATATTGTTACAAAACCTTTGTTACATTATTCATGTTGAGATTGTACATTATGTGAGAACGATTTAGCAAGACGTGCACTTTGAAAGTCACCATAGTAAAGATAATTCAAAAATAATAAGCAGTGCCAACTAAGAGATGACCAGTCACAACTGACAGCGCCCGTTCACGAACATGACGCATGGATCAGCACCATTCAACAAACAAGTGTAACAATTGGTACATAGGAATAATTATTATTTTTAATTACAATTTGACGTTTCAATCCAATCAATATCGGCCTTATTCTGTAGGTAGACCGTAACTATCAAAAACAGTAAAAGGTCAATCGCTCATCGGTATAAATTATCATTTTAATTGTTAAAACTTCAAAGGTAGCTTAACAGTTAGCTGTAGAAGTAAAACAATCGATGGCGGGAACTGGATCACCGAGGCGTTTATAGCTGCATTTTCAAACGGGCATTACTGATGCAGTTGGGATCGATAAACCTTATATGCATAGGTGTGGCTTTGAGCCTTTTATAGGGCGACTGAAGCTTTTAATCAGTTTATAAAAGGTGAGTTGTGAACTTATACTGTCACTTACGGGATATCTTCCGCGATTGTTCATTATTTTGAGCTCCCGATATTTCGATGCTGAACACACATACACACACACACTGACGCTGATACATTGTGAAGATTTTACAACCAGTCTTACCAAAAGGTACCAATTGGGTATCGTATTACCCAGTACTAACTAGGTTGTGGAGGTGAGATGGTTAGTTGCTCCATGTTAAATACTGGTATTCAGCTGAATCCGATAAGACTAGAAGCCGACCCCAACATAGTTGGAAAAAGGGTAGGCGATGATGACATTGTGAAGATTTTGAGATATGGAGAAAAAATAGATAAGTTTTCTCTCTGAGTATGTATGTATTTCTTGTTTAGGCAGATGATATATGTATTTCTTGGACCACTAGATACTGAAATCTCTTTGTGAATGAATTGGACCAATTATTTATCCAATCGTATTTATATGTATAGGGTGACTGGTAATTAGTGACATATACTTTTTTTTTTTTTTTTTTTTTTTTACGGATGGGAAATCATCAAATGACTTCTCCCGCTCTGGGTGGAGTGGGAGGGAGTGTCAGACTCTTACTGACTAAAACCCATCCATGTTCCTTCATTGCCCTTTGTGTTCCAGGGCCACGGTATCTCTTTCGAACAGTCCCGCAGCCCCGGCAGGCATCGGCCCTTGCGGGCCCCTTCTTGGTTGCTGACATCTCTTTGAGGCGCGCGTGGAACACATATACTTAAAACACGTTATTGTACTCACGATAACAAACAACTTTCCCAAAGAAACTTTTTTTTTAATACACAGACCTTTACCACAATAACACAACAGCCGTATGAAATTCGCACACGTGAGACTGTGACCTATCAGCTGTTAGCCGTTTAAAAATATGTCTCTTTGGGAAAGTTGTTTGTTATCATAACTACAATCACGTATTTAAGTATCGGTCACTAATAACCAGTCACCCTATATATCAAATAAAATACCACCTTAAAAATATTAACTAAAACCACCCCACCAAACTTTTAAAAATATATTCTGCTGACGCTACATAATCCAAACTTTGAGAGTGGCTTAAACAAGGCGAGTTGGTCTTTCGCGACGCGTCCGCTCCGATGCGTATTTTTAACGAGAGCGACAAAGTCGGGACAATACCCTGTTTGGATACTAATTGATGATTTTTCTCTTGTTTTTTCGACGTTTTTTTGACAGTAAATGGGAAAGGGATCAGCTGTTTGTTTTTAGGGTTTCGGATCTGTTTCAATTGTTTTTTTTTTAGGAGAATAGGTGTGAATTAGGTTGTTGGCTATCAGAGTGAATTGTTTGTGTGTAGATTTGTGGTTCAGTGGCTTAAAATTCGAAAAATATTAGAAAAGTAAGTAATGAAATGTCGTAGATACACCCCTGCCTTCAGATATTACCGACGCGGTGTTATGTTTTGCAATCTGGTCAGAAAAGAAGAGTAATTTACAGATAAACCTTCATGAAGCGGTAATTAATTATTACTAGCAACAAATCAGTTTGATCTTAAAACATAACATAATATCACGCCTGTAATCCCCAAAGGGTTAGGCAGTGGTGAACCTAACAGTAAACCCACATTTCACCACTTATGTTTAAGTCCCATGTAATAGCTCTCCATTCATCCATTGTAATAGCCTATTGCTATCAACCGGGCACAAACCTAGAATCCGTGGCTGCTACTGAAATTCCTAATGGAAAAACCCAATAAAACTTTGTCCGACCCGGGAATGAGACCCAGGACCAGCTTAGCAGTCCCGCTTGAGACCACTAGACCAAAGAGGCAGTCAATCTCAGTCAGTCAGTGGATCTTAAAAGACCAAAAAATCCCTAAAGAACCAAAGGAACAACTAAAACTCAAAACAACACTATCCTAAAATCAAAGCAAAACAATCCCATCCCTACTCACGGTGGCCGAACAGTATCAATATAAATCTTCACGCCAGCACATCACTGGGGTGGCCAGCGATTTACATAGTGGACAAACATAAAACTGTCACCGATATATCTAATGTGCTGACAGAATGACGGATGGTCCATTTTATTGTAATACATGAATGTGAAATGCTGTCTTTTGATCTTGGTATACCTTTGAATGGGAAGGTATTGGAAAATGTATTCAATATTTTTCTTGAAAGCATTGTGACTGTGTGAAAGGGTTTTGTGCGTGATTTGATTTTCAGGGATCACTTTAAAATGTGTTTGTGATTTATTGATATGGTCTTCTTAAGACTAACAAAGGTTTTAAAGTTCATGTTTGCTAACAATTTATATGGATGTGAAATGATATCTCAAATAAAATAATAATATTTTTTTTAAGAAGAAAGAAGATTGATATGTTGTTAGATTTAGAGTATACAGCTATAATTCAGCGACAAATTAATCTTAAAACAAGAGCAGGGACAACTACAAAAGTGTGACAATCTTACTAACCAGTATGGACCATTGTCATCTGAATTGTATTAAATATTAAAGTAAATTAAAACCAGAATAGCACTTTTTTTCCTTTTCCTCAAAATTAAACTTAATTGTTGCGCAAAAACGAAACGTATAAAGAAGCTCCCATAAAATGAGGTTGCCTCAGTCTTCGCAAAAGCTTTCCGCTTTGTTTTGCTTACAAGCCGTTCAGCGCTGCAGCGGCTTTTTTTCTTAAAGGACTTAGTTTCCCCCCCCCCCGGGTTCGTCGCTTGAGTGTCTAAAAAGGAGGTTTTAAACTATCTACGTTCCAGCTGCAGACAAAAAGTGGGATAGCTGTAAGCAGTTTTAAATTGGGGAGTTTTTGTGGGATGTAATTAATTTTAAGATATTTTTCGATGGACGAGGAAAAACTCTTGTAACGGTCAACAAGTTGTAATTACTGATACTACTGCATACCTTCAACGAATGCGTATCTAGTGAACAAGTTTCAATCTTCGGTCTATTTGAGATAAAAACCGCAAGTTAAGGTGCAAGCGCCAGGGTAGTCAATTCTATTTCTATTCAATAACTATTACATGAAAAAGTCATTCAATGGGGTTACATGAATTTAGAATAGTTTGTATTAATGATTTTGACGATTATAATTCTGTAACATACGTGTTACTTGTGTGACTCATATTTTCATCAAAATACAACCTGGCACTTACCTGCAAATTGCAAAAAACTTTTAAAAAATCTAATTTCGCGGGCCTCCCTGGCACTTCCACCTTAAGTACTTTCTGTTTTGTGAAACCTCACATACTGCTTAATCCTCATACACTCACTTACTTCTTTCAGCGAACTAAGCTCAAAATAGCAAGCCTTTTTTAAGTCAAGTCTGAAACTCTGTAATCTTCTGTACAATAATATAGCTTGAAGCTGTTTTTGAATCGCCTACTATCGTGTTAAGCTTGTGATAAAAAAACATATTAGCTAAAATCAATTTAGATTGCATATATTTGACAACTAAACCAACAGGACAACAGCTTGGATAATGATGGTACTGAATTACATAATCATAGCGAAATAAACGAACTTGCTATTATGAATACTAATACCAGTATTGCTAACCGCACGGCAAATGTCTGCTGTCGAACATAGGCCGTCCCTATAGTCGATACAATGAGCAATCCTGTGGGGTATTGCCATAATTCAGTGCGTGGCAATCATTTGAAATATTGTGGTTGAAAATTTGTCGATATTAATATTGATGACGATATTACACTTCTGATAACCATACGCCTAGGCGCTGTATGATGTATCTACCTGCTTTTGCAGTGGTAGTAGTTTAGGGTGTACCCTAAATCCCTCATCATCATCTTCCTGCCCTTGTCCCATTCTATTTGGGGTCGGCGCAACACGTTTTCTTCTTCCATTCTCCCCTGTCGGGCGTCACGGCATCTTTCATTCTGTTACGTTGTTATTTCTTTTTCTTTCATATGATTCGTCATAAAATCCATCCATCTTTTCTTTGGTCTTAAGTTAAGTTAACCAATATTAACTATAAATGCGAAAGTAACTGTATGTCTGTTGGTCATATTTTAATGCTTAAACGTCTGCGCGAATTTCGATGAAATTTTGTACACAGGTTGTAATACGGTTTAGGTCATAGGATGATATCATTTTCAGTAGAATATTCACGAAGCGAAGCTGAGGGGAAAAGCTAGCATAGAATATTTGACAACCATACGCCTATCTACCCCCTTCTGAAGTGGAAATAAATCCAATATTGCTCTAGTTTTGAGTTTACCCTAAATAATACAATAATTGTAGAATTTCCAACAATACCTGCCTGAAAATTTCAACTTGAAACAGCCAGTTCAACAGTGCCCAAACTATAGAAAGTTACGAACAATAATCCTGCCTCAAACGCAGGTTCTCTCCGAAACATTGTGTCCATTACAGTTGAAAGTTTGACAAATACTCGGGAGGATCTAAACAAATTAGTTCTCGAGGGAATTAATTGAATAATTCTCAACTAAACGCTTCAAAACCGACAGTTGTCGAGTATTGATTTCTAGTGCCCTCAAGTGGTGAGTGGGGAGTGGTGCAAGCTGCAAGGTATTAGCGGAGGGGTGAATTCGAGAGTCCGAGAGTGGATGAAAATACGAAAGTGTTTATAGTCCTCGCGAAGGTATCAATTTAAATGGAATATACTGAAGGTTGGTCACGTATTGGTTCAATTAGTATCGTAATACTTACGTGGATTATGGTTATTTTAAAGCAAATAACCTGTGGGATATTGTTAGGACTTTATGTTTAATGTGCCTTTGATGGGGCAAGGCGGAGGACTCATTAAAGCGTTCGGTCTTTAGTAATAATTATGATGTAGTGGAACTGGATTATATTATCATCAATCCATATAATACGCAAAAAGTACGTATCGTAGAGAATTATAGAAGTGTAGTACAGTAGATAAAAACGCTACGTCATTAATAGGTGCTACTTAAAAGTTTGATGAAGGATGTTTGCGACTTAAGAATGTGTCTTGCTATTAAAATGGAATAACATTAAGTATCCAGTATATTGAACACTCATTAATGAATCGACTAATATTTAAAACAATATGGCACATTAACAACCCAGCCACATTTACCACAGGGCACACCCAAAATCGCTGACCGCCCCTAACTTGTACCTCAAACGATGGCACCCCACAAAAACAAGGGTGGATTTGCAGAATTAAATAAAAAAGTGCACCTTACTGGACATAGAAATGGCGTTAAATCTATTGGATTTTTTTCGTAGAAAGCGATTTTTTCGACGAAAAGCATTATCATTTGAACGTTAGGGTGTGGGGAGCAAGTTTTTGTCACTTTTGATTGTATGAAGATGTTATGTTATTGGAGATGAATTTGCGGCTTTTAAGAGTGTCTGCAAGTAATAGTGGGGTGTCAGCTTCCATAGAATGTAAATAAGTAGTATAAGTACCCTCTTTCAGCTGAAAATGTAAAAGTTGAGTCGATAAGTTGTGGTTGTGTGGGTGTAGTGGGATCGCATCCGAAACGAGGTGATCCGGCAGAAAACCAGAGTTGTCGACATAGCTCACAGAATCAGCAAGCTGAAGTGGCAATGGGCCGGTCATATTAGCCGTAGAACCGATGACCGTTGGGGTAAACGTGTTCTTGAGTGGAGACCGCGAATCGGCAAACGTAAGGTGGGACGCCCTCAGGCTCGGTGGAGTGACGATCTTCGCAGGGTGGCTGGTAGCAACTGGATGAGAGTTGCTGAGAATCGAGTTGAGTGGCGTGCAATTGAGGAGGCCTATGTCCAGCAGTGGACTGCTATGGGCTGATGATGATGATGATGATGAGTCGATAAGTTGCAATTTTAAGATGTTATGTTATTGGGTATGAGTTTTCGGCTTTAGGAGTGTCTGCAAGTAATAGTGGGGTGTCAGTTTCCATAGAATGTAAATAAGTACCCACTTTCAGTTGAAAAAGTAAAAGTTGAGTCTATTATTTCCTTTTTAGTATGGTTAATGCCTATCCAGGTGTCAGAAGTCTTATGCCGCCCATGGGCTTCTGACTTGCCTTTACATGCCGTCGAAAAATATCTCTCAGGCATGATAGTTTGGTTTCCTCACGATGTTTTCCTTCACCGAAGCAAGTGATAATATTACAAAATTGAGTCGATAAGGGTGCAACTTTACGACTGTTTTTTTATCGTTTCTCATGAACTGTTTAAAAGTAACCTTTTCATTTATTATTATGCAAGTTGCTGAATCAAAATAATAATATAATTTGCAAATCATTACAGATACCAAATAATTAACGCCCATTAGTTTCAATTAACAACCATCGGATTAAATCCACCGCACTATACAGCGTGTTCCACGCTCCCGCTCCTCTATACAGGGTGTTTCATTCCTGAACTTGGCGGACAACTATTCATAAATTACAGACGTACAATTGCGCGTTTACGCATAAAATCTGACCACGTCGCATCGTATTATTCAGTCGCCTGCGCACATAAATCTAACAAAATAAATCAATATTTGCAATGGCGAGCTAAAAGCACCCCTTCTATTTGTACAAATGCAATTCATTCGATATATACATGATGCATTGGCTGCCGGTGGCCGTTGGTCCATAAATACTGGCACTACAATAGACATTCAACTTTGTGTCGCTTGATTTACGGTTGGTAGTCCGTCGTTATGTTTGAGGGCCATGTAAATAATAGAGAAGGCTTAAGATTATTTAATTCGTTTGCTTTTTGTGTTCGGGAGTTACGTTTAGTTCTGGAGGCAAATAAAGCAAAAAATGCCGGACGGTAAATATGGTTGACGGGCAGGAAATGACTTTTGTAATTAAGTCCGTTTTTCGTTTTGCGCATCTTCTTTACATAGTATAAAACAAAGTCGATCCCGCTGTTTGTACGCTTAGATCTTTTAAACTACGCAAAGGATTTTAATGCAGTTTTTAGCAATAGATAGAGTGATTCAAGCGGAAAGTATTATATGTATATTGCACCCATGCGAAGCCGGGGCGGGTCGCTAGTGAAGTATAAATAAATAAATGTCGTTACTACTTTTTTTTTTAATAGAAAATATATCTTTTGCCCAGTAGATGCTGATGATTTATTTATTTTTAGTCTTGCATGTTCACATTGTCTACAATTCAATTGCATAAAAAAATTATAAGTGGAAGTGCGGAGTCTCCTAATACAAGCAATTCCTTGCTTAAAAGGTGACCTCCAATAATATGTATCGAAATGCCCATTGTAATTGAAATAAACAATTTTATTTAAAAAAAGATGCAGAATAGGCCCGCTTTAATAATAATTTGGAGAAGAAACCCGGTCTACGTTCAGTCGTTCTTCATTTTAGAAAAAGTGAAGGTAAATCCAAAATGTTCAGTCTTTTTGGAATGCAAAACCTCAACTAACTGTCTCGAGATCGCTTTTAAAAACCTCACTTTACACTTAATGTTTTTTCTAATAGAAAAAGGATCACTATAAACTAGCTTAAGTAACAAGCCATTTGGTAAGACACTATCTGAAACTCCAAAATCCTCTTTGCAAGTCCTGAGCGGAGCTTAAAGCTCAAAGCTAAACCACTCCAAATAAACTTCTAACTGAAACAAGATATGTACTAAGAACAGCCGGTTTAGGCTAAAACCAATAACTGAATTAAGGCTCTCTCAAACTGGTACGGACAGAATGTGGACGCTGCTCCGGACAAGGACATCGATACAAAATACTTAAGGGTACCGCACGCAAAATACGCGCTTTGACGTGGAGTTGCGGAACCCAGCCCGTTATTCAATACAATACTTAAGGGTAAAAGAAACAGGTACGGACAAATTGCAAATTGATTGTGGGTACTGGACACTGAGGGATACTTCAGTCATACAGGTACCTAGATACAGATTGTGGACCGGATGTGGACATCAGATGCCGAGAGATATTTCAGTAAAGGGACAGCCATACTAGTACGGACAGATTTCAGACCGGCTGCGGACACCAGGGACCGTCGCTGGTCTATAATTTATCCACACCAGTGTAACTCATTCTTTACACTACTGATAATGAAATAAGACACTCGTGACAGCCCTAAGCCGACACTGACGTCAGCGATGCACCCTGACATTTTATTGGTCGCGCGACGCTTTGATCTCGCTGCGGCCGTTTTCAATTACCAATTAGATGCGGCATACGATATGTGCGTGTGTGTAGGGTTGGCACAGTTGACAGGTTGACTACAATGCCAGTGTAGGTTGGTTGTGTTCCGAGTTGGCATGAATAGAGGTATTGGTTACTCGACATTTGTGTATTGGTGATTATTAACGCAAGCATCAGACAGATTTGCCCTTATGTAATGTTGTGCATTGGCAAGGAATTGGGCATTTTTGGATTGAAATGTTTCTGAGCAGAACCTGAATTGCGTATCACAGTTTCTGTAACAATCGGAGGCATTGACGGTTATGGAAAGAAATTGCTAATTCATTGCTTACTTTGTTTGAAAACTTCACCTGCTCGACCGTGTAAATAACACAATGATTTTTTTCGAATTCTTAAATTAAAAGGCATTGCCTTTGTGTTACGTACCTAATTACCCTGTAGTAGCTTAAAACACGCGAAGAGTGGGCAGTGAATAGAAAAAAAAATTACAATCATTTTGAAAAAAAAAAGAACTTAGAAATAGACATAAGTTTATCTCATCTTATAAACCACTAGCTTATGCGCGCGGCTTCACCCACGTGAAGTTCGATAATTGTTCAACGGGATCATGCTACCGAGATAAAAAGTATCCTATGTGTTAATCCAAGTTATAAAGTATAGATGTGCTAAATTTCATCCAAATCCATTCAGTAGTTTTCGCGTGAAAGAGTAACAAACATCCATCCATCCTCACAAACTTTCTCATTTATAATATTAGTAAGAAATAGTTAACTAGTATCACGTGTTACTGAAGAATAGTAACAAACAAGTAAACATTCTTCAAATGAATCCTCACAAACTGAATAAAGCAAGCACCATCTTGTTTTTTAATGAAACAGCTGGCCGCATTCGTAATGGCCGCCGGTCGCAACGTGATCAAGTTACGTTCAAAATAAATTACTGGAACACTGAAACTTTCAGCTATCCCCTGTACATTAGTTAAGCAGATGTTGGACACTCTTTTATGGGGTGTTTTTTTGAGTTTTAATGTTCTTTGTCGTGTGGTTTAGGGATGAATATACAGGGTGTAAACGGACCCTTCACGAAGCCGTCAACCAAGCATTCTGTACATCAAACTAAGTAACTTTACGCAAAAATTTTTTTTGGGGTCAAAAATCACGTTTGACGATAGGACTCAATATAACGCACTCAGAACATGGTGCTGATGGATGAATTGAATAGTACGGGGGTCGTGGAGTTAAAGTAAAAATCTTACATTAAAAACATATATTTAAAAAAATAGTTGTGAAAATGTTGGAACTTTGACCCCCAATATCTCCGTAACTAGATGGTTCCCAGGTATGGTCTAGAACAAAAAAACGATCGCAATGATGGGGAGAATCAGTGCCTTTCGGCTTCGTTAAGGGTCTTTTTACACCATTTATGTACGTTTGAGATCGTTTTGGGAAAGGCAAGAGATGAAAAAGGTTCTGGTACGGACTGAAGGCCACCATGATGGGGCAAACCAGGGTCGGGCACTAGCTGCTCGGCAGTTTGCTGAACTGGGCCTATTTGGCGCAGCCGTGAGACACACAATAATTATCATCTCTATTTTTTCTGTTTAATGTACGTTTTATATTGTGCAGATTTAAGTTTTTTATTTGTTTGTTGTGTGCACTTGTGGCATGTGCCAAATAAATATGTTTTCTTTCTTTCAATGCATGTAATGTTGCTAGGTGACTCCAGAAGATGGCGTCATTAAGTACAAGTATTGTTTAATTTACGTTCTGATTTATTGTGTGTTTTAGACAATTATACTAACATAGGCCAAGGAATACTAGCAAATTTATGGGTAATCTATCTGAAATAAATAAAACGTCGAACTGATGCTAAAAATCACTGCATGCGCACTGACGTGTAGGAATTTCCATAGCATTTTGACACTAACTAAAGACTACAGGATTTTCTAGCTAGATTACATAATTATAGCAGTGTATAATTTTGTTGTCTATTTGTAGAAGACAGATATCTATAAATGGTAAGTTAGTTACCGCCTATTATAGTGTGTTATGTATTAGCCTTGTCAGGCTAAGTATACCAATTGACTTCCAATTGTCTATAGTCATTGTTTGACGTCATGTTTTAAGTGGATTTAATTTAATGAAGCTATCATTAAGTTATTTAAGTTTGTTAAGGATTGATTATTCATTGATTGACGAATAAGTGATCTTCTAATCTAATCTAAATATATAAACGCGAAAGGTCACTCACTCACTCATCACGAAATATCGAAACCGCTTGACGTATTAAGATGAAATTTGGCAAGGAGGTAGTTTATAGTTAGTAGACGTCCGCTAAGACCGGATTTTGCGACAGGGCCGGATTAAGGAGGTCTAAGGGCCTAAAAGAAAGGCCTTTATTTTTTTGTGCTTCTAACTGAAATTTGGCAGGGAGATAGTTATCGCGGACGAAGTCGCGGGCAACAGCTAGTAGTTTCATATAGTTAAAGTTGGGTCTTAATTTGAAACTAGGTTGTCAAAGCTTGAGTAAAAATTATGTGATCAGAAAATGGTGTTAAAATAACCTTATAACGTTGTGATTAGTTAGCAGATATAAATAAAAGTCTTTCATATACATGTGACGCCATGCGATTAGATGTCATGCGATTTTCACATCGAAACCGAATTTAAGTGCGATGACAGCTCTTGAACTCGGTTCAGATGTTTATCATAGTTGTGGATATTTACAGTGTAAGCTCTTGAACGCGATTTAGATATATCCTGATTGCGTTTGGTTACGTTGCATTAGTGAAATAAGCCCTAAAGGAATTGATACAGGTTGATTCATTTTTTTTAACGGCGCGATTGGCGCAGTGGCTGAGCGATTGACTGCTGCGCTGCGTGTCGCGGGTTCGATTCCCGCACGGAACAAATATTTGTACTACTACAGGTACTTGTTCCGGGTCTGGCTGTTTGTGTATGCTAGTTTAAATTTTTGTAAACGCACCCACGATACAGGAGAAATTCCTAGTGTGGGAAAATGTTTAAAAAAAAACATTTTCTTTAA
Organism: Noctua pronuba; assembly: GCA_905220335.1. Lineage (NCBI taxonomy): Eukaryota > Metazoa > Arthropoda > Insecta > Lepidoptera > Noctuidae > Noctua > Noctua pronuba. Next base: position 2,742,977 of record LR999901.1, on the reverse strand, counting down.
GTTAAAAATAACTTTCAACAGCTGCTAATAAAACGGGCCTTGACCACAACTACAGCAGCCAAACCCCTATCCCTTCCTCTCATACTTTTGACACCGCCTTCGTCCGGGGAGACTGGGGTAATCCAGACCCATATAATCGACTGATCGAATATCTCACCGGATATTGAATTTTCCCGCGCACGTACCGGAAGTCGTCGCGGCTCAATCCGATTGGTCGGCTGGCCGGCGCCATGTCTTTTTATCTTGTTTATGTTGCTAGTAAACAAACTCCGTAACTGTATCTCTTAAGTTTTACTTTGTTTTATGAATTTATGAGTTTTATCTTTGTTTTGTTGGTGTAACTGCGATTTTGACCCCGTTTGATCTTTTCCTGATATAGCAATAAACTTGAGCTGTTTTGTGCTACAGCAGATGATTTAGTTACAAAAGTGATTAGAACTTTGAAGGCCTACTGTTACTACTGTTATAGGTTTTGTATTTGCTACAAAAATCGATTGATCTTTCCGATTAAAAGTCGTAGCACACATATCAACTCGGAAAGGTTTTCCGAGTTGATACGTGTGCTACGACCTTTAGATTTTTTTTTATTTCTTTTATTTTATTTGTCTAAGATCGCATTAATTAATTTAAACTTAAAAGTAAGTTCCAATCATAAACTTGAATGAAAAAAACATCACAATCCCATGTCACCAGCAAAAAAAAAATCCATCCATTACAAAAAGAATATTCAATTTCAATATTTTTAAAAGCTCAAAGCCGCTGCTATACGATAATCGTTTTTTAATCCGCTTATCTTCAAAATCGTCACCGACACGCGCGTGATTGACGTACGACATCGTGCGATGACGTGGATGACGTCACGCGATCGTGATCGTGATGTATTATCACATCACATCACATCACATCTGAGGCCGGTGACGCACACAATTTCACAAATTGCTGCGCCGATGATGAATGATTCTGATAGACTGCGCGTTAGATACGTGTAATAATATTGTTAGGAGAGTGGAGTGGGGAAATGAGTCAGCGGTAAGAGTTAGAGTTGTTTTTTTTTAATATTATTATACGACCGTTAATATACGAATTAGTAAATCTTAATTAATAAGTTATTGCGCCAAATTAGAGTGGTAATCAGCACCTTTTGTACTTCAAAATTATGTAATTTTTGTGGAAAGTTGCAGTTATCAGTTACTAACGAAATATTTTGTAATGTAAAATGTTTGTTCTTACGAATGCTTTAATTGCTACATAAAATTGAATATGAGCCGACGTTTCGATATCCTCACAAGTAACTATATGTAACTACAAAGTAATGGCAACGCTGGCGACCAACATAAAGCTAAATTACAAAAACAAAATTAACAAAATGTTTATTACAAACGTTATTCACAGATAAACATAAACAAACACAATACGCATATCCATATAATAAATAACTTTAATACTCGGGCGTCTTCGCCATTTTTGCCATTAAGTATGGCAACACGATTAGCGTGGCACATAATAATGTTGCCAGACAACTGAGTTATGGCGCTCAGTAATGGCCACGAGACGAATAAAACGGATAAAACTGCCTTTGCCAATAGCTATTACAATTACGTTCAATAGGGCAGAGGTCTGTGAAATAAATTGTTTTTATATATGCTTTGAACATATTGACGGATCGTAAGCAATATAACATAAGGATGTTATGTGGTTTACAGCAAAATCCGTGAAATGTTGGCTGATTTATATCCAAAACTAAACAAAATAAGCAAGATTTATGTATTATTTTGGATTGTGAAGAATTCGCGTTTTCAAAAGCCACTTCAATGAATTCCGAAATATTGCACTGTATTTTTTTTTCATATGTTGGTGTTGTACCGATACATACAATCATGTAGTTTTTTTAGATTTCATGTAGTGTTAGTCAAAACAAGCATAATGCACATAAAGACTAAATAATTGAAAGTCATAATACGTACTGAATTTTGCCGTAAACAAAATATAAACACTGAAAAATAAGTATTATATGAAAACGATAAGAAAATATTATTTTCAACACTGCAAAAGACACGAAGAACAATTTTAAGATGGCTGCGACGGCAGTTTGTCTTTTCAAAGTTCCAACTTTATGAGAGCATCTCAAGTGTTTATAAGATACTGAAGAATATTCACTGTCTACTTGGTTTTGAATAATAAATTCAGTCGATGTATTCTATTTCACTTTAAATATTCATGAAGTTTATTTTAAGAATCTACTACGATGGTAGTCAGGCTGTAATTATCGTATTGTTGGTTTAGATCAATAATTTTAATATTAATTGTCTGACTGTGGCTGAAATATGAAACTAAAAAGCTTGGAAAAACCTAGATTTTTTTTCCTTCAGCCGAAATTTCGAAGAAACCGGCATTATTTATTAGATTTAGGAGTTTTTTTTTTGTATTTTTTCTGTTTGTTAACTTTAATCTTCTTTTATTTTTTTGGAATTTCCTGTTTGTGTCTCAGCCAAAATATTTTTCTTCCTTTTTTTCAGTATACCCAATAATATATTTTCACGGGCACCCAAAATACCGTGACAATAACTTCAGCATACATCATCTCGGAAGGCGAAAAAAATGTTTCCTCGACAAATAACACTGATTTACAAGCGAAGCCGTCGCATATAACTCTCTTTTTAATGGTATATGTATCATCGAGGCAGAAATGTGTGCAATAAAGTGGATTTATACCGTGGCCTGGATTATTGGGATATAGCTGTATTGATCATAATTATCGTATGTAAAAATATTTTGGAAACATCATCCTGTAGATTTGTCATGTTTCATGTTTGTTTTGACGTTATAGAAATCGAGAGTATGTTAACAAGCGTTATTTTTTCTATAAATCTTGTTCATCTAAGCAAAACGATTGGAATTTTTAACAACGCTGAAAAATGTTTTACCTTAGAAAAATAACTAACTACAAACGTTAAACGCTCAAGAGATTCAAAACAAGATGTGTCTACCGACTCATATTATTTCAAAACATCATAAAATGGCCGCGCAATTAAAACACAAGACAAAAGCAAAACAAAACCGTCCAAAAGCATAACATTTATAATTAAAAAATGCCAAAAGATACTAACATGATTGACACCGGAGACTCTGGTCTTGTTCAATTTAGATAGGTTGGTGCCCATTCGTAGCCATTAATGCCGGTCCTCCCCAACAACCTCTAATTAAACTTGAACCTTATTCTCGTACACATAGAGTCTAAATTCCCAGTTTGTTGTATAATTTTAACGAAATATTTGGCACAGTTTAGGACACAAAATGTCTTGGACAATCACTATCACAATAGTCTTATTATATTTTGAACACAGTTTATATAATTAATTGTTAGTAAAAGCCACTTTGGTACAGTCAGTTCACGGAAGAGCTGAAATGAAAATTTGGAATTTAATTATTTTGTGGTTATTTGACGAGAACAGGAACAAGGAAATGTCAAAACAATAAACTAAAATGTTAGACAGTGATAGTAATTAAAGAAGAAAATATAATAAATTATGTTAAAACATTAAAAAAATATACCTAATTCACATCATCCATCACATACCCATACCCAGTTTTTTACTAAAATAAACTATCCGTTTTATTTTTTATTGGATCTCTTATTAAAATCGAGTTTTGTAATCAATCAGCAACAAAACCTTCATTCACATTACCAACATTCACACGAAAAAAAAAACATCTCATTACTACCAACATCAACAATAATAAATCTGTCAAAATTACCACATCATGGAACCGGAGTAAAGATGTGTCAATATCTTATCACTGCTTACGACATCGCCCTAAAAAGGGCAGGTCTTGTTCATTCAAGCCCACGTGCGAGTGGGCGATCAAGTATGAATCGAAGTATCAATGGCTATACTCTCACTTTGCAATTTAACTGTGTTTTGTGAATGAGATACTGGTTTTTGTGTTTATTTGGTCACAGTTATACTTGTCAATGAATTGGGTGTTTTTTTCACACTAGATTTGGCCAGTTTTTTTACTGCAAACGACAAACTGTTGCAGAATTAATAGAATTTTCCGATTTTATGTTGCATGACTTAATCGTGTTAATTTAACAAAAAACTCCGAATCATTTGATAATTTTTTGTCGTGCCTTTTTGAGCTACAATTTTTTATTTCAATGTTGTGGTCAACTTTTAAATTCATCAATTTACACCCCGAACCGTGTAAATTTTACAGATTATAATCAGCAATCTAGAGCACATGTCCAAGTAGGCCTTGTTTCCCCTTATTATGCCGCGGCCCGTGGGGTAGGCAGTAAAACCAGTGAGTCATCCTGCACCGACCTGCATTCGGTTTAGTAATCGATAAACTTAGCTTGTTTTAGATTTACCAAATGTGGATGGTAATGCTTGTATTGACTATTTCTTGCTTTGGGTTTCATGTTTCTGACATGTTTTGACAGAGGAGACCTTTAGTTAATGGGAATTTTACCATTTACCAATATTAATTAATTCAATTAACCTGGTAATGTTTGATTTATATTGAAAAGTTCCAATTAACTATCGAGTTTTGACCCTGTATGTGTGCAATTAACACTTTGAGATTGAGTTTGAGTTTGAGTGGACATGTCTTCTATAATCTTCTGTACTTTAGGACACGGATTATTATTATAAGAGTGAGTAAAGCAATTTTTACTGCATTTTTTAATAATTTCAATAATTAGCAAATAATTCGCTCTCCTCTTTAAAAACAGTCTATAATTCCATCCATACCTTCACCCCTAATAATTATTTGGTGTAACCCAAAAGCGTCATTAGCAGACATGTGGCCGAGTGCATAGCGGACCACAATACATGGATCGATATAGGAGTTAGCGTAGTTTTAAATACGGCAAACGAAGGGTTGGGCCCTCGCGAACTAACCGTTCTAATATAGATTAGTTTTGTGAATGATACGTTCAAATGGACTGCAGTGAGATGAATGAGTTTTGGCTAAAAAGTTTTTAGTTTTAGAGAGATTTTAGTTTTGTGTTGTTGAACAGATATCGTTGTATCTTACACAGAGACAGTGTTACTTCGTAAATGAATCCTTCGTATTCCGTTCTAATATAGATTAGTTTCGTAATTTAGACGTTCAATGAACGAGATGAATGAGTTTTGGGTAAAACGTTTTTAGTATTAGAGTGATTTTAGTTTTTTGAGTGAAGCTATGTAGATGTTTCGTTCATCGAATTGGTATTTTTGGAGTGTTTGGCAGTACTACATTGAAATGAACGAGTGTCAGCTAAAAGGTTTAGTTTTAGAGTTATTTTAGTTTTGAATTTAGTGTTGTTTAGGCGTTGTGGACTGGTTAGTTTAGTTGATTGTTGGGCAATGGTTGCTTTTGAGTGTACTTTTGTTGTAACTTAAGTATTTTGGAGACAGTGTTACTCTGTGAATTAAGTACAATGATGTGACTGTTTGACTGAGATATGAATGAGTGTCTCTCAATAATGTCATTATTTAAAATAGGCTCGCCCCTTATTACATGAGACTTAAACATAACTGGCAAAATGCGGGTGCACTATTAAGTACACCTTTGTCTAACCCTTCGGGGATTACAGGCGTGATGTTATGTATGTATGTTAAGTATTATGTTTAGTTCTAAACCTCAACATTATTTTTGTGATTGTTTAGCAGTACTACCAACCAATAATGAATTTTTGCCAAATTATAAATTACATAACTGTGGTAGTGCTTATGTGCAGGGCGAATAAATGTCTGCTAAGTCCATGTTTTAAGTGACTTTTGGCTAATGTAGGCGTTCTAAATACAGCACCATTTTGTATATGAAATAAGCAGACTGTTTGGCAGCGTTAGGACAAATGAGTTCCTGCCAAATACTGCTACAAGTAGAGTCTGTTACGTAAGATGGATTGGTCAGTTATTTGGAAAGAAGGTTCGTTTATTTTCTGGCTTTTATTGAATCCCATAAAAATAAACTTTTTATTTTGGCTGTGTACCTAATCATATCAAACTGTTTTGTTAAAACGCATGTTATTGTCATGCAAACTGAATTTATCTGACATAGACTATTGGTGAATTTTTCATTTGGTGATTTTTTTTAAATTTTTCTTGGTCGTGCTTAAAAAATGAGTTTTTCGTTTTATTATCAGAAAATTAGTTTTTTAATAACAACCATAAAATCTTCTAATTTATTGCTTTGTAATTACATTAATTATGGTTTCTGCTCAAGTGGGACTATTTGATTGCGTGATGTGGGTAGCTGAGCTATGTTGGTGGTGCTAACAATGATATCAGTAAAATAAATGTATTTACAACAAGAAAAAAACATAACGACAGAGGAAATTATAAAATAAATAATAGATAACCGAAAATTGTTAGTAAAAATATACTTAATTATGAGTTTACTGAAGAAAATAACAAAAAAATGTAAGAGAAATCACCTTGAAAAATTGATATAAAATAATTTTTGACTCCTTATCGTTTCCTTTCGTTCGAAAACCACACGCGACTTGATAAGAGGAACACGTGACGCACGACAGAAACTTCGACAGCGGGGAAATAATCGATCAAAACACGTAAATGTTTGTACACTAACGTTCTTACAAGGTCACTTCGCACTAATTCATTCGGTTATGTCTGTTCGCGATCCATCCAGCGCTTTACCAGCTACGACTGAACACACGTCCTCTCGCTCCGGGTTCCGACCCCACACTGAATAGGAGTGTAGGACGAAGGGAACTCTCGCTCACTCCCAAAGAGAGGGCCAAACTTATTTAGCCTCTTTGTTGTCCCTAAGAGGGGTAAATTATTACGGTTTTGCGATAACATAATAGAATGGTGCACTAAATAATCGAACGGATAACACTTTTTAGTGTTACTACGTTGAATATTGAATTTGGTTAATAGTTCCATACTTTGACGGAGGATTTTGATGGAAACTATGGTGGGAGGGAGGGAGAGGGCGATATGGTGAGCAGCTGTTTTGTGAGTGTTGGTATTTGTTTACTAACAAGACTTCACCGTCTTAGCTTCTATGATCATTACTTACTTATATCAAGGATAACAGAACGGTAATGATGTTTTGATGAAGTGAATCCGTGTGAGGTAAATGAGGGAATGATGTCGGAGTTAAGGCTCAATGCCGATTTAATAATCCGATAGCAAGTCTATTTATAACGATTTTCTTACACGAAAATGACGGAAATGTTTGACAAACGTCTTATAAAAGCGATTTGTGGTAATACAACAATTAACATAACATTATGACTGTATTTTACGAAGGGTTAGACAGAGGTGTAGTAGTTAGATATTTCTCCAGTTATATTTAAATTAAATTAATAAAAATGGCTGACCTGGAAGTCTTTAAATAGACTCCGGACCCAGGTTGGTCGCAGCAAGGAAAACCTGCTCAGGTGGAGATTCAATAATGACTCTGCCCTAGAGTGTAAATGTGGTGCTGCTCTACAAACGATGGGGCACTTAATACCACGTCCTGCCTGTCCTGATGGACGCTACTGAAAGCGCCAAACTACTAGCTCAGTTCTGGGCTGTCACAATTTAGATAGCCATCGACACGCTAAGAAGAATAAAAATAAAATCCTTTTATTTCACACAAAGTCCATTTGTACAACACAACTTAGAAACTAGTGTCAGTATATTTGAGTGTCATGATAGGGGAAAATAAATCTTGTTTCACCAAAATCGTAAAAATGAATTTTGTTATCATAGTAGATACTTAACCAAGAGCCCATAAAATAAATAAGAAAATAAAATTCATAACGATGAAAAAGGGCTCAAAATGTTGCGAAAATAAAAATAAAATGCTAGTAGGTACCTGGTACATACTAAAAGTGAAATATGCTGCAATAAATCGTGAAAATTTTATTTCAGTTGCGTTTTATTTTCAACAAGTAGACAATGTGGCGATTCAACTACTTTGGGGTCTTTACTCGCAGTCGCCATTTTGGGAAAATACCTAGGTATGTTACTACTAGTAACGGTCTGTGATTTTCTCTGCAATTTTTTTTTTATTTTTCTTTTTGCGATTTTTTTGCAAAATGGTGAAGAAAACCATTATTCATTTTTTTTTTCTGAATGTGTATAAAACGGTGTATCGTAATACCCAGTACTAACTGGGTTGTGGAGGTCAGATAGGCAGTCGCTCCATGTAAAATACTGGTATTCAGCTGCATCCGGTTAGACTGGAAGCCGACCCCAATATAATTGGGAAAAGGCTAAGCAGATGATGATGTATAAAACGGTGTGTATAAAAAGGCGCGCGTCGTCGAGGCCTAGAAAACGCTGGCGTGACGACTTAGAGGCGTTTGTGAGAGATTGACCTGAGAAAGCCGCACGTAGAGAAAAGTGGAAGGTGATGGGGAAGGGCCAGCTGTGGGACCATAAAGACTAATAAAAGTTAAAGTGTATACAATATTTTGTGATTGGAATAACTTTAAGGCAAGCACAATTCAAAGGTTATTTAAGGTGTCATTGGGTAATGGCATTCTCAGTAATATATCACAGACTTTCTGAAAAAAACTTAGTAAGGTTTTTTGTTCAACACAATAATAATTTTCCAAATCGCCAACTTGCAGCATTACGAACATATACCATTTCTGTTAACAATATACATTATATATGTACTTGAATATAGTATGGAGTCGCAGTTTGCAACAAAATTAAATTCAGTACTCTAAGCAGTAAGTCTGCTCCCCAAAGTCTATTAAATATTGCTTAGATTCAGTCTGAGGAATTCTAAACTCAATAGAATTGGAAATGTCAAAGTGCTAGACGAAAGAATTTCGTTGTTTACCTTAGTTTTAGGAAAAGGGCCACGTCTTTTGTGTAGGAAGAAAATAAGTTTTGTTTTGTTTGTTTGTTTGTTACCTTTTCACGCCTAAACCACTGAACGGATCATCCTGAAATTTTGCAAATACGTTGTCAGGTGTACTGAAACGGACATAGGATACCTTTCATCCCGAAAAAAAGTACTATTCCCGAGGAAAACAACAATAACGTTCTTATGATAATAGATGGCGCCACGTGTGTTTCGAATCATGATTGAAGTGTATTATTACAAGCAGGTACAACCCGAATTGATTGTCAAATTCTTCGTTAACGCGAGCAAAGCCGCGGGCAAAAGCTAGTAAATAAATAAGTATTAGGAAAAATACCCTCCACGCTTGTCTTTAACTTTAGCTTAGACTTACTGAAAAAGTAACTTTTATGCAGCATCTTGGTACTTTCTCGACCTATGTACTGAATTGATTACCTGCAAAAAAAAGAAAAACTATATTAGTATAATGTGTTGAAAGTAAAACATCTTCAATAATAACAAATATTATTCAACCAACAATGAGAAGTCCTGCTACTTCAGAAATCATAGTCCATATTAACCTGCTAACGTTTCTAAACGCAAAATTCTAGTAGACTATGAAGTCTACCAAGATACGCTGACGAATGGTCATACATGGCCCACTGTGTACAGACAACACCACGTCTATTAAACAGAACTTTATGAATGAACCCAACGTAATTAGTCCACCAGCTGTGATCGAAAAGCACGCAACGAAAATAGTCATCACCGTGGGACCCCCGCACTGTAACATAATGATTAATTTATTTTTACGTACAGTTGGACAAGAGATTTGGTATACAGGCAGCTAACTTCTATTATACACCGTGACTTTTTAGTCGTCTTACAAAGGTGGTCCACTCAATGTGCCCGACATAAAATAGTTCTAGGCGCGATTTTTTTTTTCCTACCGTAATAGGTACAAAGAAAAATAAATAAACATTAGAAAAAATCATGAAACATCCTGTTAATGATGTTTACGTGTCAAACGGGAGAATATACCTACCCAGCGCTCGAGTCCAGTAGGTCATCGCTCAAAACAGGGTGTTTTAAATTATTAAAATCTCATAAATACCTATTTTTTTTTAATGAATGCTTAGTAGTCATTGGATACTTGAAATGGGCTGCCGTTGTAAGACGACTAAAAAGTCACGGTGTATAATGCTGTGAGTGTACTGAGTACCTAGTCAATTACTTCACTTAACTGTCATAACCTTAAGTATTACATTCACGATACAAATGAATACCCTGCATCGGGCGCACGTTTTAATGACCAGTTGCATGGACGTGGAGAAAGCAAAAGTAGTATATAAGGATCTGCAGAGGTATTCTGATATTTCTGCCTACCACACAAGTTAGGCGTGAGTTTATGTAAATATACATGTAAGCGTATTCAAAAAATATTATTAGCAGTATTGTGGAAGCATGATGACCACTTTTGCCTGAATACCAATTATCTTGTTCTACTGTACCTACTCACGTATGTTTACGAACATGTGTTGACTTACTTCTTTAGTCTTTGGAATAAACATCGGTGCTTTGTTTAGTCTAGTTTCAATGTCTCCCTAAGGGATAATGAGGGCTCCAAAAATCTTGAGATTGGGTAAAGATAAGATGGTCTAAATTGAGTTTTGTTATGTTTTTTTCACGGCCTTCGTGAGACCTCCCTGGGTTAACTATTCACTATAAAATACTTTTTCCCGATTTAAGTTACAACTAGTGATACTTAATTATGAATGTCTAAATAAAAGTGATAGATATAGGTTTTCGAAGTACAGCTGAGCATTGAAGTGTAATGATATTAAGGCATAATGTTCATGAAATGGGTATAAATATCCAGTAATAGTATAGCGTTATGTTAGACTCTCTACGTCCGACAAGTAATGGCAATAACAGTATTAAAAATCGGCAATGTACTTTATAAACTTACAAACAATACAAGTTCTGTAAGAATAAGGATTCTTTCAGAGGCAAAATCCGATTTTTTCTTTTTTAGGGTTCCGTACCCGAACGGGACCCTATTACTAAGCTTCCGCTGTCCGCCCGTTTGTCTGTCTGTCAGCGGGCTGTATCTCATGATCTGTAATAGGTAGACAGTTAAAATATTCACAGCATGTGTATTTCTGTTGCCGCCGTAACAATAATAAAAATAATTAAAAATTAAAGGAGGCACCCCTAATATGATGGTACGGAACCCTCCATGCGCGAGTCCGACTATCACTTGGCCGGGTTTCTTGATAATGTAAACTTGGTTCTATAGAAATACCTAAATCAAAAATTTACAAAACTACTTCCCTGTCCACCCCGCTACGGATCGAAGGCGTGACGGCACATATTTCCCTGAACATTATCTCCCCTAAGTACCGATGGGCAGGCATCCATCAAACATCAAGCCAGCAGATAAAGCCGCGATCTCACTCATTACGCTGCCGGTAAAACTGGCCGATCCATCACTTGCCAGCTTGGCACACTCTGGCACCTCCCTGGCATTATGTTGCCAGAGTAATGAGATCGTTTTGTAAGTTCAATTTTGTAGGAAAGAGGAAACTTGTGGAAGGTGATTGTAACAATGTAAGATGTATTAGGTACTGAGTTTTTATCCGTGAGCTCGATTAAGTTTGTGTGTTTTTTGAATTGGATATTTCTCGATGTTTTGAACAGAGGTTAATTATTTTTGAGAAAGTATATAAGGTCCCTTTAAAATAGATGGACTAACTTAGAAATCATTCAGGCCACCAAAATAAGGACAATGGTAAAAAATAGATAAGAAAAACGCATTAGATACTTACAAGAAAAAAATCAGCTAACGAAAATACACTAAAAAAGTTAGTCAACTGAAAGTTAACATTGTTAAGACATGTCCGTTTTCAATAAAGAAAGTTTATAATTTGTATGGAATAAGCGTATTTTTATTATGTCACTTACCGGAACTATTCAGTGTCAATACAGATTAAAATTAATGTAAAAAAAACAAAATTAAGGTCATGGCTATCCAATAACAGCCGCTCGGATCACTCGCTTCAGGTTAAGCTGCGCTTGCCTAGGTTGGTCTGTGGATGGGTGACCACCCATTCCATACCGAGTATTTCCCGTGCCTTTACCCAGTATTAACTGGGTTGTGGAGATCAGAGAGGCAGTCGCTCCATGTAAAATACTGGTATCTGCATCCGCGAGAAGGGAAGTCGACCCCAATGTATGTAGTTGGGAAAAGGCTAAGAAGATGATGTAAGCGGTATCGAAAAGGTATAAAAACATACTCTAAGCCCTTTGAAAGTTAAGGATGCAGACAACAGCAGTCGTCATTTTTAAGAACAAAGATTTTTTTCTCAAAACCAAATCCCAATATTTGATCAGAGTAAGATTCCCCAATACCACTTTCTCAACACCACAAATACACAATCAAGAGTTTGATACAGGCTGTTACCCAAACGTATCATATGACACGAATACGAGATGTCAAGTGGAGTCAGATCAACGCACTAGTCACACTGTATTCAAGATCACTCGCGTCAACTTGTCAAGAGTGTCATCCTGTGTCACTTGATAATGTGGTACTATTTGTTCTCGATATGCAAACAGAGATAATAAAGATAAGTAAATAAAGGTAAGTAGGTGAAGACAATTAAGGAACAATTAGACAAATAAAGAATTAAATGGGCCAGAGGCATAGGTACCTAAGAATGCGAAAATAATATAATGCGTTTCAAATGAGAATAGGACTGAACTCGTACCATGACGCGAAGTCAGTCCTATTCTCATTTGAAACGCATTGTAAGTAATAATCAGCCTACATCTGCAAACGGCTGGGACACAGGCCTGCTTAGTGCGTCTTAGTTGATGTCACATTTTTTCTAATTTAATGCAAAAAATATACTAAAGGAAAAATACAAAATGGATGTTGTTGCAAGGCTGCAACAAGACACAACTTACAAAAAAGGTTTCATTATGTTATCTTGTGGAAGTTGTGGATACAGAAATACCTAAATTAACTGATTTAAAAACGAAGCCGTTTCACATCTTTACACACGCTACTTTAAAATCGAAGTACCACACATATCTACATATTTAAAATCATCTCAACCTGAACTCTCCCCTTTCATGAGCATTTAATTAAACATGACGTTTCAAATGTGAGCGACAGAGCGGCGGGCGATGTGAAGTGGGTACAGTTTGCTCTGTCAGTCGCGGGGGCTTGTCATTTGTGACACTTGAGGTACAAGTGGTTCTCGATATACATGGGCAGTTATCATTTGTAGTAATAGAATAATAATTAATCGTTATTTCATGCTTACTGCCTGAAACAGCTGAAATGGGGAACTGAACAAGCAAGTTTAATTATCTAAAACGCTGACTACATACATAATATTATCAGTTACTTTGTTTATTTGTTACTTATTAAAACCATGGACAGTGGCCTTAAGCAGCCGATATTCCTTTAATTTATTTAAAGAAGATCTAAAGCGACGAAAAATTATGTTGTTTACAAAATTGGCTCCAATTTGCATGGTTAATTTAAGCAATGACGTGGGTATAATTTTTAAGAGTGAAAATCAGTGATAGCCTAGTAGTGTGACCATCGGACTGCCAAGTCAAAGGTCCCAAGTTTGAACCCAAGACTCGCACCTCTAATTTTTCGGAATCATGTGCGCTTTGCATAATTATCACTTGCTTCGGTGAAGGAAACCAGCATGCCTGAGAGATATTTCTCGACGGCATGTAAAGCCAAGTCAGAGGTCCATGGGTGGCATAAAAATTCTGACACCAGGTTAGTCTCTAACCACACGATAAAGAAAGATCTTTAAGCGTTAAAAGTTAATGGTCACATATCTTAGTGTCTATGTCTATTTCGATAAACTTACCAAACCTTTCAATACACACCCAAAAAATTATAACTTGTGGAAAAAAATCCCTAATCAACAATTAAAACCTCGCATCATAACCTCAAACGATGAACTCCAATTAAAACTTATTTGAGCTTTCTAATCAAAGTCTGATAATATAAAACCTTCATTGAGTCTAGACTAAGGACTGGCTGGAACGCAGGGGGGTCGGTACAAAGCGGTAGGTCCTAGGTATGCCATACAAATCTGCACACATCTCTATTATATGAAGCAGACGGGCAACGGCCGGGCGTAGAAAAGACGAGGCTGTTCTATAATAGCGGCGAAAGAATAGGTATTTGAGAGTCAGCTGATTTTTTTATGTAGTGGAAAGGTCGTTGGACTTTGAAGTGGGAATTAATATCTGATCTTCGGGAGGTATGTTAAGGATAAAACATATCGAGTTATTTGGTAAAAATGTTGCATTTACTGCAAAGTTATATACTATCGTAGCTTGGGTTTTTACGAGGGAGGAGCTCGTGGCTAAATAATAACAGCCGCTCGGGTCGATCTTTAGGTTAAGCCGTGCTTGCCTAGGTTGGTCTGTGGATGGGTGACCACCCATTACATACCGAGTTTCCTCCGTGCCTCGGAAAGCACGTTAAGCCGTTGGTCCCGGGTGTCATTTGTAGATCTTTGGCAGTCGTTAGGTAGTCAGTGGCCCAAAAAGTCTGACAACCAGTCTTACCAATGGGTATCGTATTACCCAGTACTAACTGGGTTGTGGAGGTCAGATAAGCAGTCGCTCCACGTAAAATACTGGTATTCAGCTGCATCCGGTTAGATTGGAAGCCGACCCCAATATAGTTGGGAAAAGGCTAGGCAGATGATGAGCTTGGGTTTTTACATTACAATTATCTGCTGAAGTAACATAACATAACATCACGCCTGTAATCCCCGAAGGGCAGAGGTTTACCTAATAATACACCCACATTTCGGCAGTTTTGTTTAAGTCCCATGTAATAGAGGACCAGCCTGTTGCTATCAGCCGGGCACAAACCCAGACTAAAAACCCAATAACACTTTGCCCGACCCGGGAATCGAACCCAATAGTCCGGTTGAGCAGTATTGCAACCTTATCGAGTTGAACTGCGAGTGGCCATACCTAAAAAAAAATAAAAGGAATCGAACCCAGGACCTCATAAATTCCTGTTGAAGATTCAAGAAATTCCTGATGGAAAAACGCAATAACACTTTGCCCAACCCGGGAATCGAAACCAAGACCTCATGCTCAGCAGTTGCGCTCGCAAGGACTCGACCAACAAAGAGGCAGTCTTAACAATACATACACACTTAACACTTAACCCACATTTCGGCAGTTTTGTTTAAGTCCCATGTAATAGGGGGCGAGTCTATTGCCATCAACTGGACACAAATCCAGACTCCATGGCTGCTATTGAGAAATTCCTTGTGAAAAGACCCAATCACAATTTGCCTGACCCGGGAATCGAAGCCAGGACCTCATGCTCAGCAGTCGTGATTGCAACCACTAGATCAACGAGGCAGTAAGTATTGAATAAATTAACGAGATAGAATGGAAAACAGTGAAGGAGATTAAGGTTATAAGAGTACATATGGACGAATACATAGGCTTACTCCGATGAAAATGTGGATCAAAATTCTATCTAAATAGGAATCGACCTATTTAGATAGCAGCCACGGAATCTGGATTTGGTTGATGGCAATACGCCCGCCCCCTATTACATGCATCAAAATTAATCAAATTTTGGTCAAAATTCTATCTAAATAGGTCGATACCTATTTATATAGAATTTTGATCCACACATTCATCGGAGTAAGCCTATGTCCTCGTCCATAACTTCGATTAGTTTCGTAGAAACTTTAAGCTACAAAAGCGGAAAGCTGTCTACCATTAAATTGATGCTTAATTGATGATTTAGGCAGTGATAGCCTAGTGGTGTGACCATCGGACTGCCAAGTCATAGGTCTCAAGTTCAAACCCAAGGCACGCACCTCTGATTTTTCGGATTCATGTGCGTACTGTATAATTATCACTTGCTTTTCGGTGAAGGAAAACATCGTGAGGAAACCAGCATGCCTGAGAGATATTTCTTGACGGCATGTAAAGCCAAGTCAGAGGCCCATGGGCGGCTAAAAACTCTGACACCAGGTTACGAACTAACCACACAATAAAGAAGAAAGAAGAAGAATAAATTGATGAACACACTGTAGATATCCGTCTAAGATACCTATTTACTGTACACAGGTGAAAATCACCGTCCAGGTGATTTGTTATAGAGAACCATCTTAATGTTTGTTCCGAGACTACCACAGGTTTCGAACTCACTCGTCGAACTGAACATCGATTTTAAATAGCAGGGATCAATAACATGTTACCTTACCTACCTTTTTCTTAGAACTTTTTGTCATGTTTAGATGCATTTTTGTAATTCGTCATCATCTGCCTAGCCTTTTCCCAACTATGTTAGGGTCGGCTTCCAGTCTAACCGGATGCAGCTGAATACCAGTATTTTACTGCCTATCTGACCTCCACAACCCAGTTAGTACTGGGTAATACGATACCCCTTGATAAGACTGGTTGTGAGACTTTTTGGGCATCTGAAACATTTTTTTTTAATACTCATTCACTTTTATAACAATAACACAACAGCGGAGCATTACGGAACGGGCTTGAGAGCCGCGCGGGTGCTCTGCCTACCCACTGTTGCGCGGTACGATAGTAATGAGACAGAATGGCGTCACGCGGCTAACAGCTGATCGGTCACAGGCGCGAATTTCATACGGCCCGCTGTTGTTATAAAAGTGAATGAGTATTCAAAAAAAATTTTCTTTGGGAAAGTTGTTTGTTATCAAGAGTACAATCACGTGTTTAAGTATCGGTCACTAATTACCAGTCACCCTATATATCTGCTAATATCTTAATTGGACTGCCAAACTCCAAGTGACAATAATCCGAGAATTCCACTAGTACGGTCTGCATCCTAGGTCCCATATAGTGTGTACGTTCAATATTTTTATTGCACCGTCAATATCGAACCTAGACAATTTATGTTAGAAAATATTAGCTCCGATATTTATCTAGTTTCCCTGAAGCAAAGTGCTTTGGCGCTGTAAATCTTGTAGACTCAAGTTTGAAGTGGATTTTAAATGTGACAGATTAAAGTTTCTTTGAGTTTTAATGTAGGAAGCAAGGAGTTTGAATATTTTTGTGGGAGTTATCTGATTCTTTGAAAGTTCAAAGTGTTTTATGTAGTGGTGGTCAATAGGGCTGAACCTTATTTGCTTTTGTTTAGTAAAATAATGTTAAGTGTGTATGTATTGTTAAGACTGCCTCTTTGTTGGTCGAGTCCTTGCGAGCGCAACTGCTGAGCATGAGGTCTTGGTTTCGATTCCCGGGTTGGGCAAAGTGTTATTGCGTTTTTCCATCAGGAATTTCTTGAATCTTCAACAGGAATTTATGAGGTCCTGGGTTCGATTCCTTTTATTTTTTTTTAGGTATGGCCACTCGCAGTTCAACTCGATAAGGTTGCAATACTGCTCAACCGGACTATTGGGTTCGATTCCCGGGTCGGGCAAAGTGTTATTGGGTTTTTAGTCTGGGTTTGTGCCCGGCTGATAGCAACAGGCTGGTCCTCTATTACATGGGACTTAATACATGACTGGAAAAATGTGGGTGTACTGTTAGGTACACCTCTGTCTAACCCTTCGGGGATTACAGCCGCGATGTGTGTGTTATTGTTAAGTCGTCGTACTTATATTTCTAGAATTCAGATTTTCGTTTCAGTCAAATGCAAAGTCACATTAGAATAAAAAAATCTTCCTCAGCTTTTCGTAAGGAGTGTCAGTTGTGATATAGCTTTCAGTAAGATTCATGTATCCCACTACCTCCCAACCTTATGTATGAATATATTTACCATAAAATCTCACAAACATAAAAACCATTAAACGCACCTTTGTCCACACCATAAAAATATCCCTCTAAGCGTTTTCGTCACCCACCGTCCGTCCCTCATTTTCATTCAAAACGCTTTTTTTAACAAAACACACAATTTCGCGAAGAAACCTCTCAAAAAGCTATAAAAAGCACCATAAAATTTCCATTACTATCCGTCCGGGCAAAGCGGGTAAACTGCATGTCAGAGGTTAAAAATGTCGAAATAAATTATGAAAAGTTGAAAAAAAACTTGCCAAGTTTGACTCGCATTGATTCTTTGGGTTCAATATCATCAAAAGTATGTTTTTATTATTATTTTTGGTAGTAGTAAGGCTAAACCTGGGAAAATGTATGGATAAGTCGAAGTTTTTAATGGTTTAACTGTGGATTCATTTATTAGCTGGTTTTAGTTTATTTTCTTGTTATTTAAGGCAGCGATCAGGGTCGATCCCCGTACGGAACAAATATTTGTAAGGCCTACAGATAGCTGTTCCGGGTCTGGCTGTTTGTATATGTGAGTTTACATATTTGTAAACGCACCCACGATACAGGAGAAATTCTTAGTGAGGGGCAACGTTCAAAAAAAAAGAATAGCATTTATTTTGAATTGGTCATTCATATAAGCACATATTTTGTGATAAACTGGCTCCCTATTTCAATTAAAAAGAAAAAACCCTCTAACAAACAGACACAGGTAGGTTTATTAAAAAAGATTCTATTTTTACCCTAATACGGCGAAACCAAAAGTAAGGGTTATGATTTCAGCAGTCTATGGAAGTATGTTTGTTTGTATTTACGTATGATCCTCCGAAGCGCCTAAAAGCACATTTTTGATACGGAACCCTAACAAAGAATACAAAAAATAGTTGGTAAACAAAAGCCGATATTAATGGGCGTAGTTGATGTCGGATATTTTTCAAAATAACCCCCTTTTGTGCGCGAGATAGACTGGAGACGTGTATGGATTGGTTTTATTGTCAGTAAAATGGAATCGGGGTGTTCCTTTTTAGCGATACGATATGCAAAGGATCTGTCTTATTCTTTTGCTTTGGTAAAGGAGGTATGGCTTTTGACTCGATTGCTTTGTAGTATGAAATTAATAACATGGAACATAGCATGACATCATCAAGAAATCTGTGTTTTAATTTTAAGTTAACGCAACTCTGGCCCCCAAGATACAGGTGCAGCCTAGTTTTGGGACCTCTGTTTACTAATTACTATGTTAAAATTTAACTTGTTACGATTATATCATAGCTCTAAGTTAGATTAAGAAAATGTTTGTAACACAATGGCTTAATAAATTTATTCTTTATTCTTTTTTATTCTTTATCATGCCTGTAATCCCCGAAGGCTTAGGCAGTGGTGTATCTAATTATACACCCAGATTTCATCAGTTATGTGAAATTCCACTTAATAGGGGGCAAGCCAATTGCCATCAACCGGGTACAAATCCAAACTCCGTGGCTGCTACTGAGAAATTTTTAATGGAAAAACCTAACAACACTTTGCCCAACATGGAAATCGAACTCGGCAGTCGCGCTTGCAACCACTAGACCAACAAGGCAGTCAGTACTTATAAGACTTGGAACAAGAAACTTACTAAACTTTAAGTTATAGGAATGGGTTTTGAATCTGTTATTGTTTTTATGCTTGGATATAGGAGCATGACTTTTGAATTGCTCTTGGAACTTGAAATGAGTAAGCTTTAAGTTAAAGGTAAAGACCAGTCAACGTGGCGATACTTGGGGAAGGCTTACTGTCCAAATAAAAAATAAAATACCGAAACAAATCAGAGAACTACCAATTAATTATTTCAAAAAGAAACTGAAGAAATGGCTCTTAAATAACGTGTTCTATACAATTAATGAGTTTTTGACTCATAAACCTATTTCTAATGGTTAAGTAGCTTATGTTCCTATTTTATTGATGTTATCTAGTCTTCTGTCTTTGTTATTTTTTTTCTAATTTTATTACATTACACGAGTATTTTTAATTCTGAAATAATTATATTATTGTCTTTGTGTTTCTTAAATGTTTTTTAATTTTTTAACTACGTACCTACGAGTATATTGTGTTAAGTATTTTAATTTAATTTTAAGTTTGCATGCTGAAAGAAGTCAGCGAAATATGAGAAACCTTTTTATTTATAAGACCATCATGTAATACTTACCATATTTCACGCAAATAAAGAATCTTGTCTTATCTTAACGGTTGACTTCTTTTGACTGAAATAATGACGAAGAAGTTAAAGGTAAACTATTCTTATGTTTCTTTCATAAGAACTGCGAAGTTATTGTGGAAATCAATGATACAGTCGAGCACAAACACCAAACTATTTCAAACATTAGCTTTTATTCGCTACTAGCTTTTGCCCGCGGCTTCGCTCGCGTTAATTTTGAATTTGTCAAACAGTTCGGGTTGTACTCTGCTTGTAAGAATATAATTCAATGATGATTCGAAAGACACGTGGCGCTATCTATTTTCATACGGGATGAAAGGTACCCTATGTCCGTTTCTGTATACCTGACAACGTATATGCAAAATTTCAGGATTATCAGTTCAGTGGTTTAGGCGTGAAAAGGTAACAAACAAACAAACTTACTTTCGCATTTATAATATTAGTAAGGATTATGCCCAAGCAGACTCCGGAAATCGTCAATTTTTCCCAACATCCACCCAATTATAAACTTTTCTTATAATGTACGATTTTTTCAGCGACCATGCAAATATAACCAAGGCATTAACCTCTGAAAAAGTTTAGTAGTCTAGCAACTCTGGCTGCGGATAGTTGGCAACACTTTCAATTTATATTCATGGCATTAGGCGGGAAATTGGGTGCCAATGAAAAAGCGATATACGCCCCGCCATCGAATAAACTTGATACTCCTTGTAAGAAAGAGTACAAACAAGAGTTTTTCCTCGTAGGTACACAAGTGGATTCAAACTTACCTACTTCAAAATCTACTTCAAGAAAAAACCTCATAATGTTTTTCTTGAAGTAAATCATTTTGATTTCTATTGCGGCTGCTGAGCATGAGGTCCTGGGTTCGATTCCCGGTTCGGGCAAATTTTTTCTGGAATTTTTCAGTAGCAGCCACGTAGTGTGGATTTGTGCTCGGTTGGTGGCAATAGGCTCGCCCCTTACATTGGACTTAACCCAAATTATCAAAAATAAGAATTAAGTTATTTTCAGTTTCAACATCTTGGATTTACTGAATGAGCATGTTTGTTAATTGATGTTTCCTAATAAGCTGATTTTAAAAAGGATACAAAATTTCTAGCTCTCGAGTATTATGAAGTTTTAACTTTTTAAATAATTTACTTTCCCTTTCTTTCTCATGGTTAAATAGCACTATCCTATCTTAACTTATTTTGTTTGTATGCACGTCATGTCCCTGTGACAAATAATTTTTTTTTCTTTCTTTCTACGTACCAACAGTTTCAACTACAAATAAACTCCGAGCAAAATTAGGTGAAATTACTCAACATATTCAAGCTTCAAACTAGGAGGCCTAGATAACCTCAGCTTTGAGACCTTTGTCCTCTCCAATAGCTTTTAGGCTAGGTGAGTACAGTCAAAGGATCCATCGATTTGTTGTACCAAAGCTTCTACACGGGGACCAGTAATTACTGCGCATGGAATAACCAGTAGCACTGAGCAGCGTTAGAGGGATACCACACGATGCATTGTCGGTGCGGTGACGCTGCGTCGTTCTACATACATATAAATCAGAACGACACGCCGATGTCACACGGTGCATTTAAACGACGTGAGGCGACGGAACGCTGTTGCGCCAAAAAAGTGAAAAAGAGCGTATGGATGCTGCGGTGCGACGCCGGGGCGGCATGGCAGCACAGCGCAGTACTGTTTTGAAACGATGCAACGTTGTAGTGGCGTCATTGCGTTGCTCCTGTGGAACTCATCATCATCATCATCAGCCAATACCGATTCCATTCCACACAACTCAATTTTCGGCAACCCTCAGCCACCTGCTACCAGCCACCCTGCGAAGATCGTCACTTCACCTAGCCTGGGCGTCCCACATTACGCTTGCTGATTCGGTCTCTACTCAAGAACACGTCTGCCCTAATGGTCTTCACGTCAAATATGACCGGCCCATTTCCACTTCAGAGTGCTTATTATGACAGCTATGTCGCCATTTGGTTCTCTGCCGGATCACTCATGATTGCGTTTCGACGCGACGGCGACGCAACGCTCCGGCAATGCCCGTGTGGCATCCCTGTTACCCAACACGGCAGTATATCCCTACCGTCACAAATGACTGATACGAAAGGTTGCTATTGGCAACTACGCACGCCTCATTTGCTAGCTATTTCATTACCTCTGTCTGTACCAGAGTTAGTTTGATGAGGGCCGAGCGACCCAAACATTTACAAACTTTTCAAATAACTGAAACAACCAAATATCGACAGTATTTTTTGGCTCATAAGAGTTGGGTGTTACGCATTTGTAAGTGTGCAGATCAAGTTTGAGTGTTTCGAATTTGGATTAAAGTTCGCACATGCAATTTTCAGTTTTATAACAAGTGAGTAAGGGTTAGTGCAGATGTTTTATAAAGTTTGTTCGATTTTGAGAGGCATCAGGTAATGTTAATATTAATATGTTTGTTTTTGATGTGACCTCAATTACACAGGCGTTTAACGTGGAACAGAGATTAATGATTGGGGTCCAGTTTGCGAAATATTGCGATGTGTCTTTTTTATTTGTTGATCCATGTCTGTAACAAGTCACCGCTTCTACGCAGCTAGTTTCTGCGATACAAATGACTTAAGATTAAATTCACCAATGCACTGAACACAATCAGCACAGACCACCTTTGGGTTGAACGCAGATCCGAGAACTAAAATAAAGTTATCTGAAAAAAAAATCGTTAGAATAAACGCAGGTTAAAAGCTGTCGGTGTCACCATTATTGTGGAATATTGACACTGGTTGCTCTTGAACGCGGTTTAGACGTGCCGATCGCGTTAAGTCTCGCCTTTAATAAGTTTAGAATAACACGTAATGCTAAATTCCTGCTCTTCAACTTTCGTCTATAATATCCCGATTACAAAGTAAACAAACCCAGAGAGACAGTATCTATTACCCACTAACCGAATCATAATAAAATGCAAGAAATACGGACTCCTATCGTAGCCTCCTTACAGATGACGTATTTTTCGCAACAAATCGGTGCCCAACGGTGCAAGTTAATCATCTGGAAACTATTCTCTATTCAGAAGCTTGAAAAAACGGTCCTAGGGAGATACGTTCCGGGTGAAAGGACCAGTTTCACCTGGTCCTTCGGTCTTCATAGCTCCAATGCCTCCTGTGGCTGCATTTGTGGGTGCTGGAAAGGGGGTGGAAGGCCAAGGTATCCTGGTTTTAAAGCACAACAACGACGTGCTTGCTCAGCCATTATTTCCATGTGATTAGACATGTCAATGCCATGGATGTGAGATAATTTTTAAAAATGGGTAGAGTCAGGTGAAAATATTGTATGCTGTTCTGGCTATTATTATTTTTATGGAGAAAGTTGAGGTAAGGGATCATAATTTGGGAGGTTGGAATAGTTTATTCATTTTGTGTGCCATAGATAAAAACTTCTAAAATATCTTATTGATAAAAAATATCTGGGGTGAGTGATTTTGCATTGCAACTCGAGAGTATATTTTCTTCAGAAGGTTATTGATATAGCCTAATTTGATGGAAACAATAAACAAAAATAGTTTTCTTTGAAATATAAAGTTAAAGTTGTATCATTATCGCACAATTACTTAACGATCCATTTCAGATGCAGATCTCACGAAGTAGAAGTTTTATCTTACTAAAAAAGTGTACACTTGACGGCCTAGACAAGTTTCGATTTTAAACAGGATAGACATAAGCTCTAAGGTAGCTCATATTAGTCCTATTTTTACATTTTTGACTTTTCTATCATTATAATGGCTGATAAAATATCAGTACATGGGCGACCGAGCTCTGCTCAGGAGAAAATTTTCCCAATTTCATTTAATTTTGCAACTTTCATCGAATTCGTTAGAGCCATTTTCTGGAACGTGATTACAAATATATATATCATAATCATCATTCTTCTGCCCTTATCCAAATTTATTGGGGTTCGGCTCAGCATGTCTTCTTCTTCCATATTTCTCCATTACTCGTCAGATCAGCAGTCACCTCCTTTCTAGCCATATCATCCTTCACTCAGTCCATCCATCGTTTCTTTGGTCTTCCTCTACTCTTATAGCCATCTACATCCATATATTATCAGCCATTTGTGTCCCACTGCAGGGCAAAGACCTCCCTTCCCTCCTTCCACTTATCCCTTACTACGTATATATACAAATATTGCTGATTGAATACTATAGTATTTTGTTTGCTCTTCCTAAAGATACCATGTTGAACTTATCAAAACCTCACTCCTACCTTCTAAAAATCTACAAAAACGACTAGAAGAAAAGTGGAAAATAGGATGTGAAAAATCCCCGATTGCTCTCAACATTTCCCATGATATATCTTCGTCGGTGCGTGCAGACGACGTTTTAGATTAACATGGCTGGATGTGGCAGGCCAGGACTAATGCCGGCATTTATCATACCCCATGATATCATTGAAAACAATTTTCTTATGGGAGATTTAGTTCTGTGGTTTGGAGTTTTCGGTAGGGTAGTTTGAGTCGGTTAAAGTGATCGTGAATTTGGGTTTTTTGGTTCCAAATTACTTTGAATTCTATGCAAAACTCAAAAAACTCAAGCATTTATTTCAATTAGACCATTACAGGCAGTTTTGAATGTCCCAAAAAAAACAAAGAGAGAAGCTACAGTCACAAGGCATAATAACTTGCGAAAGTACTATAGTT
Organism: Noctua pronuba; assembly: GCA_905220335.1. Classification (NCBI taxonomy): domain Eukaryota; kingdom Metazoa; phylum Arthropoda; class Insecta; order Lepidoptera; family Noctuidae; genus Noctua; species Noctua pronuba. The sequence continues at coordinate 2,718,478 of LR999901.1, read as the reverse complement.
GCCCATTCCAAGGCGTAGATCTCTATGGAAAAGAATGGGCAAGAAACTATGGAGTTTCTTGCCCATTCTTTTCACACGATTTTCAAAAAAAAAAATGCAATTTGGGTATTCAATTATTTTTTTAGTATTTCCTTTCGCAGGTATGCTGGAAGAAATTTCTTTGGAAATAAGCATCACCTTTGAATTATTTTTCTGTTCCTTTCATCTTTTCTACATTTAGTGCGATACATAATAATCTCATGATCATAATCATCTCTCTCTCTTATTTATTTAACAATTTTGTTAAATAAATAAATATAATGAGATTATTATGAGAAAATAATCTTCGAAATCTAACCACCGCAGGCCTTACAGAAAAGTCACACTTAGCTAACCATGAAAACGTGACGTCACATAAATGCCTACTCCCACAGTCCTCAACCACAGTGAAACAAATCATTGCTGATACAAGCATTCAATATCCCCCGCCAAGGGACAAGGGGGCAACGCTTATCCCGATCACCCCAATATTTCTATTGCTCGAACGCGTCAAATGGGGACATTTGCACCCAAATTTATTAACGTGAATCAGCGCTTCTGAATTTGACAGATTTATTTTTTTCATCCCTGTACGGATTTTCGTTTAAGGAATAGTGATGACAAGTGTGTATCGTGTAATCATGCCTTTAGCCTGGGGGATGAGCACTGTGTGGTGAGAAAATGCTGTGTAATGTATACGGGATTGTCACCTAAATGTAGGGAATACTCAATCGTTATGGGAAACCGCAGGATGTGAATTTTTCTACCATTTGCAATAGCGGCTCTATATGAGTCGTCGTTTTTTAACATGTCGAAAACTTGCTTGCCGCGGAATAGCAACAGTTTCTAAATAATGAGTGTAAACAGGCCCTTAACGACGCCCAAAGGAACTTGTTTTCTCCGTCATTGCATTTTTTTTTGTTCTGGACCATACCTGAGAACCTATGTTACATCTCTTTAATGCATAGTGCTGATGGATATCAGCACTATGTTTTGAGTGCGCTACGTTGAGTCCTACCGTAAAACGTGATTTTTCAGCTCCAAAAAGTCGTTTCCCAGCAATAATTTTGGCGCACAGTTACTTAGTTTGATGTACTACTCTATTACTATTACTCTTTGTGCGGACCAAGGCCTATTAACTGCGGAGGGACCTCTATGAGGAGCTGGAGCCGCTGAAGAGCGAGTTGCTGCTGCAGTACAGAATGCTTGGTTAACGGTTTCGTGAAGGGTCCGTTTACACTTTGTGCTAGGAAGTATTTGTCAGTGTCAGGTCTGCAACTGGTCCGTGAAATGTCTAAACCTTTACTTAAACTTATGTGGAGACGCCAAAGCCCGCATTTTCTGCTATCACACTTAGGCATAAAATATCTACAAAAAAGCACCATCTTTTTAATTCAACACGCATCCTATACGTCGCGTCGTGATGTTATCGACATTTCAGCCTGCGTTCGTCCGATAGGGTAGCGGGTTCGAGCCCGAGTCGTGCTGATAACGCAGTGATGTAGGAGCGCGTGCCCCCGCATATGTTCCCAACATTACCGATAACATATAAACGTACAGACTTTTGTTAGATGAAAAGCAACCTTATTAAGAGGAGATAAGGTCGGTGGGAAAGGAAAGGTGTTTCGCTCATCGGCTTAGCTATGCGTCCATTATTTTTTAGGTATGGTTTAGAAAGAATGGGGCTATGCAAAGGTGATGAAAATTAAGTTGTTGTTTCAGGGAAAGATTGGTAGTATAGGCACATCCGGAAAAAGTAAACTGGTAGAATATATTTCAGGAGTCTTTACAGGGTGTAAAAGGACCCTTCACGAAGCCGCCAAGCATTATGTACATCAAACTAAGTAACTTTACGCAAAAATTATTGCTAGGAAACGACTTTTTTTTTATAGAGAAAAATCACGTTTTACGGTGGGACTCAATGTGACGCACTTAAAACATTGTGCTGCTGGATGCATTGAACAGTACGGGGTCGGGAAATATTTAAAGTAAAGTAAGTAGTATAACCTTAAAAACTTGTATAAAAAAAACTTGTGTAAAAGTTGGAACTTTGACCCCCAATATCTCCGAAGGTTCCCAGGTATGGGTCTAGAACAAAAAAAATATCGCAATGACGGGTAGAACAAGTGCCTTTCCGCTTCGTTAAGAGTTAAATCGTAATTTCTTGTTAGAAAAATGATGTTTGATAAATGTCCAATATTTACAATATTTGGGAAGGGGTTTTGTTACCTGCCTGCTAATGTAAGTACAAAATATACCGAGAAAGAAGGAAATATCAAGAATATTTTCAGTGGCATGGCGGTCAAAAACAATAGTAAGAAAAAAAACAAGTACTGGTTAGATTAAACTTTGAAAAACTGTATTAACAAAAAAAAACCCAGCTTTTAAAGCCAAATTCACAAATCCGTCATTAAAAAGCTACACAGCAACCGTTTTAAAATTCATCCCATAAATCATTTCTGCGTCACGAACTTAGTTGACTAAACAACTATTTTTAATAGTCAGTCGGTCCGTGGGAGGGGGTCTTAATAGTCAATAAAGTGATAATTACTGGGGTCTGTCGATGATCCATCATCATTATGAGAGGCGAGTGAGTAGGGAGTGTTATGAACTGTTTTTTATTAAGAAACATCAGTTTAATTGGGTAGTGAGATGGATAGAAATTGCTCTATTTTTTTGTAGTGTTTGTTTTTTGTTGTTTCTGTAAGATTTCTAATATGAAGCGAACAGAGTTACTTACTTGCCCTTTTATTATTCTGCGAGTGCTGTGCACTTCTATAAGTAACGACTTCACTATAGCTAAAATTCTTTGTGGTTTATGTATGTTTTAGTCAGTAAGTCGTTGAAGTGCCATATAAATAAATGTGTACATTAAAACTCTGTACATGACAGGACATTCACAAGTGAATTTCAACCGTAAATAATTGTACATATAGATACAATGTACCTAGTACCAGGTAGGTACCCATGTGTTCTTATCGAAAGATATAAACTTTTTATAAAGCAAGATTAAGAAAGAAATGCTTACAATAAAGATTAAAAGCTATTTCAGATAGAGCTTGAACGCGGTTTAATTATGATGACGTGTCCCTACTACTGAGTTTAAAATTAACCATTTAATCTAGATTCTTCATTCTAGTAAGACTTTACTTTGAAAGACAATAAATAAAAAATAAATAAATTAAATTAATCATAAAGATAATAATCTTTGTGATTCCAGCCAAATATCTGTTCTACCCTGAGGAGTTTGATAAAACTATTTATACGGAGAATTTCGCGAAAATCACATAACCACCACCAAACATACAATACAACTATTTCTACATCACATTCCTCACTAAACTAATGACTAAATCATAGACGAGTTAACCGTTCACTGCGCGCCGATCTTATTAAACCCTTTGTTGCTCGAAGGGTCGCTAAGACCCAGCTGCCGAAGAAACTACCCTCACTGATATATGGCGGAATTAATACCCACTTACACTTAAGTCTAAGGAATCTATTGTCGTGGAAATTTGGAGTTTATAGCCAAGTGACAATATGGACACGCTAGAGGATTTAGTTGTAAATGGGAAAACAATGGAATGGTATTTGAATTGTCGCTTAGCCAAATTATAGTATCGTGCTCAGTCGAAATCTTACTAATATTATAAAGAGGAAAAATTTGTATTTTTGTGTGTGTGTATGTTTGTAATGAATAAACTCAAAAACTACTGCGCCGATTTCAAAAATTTTTTCATCATTAGAAAGCTACATTATCCCTGAGTAACATAGGCTATATTTTATCCCGAAATGTTTAAAAAGTAAATGTCCACCCGTGCAAAGCCGGGACGGGCCGCTAGTAAGTTATAAATTAATTACAGGAGTTTTACGCCTAAGCATACCAAAAGCAGTGGCTAATTTCAAAGTATTTTACGTAACAACCATTTCCAAAAGCCCAAAGAAAATGTGTCACATTTAGGTCTAATAACAAAAATAAAAGACACATAAAAAACGCGTTAAAGACTAATTTGGTCTAAACAAATTATTGTTACACACGATATCTTGGTCTAACAGTTTTTGTTACAATAAAAAATAAAACTTGTTAGTACTTACGTGAGGTCTAAGCGCCATTAAGTATAATTTATTGTTGTACATACCTGAAAATAAAAGGGAAACAATTTGTAGTAGGTTCGGTATCACGTAAAATCTAGCCTAAATAAACGTAAGCCTTATAAAGCTAAATGGCTTACAAATGAATTATGGTGGCGACCTTGGTCGTAAGCTTGGCTACAAAGCTTATGAAAAAGTATTTATTCTGGTACTTTCCAGAGATTTCTAGATTATTTCATGTGTTTATTGAAGTTATATTAGGAATGCCTAATTCAGGCTGCGATAACAGATATAAAATTTGTTAAAGAATGTACAAAAAAGAAAACACAACTTAAAAAGAAAGTACTTTTGAATATTTACGAGTTTTACTAGCTTATACCCGCGGCTTCACCCGCGTGGAGTTTGATAATTGTCCTACGTGATCATACTATCGGGATAAAAAGCATCCTACATGTTAATCCAGGTAATAAACTATGTGTATGCGAAATTTCATCCAAATCCGTTCAGTAGTTTTTGCGTGAAAGAGTAACAAACATACATCCATCCTCACAAACTTTCGCATTTATTATATTAGTAGGATTTACCCATCTGATATTGAGATTACAATAAATTTCAAGTTACGGTGTGTCCTGATTTGCCTGAAAATCCGTGAAACCAAAACTTACCTACACTTACAGGTAAAATTCCCTAACTCCTTTTTTTTCCTCTTTATTTAAGGGGCTTGTTCATTTTGAAGATGTCGCCCCTGTCCCTAACTCCTTACTTAAACTACAAAATTAACCGTTATACCCCGTGAATATTACAAGCATGTCTCATAATATACGTTCCATAATCCGTTTGAAGCAGGCTTAATTCCTCAGCCAATAATATTTCGAGAAATTAATACCTACCTACCATGTTTGTTGCTAACCAAAGTGCGTTGGGTCGAAAGTACCCCGGTGGTTAGTTTAAGGGTTAAGGCTTTGCGGAATAGAGCGTTCTGTTTGTTCGTATGTGTATACGTTTATGTATAGTGTGTATAGGTTCAAATATATATTTATTTGGTATGTTGATTTTGTGTGTTTCAGGCGGAGGTTGGAGGTAAAGTGTGTTTAATTGTTCGAGTCGCTAATTATAACTAGCGCATTGGGTTTAGGGCCAATTTCACAATGTTCGAATAGCCACTGTTTACCGAATAAATTCAAAAATGGAACAGAATTTGTATGTAATTATCTGCTAAGTAAGTTAACGGGAACTTAAACGTAGGTGGTGAAGCAGGCCCTTAGCGGTGCAAAATAAATTTCAAAAACCGGTCAAGTGCGAGTCAAACTCGCGCATGAAGGGTTCCGAACCATCGTAGTAGGGGATCCCCTTAAATGTTTGATTTATTTTAATTGTTATTATAGTGACAACAGATATTCACATTCTGTGAAAATTTCAACTGTCTACCTATTACGGGTCATGAGATACAGCCCGCTGGCAGACGGACGGACGAATAGACAGCGGAGGCTTAGTAATAGAGTCCCGTTGGTTACCCTTCGGGTACGGAACCCCAAAAAGTAGGTATTAAGCAAGAAAGTAAAAGTAAGAAAGAAAGAAAGAAAAAGTATTTATTAGACTCACACAAGACAAAACAAAAAAAAAATGGCTGAATTGAGGAATGCACTATCAACACGAACTCCTAGATCGCTGGGCACTCATCCCAAACGCAGATAGTAAAAATCGCCGGTAGGTGCATATTCGGTCATAATGTTTTGAAAGCCATATAAAAGACCGCAGTTATGAAAACAAATCCCTCTCACGAATTTTTCCACACGAAATCTGATCCACGTGAAACTCAGAATTTAATAATATTACGTCAACGTTAGTGATCTGAAAACATCACATTGGCGGAAATACGCAAATCTGTGTTACTTACGTTAGAAAAACTTGTTTGTAACAACCTTATACTTACCTAGCCACTTCTATATGTAGGAAACATCATAATTATTGTAGATAACCTATGAAAAATCACTGTATACTATCTATGGGTGTTAATCTTTTCCTGTGCCCCGTATCGATATGTAGATATTAATCTTTTCTTCTAGGTATATTAGATAGAAATGAGTTACATTCAAATATTCTGAAGTACCTATTGATCTAGGTATGTGGGCATGTGACATATGATTCAAAGTCAAGGTCATCTGCAGAGAGCAATAAAGAGAATATGAGATAACGAAGCCGGAAGGCACTGGTTATCCCCGTCATTGTGATTTTTTTTTTGTTCTGGACTATACCTGGCCCTGCAGTCTCGACATTAGATAACGACAAAAATCGGTCGTTAAGTGTAATCGATGTCAAATTTCTTTAATACATTTTCAACCTTATGCTTTCGAAATAAAGTCGAAAATCTATTAAAGGAATTTGACAACGATACGACTTACCGATTTTTGTAGCTATCTAATGTCGAGACTGCAGGGCCTGGGAACCTTTGAGTCACGGAGGTATTGGAGGTCAAAGTTTCAACTTTTTTTTTAATAGAAAGAAAGAAAGAAAACATATTTATTTAGCACATGCCACAGATGCACACAACAAACAAATAAAAATAACTTAAAAAGAAACTTAAATCTACACAATATAAAACGTAAATTAAACAGGAAAAAAAGATACAATATTGTAATACAGGTTTTCATTGTGATAACTTTACTTTCAGTATCTCTATAACCCCTGTACTATTCAATGCATCCATCAGCATAATGTTTGGAGTCCGTAACATACGTCCGTAAACCGTGATTTTTTTCCCCAAAAAAAAAGGTCGTTTCCAAGTATTTTTGCTTTGAGTGACTTAGTTTGATATACAGAACACTTGGTTGACGGATTCGTGAAGGGTCCGTCTACACCTTGTATTTTTTTAAACATTTGTTTAACCATGAATTGGGAAACTATGTATAACAGTAAAATAAACACAAGAATCCAAACAAGCTTTTGAGATAACTTTCATGTTAAGATCAGAGTGAGAATTTGCCCTCTAAAAACATATAAGTTACCTTTGACACGATTGTGACACCACTTCCTATATTATGTAGTTAAACATTGTATTGTCTTACCCAAACATGTGGTTTTTTTTTAAATTTAACTAAACGTTAGCTAGAACTTGGTAATGTTTTGTTCACAATCTGCGTTTTTGGAAACTTCGGATACTTATTAAAAAAAAATCGTTTTTATTTGTATTTTTATCTATTTTTGTTTTATATGGGTCTCAGAGCTGAAATAATAATTATTATTTCTTTTATTTATTTATCTACATTTTTTATATTTTTAAATATTTCTTTAAAAAAACATTTAAAATAAAAAAAAATAGAGGCCCGCCGGTATCGGGAGCAGGATCCAAGCTACCGGTGGTTAGGACTCAAGAAACACCAGGAACCTCCTCACAATGCGAGCCGTATCGAGGAATACTGGCTTCTGAATCAGGCCCTTAAACAAACCGCCTAAGGCCTCTGTTTCAAACTCCTCAAATACGAAAAACTCAAAACACTTTGAGGACGAACTCAAAAACTGTGTGTTATCATAAAATAACACCCTAAAACGGAGTGTTTTTAACTCATAAAATCCTGCGGTGTCTTTATTAGAACAATTTTTATGGTTTCACCTACCCTTATGTTATCCGGACAAATCGAATCGCATGCCTGGATTTACGATCACCCATTAAATTTGATACCTTGCACTTTTGGCAGCGTTTTAGTGTTAATCATAAATGAGGGAATTTAATTAAGAGGGCTCTTGAGTTTCAGTTTATGTAAGTTCGTGCAATATTACATTGGGACTTTACAGGAACATATAGGTACATATAGAAATGTATTTTATGACTTAGAGGAGAGCTTACTTACCAAAACTGGCTACGTGCACAAATCAACAATACTCAAGCTTCAGACAGTTCAATACGCAAAAACCCACCAAAAAAACAATAATAGGCGTAGATATGAAGTCATGTGAAAGGTAAGTACTCGGTCCGATTTACGGAAGGAGTACGTATGTAATCATAAGTGTCTCAACTATTGCTGACATGACCGATAAAGATAATCATCTTGACTTCAGATAAACGACTAAATCTCGAGTGTAAAACTCAGTACTTCTAGTGCTCAGTCACTTTAACACCGCAGTGAACACAACACGTTCAAAATGACGGTCCAAATAGAAGATGAAGCAAAAAACACAGTGTTTCGAAGAAAAACTAAAAAGTGCCTTCAAAAAACGTGCAGCATGAAAGTCGTGAAGAAAAGACTGCCCATTATCGGATGGCTCCCGAAGTATAAATCTGAATACTTCATTCAGGATGTCATAGCGGGTATCACAGTGGGACTTACTGCTATACCTCAAGGTATTGCCTACGCCGTCATTGCTGGATTACCGCCCGAGTATGGACTGTACGCGTCTCTGACCTCTGGAATCATTTACGTGATCTTTGGAAGCTGCTACAATGTTACCGTTGGACCCACCGCTATCCTCGCCGCCATGACAGCTAATTATGTTGCCGATTACTCTGTCGATTTCGCCATCCTCACTGCCTTCTTATCAGGAGTGTTCATCTTTCTCATGGGTATCCTCAATCTCGGCTTTCTAGTCGAATTCATATCAATGCCTGTGATAACTGGATTTACAACCGCTGCTGCTCTACAAATTGCCGCTGCACAACTGAAATCATTCTTCGGATTGCAAGGTTCTTCAGGAAACTTCTTTTTAGAGTCCTTTCAGAACTTTTTTGCTAATATAACCACAGCAAGACTTTGGGAACCAGTGCTCAGTTCTGGGACTATAGTAATGTTGATATTGCTGAAGAAGATGGGAGAGGGTTGCAAACGAACAGATGGATTTGTAAAACAAGCGAGATGGTTCATTTCACTATCAAGAAATGCTGTTGTCGTGGTCATAGGAATGATAATTGCCTACGGCTTTAAAGCAACCCTTGGCACGGAACCATTGTTAATAATTGGTGACATTGGCAGCGGACTGCCAAAGTTTGGTTTGCCGCCATTCAGCACAGTAGTTGGCAATCAAACATACAATTTCGTAGAGATGGTACAAATACTGGGCGTGCAATCAATTGTGATACCTTTTGTGGCGATATTAGAAACAGTGGCTATTGCTAAAGCTTTCGCTGATGGTGGGAGGATAGACGCTACTCAAGAAATGATCGCCGTCGGGCTCTGTAACATTGTTGGGTCATTTGGACAAAGCATGCCCATCACTGGTTCCTTCACAAGAACAGCCTTGAACCACGTTTCTGGCGTCAAGACACCTGCTGGTGGAGTCACTAAAGTGTTACTCCTCTTTGTTGCACTAACCTTTTTGACTTCAACGTTTTATTACATACCAAAAGCATCTTTAGCTGGTCTTATTATAACTGCTATGTTTTCAATGATAGATTACAGCATTTTTTCAAGTTTATGGAGAAATAGTATAAAGGAGTTGTTGTTGTGTTTAGTGACTTTGGTGGTCTGTTTACTAGCTGGGCTAGAATACGGAATCATCACTGGGATTTTGCTTGAAGCGTTATTGTTGCTGTATAACGTAGCAAGACCTACTGTCGAAGTTAATAAACTAAAAACTGAGAAAGGAGATCTCATGGTGGTAACGTTGAGTGAGAATGTTTCATATTGTGCTGTTGAACATGTCCGTCAAAGAGTAATGAGAGCTACCTCTCATGGTACTACAGAAATGCCAGTCATCATAGATGGTGCGAATTTAAAGAAACTGGATTTTACAGCCGCATTCAATTTGATGGCTATCATAAAAGATTTAGATAAGACCCATCAAATCGTGTTGCTGAATTTTAATGTGGAATTGAAGAAGCTGTGTTTGGATGTTGATTCGAGATTTGAAACCAAGTTTTTATATGCTGCAAGACCTGAAGAATTGACTGATATTTTCCCCAAAGATGTTTGAGAAAAGAGGGAATGTGTTACGTTCGAGATTTCCTTTAGTTTTGGTCAAAATGGTGTGTGTTACCAAGTTTTGGCGACTAAAGATCATTGTGAAAACGTGGGATTAACGGATGAGATAAGTAAGATAAAGTGTTGAGATGTGTTATCAGTTTTCCCAATTGTTATTTTCTTGATGAAACTTTTGAAGTGTCAACGTTGTGTAAGTTTAATCTTCAAGTAGTCGAGACATATTTTGTACTGTGATAATGGCGATAAAAATGTCGGAATTACCGAAGTAAAAGTAGGTGTGTAAAAGATAATATTGAAATTACGTTGTGTTTTTGTGAATTTCAAATTATTCCTAGTTTTGTAAGGTTTGGCGGGTGTTGTACGTCTTTAAGATATAAATCTATTTTTACATTTACATGGCTGTTGTTTTATTTTTTTCTTATAACCAAATAGTTAATGAAGATAGAGAAGAATTTGTTTTAATGTTTTTTTTTAGGAGAGGAGCTCGTGGCTTAATAATAACAGGCCTCGGGTCGATCTTTAGGTTAAGCCGTGCTTGCATAGATTGTTCTGTGGATGGGTGACCACCCATTATATACTGAGTTTCCTCCGTGCCTCGGAAAGCACGTTAACCCGTTGGTCCCGGGAGTCATTTGTAGATCATTGACAGTCGTTAGGTAGTTAGTGGCCCAAAAAGTCTGACAACCAGTCTTACCAAGGGGTATCCGTATTACCCAGTACTAACTGGGTTGTGGAGGTCAGATAGGCAGTCGCTCCATGCAAAATACTGGTATTCAGTTGCATTCCGTTAGACTGGAAGCCGACCCCAATATAGTTGGGAAAAGGCTATGGGAGGGGATTTTGTTGCTTCTATATTAGGTATCTCTAAAGTCGTCAGTCTATGACGTCGAACATCTTTAATACTATTGTTTATCAAAACACACATCACTAAAAATAGTATCAGCTTTAAGGAATTTATTTTTAGATAACTCATTTCTGCATGTAATGCAATATTAACTGTTGTCTGATACCACTCAGACAGTTTGACAGGTCAGATCAAATGTGTCAAAGGTTTTAGCCAAATTTAGATAAGTAGGACAAGTCTCAAGAGCTGCAGACTTTCTTTTGTTTATTAAGAACCTACTCGTTTATCGTGTACCTACTGCACTGGTATACACGGCGACAAATAAAGCTATACATTTCTAGTATAACATGGCCTAGCTTTGTTTAGTTTTTCCGTACAATGAGAGTTCCGCATAAAGTAGTTATGTTTAGCTTAATTGTTCGCCTTGCGTACATAGGTCTTTAGGCACGGAACTAACGCCGCCGTTTTGTTTTTTCAATACGAATTCCTAAGATGCAGTTAAGGTGGCGTTGCTTGTCAAGAAAATTTGTATCGATATGTCAAACTTGGTACATTTATTTATTCATAAATTCCGTACTTACAACTAATTATTATTATACATTAATAAATTAAAATAACCTACTTAAAGTAACTTAACTAAGTAACTTACTTAAAAAATGGCGTCAAAAAACTCCTCCTCAACGCTGTTATTATTTAAAATTATTATTATTTATAAGTAGCACTTTTTATATATCTATAGGCCAAAGTTGCCATCTCTAAATACTATCTTTTTAATTTATTTTTTAAACTATTTTTATTCGTTCCACTCCTTATGTCTGCCGGCAGACTGTTCCATCGATATGGTATTCGTTTCTTTAGGGTTCTGTCACCAAAGTAATTAGTGACACTGGGTACATTGAATCTGCCAGCAGCCATAGATTGCCATAGATTTTAGTTCTGTGTTTTCCCGCCCGCACAGATAAGTTGGTTGGTTCCTGTCAGTGTCATACAAATGTCAGAAAATTCATGCAGTTGAAGCAGTACTATAGTTTGTTGTTATCTGATGATTTCTTGGCCTTGGCTCGAAATTGACGACACGCATTAGTTAGTTTGAGTATTCAAAATAGCAGAAAATAGCTGTTTTTCTCATTTCGAAGCTTTTAACAATTTTAATAACGTCTCTTTTAAAATAAACATACCCGAACGTAATTAAATTTCCTCGTACATTAACAGACACAAAGGCGAAACTCCCTTAAAATTCAATATAATAAGTACTCGCTTTTGAGAATACTCTGTTCGGTCGTTTTAAATTTGTTATTTTGGACGTGAACCAACGTAAGGCGTATAGAGAGGATGCGAGATCACTTTTATTCATTGGCGAAGTACAGTCGAACTATAAAGTAATAATATACATTTAAATATGTATAGACATAACATAAAATAATGTCTGTAAGTAATCCCCGGTTAACCAGAGGTGTACCTAATAAGTAGACCGATATTTCGCCAGTTATGTTTAAGTCTCGTTTAGCAGGAGATAGGCACAAATCCAAACTTCACGGCTGCAACTGAGAAATTTCTGATGGAAAAATAAAAACCCAATAACACTTTGCCCCACCTGGGAACCGAAGCCAGAACTTCATGCTCAGTAGTAGCGCTTCTGACCACTAGGCAGTCGAAAAAAATATGTACATTTAACTACGGGCTTGAAAATTGTTGTAGGTACTGAATACTTGAAAATTGGAGTACCTATCTAGTAATGCTACTGAAATATGCTTCGGATATTGCCTTTAAATGCCGGGATTTCAGTGGAAATACATTTTCTGATTTTCCCGTTGGTTTGCGTTATTTGATATATATTTGTTTTGCTTTTAGGCATTTTCCAGTGTGGGTAGTAAAAATTAAGATACCTATAATTATTTTAGCCGTGCTAGTTGGTATCACTGTAATGACCGGTCTCTCCGCTCTAAGCCAAAGTACGTACACAAAGATGTTTGAATAAACAATTTTTTTAGTTCCTACCACAAGGGCCAATCCAATTTACATAAAACGCACCCAAAATAACACGCATAAACCACACAGTCCATCCAATTTGAAAACGAAATATTCACAATTTTCTCATTTCAATATAGTTACATCACACATGGAATATTGCCATTTTTATATCGACTGTACTTCCAGCGTAGCCTTGACTTTGCCAAAAATCAGTGTCTAGACTTGCAAACGACTGCAAGTATAAATTATTTAAATTATATGAATATTAAGCTAAGATAGGAACGTGTTTTGTATGTAAAATGATTTATGGGATGGAAATAGAGGTTGCAGTTGCGCTTCAAAAGGCTCTTTGGGCTTTATTTTTCCATCGTAGTCTGGGAAATTCTATTATTAATTATTTTCAAAATCAAAATATTTTATTTCACATAGGCCTTGATGGGCACTCTTATAAAACGTCGACAAAAAGGTGCACGGTTCGGGTTGGTCGTTTTCTATGGAGAAGAACCGGCAAGAAACTCCGTGGTTACTTTTAGCAGCTATACATGGTGTAAACGGACCCTTCAAGAAGCCGTCAACCAAGCATGTTGTAACTGTGTTTACATCAAACTAAGTAACTCGGCGCAAAAGTTATTGCTGGTAAACGACGTTATTTTTTGGGGTGAAAAGTTACCTTTTACGGTAGGACTCATGTATCGCACTCAAAACATTGTGCTGACGGATGCATTGAATAGTACTTTGGTCGTGGAGGTTTTTGAAGTAAAAATCTTAAACATTAAAAAATTGTATTAAAAAAAACTTGAGGCAAAGTTGGAACTTTGACCCCCCAAATCTCCATTACTAGAAGATTCGCAGGTGTGATCAATTTTTACACCCATTATCAAAGGGTTTCTATGCATTAATGATGTAACTGACAGTTATTTTTAGTCGCTCCACCCTTAACAGAGTGGTCATGGTCGTCACATCAGGTGTGGTGGCACGGTTCATGTTTCTCATTGATCTGGCACCCAAAATGAACAACCGATAATGAAAATTACAGTAAATGTGAGATAAAGTAATTTTCCAGCAGAGATAATCAACTGCTAGTAATAGATAGTCGTCGGGACAAAATACTTAACGACTGCTACTGACGTGATGCTAAGTTATCGAGTGATAATATAATATCATACTTACGTAAGTGTGTAAGTAATATAGGTATAATAAGCACTTATTTTCAATCCCAAATAGACCAAACATTTTACCCCTCCATATTCGCTTATCGTTTGAGAGTAACTCAACGCGCATTTAACTGAAATCAAAAGCGATTTCCAATTAACTATTGTGTACCAAAACATTCCACTTTGACGTCTGGTCAAAGTAACGTTCAAACGCTCTCCGTCCCCCACTGTACCGACATCACACAAGTGTCAAATGTGAAAAGCGGTGAACACAGCCATAGATGGGGGAACAATACCTATTTAAATAGATGCGACACTTTTGCTCTGAAGGACCTTAAAGGATACTATGACCTCTGATTTTGTTACGGCTGTTTCTTCTCGGCCGATGCCATTTAGTATAAAAAAATGACGTGTCAAAGTGTTTGTAAAAACGCATTTTCAAAATAAACATCATTTATCAAGGTATTCTAAATACTTACTTCAATGGATCTATTCATAAATGATGGGTTATGCTGAGAGACGTTTTAACGTCCAAAAATGTATGTTTAAATAGTCGCTTATTATGACTTTGAAGCAGCATTTATGAATAAATCCCAAAAATCATACGCGGTGGGTAATTAATATGTTACATTGAGTTTTCGATGAATGTTTGTCAATTGGCTTTTTAGAGCGCCCTTTGGCATCCATATCACATCTATTTGGCGGTTTCTAAATATCCGAGTGAAAACCAGGAGTAAATTTATTATTTTAGCGACAACTTCTTACACACAAAGGACCGCAAGAATTGTTAAGGCAATCCGAATTTTAGACGCAAAAACGACGCTATACATTTTTTTTTCTTTCCTCGGCGTGCCTTATAAACAGCCAGATACTACACATAATTAAGAGTCGCATCTATCGTTAACCACCTATTCTATGGCCCAGTGAATACGGTGGAACCGGTGAACAAGGTGAACAAAAGAGGGGAGGCGTCGCGCGGCGCGCTTGTTTATCGGCGACGCGTCAATCAACGCTTCCTGTAATCGGAATGAGATGTTGGAAACTGTGGAGCCACCGTTGAACACGCTGAAAGTGAGTTTCATTTGTTTTCTCTCGATTGTACGTTTGAGTACAAGTCGATTATTCTAATCGATACGAGGACAGTTTTGAGTATGAATGTGAATGGGAATCAGAGTAGAGGAATACCAAAGAAACGATAGATGGACTGGATGAATGATGATATGGCTAGAAAGGAGGTGTCTGGTGAGATGACGAGTAATAGGGAAGTATGGAAAAAGAAGACATGCTGCGCCGACTACAAATAAATTGGGATAAGGGCGGGAGCATATGATGATGACTAGTATTTTTTTACACGTCTTGGGAGATAGTATAGTCTCTTTATCTACCTACTCGAGTTATTATACTGAGTTGAACTACTTACCTACATTTCTTGATTTATTATATTGACTTAAACTACTTGCACGAAGCTTTTTACAAGATGTTTTTTCATCAAAAAGCTTCTTGTATAGTCAGTGCCTTGGACTACTTTGAGACCTCTGGCCTTCTTCGTCTTTGTAAGAGGGGTCAGGTCTAACAAATTCTATCCATTACAACCTACCACCTAATTGACAGCGGGGATATGGATAGGTACAGAAATGTTGCCGCAGTATAGATGCTGGGAATAACGAGGCATTTAAGAACAATGTGATCTTAACTAGGATTTGAGTTGGTTTATGAGACAACGGCCTAGTATTTTAACTAACTTATCTGATCCACAACTTGGTACAAATTAAATCTTAACTAAATCAAAAGTAATTTTTTCAAAATAAATATATTTAAATATAAGGTCTAACTTTTTAAACACGAAATACTTCAAGAGTAACTTCTATAGGTCGTAAAGTCACCATAGCAACGAAAAAAAAAATTTATTTTTATAAAAACCACCCATGAAATAAAACCCACCCACATTGACCCACAAAATAAATACTGGCTCCTTATTTTTCAACATCCATTACGCTAGCTTACTACTACATCGTATTTGCCTACTGTCATTGAAGCGGGCGGCGCGCCGCCGGCTTCAATGACACGCCGCCGGCGCAGCGGTGCGGTCAAAGCGCGCGCGACTTGTACAATACAATAGAGCCGCGCTCCACCCCCCGCGCGCGCGCCTCTTCAGTCCCGCTCGGAACGCGTGACGCGCCGCACGCGCTGTCAAAACACAAACAGCCGGTCGCGCAACAATCGCAAAAATGCCGAAATACAGGTACACGAACCAGGAGTACCAGAACATGGTCGAGTGCTACAGGGAATGTGGAAATGTTTTGCTCAGAGCACAAGCCCTCTTCCTGGAGCGTTATGGGAGAAGACCATCTCTGCAGACGATCCTAGGTGCTGTACAGCGGCACCAGGACTATGGGGTCTACATACCACCAGCTACAGACGTAGGCAGGCAACGAGTGTCAGCAAGAATCGAGGATGACATCCTCGATTTTTTTTTGCGACATCCAATGGCCAGCACAGCAGACGCCGCTCGCCAGACCCGGTTCAGTGTTAATGTGTGGGCTGGGTTACTAGGTGATAGACTGTTGGGACCTGTTTTCCTGGATCGGCTTAATGGTCAAACGTACAATATGGAGTTTTTGACAGGTGTACAAGCAACCATGCTGGAAGATATTCCACTTATTCTTATTATCCGTCTTCGTCCAGCAGCAGGGCGGATATGTGCAACAATTAGTGTAAATAGTGTTTAAATAATAACTACGTAGGTATTAGGTAAGTATGTACATTTTAAATTATTGTTAAGTTGATTCTAATTTTTAAACACGCCAAATTGTTGTACAGTAATTCGTAAAAGGTAACGTAAGGTATCATAGGGTAACGTAACTGAATTTAGTGTAAAATAGACATGTTTCCAACTAACTACTTACGTTGACGTACGAACCATAACAATAGTTAGTATTATTCATTATTTTTATGGTAATACAGCTTTAACATACGGTAACAGGTAGGTACCTACCTAATCAAATTATTGTATCAATAATTCGCCAGTCCAAAGCCTGATGAAGTGTGATGGGGAATTAGAATCAATAACCTATGTTTTTCTTTTTATAAAACATTGCCGTACACGTAAGATTTTTTGTGTGTAGTGGATATGTCTACAAACACAAATTTAGTATGCACGAACACCGAGACCAGAATCAAATATCTGTAGATGATTTGTTCCATGCGGAATCAAACACTAAATAAACAAATCACTAGATCATTGAGACCGTCCCTACGCGTCTTGCTAGTCAAGTGTAGTGTAGATTTGTACCTAGACCACGCATTATTACCTAGACTGTAGATAGTTCGTCAAATTTTGCCTAGTAGATACTAGGTTAGGTATTCATAAATTAGGATAAACACTACACTACCAATCGCATTGAGTTTAAAAGCCATCATTCAACTACAGATCTACTAACAATTTACCTACAACCAAAAATCAGCTGACGAATATTCGAAGTTCGATGCTCGCTCATAGTCGATATGAGTTACGAAATGTTTCGAGATTTTTACAAAATTATTAAATTTGAATTGCAAACAGCTGTTTATTAGTTTACAGATGTGTAGGTAGGTAGATGCTGGACATTATGATTTGTTTTGATCGCACCTAAGTTCCTTTTCGTAAAGTTTACGGAGGGAATTTATTTAACGTAAATCTTCTTAGGTTAAGATGGTACCTATTGTTATTTAAATTCACATTTATTATTATTGTAAGACTAGATCGAATTATGAAGTCTACCTACGTTCATACGTTGGTCTATTTTTAATATCATCACGCCTGCATTCCCCAAAGAGATAGGCAGAGGTGTATTTTCGAATGTCCACTACCTACATTAATTCACTAGAGATATTGTTACGCCCCATGTAATAGCAGGTCAGGGCAGGTGTTCGCTTCCAGATTCACACAGACTACTGTGGGTGGAGTTGAAGTGCGGTAACAGTCAGGACGCGAAATTATTACCATTCTTGCCCGGTCGCACGCTACCATGACGTGCGAACACTGCGAACACAACCTCACACGCGCGCTGCCTGCCTAGCATAGAATAAACAACTTGTTTAAAACAAGACGCCGCGCTTCGCCCGTCGCCGCGGCGTGTGCGGGGCGCGTCTCATTCATAGAATAGGGAGTAAAGGTTTTATGCAAAATGTCGCAAGAATATTTAGAACTATAATAATTTCGTAAAAATAAAAACATTCAGAAAATAATTTTTTTTTCGTTGCTATGGCGACTTTACGACTTGTAGAAGTTACTCTTGAAATATTTCGTGTTTCAAAAGTTAGACCCTATATATGAAATAAATAAAATATTTATCTATTTTTTTTTTAAATTCAAATTAGGCTGATAATGAACAATTATCGAACATCAAAATAACAAATGATGGCTCCCTTTTAAAATACCCGCCTTTTGCCAAAATAGTACGAGTACACACGTAACACTGTGTTTGCGGATGAATGAAATAAAGTTTTGCTTAAATATGTTTAGTGATCTGTTAGAGAAAGTATGAAAGTGTCCATTGTTCCGTGTTAGTTATAATTGAACCCAATGAATGTTGCCAACTTGATGTTTTTACCTTCGTTTTCTTTTCTGATTCCATGTTAATTATTGTAATTGGTGATATACATACCGTTTTAATCTACACTAATATTATAAAGAGGAAAGATTTTTATTTTTGTATATTTGTACCGAATCAACTCAAAAACGACTGGACCGATTTCAAAAATTCTTTCACCATTAGAATGCTACATTATTCTTGAGTAACATAGACTATTTTTTTTTAATGGCACCCTGCGAAGCCGGTACGGGCCGCTAGTCAACTATAAATAAATAAATAAACACTGAAATTTCCTTCAGATTTCCTTCCTGAAATCTTTGAAAAACACCATAAAACAATAAAGCCCATAGCTGTTTATTCCTCACGGCACTTCCACACTATTACGACGTACCGCCACCCCGGCGCCTGTGGGGCAGGGGTTCACAACTGAAAGGTTCTGTGACATTTCGCGATGTTTCATATTTAGTTATCTTTGGCTTGTTTCCTGTGGGGGTGAATTTGGAGTACCGATAAATTAAATGATTAGGTAAAGTTAGTACAAACAGAACATCAAACTACCCGAAAATCAAATTTTTCCAATCAACCATGAACCTAATAATACCAGCCTATTACTGTCCCACTGCTGGGCAAAGGCCTCTTCTCATACAGAGAAGGCACGAGCATTGATCACCACGCTTGCTCAAGACGGGTTGGCGATTTCAGACTTATATTAATTACACTAGTTTACAGTGTTTTTGTTGCTCTTGATATGAGAGTGGTTTTGGGTTCGCCTGGTGCCCAAGAATAACGAAAAATTATCAGTTTTTGGAAATTAGCTCAATTTTTTTTTATTACGGTTTGAAATTTCAATGAAATAGAACAATTATTTCGGGACCAACAAAATATTTTTGTTTATTATTTATAAAAAATGATGGAAATCACTTAAGTATTCTACAAAATCATTAAAATTACTGGTACAAAAATGATAATAATGGTACAAGAATGATGAAAACGCGAGTTTATGTTTTACATCAATTGGGAGCATTAAGAAAAGTAAAAAAAAATTTTTTGGCCATTATTTCTCATGAATATCTATGTAAAACTTATCTAATTTATCTAGCCTGTATTACCCCACTGCTGGGCAATGAATACCTCTGCCTTAGTTCCTTATTTACACTCAACTTGTAATACCCAACAAGCCCAAGCATACCCCACACATACCCTAATAACTTAAAAACTAGAGCTGATCTGGCACCCTAATGACTTTATTCTTAAGTAATATGATATAAATAAAAAAAACCCGCAAAAATATCGAAGGCAACACAAAAACATTTTTTTTTTGTAAACTAGTGTTATAAGTCCAGGTTTCCTCACGATGCACGATGGTTATGAACCTAATGCTTTAGCGATAAAGTTGAAAATCTATTAAAGTAATTTGACAGATTGTAGTAGCTTGGTGTGCTGTCTGTACATCAACACACGTGGTAATATGTCATACAATATGACAAGAAAAAGCCCAAAATCCGAAGCAGGTTATGTAACAGAACATACCAGAAAAAGAATTCAAGTAACTAAACAGTCAAGGCCAGAGCACACAAGCACGGTACGGGATTAACATCGCCTCGGCTTTTGTTGTTTTTATTATCAAATAACCCCCCCCCCCCCTCTGGGTGGAGTGGGAGGGAGTGTCAGACTTTTACTGACTAAAACCTATCCATGTTCCTTCTTTGCCCTTTGTGTTCCAGGGCCGCGGTATCTCTTTCAAACAGCTCATATGTATTTGATGATCCTGATTCGAGGCAATGCCGGAACGATACTCTTATAAGCGTGCGTTGAATGATGAGTACATAGAAATAATCTAGAACGATTTGTATTGAAGTGATGCTTATTTATTGCAGTGCTGATCGTTAACGTTCGCAATCAAACGCCAGAAAAGATGTGATATTTTAACGAAAAATTAAAGATTTTAGATGACAAATGATGGTGCTGTCAACTTCCGGTCAACGTGACGCGACTAGCAAAGCGACGGCACTCATATAAAACAATTCACACGCGTGCATATAGCCAGTCGTATCACCTGAAGCCATATCACTTCGAAACTAACTTGATAACCGTCAAAATCATTACAACTAGATTTTCGTAGATAGTAGATTATGTTCGAATAACACTTACATTTTATTACATCAGCTACCAAATAGCAAGCAATCAACTAAAACGGTAATAGATATAGGCTTTCCTAAAACGACTAAACTTTCGTCTTCCCCTCTCAATCTAAATGCTAAAAGCGGCCTCAAGAAAGCACTTTTTCCTAGCTCCTACACGAGTCCCTAATCTAATTTCAGCAGCTTCTTTGAAGGTTGTTCTGACCAAAACAATGTAAGGCCCCGTCCACTACCTCAGGTGATACGACTGGCGACATACACCCTTGTATGTCGCCAGTCGTATCACCTGTGAAGTGTATTGCGAATGCCGTCGCTTTACCACAGCTACCGACACCGGAATTTGACAGATATTTTAGTACAATATCTGTCAAAATCCGTTTAACAGGACTTTCATTTGTTTATTCCGCAGTCGTTTTCGCAACACGCGTGTCACTTCAGCTCACTGAAGTTCGTGGCCAAGCGCTTACACGTGCAGGGTTAAGGCCGGCCAAAAGTACCTCATCCTATGTCCTTGGAGGGTTATCGGGCTTAGTAACATAGTCCTGGGTATGTGCCAAGCCCATGTTGTAATAGATTTGGTGCCTGATTTATTATTCGGGAGGAATTTCCCGGGATCAATGACTGTGATTATGAAGATAGTGCCAAGAAAATCAATGAGTTTTCTTTGGCGATCTTGGAGTATAAGAAAAATAGACGGATTGGCGATTCTATTAAGATATATTCTTTATATCAATCTTTTTGAAATGTCTACATCAATATTTAAATATTTCATGATTTTCAACAGCAAAATTTCTTTAACGATGCGATGCTACAAATGCGTCATCATCTGGCTCGCCTGTTCCCTACTAGGTTAGGATCGGCTTCCAGTCTAACCGGATGCAGCTGAATATCAGTATTTTACATGGAGCGACTGCCTGTCTGACCTCTACAACCCAGTTAGTACTAGGTAATACGATACCCCTTGTTGAGACTGGTTGTCAGACTTTCGGGCCACTAACTACCTGTAACAACTGTCAAAGATTTACAAATGACAGCCGGGACCAACGGACCAACTTAACGTGTTTTCCGAGGCACGGAGGAAACTCGGTATGTATGTAATAGGTGGTCACCCATTCACGGACCAACCTAGGCAATGTGATGCTACAAATCCAAACCCTTAATTCTAAACTTACTTTTCAAAATAACTTTCGCTTATAGAAGAGACCTTGGCTACCGTCACGCTGCCCTACATACATAAGGTCAAGTTCTACATATACTTGAAATGTATGTATGTAAAGTAACTACATAATTCTAACCACAAAACAAACTGTCTACCCAAAATATCTAACGTAAAGTGACCTCAATATATGAACCCCTGAAACTGATCTCGCAGATTCCATTAGAGACTTTTCACTTAACCTAAAAAGTTTTGCCCAAAACACAATCTCCATTTCAAGCTCCAGGGTCGGGACGAAAATAAACCAGGTAAGCTAGACGGTAGACCGTCCAGATATAGCTGACCTTGAAAGGTAAGACCGTATCGATTGCGCAGTCCAGACCTCGCTGCGTCGGGCGCTCTCACTTTCAATAACACATCTATCTATCTATTGCGAACTTCAGCTGTTTTTAGATCGAAATGGTCGTATATTTTGACCATTTTCAGTTTGGAAATGGTGCGGGTAGATGGTATAGCTGATTCAGTATGATTGAAAAGTTAAAAGTTTTCTTTCTGCTTTTTACAATAATATTGAACTGGATTGACACAATCTTTTCTGCAAGGAGGAAAGGGGACATCAACACAAACGGTCACGTATTCAGTAATGATAAGCAGAATTCTAAGGGGGATGGGTGGAGTAACGCGAATGGATAAAATAAGGAATGAGTACATAAAAGGAAGTCTTTAAGTGGCGCCGGTGACTGAAAAGTAGTGTGGTAACCCGTTATCACGGTATGGACATATGTGATGCGGAGGAATGAGGACAATGTTGAGTATGAATGTAGATGGCTGTAAGAGTAGAGGAAGACCAAAGAAGCGATGGATGGACTGTGTGAAGGATGATATGGCTAGAAAGGAGGTGACTGCTGAGATAGCGAGTAAAAGAGAAGTATGTAAAAGAAGACATGTTGCGCCGACCCCAAATAAATTGGGATAAGGACAGGGGAATGATGATTCAGTATATAATTCCGAACCAGCCCGTATATAAAGTTTTTAACAGTAATTTTAAAACAAGCAGCTGTTGCATAGATTTTGACAGTGTAGGGATTGCGCTTTTGAAGGAAACAGCTGTTTTTTTCTTTAAATTACCGTTGAGACATGTATATGTGGGAGGGGGTTCAGAATGATGTACTGGACCGTTTGAGCGTCGATGTCCCTTCTACCCTGCAGATATAATATGATTTGTCGTATTTCTATAACTTTACGGTTTTATAGCTGTATTTTCTTGAGAGAATGTTGTGTACACCTATAATTGGTACCTACATAAGAACCCTAATTTGTATACTTTTATTGTTCAATGTAAAATGTATGTACTGTTGGCGTACCTATTTTAACTAAATAAATAAATCCGTCCCATTCAATTTTTAGTTTCACCATCATTGTTACCGTTGATAGAATGTAACGTTGTCAAATGTATATTTTGAAACGTTGGCTGTGAGCTTTTGTAACCGAAACTGATAGGTTTCAACCATTTATCACGTAACAATGTCACAATAAATCGTTATACAATCCAACACTAACACATGATTTATTAACACCACAAAAACTACGCCGAATATTGCCAAAGCTAGTGTAAAATCCGTTTGTATGAAATGCGCAACCATCCGCAAAGATATCGGCAGGTGATTCAAAACTACCCTCGAAAAAATAACAGTTTATACGAGTACAAAACGCCATAAAATGCAAGGTAAACCCATTATCGGTGGCCGGCCGGAAATGCAGCCGACGCCATTTTTCATAGCCACCGGATGTGACGGCAGTGCACGTCACCATTCCGGGTTTTCGCTAGTTTTTCCACCGGGGAATTATTTAAAGTTATTAATGTTGTTTACTTGATAGTGTGGTGAGAAACAACTCATTTTTAAAGCTGTTTGCTTAGACGTAACAGGTTGTTAGCCTGAAATCCCAGCTGAAAATTTGCTATTGCTTGGGATTCAAAGTTAGAAAAGTAGTCGTTTTATAATTTTTTTGCTCTTTTGCAAGTAATTAGGCCAGGATCCCGGGTCCATTTTTACAATTGATTACTATCAAGCAGACGCCCAACTTTTTTTCTCACATAAATTCTCGAGCTAACAGGCTCAGTAGGGATAAAATATGGCTAAAATAAAAATGGCTAATAAAATGTGGCTTTATTAAGTAAATCTTAAGATACCTATTAACATTTTTCAAAAAAATATTTGTCCTACAAAATGTATGGTTTGATCAAAGAGTCACCCTCCTTCCAACATGTATCGATAACGAGGTCATCAACCAGCTGATTTTTTTTCTCGTTTCGTTTTTTTTACATCATTGTTCAGCAGACAAACCATGATTGGATACCAGAGACCTCTTCAAATACAACAAACGTTCAATTGGTGTTTGAAGGCCGTTTCAATAGTATTGATGACTACATTTTCATACTTGCCCAAATTGTTATTAAGCCACTTCATTGATACTTGTAATTCATGTCCTGGTTGAGTTTTCATTCCATTTCACTGTGTTTTTAAATAATCAATTTCCTTCCAGTCATGGTAAGCCGACCATAAGTGACCAATAATGCGGTACTGGACCAGGATGCATGTTGAGCATTCCGGATCCAAACCTAAATTTAGACTGAGGTAAAACATATAGTGTATTTTTTTTTTTGTGTGTGTCTTTTAATGTGAAATTGTAATGAATAATCTGTTTATTGGTCAGATTTGTAATGTGAATTAATTGTAATCTCTTAATTAATTCTTAATGTATGTTTTTTTTATGATTATTTTTTATTTTCGCATATATGGACTGGTTCTGAAATACATGAATTTAATTTAATTTTAATAAGGGTCTGCTTTAAGGCTTACATTTAGTAGTTATCTCAGTCATTAGAATCCAACCTAATAACATTATATTTATCTCTCCACATTTTCCCAGATAAGGTCCAAATAAACTCCTAAAACCTTCTCACTGAACTTTCAGACCACAACGTCCCCGGATTTTCCCGGATCATAATTAAAGAAGAAACCTTTCTCGAAACATAAAAGAGGTTTTAATGCAATGTTTTATTATACAGAATAGTTCATTATAATCCCACAGGGTCTCAATGTTACCGGTGCTTAATGCCTTCCTGTAGCTGAAGCCAGGGTACCAGTTAAGCCGGAAGATTTCGGCAATAAAAGCATTCTGTGCCAGGCTTTGAATGCATTATGTGTTATTTAAATAAAAGTATACTAATTTATTTATATGGAGTTCATTGTTACTGAGCGTGGCTTCTTTATATTTGTGTTAAGTGAGCTGTTTGGTAGAATCTGCTTTTTAAGGGTCTACAATGCAGGTTTGGAATTAAACAATTAAAAAAGGATTTATGTTACTAAAACGACATAGACAGAACCAACAACTGTTTCACACAATTTTGACATTATCCCATAAGTTGGAATTTCTTGTTTAGGCACCAAATTTCGATAATGATATTTAAGTCCATTACATGTAATATGGGTGAGCCTATTGCCATTAACCAGGCACAAATCCAAACTCGAGTGGTCGACTCGAGTTTGGTTTGATTCCCGGGTCGGGCAGTGGTATTGAGTTTTTCCATCAGGAATTTCTCAGTAGAAGCGGAACGGAGTCTGGATGTGTGCACGGTTGATGGCAATAGGCTCGCCCCCATTACAAGGGACTTAAAAATAACTGGCGTAATGTGAGTAACTATAAAGTAGACCTCTGCCTTACCCTTCGGGGATTACAGGCGTGATGTTATGTAATATTCAAACTCCGGGCTACTACTCCAAAAATCATACTTCAATAGCACCTTGTCCTGGATATCGAACCCAGGACCTCATATCTTGCGACAAACAGACCATCTACCCTTATTATTCAAAAACAAAGCCTATTTTAACCATCCGATATCCTCAACCCATTTGATCATCGTTAAACCCTAACTAAAAAGCAGGATGGTAAATCATGCACGGCGCCATTCCGTCGTCATAGCATGCCATTTTTTATGCACCCCATAGACGTTCGTAGACGTACTATTGGCGCTTGATCCCGAATACCGTTAGGGGGTTGAAATTGGTATTTTATGAACGGAAGCGAGTTATATGGCATAGAAAATTGGTAGACTATTCGACGGGTTAAAAATAGGTCTTTGGAGTGTTTTGATATGATTATAGTGCGATATTTTTCTTATAAATGGTAATGTCCATGGATGGAAGAGCTCTTGGCTAAATAATATCAGCCGCTCGGATCCATCTGTAGATTAAGCCGTGCTTGCCTAGGTTGGTCTGTGGATGGGTGACCGCCTATTACCGTGTTTCCTCCGTGCCTTGGAAAGCACGTTAAGCCGTTGGTCCCGGCTGTCATTTGTAGATCTTTGACAGTCGTTAGGTAGTCAGTGGCCCAAAAAGGCTGACAACCAGTCTTACCAAGGGGTATCGTATTACCCAGTACTAACTGGGTTGTGGAGGTCAGATTGGCAGTCGCTCCATGTAGAAAGAATACTGGTAATCAGTTGCATGAAAGCCGACCCCAATATAGTTGGGAAAAGGCTAGGCAGATGATGATGGTAATGTACATGTTTCATTACAATCTCATTTCGTATACTGCGACGCTCTGACTGTCGCTTTCAGGATTGTTTGAATTTCGAGTCGAACGTCAAACAAATGAGCTTACGGCCTATCAAAAAGAAAAAAAAAACTGTACACTTTCATTTCCGAAGCGAAGCTCATGTGCGAACATCAAGGAACTGTTTATTACTTTGCGTGTGTTGAAGTTATGCCCATTGTGTATCTCAAGAATAATCCCAGCCGTGGGAACTGTTTCTGTTTATTAGTAGCCACAGGCTTCTAATAAAGTCACTTTTTAATATTTAAGCTTACTGGCAGATTACAGTAAACATCTTTCAGTAGATGCCAACAAAAAGCTGAAGCAAAATCGGAAAATATTCACAGAAAACATATTTTCCTCAACAGCAACCACTCTCATTTTTAACGACACTCTTGACCAACGTTTGTCATAAAAGCGGACCCCAACGTTTAATCCTTGTTGGCCCAACGCTTGGCGCCGAAGAGTCGAGCAATCTCCCGAGTGCTCGCCGAGAGTTATCGACTGTCTTGCCGATACATTAGGGTATCCCTTGCAATATCGTAAACACCCCATAAATAATAGCATGTAGTTTTTTCTTGTAATATCTCGCTTTTGTGAAAGAAGATTAAGATTGGTCAAACCGCGGCTTGCGCAAGATTTTTTCCAACTATATTTTGGTCGGCTTCCAGTCTATCCGGATGCAGCTGAGCACCAGTATTCTACATGGAGCGACTGCCTACCTGACCTCCACAACCCAGTTAGTACTGGGTAATACGACACCCCTTAGTAAAACCGGTTGTCAGACTTTTAGGGCCACTGACTACCTAACGATTGTCAAAGATCTACAAATGACAGCCGAGACCAACGGCTTAACGTGCTTTCCGAGGCAAGGAGAAAACTCGGTATGTAATGGGCGGTCACCCATCCACAGAACAACCTAGGCAAGCACGGCTTAACCTAAAGATCGACCCTAGCGGCGGTTATTAGTTAACCACGAGCTCCCATTCGTGCAAGATTTTCTAATGATAAAATACTGATAAGTGAAGAAAATAAACATCACATCACGCCTGTTATCCCCGAAGGATGAGGCAGAGGTGTACCTAATAGAGTACACCCACATTTCTCCAGTTATGTTTAAGTTCCATGTACGGGCGAACCTAATGCCATCAACCGGGCACAAATCCAGACTCCTTCGCTGCTACTGAGAAATTCCTGATGGAAAACCCAGTAACATTTTGCCCGACCCGGGAATCGAACCCAGCACCTCATGCTCAGCAGTCGCGCTTGCGACCACCAGACCAAGGAGGCAGTCAGACATTTGAAGATTGACAAAATAATTAATTATATCTAACATATTTTCTCACACCTGTAATCCCTATTCCCTGTAACATGTCACCAGTCATGTTTAAGTCTCGGGTCGTTGCCAATCCGAATGTCCAAATAAATGTCTGACTTTGGGTCCACAGTGTACGAAAGATTAAACGATTAAACTCGGAAAAATGAAGAAGAAGAAAATACTAACAAAGACAGAGAAGAACACTGGCTGAACACCCTAAGTTGATTACCCCACTGCCCCAGAATAGGGAAAAGTTTCTTACGGATAACGTAGTTCAAAAGAAATACCTTGTTTGTCACTTTAGGCGTTTAAGCTATACAATCATAAAATAAATAAAGGATCAAGGGCCTGATTCAGAAGGCAGTACTCCTCGATACGGCTCGCCTTGTGAGGATGTTCCTGTCTCTGGAGCCCTAACCACCGGTAGCTTGGACCCTGCTCCCGACACCACTATTTTTTACATTTTTAAATGTTTTTATATGTTTTTTTAAAGAATTATTTTAAAATGTGTATGTAAATGAATAAACGAAATAAATAACAAAAGAGTCCAATATGAAATTATTTAATTGCCAAAACACAACAGATCCCATTAAATTACACCAGCATAATGGTCCAAATCCATTGGTACTTAAATCCTCCCCCTCGCATCACAGTCCAACCCTTTCAAGATGCGCCATAAAGCATTCAGTTCGACAAAAGCGGAGACTTAATTCGCATGCGCGCTACGGAAGTCCTGTGACCGGATGCGTAGTGTGTAGTGTGCAGTAATACAAGTTTAACCACTTTGCTCGACAAGATTTTGACACATGACACACCAGCTGAATCGGCGGGGTGATGTGAATTGTCATGAAATTCAAGAATTTTCGTGAACTTTCAGCTTTCGATTTTTTAATGAAAAATATGTCGCGGAAGCTGTTTCATACGATAAGTTTATGGTTAATATCTCCAATAACGTGTTGATATCAGTAAAACGGCATCAGTCTATTTCCAAATATGTGTAAATTACGTACCGCTACACCCTTTCAAAAAATAGGTAACTTAGTTGCGCTGGAAATAATGTACATAGAAAAGTTCTCGTTTGCTAATAAAACTCAAAAGGGCAAAATAAAGACAGTAACAAACTATCTGCGTTCTTATTTTTTCCATTATTCATACATAATTTCATAAAAAACACGATCAAACTCTTGACAAATATAACTAAAAAGTCTTAGTGCTGACCGTAAACCCAAGGTTCATCATTCGATTAAAAAGTTGGATTCAGCCTAATCGATACTCGAATTGAAATCAAGTTTGAAAAAAAGAGTTGAAACGGAATAAAAACTCTTTGGTATAATTTCAAAAAAATATTTAAATTCTAAATTAACTTTTTCAAGCTATCTGTTTAAATAATTTCATTTAGTAATTATTCGATGTTTTTGGTTGACTTCAAGAGAAGGAGATTTATAAATGACTAGCTGTTCCCCGCGACCTTCGTCCGCGTCAAGTTATTAAAAATACAATTTTCCCCGTTTTTGCAACATTTTTCATTGCTGCTACGCTCCTATTGGTCGTAGCGTGATGATATATAGCCTATAGCCTTCCTCGATAAATGGACTACCCAACACTGAAAGAATCATTCAAATCCGACCAGTAGTTCCAGAGATTAGCGCGTTCAAACAAACAAATAAACAAACAAACAAACAAACACTGCAGCTTTATAATATTAGTATAGATATGAAACACAGAAAGGTGTAATCGCAAAAAAAAATTGCCTCTAAATAAACATTCTGATGATTATCTTTCATTTAAAAACTTATAGATAGTCTCCTAATTTTCCGTTGAACTAGTAGCGTGAGATTTGGCAAGAAATAAAGTCTCACAGTTCAAGCAAATAAAAAATCTGGAAATGGATTGATTTTCAATCTATACTAATATTATAAAGCTGCAGGGTTTGTTTGTTTGTTTGTTTGAACGCGCTAATCTCTGGAACTACTGGTCCGATTTGAATGATTCTTTCAGTGTTGGGTAGTCCATTTATCGAGGAAGGCTATAGGCTTTACAACATCACGCTACGACTAAAAGGAGCGGAGCAGCAATGAAAAATGTTGCAAAAACGGGACGGGATTTTACGCGGACGAAGGTCGCGGGGAACAGCTAGTTGTACATAAATACGCACGGTTGCGTTTTTTTTTGTTTCAAAATTTAAATTAGGAATGTGCTCACGTTTCACATTTATTCTTACTTTATAAGTGTATTAATTTACTATTATCATTTATTGCGTTTGATATAGAATCTTGCTAAAAAAATTAGTTTGATCCGCAAAAAATATATAAATTGTCGGCGTTAGCGTATTGTCGGTTGGGTTATTGTGTTAGATTAGGACAAACTTTTTTTCTTGTTTAGCCTATTCTTTACCACTGCTGAGCAAAGGCCTCTTCCATTCCTGTCCAACTCTGTTGGTGATTTGCCTTCTCTGCCCAATCAGCCAAGAACGAGTCCAAATCGACCCGCCAGCGTTTCTTGGGCCTGCCTCGGTAACGATGACCGACAAACTTATTCTCTTTTATTTTGCAATCGGCAATTCATAAGCCGTATCCTAAGGTAACGTTAGTTTATTCTTTGAAAGCGGTTCACTATCCACTCTAAAAACGTTTTTACAACTGCAAAGTTCAGGTTATCCATTATAGGCCGGGGGCCGTGTCACTTGAATGAAGCCGTGAACAGCTATGCGACAGAACCCTCATGGCAAGAGCCCTACTCGAATTTGTAGAGTTTTCTTAGAAATATATATTCATATCTAGTTTTTTGGGTTGCAACTAAACCAAGCTCATTAAGTATAAAAAATATTCACCATTAAAAGTATTAGTCGGAGAAGGCAAAAGATAAAGAAAATTGGAATGCCATGGGGAGGTTTATGCCCTTTCGAGAAAAAACAGTATGATAAAAGAAGTATTTGTAAGTGATAAATCCCAACTAACACAATAACTAAATCAAACTAAACCCAATTTTGTAGACTAAATCAAATTCATCTTGAGAACCAAATAAATTTTTACTGTGCCTAAGATATATAACATCCTGGGCATTCTATATCCAACCGACCAACAACAATAAAAATTTAATTTTGTCGTATTCTGTACATTTCTGATATCGAATCACTATATTATGCTATTCACCGTTGAGGAGTGTCCTCATGAAAAGACAATCCTAGCTGTAGGTCAAATACGATACAAATTAGGTTTATTCATCAAAATTGAACGCGTATCTATACAAAGTTTCGTGTCTGGGCTATTAACCATTGAGGAGTTCCCTCGTGAGAAGGCGATTGTGGCTGCAGGATGAGGGCATGATAAAAATCATACTTATGTATCAAAATTGAACGCGTATATAAAATTTCGTGCCCGCGCTTTTAACCGTTGAGGAGTTCCCTCATGAGAAGAAGATCCTGGCTGCAGGATGAGGACATGATAGAAATCATGTATATTCGTCAAATATGAACGTGCATACAAATTTCCGTATCCGTGCTGTTAACTGTTAAGGAGTTCCCTCATGAGAAGACCATCCTGGTTGCAGGATGGAGTCATGAAAGAAATCATCTATATCTATCAAAATTAAAAGCGTATACAAAGTTTCGTGTCCGCGCTATTAACCGTTGAGGAGTTCTGTCGCGAGGAGACGATCCTGTCTGCAAGACTAGTAGTAATGTAATGTCATAAAAATGTATTATCACCAGAACCAAAGACATGTGCAAATTTTCAGCTCAATCAGTATAGGGGAACTGGTTTGAAATTCAGTTGCAAGATTTGACCAATACTTACTAACACGGGAAGTTAAATAAAAGCATATTTTTATAATAAAAAAAAAATACTATAAATTATCTAGTAAAATACAATGTAATTTGAACAGAGAATGCGTTCATAATTTCAATTTTTATTTGAAAAAAAACGGCGCGAATTTAGCCAATAGATCAGTCTGTGCTGTTTGTTGTTTCGGTTTTAGTACCTACAATGTACGAAAAACTATTAAAATTACCATTATAATGCTTAAAAAATATTATTGTATTCATTTATTGTATTTTAAGCTTAAAATAAAATTATTTTAATTTCCATCTATCGATTTCTTAAATTCCTTAATTTAATTTCTCGATTTGATCGAAATTTACAAAAAACGAATCGATTGAAATAATCGCATCCACACACCACAGCAATTTAAAAAAAAAAAAATGGCCGTCAATTGCGAATACAAATTGAGGAGTGGTAATGAATATTACGAGTTATTGGTCCCGTATTAGTAAATTACGCTAAGATCTGGGCATTTTCATGTTGTTTATAATATTTGGAATGATATTTGTCATATTTGTTCTCGAATCTGTTCGCGTCTGTGTGATGTAATGTGAAAAATAAAAATGTAAACACGCACGATTGGCGCGAAACTTCGACTTTAGATATCAAAATTCATCGTTACCACTGCTTATTTAAATTGAACTATGGATTAATTCGTCACATAATTTAATGACGAGTTAATCATTCTCAACATAGTGGAGCTTGGATGTCCGAAAACCACAATTTTTATGATTTTTAGCCTCGGCCAGCACTGCCGTCAAAATGGCGATACCTGTATTTATGCGCTTGGATTTTATAAGGATAAATTAAGAAACTTGCGCGCTAAATACTGAATTTTTAATGGCGATGACATATGAACTTTTTATCCAACTCTCTTAATTAACGCACACTCATAGTATTTGATAATCAGAATATGAAATATTTACATAAATAATGAGGATGACGTATGACTTAAACGCAGACCCCTTCGGGGGTATCTACCAAGCCAGCGGAGGTTTATGTGTCAGACCCCCGAAGGGGTACGTACCGAACTTTATGGTTAACTTCGATGGATGAAACAAAACACAATCACCACATGAATTGTTTTTGTTTTGTTTTTAATGAGTTGTAGGAGTTTGTGCCAAATTGTGGTTCTCGCAGATATTATGGTTTTTCCACAAAGGCAAACAAAACGATTATAATCGCTCGGTTTGCCTTTATCGTATCTTCGATCGATTTATTCCTTTGCTGTCAAGCACAAATGATTGTACTCTAAAATTTGGTAGACATACGAGTACAGACACGAGCACCAATATGTACAAACTTCCCTAAATTTAAAAGAAAAACAATCGCGAGTAATAACAATTGTAACTCGGAGATAGGAACTTTTTCATAAAAATATGAGTTCTTAAATACTATGTTCGTAACAACATGACATTTTAATCAGAACAGTACGAGAAACACACTTTCAAAAGTTGTTAAGTGTTTACATATTGGCTCGTGACTGTACGCGCAGAAGGTGGTCTGGAAGATATCGCCATTGGCGATAAAGCCACCATAGTCGTACATTTATGAATGTTGATGAATGAGGTATGAATAAAATTTTGACATACAATAAAGTATACTCTACCAATCTACTGTCGCCACTGCCAACTAAAAGAATTAAAAAATTGTATTAACAATCAATCCATTAACTGGTTCTTTCCATTCAGTTATGGCATGTGATGCAATGTAAACCATTTTCTTTTATTTCAGCAAAACATCGCCCTTGATTCACTGTCACCGCCGCCCTATACCGGAAGCAGACACGAGGTTTGGGCGGGCGCCGTGCACGCTTCCGAAATACATTTGCATATGCGACAAAATATTCATGCGTGGGCGGGCCAGCAATTTGTCCTAACATGCTTCTCTGTAATTTTATTAACCAGACCTAGATAAATGCGAAAGAATATGTTAGGACCTTTTAGGACCGTTTAGATTAAGAGGCGTAGAGCTTTACCTTGCCGAGAGCCGTTTGTAGAAAAATAGTTTTGTTACCTGCAACAAAATGAAAAATTTGTTAGAATTCTTTTTTGGAAAGAAAATTGCAAAATACTGGTGATTAAATACTGTAACTTTATTAACTGAATTCAAAATACCTTGAAAAAATATAAATAGGAGCTAGGAAAAGAAATGGTTAATTAAACAGGTCAAATAGTGCTTCCATTTGACCTGTTCAATCAACTATTGATTTTCCTTCCATTCTTATTGATAACGCAAGAATAGAAAATATCCCATTTTCCTCATAATTCTTTATCAGTCGGACATCCGCTATAATGAATAACATCACGGTTCCTCATTTCTCACACATTGTTTCCTGCCTCACAAAGGTGAAACTGAGTACAGTTGAACCAAAAAAGGTATGCGCTTCGGTAATCTTCATGTCCAGAATTCGCACGAACGTCGCACCACAGGTTTAGGGTCTTACTCACGCAAAGCTTAGTTTTGTACTTACACCCGTTTAGTATAGTTCGCCAATTGAGCACTTATCATTAAGCGTTTGTATGTAGTTTTATCGCTGTCAAGTTACCTACTACCATTGCAAAAAACTTTCGAATGACAGATGACGTGTCATCTGTCATTCGAAAGTTTTTTGGAATTGCAGAGATAAGCCCGCCACACTATTCCCAAACCACTGCAAATCCTGAAAACCAGAATAAACTGTGGTGACCACCAGAAAAGCGCCGAGACGAGAAGCTCGACGAAGTCCCAGAGAAAAAATATTTGGAACTGGATTGATTGGAATTTCAGAGAATTGTTTATTTTGCGAGTTATGGTTGATCTATAATTTTCTAAATATAAAAAAGCTAAACAAAAAAGGTAAGTACAATAATGGTTAAAGCACCTCTACAATTCGAACACATCATCGAACGTTTCTACTTCCGAATATAAAATAAAGACGACATTAGCCGGAGCGTATACTTTTCCTAGGAGATCTTTACCTAGGAGCGAGTAAGTTATACCTTAGTATATGGGGCGAGCTTCCGCTCTTCGTCAACTTTTCATATTATCTCTTCTGCACCATTAGTCGGGGCGAACTTATCAATTATTTATTATGTATTATGAAGGTGAAGTTGTTATGGCAGCTTTAATGGTGTGGAGGTATGTGTGTTCTCATAGTATTTCTCGACGTGAAGGATTGGAATTCTGAGATTCTAGCTAGCGTTTGTGTTTACGCTGCTTATCAGTAATATATTATTTTTACGTTGCCATTCATTGCTTAAGTAACTTTTACGCAAACGCGTTGCAAATTTTTGTTTGGGGATTATGTAGACTGGTCCGAAATGATATTAGAAAAGCTAGTTTTTTTTTTTTACGTTGCCGCACACTAGGAATTTATCCTGTATCGTAGGTGCGTTTACAAAAATTTAAACTCACTTACACAAACAGCCAGAACCGGAACAACTACCTGTAGGCCATACAAATGTTTGTTCCGTGCGGTAATCGAACCCGCGCCACGAAGCGCAGCAGTCAATTGCTTAGCCACTGCGCCAACCGTGCCGATGAAACAAATTATTTAAAATCTTTACCATAAGATTACTTGCGCTTCATGATACTTAGCAATAATTGAAGTTCAAGAACAATAAAAATTGACACTGTTTCGAGCCTTACTTGAATCCAATAAGTGAGAAAGTCACAATTAAAACACCAATCTACTTAGCAGCGAACCATCCAACAAATCCTAATTATAACTGACAGCTCAATCATCTAAATCTAAACCGGTTATATAATAACCACAGTCAGGTAACGTCCGTTAACCGGTTAACTGAAAATTCGTTCAGTTACATCAAAGCTCAATCCCGCTGTCAGCGTCGCATTAAGAATGTATGCCGTCCACCCTTCCGGTGCATTGCTGTACAGGGTGTTAGCAAACTTGCCAAGGTTTATGGAGTATGTTTTCTTGTAAATTGTTGAAGTTTTAGACTATAATGTAGAGCATTACGGAGGTACAGTCACTGACTTGCATTACTTTCTTACTTAATTGTTGGTAAATTAATAAAATAACTAATACTTGACCTCTCTTATAAGGAAGAAGGGAAGTAGAGAGTTCGGGTAAAACAGGCCACTTACTGTGCCTATTAGGGCTAGAATAGATACATTTCTTAGGTTTAAAAGAAACAATTGACGCGGATTGGCACCGTTGGCGCAGTGGCTGAGCGATTGACTGCTGCGCTTCGTGTCATGGGTTCGATTCCCGCACGGAACAAATATTTGTATGGCCTACAGATGGTTGTTCCGGGTCTAGATGTTTGTTTATGTGAGTTTAAATGTTTGTAAACGCACCCACGATACAGAAGGAATTTCTAGTGTGGGGCAACGTTATTATTTAAATAAAATAAAATAAATAATTACAAGTATCTGAAGCTCGGATAATATTTCAAGGCAATAGAATTTATAGTTTTCTGAAGATTTTCGGTCGCCATTGAAAGCATTAGGGTAGCTTTTATTTCCTTTCGAGTTCGTTTTCGAGGTGAAAGTGCAATTTTCAGCAATGATGTTTCAGTATTACTATGCTACGATATCAACCACATCCTGTACACACAAGCCCACCTTTCGCTTTAATCGCATTTTGTGTAGTTAATAAACAATGAATTTGTGAACTCGTTAGCGGGGCGTGGTCGAGCATTCGTTTAAATTGCTGTCAATAATTAATGGCATACGTGGTAGATTAGAAGTGACATTGTGACGTCATTAATATGAGGGGTGACATTCAGGTAAGCTGGTGAACATAGAATGCAGCTTGTTTCTGAAAACGAGATTTGGGTAGTAAAATACTAACGTTGCTTCTTTACTTATTATTAAATTAAAAACTTCTCCAAAAGATTTGCAAAGTTAGTGCTGATAAAGAATGTGATTACTTTTACTTTGATTATTATTTCATAGTGAAGGGGTAATATAGAGGAGATCGTGGCTACATAATAACAGCCGCTCGGGTCGACCTTTAGGTTAAGCCATGCTTGCCTAGGTTGGTGTGTGGATGGGTGACCACCCATTACGTACCGAGTTTCCTACGTGCCTCGGAAAGCACGTGAAGCCGTTGGTCCCGACACTAATTTGTAGATCTTTGACAGTCGTTACAGGTAGTCAGTGGCCCAAAAAGTCTGACAACCAGTCTTAACAAAGGGTATCGTATTACCCAGTACTACCTGGTTTGTGGAGGTCAGAAAGGCAGTCGCTCCATGTAAAATACTGGTATTCAGCTGCATCCGGTTAGACTGAAAGCCGACTCCAACAAACTTGGAAAAAAGCTAGGCAGATGATGAGTGAAAATTCGGAAAAATTAACATTCGGCGGAACAATAATTATATTAAATAATTTGTATGCCTTAAAATGTTCGTTTAAAGAAGATTATGCCAAGTGTGTTATGCCAAATAAATTTCAGAGTATCAAGATTCTGCCAGATAGAGGGAACCCATTTATATTATTATCCTATTGTGATTCTGCAAAAGCAGCCATTTCAACCCCCTGATAGGCAGTCGCAATATTGATATTCCGCTGCATCCGGTTAGACTGGAAGCCGACCCCAACATAGTTGCAAACACAGTCAGCAATGTTGCAACACAGCCTTTTTACAATTCATAATGCTTGATGAAGCATTATGTGTAGTAAAAATGCTAATTATTGTGATGTATCATAAAGTACCTGTGCCAAAATTATATAACAAACAAATACTTTCGATCTGTACTGTGTACATATCTATGCATGTACTATCTATCATAATCTATTTTTAACTTTTATTTCACAATTTAGGTGAAAACTAATTCACTTTAGTCCCTTTTCACTCTTTAGAAATGTTTAAAACCGCGTCATAATTTACTTTGAAAAACCTAAAAAGTATTCACGAATAGCAAGCAAGCCATAAACTTCACACATCGTAAATTAAATGTTGAATGCATAATTTCAGTAAAAAACATGAAATATTTTGCGCTAAAATTACGCTAACACAGCATGCAGGAACACGAAAAAACAAGATGAATATGTTTAATATTTTTATGGCGGAAATACATATTTTGTACAAATTAATTTAAAGCGAAAAATACTGAACTATGTTTGTATGGTTTTTTTTCATGGGGTGAAAAATGACCTTTTACGGTAAAACTCAATGTAACGCATTCAATACATTGTGCTTATGGATACATTGAATAGTAAACGGCTCATGGAGTATTTAAAGTAAAGTTACAACATGAAAAATTTGTATTTAAAAAACTTGTGAAAAAGTTGGACTTTGACCCCCAATAACTCCGTAACTAGAAGGTTCCCAGGTATGGTCTAAAACAAAAAAATGATCGCAATAGCGGGGATAACAAGGGACTTTCGGCTTCGTTAAGGGTCTATTTACACCCTTTATAACATCAAGCCTGTACCTAATCCCCGAAGTGTTAGGCAGAGATGTGCCTAATAGCACACACCCACATTTCGCCAGGGCGAACCAATTGCCATCAACCGGGCACAAATCCAGACTCCGTGGCTGAGAAATTCCTGATCGAAAAACTCAATAACAATTTGCCCGATACCCGAACACAGGACCTCATGCTCAGCAGATATGCTTGCGACCACTAGACCAACAAGGCAGTCTGTCAAATAAAACAACATTGTTTCAATAAAACTAAACTCGTACTAAAGTGTAGTGCGTATGACACTTCGGCTAATGAGTTGCGAACTCGTTGGTCCGTGTTTACAAGTAGTTACATAAGTACATGTTAGCGGTTTAATTAACTTTGTCACTGTGCCAGGACTGTTTGTTAGTGCTGAAGGGGTTTTGTTGTTATTATGCAGAATAGGAAGATAGATGGACCGTGAAAAACCTTTTGGTAGAACGAAAGAAACAGAGTGGTAAGTTGTTTGGGAAAGAGTCCACTAAGTATGCCTATCCAAGCAATATTGCTGTGTCCAAGTTCATTGAGAGTCAAATACAACGTGTAACAGAAAAGGTATTGTCATATGAAAGGACATGCTGCAGACCATCAAACTGAACAACTTCCTCCATGGGTCCAATATCGTAAATGCGAAAAAAATATCAGCTGTCCCATACAAAATTTCAATACCTACTCGACCCAAATGTATCGCTTAAAATAAGAAGGGTCATCTTTCACTGTTCTTTCCAACAAAAAAAACCTTTAAATTCAGTGTTCTGTATGTAAGCAACAGATTTCTCCAAAAAACACCTTTTTACTGAACAGCCATTCCTGCCCACCCTCAGCTGTAAGTACAGGATCGTAATGTTGGACGGCGCGAGTACATGATTAACGTTTATTGATAATAATTTAGTGAACAAACAAGCAATTTGTTTGATATATTGTAATTATCTAATGTTATGGCCCTTTTAGTTTTATATTAGGTTTACGTGAAAAAGTGTAAGAGGAGAAAACTGAATAGTGATAACGTTATATAATAAAATCAATATTTTTTCAGAATGGTGCAAATGCTGGAGTAGAAAAAAATAAAACTGTCGCCTGTCTGTCATTCATTGGTTTTAATAAAATAGTTTTTTATTTTTATTAAGAGCCTGATGTGTCCCACACACACGCAGGGCGAAGGCCTCCCTTCCCTCTTTCCATTTTTCTTTTGTCTTTGGCTATTTGGGCCCAATCCTTTTGGTAAGAGTCCAGCTCGGGACTATCGCATCGCCGGGTTCTGTTGTTCGGAACCCAATCTGTTGCCATTTTGGCCCAATTTTTATGCGATATGCAGCAGACGTGGCCTGCCCAGTTCCATTTTAATTTGGCGGCTGTGTTGCAAATTTCTGTGATTTTGGTCTCGGATCGAAGTTTACTGTTCCGTATACGGTCAGAAATGTTGACTTCTAGTATACTTCGTTTCATGGCTCGCTGGCAGACCCCGAGCGCGGACTTTGGACGCTTCGTTAATGACCACGTTTACGCTCTATTGGTTTATAATTAGTTTAATGACAAGAAGTGAATATTTACACTACATACAAACTAAAAATCTATAATAGTAAGAAAAAATAAAGATGTACAAGTATCAAAACGCTTACAGGGCGTCAAAAAATTCGTCCAGATCGCTATCAACAGGAAAAGTGCTATAGCTGAATAAAATATTATACAGAATAGAATATTAATTTATAGTTGTTGTGTGTAAAAATAAAAAGTAAAAATATATCTCTAAAACGTGTACATTGAACTATCTTGTAACTTGCCCATACTCGCCAGTAACATAACGCCTAACAGAGCAGACGATCCAGCAATTACGTCCAATCTGCAAGGCCAATTTGGTAGCAGGCCTCAAATCGATACGTCTCTTGTAGTTAAGACTCGTCCTCTAGGTGCTTGGCCTCAGCCAAACTTGCTTCTACTTAGAGAAGCATGTTGCTTTAATTTACGTACCTATAGCTACAAATATAAAAACTATTTACAAAAAAAAATAACCAGCATCCAAAAAAAAAAAACAAAAATTACTGAAAAATTCCTGATTAGAACACTTTGCACT
The DNA here is from genome assembly GCA_905220335.1 of Noctua pronuba. Lineage (NCBI taxonomy): Eukaryota > Metazoa > Arthropoda > Insecta > Lepidoptera > Noctuidae > Noctua > Noctua pronuba. The sequence goes on along the minus strand of LR999901.1, from coordinate 2,678,418 downwards.
GGAATCGAACCCAGGACCTCATGCTCAGCAGTTGCGCTTGCAACCACTCGACTAACGAGGCAGTCAAAGTCGAGGCAGCAGTAGGTAGAAAAAATATTCTCTTAATCCAGCAACATTATGTCAAAGTAGCAGAACGATTTGTTAGTATCAAACACCGAAAATGAGGAAAGCGCAATTTGGAAACCTGGAGTTCCAAATTGCGCGTACAAAGGGAATGTGCGGAACCTCATTTTAAGCTAATCTACGAACCTAATGGCTAGAAACAGGCAATAACCCAAGTGGATGCTAGGTTCAGATTAACAGGTGTTTTGGGACCTGGGGACTGTGGTACTGCAAAATTGTATTTACTGTAGTTTAGACTTAAGGTTTAATATTGAACACTTAATATTGAGCTAACTGGCTTTTCCGCGCGTTTCCGCGACGTAGCCCGAAGAATTGCCAAACTTAAGTCGTAGTGGGCAGGGCACATTGCTCGCAGAACGGATGGCCGATGGGGCCAAAAATTCTAGAGTGGTGACCGCGAACCGGAAGATATTGCGTTGGAAGGCCTCCCACTAGGTGGTCAGAGCGGATCCCCGCAAACTTCACCAGGACATCGGAACTTGAAGGTTCCGGGGATGCGTGGCGCACGGCATCGTTCGATGTGGCGACACTTGGGGGAGGCCTATGTCCAGCAGTAGACGTCTTTCGGCTGAAATGACGATGAGGATGGGGCTTTAGATTTGATTTCGAATATATAAAAAAAAAGATTTTGATGAAACTTTTCATTTTATTTTGTAAGTGTGAGAACCAGTCCGTTTTCTACAAGCTCTTAAAATGCCAGCGCCAGGGAAGCAACTATTTTGACATTCGTGTGAAAAATATGAAAAGGAGCAGTACTGTATTTTAAGAAAAACTCATCTATTCTTGTTGCTTTTGCCGCACCATAACATAGAATTGTAACAATGGCCTATAAATATTTAAACTTACTAGAATCGATACGAAAAAGGAACACATTCTAATTTAGTTAATAATATAAAACTCACGTACCAAAGCAATTACAGAGAACTAAGCGCCATTTTATTACTCCTGCCGCTAACTTACTCGAATTTACTTAATTTTAATCAGTCTAATACCACCCTTATCACCAGGGAGGAGGGTGCATGCTCTTTGATAGCTAAATTTATAAGGCTATAAAGTATATTCGTTCGGGGAATAGGTACCTGCTTTAAGTATAGGTTGCACACTTGCATTTTAATTTATTTGTAGAAAAGAGAAAGTGTTGGCTTACACGGAATCTAATTTATTTAGTTTGTCACTGAGTTTCAGCACGAAAAACCAAAATTAGAATAATTGTTAAAATATAATAGATATTTTTAGTACTATAATTACTTGGTCAACAGCCATTTTTTCTGAGTCTTTCCACTACGTCCACCTTTTCTGTTACCAATTGTAATCAGGACTGCACAACATAGAACGAATCCTTTGCAAACATGATAAACGGTGGATTTCACCAACAGAACTGAACATGATTGGCACATCCAAACCGCGTTCAAGAACTGTGCACTACGTGATATACAGAAGCTACCCGATACTGTCAAATTTTCCTAATCAACATTGAACCTAATGCTTTAGCGATAAAGTTGAAAATCTATTAAAGAAATTTGACAGATTTGTAGTAGCTTGATGTGCTGGCGGCTGTACTAGAATGATGACCTTGACAGCCCTTTAACTTCGTTCAAATTTGCTGATAGCGGTCATTTTCATTCGTAGAAACCGCTGAAGGACACTAGCCTACTAGTTTTTCTTTTCACATATTTCACAAAAGTTCGAAGGAGGAGTGCTTGTCTTGGTTTTTCTTTTCACACATTGCACAAAAGTTCGAAGGAGGAGTGCTTGCCTTGGTTGGTCTGTGGATGGGTGACCATCCATTACATACCGAGTTTCCCCCGTGCCTCGGAAAGCACGTAAAGCCGTTGATCCCGGCTGTCATTTGTAGATCTTTGAAAGTCGTTACAGGTAGTCAGTGGCCCACAAAGTCTGATAATCAGTCTTACAAAGGGGTATCATATTACCTAGTACTAACTGGGTTGTGGAGGTCAGATATGCAGTCGCTCCATGTAAAATACTAGTATTCCGCTGCATCCTGTTAGTCTGGAAGACGAACCCAACATAGTTGGGAAAAGGCTAGGCATGACAAAAGTACCCAACCTCCCAACATGTTAAAGGCACTTCATTCCAAAATTCCCATAATAAATAACCGCTTACACGACGTTCACGCAAAACCCTTTACAATGGGTGAAACATTCAGCGCTGGAAATATGAAAATAATGCAGGCGGGTACTTCCGGCGGTGCCGCAACACGAATGTATAGCGAATTTGAATCTCTGTATGTAATTTTAATGTCTGCCATGAGCAACCGCGCAGATTTAATTTTGCGTAAAATGGGGTATTTAAGTTAAGGGATAGAGCGGGCTGGATTAAGAGTGGATAAAAGTTATCCTAACCTGTGTTATGATGATTTTACCAAAGCAACGCAGGTGTATACTTAAATGAGGGCTGATAGAGACATCATGAAAGAAAAAGCCAATAATATGCTGCACCGGTTTCGAACAATTTGTGATTAATTTGGGCAGGTGTAAAATGAATTTTGCTAGAAACAAACGAGTCCTGGAGTAGATGTGGATGTCCAGGGGACGGCAATGACTTCCTTATACTTCTCGATGGCTTCACTCCAGATGTGAGTGGCGTACACTGGAACATCTCCAGTGGAAGAGTTTTGGGCGCAAACCACATGGTTGATCGCTGAGAAGCTCACTAGCTGCAAGAAATTCCAGTAGCCTCCTTCTTTTTGCGATTGTGTTATACTGATTCTAGTATTTGTATATGTAAACTCCCTATTTTTATTCATTCCAGTCGCTTGTCGCTACCACAAGTGCCACAATACAAAACGAGCACATTTTCTAGCAACACAAATGTTCTTACTCTAATAATGTTGTAATTAGGATCTGAAATATGAAATTGTTAAACCACTTGGATTTTAATGCGACAAACGATAATGTTTGTTAAATACCTGTACTTTAAGTGCATAGGTACTTTAATTACTAATTAGGATTAACTGGGCAGAATAACTTGCAGGGGTTCCTTTTTGTTTCTTTTGGTGTCTAATAATGTGCTTTGGTATTTGTGTAATTAGTAGTATACAATAACTGTGAGAAAAATTTGTAAAATCACAGTTATTTTACTCGTTATTGGACGGTCAACCACATATTAGTAGCAACACAATGCTCTGTGTAAGTCACCCTTGCCGCAACGACACAAGTGCGCTAAAAATGTAAGTTTGTAACCATTTGTCAATCTGTGGCTAACTGCTCTATCGATGTATTGACAACCAGACTTACCAAGAACTATCGTGTAATCCAGTAGTTACTGGGTTGTGGAGGTCAAAAAGGAAGTATCCGTATGTGTCCTTCGAATTTGATGGATTTTCAACGGAGTGTTTGAGCCTTTCCATGTCCCTGTCCAGTCGTCCGTCACCATAATCGCAAATTAATCTTTTTGTTTATTCCGTAAGCCCACACAGTGGACATTACGGACAATAATTAATAATTTGTAAACGCGTCTCGTTCAAACAGTTTACGGGATCTATACAAGCAGGGTCCTTCGGCGTCACTTGTCATTTGGGTAGGGGATCATTTGTAAAGGTATTATTCGCACCTGCGGCTACTGACCGCGGGCTGCGGAGGTGGGCGATATAAATTAATATTTGGATCATGGGTCCGGATGTAGGCTAAAATGTTGCTTATTGACGATCGAAAAGTGTAATGTTACTCTACAAAAATGAGGGATTAAAGATCTTTCAGACACTTAGTGTGGGTGCGGTTTTCTCGACTATGACCCATTTGCCAGTGTTCTTTAGTGTACTTTAGAAAGGACTCAAAAATGCTACTGACCCTGTGGTTAACGTTAATAAGACGTACCATCAAAACAAAAGAAGAAGAAGACTAGTATAAAGGTAATGCAGAAACCTAAGTTTGATTAGTTCTTAAGCAGACTGACAGCGAAAATAAGCAGGGAAGCGAGTCGAGGCAAAAATAAATAATTAAGCTTGCGAACTGTTTAATACCAAAAAGGCCATCACTAGTTTCCAAAAAAAATACAAATATCAGCAACTAGAAAATGCTGTGAAACAAGCTTTCAGTAAATATTACCAACCAACCAATTAGTTCTAAAAAAACCGTTAAAACGAATCAATCTTTAAGCAAATAGCTTCATAAAATAAACATTTAATTCTCAATAAACTTGTAAACGTGCCCGCTCATCACCTACGTGCTGAAACAATAGACTATGGACGGTTGGCGAGAAGCGTCATCTTAGCGGTCCGGCAACGTCACCCTACCTACTCAAGCGGTCACTGACCGGAGCTCAGATGCGCAATTTACGACAATATCCCGTAAAAACGTATATTAAATATAATAACATAATTCGGTTTCGACATATGCAGGTAAAATTATACTTTTGATATTGAAAATGCTGTATGTGGGTGCAAATTTTATGTCTTTATGCCTTTAAAATTGCTGAAGGCGACATTTTAGTACGCCAAATTGCAGTAACGTCTTGGCTGTAATTTTTTGGTGAAAATATTGTTATTTGGGGGCACAGCTTTTGGTAAAAGTGCAGATGTTTATATAAAAAAGTGGCAATATAAAATGGCATATAAGGAAGAAAGGTGACAAATAGTTTCATTTTAAGCGTAAAGTCCAACAAAAAATCAACAGTCACAATGATTGGAGACGACACTCAAAGCAACTTATCTAAAGAAAACAATAAAATGATAGACAATAGAAAGAAACTGAGTTTTTTTTTTTTAACATTGCCTCAGACTAGGAATTTCTCCGGTATTGTGGGTGCGTTAACAAACATTTAAACTCACATACACAAACAGCCAGACCCGGAACAACTACCTGTAGGCAATACAAATATTTATTCCGTACGAGAATCGAACCCGCGACACGCAACGCAGCGAGGCAATCGCTCAGCCACTGCGCCAACCGCGCCGACAAAATTAACTGTACTACATATATACCTACATACATCCATAAACTCACGACTTTTTCCCATGTGGGTAGGCAGAAGCTACAGAACACCACCTGCTACGATCCTTACATACTACTTTGGCCTCGTCAACGTCCAACTAGTCGCCTACCTATGTTTACTGTATTTTTTTGTTTTTTTTTGTATGATGCACGTCATGTCCCTGCGACAAATAAATATTTTTTCTTTTTTTTTTCTTTCATTCACGCAAAACTAACTATATTAATAAAAAGCAGTTCTTTGCAAAACACTGTCATAAAGGTCCATCCCTGATTCCATTCGTCATCTGCCTTTTCCCAACTATATTGGGGTCGGCTTCCAGTCTAGCCGGATGCAGCTGAATACCAGTATTTTACGTAGAGCGACTGCCTATCTGACCTCCACAACCCAGTTAGTACTGGGTAATACGATACCCCTTTGTAAGACTGGCTGTCAGACTTACGGGCCACTGACTACCTATAACGACTGTCAAAAATCAACAAATGACAGCCGGAACCAACAGTTTAACGTGCTTTCCGAGGCACGGAGGAAACTCGGTATGTAATGGGTGGTTACCCATCCACGGACCAAATTAGGCAAGCACGGCTTAACCTAAAGATCGACCCGAGCGGCTGTTAATATCAAGTAACGAGCAGTAGCGAAGGGTCAATTTTTGTAAGAGGTAAGCCGGAGTAGATATCTTTAATGTGATTATATTATTTGTCTATAGAATACTGACTGTGCCATTTTCAAAAGGGAGCCAGTAGGAATCGAGTTGTATGGAACGTTCGCCACTGGTAACGAGCTATTACCTGAAAATCAGTATAAAAGGAAGAAGAACCATCTTGTTGCCTGTCTAACGTCACCAAGCAACACATACACTCCCCGATTCCGGAACCAATCTCTAATTAAAACGACGTACAAATGCATGTATAATGTTGTTGTGATTAAAGCAGGTGTGTACACCCCTTAATTAAGGCACGGTGCTATCGGGGGAGCTCTTCACTTGAATAAAAGATACGACACGTGTAACCTCTGCTTAACCTCGTTCTGTTGTGATGTGTGATGGTATGTAGATGTATTGAATGGTGATAAGGATTTTGCGGATATCCAATGTCCTTTTCACATGATTAGAGCTACCATCTGTCCGAATTTGTTCAGCTTTATGGTCTCGTGTCCGGACTTATCGATATAACTGATTTTTCCGAAATAGAAAAATATTTTAAAGTCATATGTTTGGACTTATTTGCTATGTCCGGCTCTTTGCCAAGACTTTTCGAATTTCTATATGGTGAACTACCAGTAGCGAAGGTTCCATATAACTCGTTGTTTGCATACAACTCGATTCCTACCGGTTCCCTTTGAAAACTGGCATAGTCAGTATTATATAAACAAATAATAAAATCTCATTAAAGATACGTATTCCGGCTAACCTCATACAAAAATTGACCCTTTGCGACTGTACCCTACACATCATTCGGTTGTATGGAAGACCGATTCAAATATGTAACATTTTATACCCAGATAGTCGGTAATTATCTTGTCTTTACATTCCACCCATAAAATTAAATAAACCTCATAACCATATTACGTCCCAAGATTTTTACCACCCATTTTAATGTCCAAAAAAGATACTCCACAAAATTATGCCCAGCCAGCTGTCATTTTACGGAAAACAAACCGTTAACATATAAATGGTGGACCTCACAAACCTTAAAATTCTGCCAACCAAACACATATGCCAAAATGTTGTGTATTAGCAAGTTAAATGACCTAAAATTAACTGAACCCACCCTTCATTAATTTGTGAAATTAATTGTACAAACCTGGGCATGTTGGAACAAGTCTAACCTTGTTTATGGTCAACTCTTATGGCAGCCATTTTATTTTATGGGACACCATGGGATGTTGCTGTTTACGTATTTAGATGTGTTTCGCGTGTGATTTGCATTTTTGCAGAGTGTTGTGTGGTGCGGGTTTTATGTTTGAAACGTGGGACTGTATTCCGTGACCAGATTCACCAGACAGCCCATTTGACGTACTGTCTCAATATGGAAAGCAATTGTCATTATATTAATCAATATTTTTGTGCAACTCAGGGCTTTCTTCTACAGTTCCATTTATTGTAATATTGATTACATACGAATAGCGAAATATTTGACAAATATGCGTGACGTTGCCAAAACCATGAAAAAAAATTAAATACAATTTTTTTAGCAAATTTCAGAATACATAAGCCATAAAGGGTGTAAAATACCCTTAACGTAGCCGAAAGGCACTTGTTCTCCCCGTCATTGCGATCAGTTTTTGGTTCTGGAACATACCTGGGAACCTTTTAGTTACGGAGAGATTGGATAAATACTTTTATGTTACAACTTTACTATAAATACCTCCATGGCCCGTTTACTATTCAATGCATCCATCAGCACAATATTTTGAGTGCGTTACATTGAGTTTTACTGTAAAACATGATTTATCACCCCAAAGAAAAGTCGTTTCCCAGCAATAATTTTTGCATAGGTCTTAGTTTGTTGAACTAACACCTTGTATAATTAGGTGTAACCCTGCTTTAACATACATGAACACATACCAGAAATTCTGAAGCACAAAGTTACGTTGAACTCCGCATATTATGATGATGTGTTGTCGTCTCAACGATTCAAGTCTCAAACAGCGAACTGTCGCAGGGGTTTACTCGTCGTACGTAACTTGCATAATATTTCATACAAACAATTCCTACAACAGTTTGTATGTACATATGTAAAGCGGAGACAAGACTAGGACGGGACACGGACATTCTATCCTCTTTGCCACGGGCTACGCGACTGAGGAGAAAATGAAAACGCGACGCAACTTGCGACGTGGCGGTACTCACGAGAAGGATACAAGTCGTGTCACAAGTCGCGTCGCAAATCGTGTCGCAAGTCGTGTTGCAAGTCATGTCGTAAGTCGCTTCGCAAGTCACGCCGAAAGTCGTGTCACTACGACTCGCTAGTCATGTCTCAAGACGTGTCACAAGTCGCGTCGCAAGTCGTGTCGCAAGTCGTGTTGCAAGTCCTGTCGCAAGTCGTGTCGTCGCAAGTCGTGTCGTAAGTCGCGTCGCAAGTCGAATCGCCTGAGGTTGTGAACGGATCGTACAGACGAGAAGGAGTATTATGTTTGCCCCGGACGTCAAACAATGTCCGAATCGGAACTACGTGTATTGTGGTCTAGAAATGCAAAGGAGTTATTGTTTAACCTGTGCCCCTAACGTGTACATAAATCTACATAAAGGTAACGTTGTAGAACTACGTGTTTCTCACAACTGTTCTCCAAACATTTGTCAAGATTCTATTATAATACTAGATGTTGCCCGCGCTCTTCTTCGGTGTGCAATTATTATTACAAAAATATTACTTCCCTATTTGAATCGGATTTTGTTAACAATTTCTAAGGTTTTATTTTTTAACCTAATCCTTTTTCTGAAATAAAATATAACCTAAGTTACTCCTTATAACATCAGCTATCTCCCAGTAAAAGTCCCTAATTATATTAATTTTGTGTACATTTTGATAGGCATTCAGTAAAAAGCTGTTATTTTGAAATTACAAACAGATACTTCAATTTAATTTATTTGCATAGATATACCTAGGAGGTGCCTACTTCAATTTACATGGAAAAATTCGCAAATCGAACGCAAATCTTGCTATTCCCCATCACGTCGCGTTTCGCTAGGTAATTTAATTAATACTTTTGCAATTTCTGTAATTTCCCAATTACAACATGAAACATAGACTTGAATTTATCTTAAAATACCTATGTATCCTTCAAAAACTTTTGATTTTGAAACCACAAGACTGTTTTACCAAACCTAGTTATTCTAGTCCTTTTCAACCGTTAAAATGTTAACCAAAATACAATAATGAATTCGAATATTAATTTAAACCAAACCACTTCAAATCACCGCACAATATTTTTGGTTATTATCATTAAATTCAAAATCAACCCTTGCAATTATAACTTGTATCTGTTTACAAGTTTATTTAAAACAATAAATGCGGAGTGAGGGGTTAGGCGTGCCCCTTCTTCGGTCACGCTCATTTACCTTGTAATTATACACGGCGAGTAACTTCCATGTTTTGAAGATGGTAGGGAAATTCAGGATTGGGTATGTGGCAGAGGAGGGTTATAAAGGGTGTAAATAGACCTTTAACGAAGCTGAAAGGCAAGGGGTCCCCCCGTCATTGCGATCATTTTTTTGTTCTAGACCATACCTGGGAACCTTTTAGTTACGGAGATATTGGGGGTCAAAGATCCAACTTTTTCACAAGTTTTTTTTTTTTAAATACATGTTTTTAATGTAAGATTTTTACTTTAAACATCTCCACGACCCTCGTACTATTCAATCCGTCCATCACAATGTTTTGAGTGCGTTACATTGCGTGCTACCGTAAAACGTGATTTTTCGCCCCAAAAAAAAGTCCTTTCCCAGCAATAATTTTTGCGTAAAGTTACTTAGTTTGATGTACAGAATGCCTGGTTGACGGCTTGGTGAAGAGTCCGTTTACACACTGTTTATTGTATTTTTGAAACTTCTCATCATAAAGAAAGAAAATTATGTTAATGACAAATGAATGAAATTATGTCAATGTTGATATAGTACCTACCTGTATTCTGGCAAATAAATAAATTTCATTTCATTTCATTTCCAAGGAGCTTCTGTACGAAGGTAATGTAATAAGTTGAAAATAATGTGCTTCTTTGTTTTTGAAGGAAATTCTAGAACAACGACAGAATGGAATCACTGAATTAACCAACTAAATTGTACATATAACAGTTTGGAAAATGTAACAAGAATAAAAATAGGTATGTTTTATTTTCATGGAACTGCTGACAAGCTTTACTAAGTTAACTACAAACCGTCTGCAGTTTCTCTACCATAGAATACAAGAAAAAAGAGAAAATACGTTTTCTTGAATAAAGCCTCCTTCCTATATGGGCTGCGGGACTGTTCGAAAGAGATACCGCGGCCCTGGAACACAAAGGGCAAAGAAGGAACATGGATGAGTTTTAGTCAGTACGAGTCTGACACTCCCTCCCACTCCGCCCGGAGCGGGACGTGTCATTTGATGATTTCCCATCCGAAAAAAGAAAAAAAAAGAAAAAGCCTCCAACATCGAAATCAAGCCGGATATTTTTGCTGTCATTTAAGAGTAATGTCAAAAAAACGCCACTTACCATGTCCTCTTCCTCAGTACAAAGGCATGTACCCTTCTTACCAAAGTTTCTAATGTTTTGATTTCTAACGACGGGACACGTCTAATAATTCCTTACTGCCCGTACTTCACAAACATACCTCGGAAAAACAAAGCAACTTCAACCTTATGGCTCAGAACATAAGATTGAGACAGATACATTATGGATTCGTTCAGATTCGAAGGTATTTGCAAGTTTTATTGAATGGAAAAGTTCCTTTGAAATTTAAGGAGCGGGGAAATGTTATTAATTAAAATTTAAATTCTGCTACAGGAGGAGATTTTTGTACTTAAAATGTAATTTAAAACTTTGCTTAGGGCTTAATTGGTATAGCGTAAGATAAGTTTAAAAATAAGAAAATTCGGGATGCAAGGTACCCTATGTCCGTTTCTGTAAACTTGACAACGTGTATGCAAAATTTCAGGATGATCGGTTCAGTAGTTTTGGCGTGAAGAAGTAACAAACAAACTTACTTTCGCATTTATGATATTGGTTAGGATTAGGTTAGGATATCAATAAATTACTGAATTATACAAGCAATTGAATTCAATTATTTCCAAAATATTTTGGTGAAAAAAGAAAAAATCTTTCTACTCAATTTAATCGAAGAAATAGGCCAGTCCAAGTGGGAAAACGCGTATCAAACGAAAACTTAGCTTCGCAAGAAAACATTAAAATAAGGATAAAATCTGGCAACATTAAGAACACACAGCAGCCGGTCGCCTCCACAGAGAATCATAAACACTCAGCATTTGCATATCTCTCCTTTGAGCATGAAGCTTGTTAGAATAAATAAGACTTGGTTTCTGGTGCTAAGTAGCGAATTTACACGAACACATCTTTTCTTCAGAGACAGAGACATGGCGTAGTATGTACCTTAGTTTTACTAAGGTTTGTGTTAAAGTTGAACAAAATATATTGTAAACTAGCTTTTGCCTGCGAAATAGAATTTGACAATCAATACGGGTTTATTTCTGCACAGCCACGTGGCGCCATCTATTATCAAAAGAACGTTATTGTTGTTTTCCTAGGGAACCGTTCTCTTTTTCGGGATGAAAGGTACCCTATGTCCCTTTCTGTATATCTGACAACGTATTTGCAAAATTTCAGGATGATCGGTTTAGTGGCTTTTGCGTGAAAAAGTAACAAACAAACAAACTTACTTTCGCATTTATAATATTAAAAAGTAAAAAAAAATATTTGGGTTGAAAAATCCCAGGAATTCATTGAATTGTTTAAAATAATATTCATCTATTAGTAGTAGTTATTAGTACCAATGATCGATCAATTGGCGTCAACGAAAGAACAATGCCCAATTTTGTATAGTAGTTCGGCTGTTCTTGTGTCTCAACTGAATCATTGGTAAATAACAGACATACATACACCTACTAATATGTATGTACATAGGCACAAACAAAGAGACAAATCACCTATGGTCAGACCACTATGAAAACTAACGCATGTTAATCTAGACGCAGCAATATTCGGACCCTCAATACAAATGGCTGGTCAAGCCCCATAAGTGATGGTGCTCATTTATCATACATATTATTGCACCTTTGTGTATGGATAGATGGGCAGACGGGCAGTTATGCGTAGATGTAGCGTTTATACGAGGCAGGAGAAAAATTGCGCGATTATGTGGGTTTAGTGTGTGTGTGTGTGAATGATTATTAGTAATACATTGTGTGTATTAGAGAGTTATAATTAAAATTGCAAATATGAACTATGAATTAATATGAATTTATGTTAACAAAATGATATTTTTCTTATTTATTTTTTTGTACTCTATCACTATGCTGTCCTATTTGACCCCAAGGTTGACTGGTAGAGAATGCCTTGTGGCATTAAGTCCGCCTATGTACCACTTTTGTACATGAAGTTTAAATAAATAAATAAATAAATAAATAAATAAATGAACATAAAACCAAGGGGCAAAAGAAAATGCCTTCTAAGAAAATGGCTAAGCTACAGGTATTTCAGACTTGGTCCATTGCAATCACTACCAGTCAGTTACACAGCAAACTATAAATTGAATAGCAGCAGTGATAGCCTATGTGACCGTCGGACTGCCAAGACATAGGTCTCGAGTTCGAACCTAGGACACGCACCTTTGAATTTTCGGATTCATGTTCGTAATTAATATATCGTTATCACTTCCTTCGGTCGAGGAAACTTAACGAGCATACCTGAGAGATGTTTCTCGACGGCATGTAAAGCCAAGTCAGAGGCCCCTGGGCGGCATAAAAACTCTGACACACCAAAAACAAAAAAAAAAGAATTATAGGAATTGGTATTGCCTTTTCAAACATCCCCTGTACTTAAATAAGGTAGAATCAAAGAACTTATCAACCAACACTTATTTTTAAGAACAAAAAAAATCTCTACCCCATTTTACTCACAAAGAAAATATTACACATCTGTCAACCAACCACAGTAACCACATTAACTCCTCATAGTGGTTTTTTAAAGACGAACTTCTCAGAAACGTCCAACAACAGGTGCAAACAACGCCGCGTAATATAACTAGTATTTATTGATTTTTCTTTAAGAACCACTTTGAGCCTTTTGATGTTAAGCGGAAAGAGCGATCCGGATGGCCGACTGAGTTTAATAGGTTTACAGAATGACATCTGCTTATATAATTAGTAGTAAGAAAAGAATTGGGAAGGATTTCCCATATGAACCATAACATCACGCCTGTAATCCACAAAGGGTTAGGCAGAGGTGTACCTAACAGAACACCCATATTTGGCCAGTTATGTAACAGTCCCATGTAAAAGGGGGTGAGCCTATTTCCATCAAACAGGCACAAGTCCGGACTCCGTGGCTGCTACTGAGAAATTCTTGATGGAAACCAAAAAAAAAACTACTTGATTTTTATTAATACAGATAGATAGATGATTTAAACATCCATACTTCCATTCTAATATTATCCATACTTACTTACTTAATATTATGGAAGCGAAAGTAAGTTTGTTACCTTTTCACGCTTAAACCACTGAACCGATCATCCTCAAATTTTACATATACATTTTCAGGTACACAAAAACGGACATAGGGTACCTTTCATCCCGAAAAAAAGCACTGTTCCCGAGGAAAACAACAGTAACGTTCTTATGATAATAGATGGCGCCACGTGTCTTTCGAATCATGATTTAATTATATTAATACAAGCAGAGTACACCCGAATTGATTGTCAAATTCTAAATTAACGCGAGCGAAGCCGCGGGCAAAAACTAGTCTGTCAATAAACCTCACCACGATCAACACACGTTGCGTTTCACACATGCCATCCAACTCAATTCCCAAAGAGTATCTACATAGAAATAACTCCGGAATGTAAGTCAACGGCGACATTGTTACATACTAATTAAAGTGCCGATCTCTGTCTGCAGTCAGAGTCACATTGTTTACGAAACGACACAAAGAGACGAACTAGACATACGTTTTATTAGCAGGTCTTAGCAGAACGGAATATTTAGCAGTAGGGTTGATCCGAGATACAATGTCTTTAATGGTTATGGGAACAGCTAACTCGTATTTTACAGCTATGTGATCTGGTCTAAGAACATCATAATCATCATCTGTCTAGCCTTTTCCCAACTGTATTGGGGTTGGCTTCCAGTCTAACCGGATGCAGCTGAATACCAGTATTTTACATGGAGCGACTGCTAATCTGACCTCCACAACCCAGTTAGTGCTGGGTAATACGATGCCCCTTGGTAAGACTGGTTGTCAGACTTTTTGGGCCACTGATTAAGAACTGATCTGATCTGATCTGGTCTAAGAACGTAACGAGAAAAATCACATAACATTTTGGAGACCTTTTTTTCGAATCGGAAATCATCAAATGACACCTCCCGCTCTAGGCTGGGCTGGGCTCTGGGAGTGGAAGGGAGTATCAGACTTGTACTGACTAAAACCTATCCATGTTCCTTCTTAGCCCTTTGTGTTCCAGGGTCGCGGTATCTCTTTCGAACAGTCCTGCAGCCCCGGCTGGCATCGGCACGTGCGGTCCCCTTCCGATTTCCCGGCATCTCTTTGAGGTGCGTGTGGAAACGAACGCGCCATCGACACGGCCTGTCGTCATAAGACGGACGGACGGCGAGCTAGCCCATTACTCACCGTCCACAGGCCCGCGAACATTTTGGAGACCTTACGTTAAATTTTTGTCCCACAACCCCATGATAACGTCCCACTTCTTCTTACAGAACAGCAGGTTTGAGTTTATCTGCTTTTCTTTTTATTCTGAGTCCCAGTAAAAAGAACTGGAGTCATCTGTGCAATCACATCATCACACACAAACATTAGATTTTTTGCCATCGATACGCTAAGAAGAAGATTACACTTGGCAAACACGAAGATTGCAATATTTTGTCGCTGATTCTATGTACCAATACTTTTAAAAAGAAAAAAAATTAAAGAAAGATTGGTGCCATAAAAGATATCCTGAGAGGATGTCTCGTGTTCTTAAAACAGTTGCTGCAATTTGCAGCTACGACAAAGAAACTTTCTAGGTGAGGTACAGCTTGCAAAACCTCATAGAAAGTTCTGAATATTCAACAAAGGCCATCTTCAAACTCATAATATTCACGATTATTAATTCAATACATTTAAACTCCTCATAATGTTATTACACAACATCCTGTCATTACCCTCCACAACAAACAGCGAAGACAAATCGTCGAGGAAACTATACAAATGAATTAATCCCTCTACTAATTAGCCAAGGAAGCGGCGCGCGCGCATCTCAAAAGCAGCCGCGCGCGCAGGAATGCGCGTGACCAATGCAATTAGTGGGTCCTTCAGCCGGATGCCTTACTTGCATTACGTGAAGTATATAACTCTACATTTTCTGCATTTAACCCTTCAATTTTAGATTCTGAATGTTGGGTTCTAAGGAGCAATTTTCATTGGTAATTGATTTTGCGCGGCTTTGTAACAAAATGTGTTAACGGCCGAATTGGTGGACGGAATTCTCGGTTTAATTATTTGGGTGTTAAGGTTGGAATTTCAGTGGTGAGTGAAAATTGCAGTTGCTTTGGCTGATCTCCAGAGTCCAGGATGCCATTCCTCACATTTGCAGTCTTATATTTTGATTGCAAATTTGTGACACCTTTAGACATTTGTCATTGTTTTTGATGTTATAATACCTTTCGGCTACTCTGTCGAGGATTTATTTTATTACGAGCTTAAACTACTGAGTTTATTTCTGGGTCGGTAGTTTAATTTCAAGAAATATTCTAGACATATTCTAGAAATATTCTAGGCAAAAGGGCTACGCGTGTTAGCAGTGATGGTCTAGTGGTGTGACCGTCGGACTGCCAAGTCATAGGTCTCGAGTTCGACCCCAAGACACGCACCTCAGATTTTTCGAATTCATGTGCGTATTGCATAATTATCATCAGCTTCGGTGAAGGTAAACATCGTGAGGAAACCAGCATGCTGGAGAGATATCACTCGACGGCATGTAAAGCCAAGTCAGAGGCCCTTTGGCGGCATAAAAAGTTTGACACCAGGTTAGGCACTAACGATAAAGAAAGAAGAAGAAGACGCGTAAAGATGGTCGGTTTATTGCTCGTGTGTTGAATGAAACAAGGTACCTAAGATGATAACGATAAAGTACCTATAATTTCATTTAAATCTCGCAAAATCTCATAAAAATCAACAAAATCGACTGTCAAAATTAATGGACGCCCCCTAGCTAGTTCTTCGTTTCCTGTTTCCAGTCAATGAAAAATATATCAATCTTCTCAAGCAGAGATAGACTTTGGTCGTATTTTCCGATTAATTAATTTATTAATTACGACTACGTCTAAATTAACGACGCCCTATCCATATCTCAGATCGAGTACAGCAATAATCGTAACATGTCCTAGCTAATCAAACTTAGGGGATTCAATTAAACAAGACGCCGTCGGATGACCCGACACCCTTGTTTAAGACAAGATCTTTATGCGTCTCCGTCCCTTCTGTGTTCGCACTGGGTTGGTGAAACGCTGCGTTAAGCGACATCGTTTTATAGAAAATAAATTAATCTTAATTTTAAGACACCATGCAATTAATTCGGTTTGTGATTGTTAGATCTAAAACCATATTGTTTCATAGAACAAAAACATCAGCGTACATTTAAAACTTACCATCTCCTGACAAGCTGTTTTTTGTGAAAAATTCACATTCCGTCTATACCTTATTAAGAAATGAGCAATTCTTCGACCTGGTAGACTGGTGTTTGAGTTCCCCAGTTCCTATTTCTTATTAACCGTATTAATTTGACAAATGTTAATCAGAACAAAATCAAGGCTAGAGCTTCACAAAATATAGTTAGTTTACATATATGTATGTATTCAGTGTTTTTAAATATCTACTGTTTGTTCTTCTAAGGTTTTAAGATGAACTTCTGAGGTACGGCCATAGGACAGGTCTAAGCAGCCGCAGCGCAGCCGCGTAGGTAATTAAACTACAGATACTGATTTTTGTGTCTGAAAATATCTACCATGTCGCAATAACTTTGTGGACCAGGTAACTGCAGCGTTATTCCAACCCAGTGCGTACTAGTTCCTTGTCAATTGCGATCTTAAGCACGTCCTCTCGTCTTGTAATTGTTTCTTATTCGGGCAACACATCAAACGACACGGGGGGCGGCTATTTGTAGCCAACAATTATGTATGGACGAATATAATGCCGTTATGGATCTATTGGGAATAATTGAATATTTATAGGTTTTAGGCAATATGTTGGGGTTCGGAAATTATGTGAGATTAGCTGCAATTAAATTCTGAAGTAATTTTTGCAAGAAAGATGCAAGATTATAAACTAAAACGAACACTACTGACTATACTTAACTCCGGAGAACCTAAGGCAGTAAACCCTGGTTTTCTAACTATTTGCTGTCTCCCGCTCTGGGCAGAGTGGAAGGGAGTGTCAGGCTTGTACTGACTAAAACCCATCCATGTTCCTTCTTTGCCCTTTGTGTTCCGGGGCTACGGTATCTCTTTCGAACAGTCCCGCGGCCCCGGCAGTCCCGGCTATCATTTGTAGATCTTTGACAGTCGTTAGAAGTAGTCAGTGGCCAAAAAGTCTGACAACCAGCCTTACCAAGGGGTATCGTATTACCAGTACTAACTGGGTTGTGGAGGTCAGATAGCCAGTCGCTCCATTAAAATACTAATACTAATTAGACTGGAAGCCGACCCCAACATAGTTGGGAAAAGGCTAGGCAGATGATGAATTCTTTGGTACAGCTGAATGCTCTCCCATACCATATCACATTTTTTTTTATAACCCCCCCCCCCCCCCGCTCTGGGCAAAGTGGGAGTGAGTTGACTGACTTGACTGAGCTGAGTGACTTGCACTGACCAAAACCCATCCATGTTCCTTCTTTGCCCTTTGTGTTCCAGGGCCCCGCAGCCCCCTATATTACACTACTATCTGAATCAAATCCAACTTCCTTACATAAGTGGAGAGTGCCGTAAGAGTAAATAAATTCACTTTATTCCTGTTATAGGTCATGCTAGATCGGATCTGATGCACTCCGAGTTTTCAGCTAAATCATTTAGTGTACGGCGTAGCACTATTTTCAATATTATTATTGCGTTCACTCTGAAAGGCAATTCGTTTAGGTCGCTTTTTATGCTTTTAGTTACAAAGCTATTATGACGAAATTGTATTTTACGAGCCAGAGCGGAAAATAAGTGAGGCTTTTACGAAACAAAGGAATGGTTTAACTGTATACAAGATTTAAAAGGACCCATCACAAAACTGATCAAGCATTCTGTTTAAAACTAAGTAACTCTGCGCAAAAAATTATGCTAGGAAACAATTTATTTTTTTGTGTGTAAAAAACACGGTTTTCGACTGTGATCAATTTAACGCACTCAAAATATTGTACTGATGGTTGCATTGAATACTACAGTGGTCATGGAGGTATTTGAAGTAAAGTTATCCAATTAAAAACTAGTAGAACTTTCGACTTCCAATATCTCCATAACTAGAAGGTTCACCGATATGAAAAAAGAAAAGATCGCAATGACGGAGAGAGGAAGTACCTTTCGGCTTCGTTAAAGGTCTTTTTGCACTTATTTTATGCAAAAGTTACCGTCTGTAACCATTTATCGGATTTCGATTAGTAAACCTGGATTAGGACAAAGGATACTTATAATCCCAGTAGTACCATGGGATAATTTTCAACATACCAGCGAGAGCGAAGCCGTGAGCAAAAGCCAGTCAATATAAATACAGAGTGCAAACGGACCCTTCACGAAGCCGTCAACCAAGCATTATGTACATCAAACTAAGTAACATTGCTCAAAAATTATTGCTGGGAAACGACTTTTTTTTTTGGGGTGAAAAATCACGTTTTACGGTAGAACTCAACGTAACGCACTCAAAACCTTGAATTACTATTCAATCCATCCATCAGGGATCGTGGAGGTGTTTAAAGTAAAAATCTTACATTAAAAACGTATATTTCAAAAAAAAGCTTGTGAAAAATTTGGAATTTTGACCCCCAATATCTCCGTAACTAGAAGGTTCCCAGGTTTGGTCTACAGCAAAAAAATGATCACAATGACGGAGAGAACAAGTGCCTTTCGGCTTTGTTAAGGGTCCTTTTACACCTTGTATAGACCGTTTAACAACAATGAACTGCACACAAACACGACCAGCTCAAGCTATTTACCAGACAGCTCATTCATATTCACAGTCATGTAAAACATTATCATAAACTTCTCTAGACATTCCATAATAAGTACTTTCAAGTCCATTCATCTCATTGTCTGCCTAAACCCTAGTCCAGCCTTTAATCCTAACTCCATCCGCAAGGGGGGGCGAGGGGGGGAGGATGTTGGAGAAAATCTAAACTTTAACGCATATATCGTCTGGGAGCGTTTTGTGCAAGTTGCGCTTGTCCAATCTGAGTTGCAAGTAACAATACGATTTATTGGGTAGTCGTGGTATGAATTAGTTGGTGGTTATTTTGGGGTAAGCAGGGATGGTGGTGTTGTTTTGGTTTCGATGTTGTCATTACTTTTTTTCAGTTACTTTTTAATTTTTACACAATACGTACAATTTGCGAACGTGACTCCGGAAATCGAAATCCTCTCACATACTAATGTTTTCTGAAATATCTGTTAGTGTCCTATGTCCGCGGCTGATCTAATTTTGCCGGCACGGTTGACGCAGTGGCTGACCGACTGGCTGCTGAGTTGCGTGTCGCGGTTTCAATCCCCGCATGGAAAAAATATTTGTATGGTCTACAGGTGATTGTTCCGGGTCTGGCTGTTTGTATATGTGTATGTAAGTTTAAATGTTTGTAAACGCACCCACAATACAGGAGAAATTCCTAGTTTGGGGCAACGTTTTTTTTTTAAAAAAAACAGAATGTATTCGTACCAATTTGACTGATCTTTTAAAAAGACTAAAACTACGCTTTGCTGTTTTCTAGACTTAGATATAATTATATTTACGGAACGATCTATCCGTCTCGTACACAGTCTCAGTACAAAACTAAACACAGACAGTCGACAAACGCAAGACGCTGTTTACCAAGACTTGGACCCCGGGGCCAACGGCATTGGCCCCAAGTTTTAACGTGCAGCTAATGGAATCTGCATGTGGAAATAAATGTTTAAATGTTTGAACTTCGCTAAAACTAGTGTGGGATGTAGGGGGTGAAACGTAGTTAAGATTTAAGTGAGTAATGGGGTGGAAGGGGTGAAATGTAGTGTTTGTGGGTGAAGACTTTGCTTGAAGCAAACATTGGCATACATACATTTTACTTGAAATTGAATTTCAAGAAGATTCTGACGAATTTAGATCCTTCACCTTTTTTGGAATTGGGAGCTCTTGGCTAAATGATAACAGCCGCTCGGGTCGATCTTTAGGTTAAGCCGTGCTTGCCTAGGTTGTTCTGTGGGTGGGTGACCACCCATTACATACAGAGTTTCCTCCATGCCTCGGAAAGCACGTTAAGCCCTTGGTCCCGGGTGTCATTTGTAGATCTTTGACAGTCGTTAGGTAGTCAGTGGCCCAAAAAGTTTGACAACCAGTCTTACCTAGGGGTATCGTATTACCCAGTACTAACTGGGTTGTGGAGGTCAGATAGGCAGTCGCTCCATGTAAAATACTGGTATTCAGCTGCATCCGGTTAGACTGGAAGCCGACCCCAGTCCAGTTGGGAAGAAGCTAGGCAGATGATGACCTTTTTTTTAATTGGTTAATAAAGAAACACATGCTAAAATAATGAATATTGAATGTGGGACCTAGAGCAGAAATAAAAAAAAACTTTTGAGCAAAAAATAAAACCGACTTCAAAAACACAAAAAAGTGAAAAATAACTTTAGCTTCCGACGTCGGTGACTTTTGTTTGTTTGATTGAGTTTTTTGCCATATTCTTTCAAATACAAAAATAATTTTGCAAATCGGTTCAGGCGTCTTCGAGTAATCGGTGAACATACATTAAACAAAAGGATTCCGACGAATTGATAACCTCTCCTCCTTTTTTGAAGTCGGTTAAAAATAAAAAAGATTTTATCAGAAAAAATCAACACTAACAGAACATTGCATTGACACTGAAATCAATTTCAGCAACTACTGATTCAAAATAATTAATAAAATATTTTACCCAGGACATTTTTGCTTCCTTAGTAAAACTATTTCATTCAAATCTAAATATTTGACGCTTTTCGCTGTTGCAAAAGGCCTGAAAATCTAGCTTTTTCCTAAAAAAATATTCTACACCTATCCGCGATGCATTTTTCCGCACAAGTGCACTAAAAAAACATCCCTTTACATTTGTGCGGTGCAAAAACCCGTTGTGATAAATCTGCTGGGAATTCGGCCGCTGATTGGCTGCGTCAAATTGATCGAGAGCCGTTTCCATCGTTTTGTTTTCACGATCGATTATTATCTGTGTTCGCGGGTTTCACTGATTTTGCGTTTGTAAGTCTTTTGGGATTTTGTGGGTTTTAATTGTAGGTAGGAAGTGATTGCTTTAGACAGAAAATGGAGAATAAATGGATGATGAACTTCACAATGGCGCTGGCAACATACATTTAGAAACAAAGAACAAACGAAATCCAATACTAATGGACAGATGAAAAAAAAAACTGAGTGTCGCTTCCAAATCTCTCTCTGTACTGTCCCACTGCTGGGCAAAGGCCTCCCCCAATTCCCTCCATGTGCTCTTTTCTCGGGCCACCTCGTCATAGCCTTTACTTACTTAGTGGCAGTTTGATAAGTCGGTAATCAATTCGCTTAATAATTAACTTCTCCGACTGTCTAAGTGACAATAGTACTAGACTCATAACATAACGACACACCTTGTTATCCCCGCCGGGTAGGCAGTGTTGCACCTAAAAACCATTTATTAGCGGACGAGCCTATTGCAATCAACGGGGCACAGATCCAAACTCCGTTGTTGCTACTGAGAAATAGTTCTAGACTCGTCATGTCAAATCAAATTGAATGTATACTACCTACACTAGACTTACACGTATAGTAAAAGTGGACTGAAGACACATCTGCCTATACAAGGCTGAAGCCAGCAAGCCAATCATAGATTTTCGGTAAGGACTTAAGAACGCGCCCGGCCTAGGTAAGCATATTTTTTGCTTCGGCTTACCACTCTCAATATTTCACCCTTCGCCACTGCTAGACACACCAACGTTCATCCTCTAAGGAGCGTCGCTCACAAGATTAACAGTCGAGGTGCAGTTGAGGCGCGGGCGGTTAAGAGGCACGCCGCAAGAAAGTTTTCTTTACAAATGAATGGCAGTGCGCTCATATACAAGAGTTGCGGCGCGGGCGAGGTGAAGGCGGGGCGGAGGCGAGGTGAAGGCGGGGCGGAGGCGAGGTGCAGGCGCAGGAGGGGCGCTCAAGTGTGCCCAAGCCACGACTCCACCGCCATTTTGTAGCTAAAATATAGCCGCCAAGCATAGCCGCCTGCGCCTCGACTCTACGCAGAGACCTATCTTCGCCCGTGGTGCGACGCCGCACCGCCGCTGACGCGACGTCGCCTCGACTTACCAGTGAGCGACGCGCCTAAGTCACTCCAAATCCTCTCTGCAGATACTACACACCACAGGATCAAACAAAACAAAAGCATATTACTATAAACAGATATACCGGTACATAGAACTGTCTGTCTCGAAGCGGGAATCGAACCCACAACCGCAGACACTGCCACTGCTTTAATTGGGTCGTTACAAGTTACTATAACTGCGGGAAGGTGACGGTAAGACAGTTAATATAGGTTCTGTATCTGACTGGTAGTTGGCTGCGTTATAGAGATGAAATAAAAATTTCCACAGATAACTTATACTAAGTCCACAGATAACTTATACTAAGTCCACAGATAACGTATACTAAGGCTTCAATGATATAATCGGCGGTCTTTGTTTTTTTTTTAAATCTCGTCTTTACGGCGTAAATATTTTTTGAGTATTTAAATTGTGTTTATAAATAGAATATCATATATAAACATGATTATTTAAAACAAATATTTACTTTTATGAGCAAATTAACATTTATTAGTGTTCTAAATTCAAAAATATTTGAATTTTCTATTTTTCATTTCAGGCTGTTTAGCGGCATCATATCTTTGCTTCTTCTTCAAACTGGAGAAAGCAAAGCACGGAAAAAAAGCAAATTAAATCAAAGTTTTCTGTTCCTAAAATAATTCGTGACAAAAATACTTTCCGTTCTTATATTTTATTTCTTCGAAAGTGTATTGAAATACATCAACTTTGTAACTGCAGTTCTCGTGCCCTTAACACCCTCGCCTGCAGCTCGGGTGCTATTCCACCTCGAATGCAATAACAAAGTTTCCCCACTAATATCCAAATGTACTATTCTAAACTCGTATCAATCTTCAGTAGTTTATGTAGCGGTTTATCCGCCAGCTAGTCTCACAAAACTTTTCAAATACGAGCACATTTTCCAGTTTTGTTTTTCCATAAAATTATACAAAATATTCAACCCCTTTTTTCCGAAACATCAGTTCTCGACTCACAGATAGTAGTACCCAAATAAAACAAGAACAAGTGAGCCCCTCAATAAACGAACACCCATTTTTCATCGCTTTGACCAGAGTACCTGCAGTCGAATATTGAAATTCTTTGGGCAACTAGTTCATGGTCCCTATGCAAACGATCGTGATTGTACCAAAGTGAACCCCTTCTGCATAGTCACAAGCAGTGCATAATATTTATACATCATCTGCCTAGCCTCTTCCCAACTATGTTGGGGTCGGCTTCCAGTCTAACCGGATTCAGCTGAATACCAGTATTTTACATGGAGCGACTGCCTATCTGACCTCCACAACCCAGTTAGTACTATGTTGGGGTCGGCCTCCAGTCTAACCGGATGCAGCTGAATATCAGTATTTTATATGGGGCGACTGCTTATCTGACCTCCACAACCTAGTAAGTACTGTGGGTCCTGAGGGTTCTGTTTGTTAATACCAGTATCAAATCGGATGGTTTCATAGGTCTCGAGTTCGAACCCAAGACACGTACCTCTGATTTTGCGGATTCATGTGCGTATTGTATAATTATCGCTTGCTTCGGTGAAGGAATACATCGTAAGGAAACCAAACCAACATGCCTGAAAGGTATTTCTCGATGGCATTTAAAGCCAAGTTAGAGGCCCATGGGCATAAAAACTCTGATACCAGGTTAGGCACCAAGCACACGAGAAAGAAGAACGGAGAAGAAGACCAGTATTTTACACGTGACTACCTATCTGACCTTCATAATCCATTTACTGAGTAATACGATATCCCTTGGTAAGACTGTTGACACAAATGCTGCAAATGCAAACTCGGTATATAATGGATGGATCCACGGACTGGCCTCGGCAAACGTTGCTTAACCTTGAAAATCGACCCGTGCGGCTGTTATTATTTAGCTACTAACCTGTACACTAAGCTAAATTCAAAAGCGATTTTCACATTAGTACGGGTTCAAAAAAAAATACCAAGAAAAGCCCTTTTAAAGGTTGCTACTGCATGCACACAAGTGCTCGTAACTGCACATACCGTGTACTCCGATTGAGGAGCAAATAAATGTAAACAAGTCATGTTTAAATACCTGTGCAATATCCCGGCAAATATCAATAAAACGCAGTCAAAATGAGTATTATCGGTATTTCTCGCTTATTGCCTCTCGAATGCTTGGGCGAGCAAAAAAGTATATTCTGCTGAATTTTACCAACATCATTTTTAATTGAACAATCGATAGAGGCTGGGTTATAGAGTAAGAATATTGGATAGACAGGACAGTGGCGGTTAGGTAAGACATTCCGAAGCATCGTTGAGTTGTAGACCCAACTTTTGTTTCATTATTCTTAGATGTAAATAGGTGTTTTCAGGTACCTAATTATTTCTTCTGATAAAAACGAATATATTATATTTTTTCAAGTTTAATTTTCCAAGTAATTTTTCGACCAATCCAAAATCTAATATCAATAGGCGAATCGCTTACTGACATTAAGTAAATGCCTAGCTTTACGTAACAGTTTCATTTCTAAATAACTTTCATTTTTTATTGGAGTTTTTTATCCTCAAAGGCAAGTCAGCCTCATCATAACTTTACCTATTCTAAACAAAACTATAAATACGATATAAATTTACAAAACATCAGCAAGGAGAAATGCTATAATAATTGTGCAATTACAGCGCCACAATACCAACGCAAGCTACATAATGTTGCTGCGGGACTGTTCGAAAGAGATACCGCGGCCCTGGAACACAAAGGGCAAAGAAGGAACATGGATGGAACAGTCAGTAAAAGTCTGACAATCCCTCCCACTCCAACCAGAGCGGGAGGAGTTATTTGAGGGCTTTTTTTTTTTTTTTTTTTTTTACCGATGGGAAATCATCAAATGACTTCTCCCGCTCTGGGTGGAGTGGGAGGGAGTGTCAGACTCTTACTGACTAAAACCCATCCATGTTCCTTCATTGCCCTTTGTGTTCCAGGGCCACGGTATCTCTTTCGAACAGTCCCGCAGCCCCGGCAGGCATCGGCCCTTGCGGGCCCCTTCCTGGTTGCTGACATCTCTTTGAGGCGCGCGTGGAACACGAACGCGCCGTCGACACGGCCTGTCGCTTCCCATCCGAAAAAAAAAAAAGCTACATAATGTTTGGCTGACGACAAAGAACTTGAATGAACAAGAATGTTGGCTTTTTGTCGTATCTGCCCAATTTAATGCGTTAGTCCCTGACGGAAGGTACGAGATTCCTCGAATCGGCCGCCTATAGGGGAGAGCTTTAATTAATAGAAGCCAAATATTGACAAGTGTCGGTCGTTAAGGTGGAGTTTGTTGAGGCATGTTATTCTCATAAACGGGTTCCGTGTAACGTGAAAGTGTAGGAATTTCGATGAGGATTTTTCCCCAACCATGTTGATAGTTTGTTGCCATACAGCGTAACGTGCAGCTTTTGTAAAATGAAACAGACTTTACTGGTTGTTTTCTAACTATGATTACGTTGGCAACACTTTCACAAAAACTAGGAGCCATTTAAATGAATACCTATTGTTCAATGTTATTATTTGTTAAATACAGAATAATATTAACAGAACTGACTGGGTACCTACTTACGAAAACGCGCGCGGCGTAGCGCGAGTGCAAGTACCTACCCATAATGGATGAGTTTAGTCTAGAGTGCCGGCAATTTATGTCAAAATGAAATCACTTAGATTATCATCAGAAGTTCAGCTGCATCCCGAAAAGTTAAGTACTAACTTATAAATCTGTTTTTACTCGTATAAACTGGCGACGCCCTAGTAGATAACTGCAACTACTCATACTATTTCATGAGGCACGTTGCTTTTAAAACACCTCCAAAACTCCTCCTTAACACAGGTACCCATAGAAACAGCCTCCCATCACAATATAATAATTGTCTCACTCAGACGGCCATATTTAACGTTCCGGATTATGCTCCCCAAGAGATTGAGTGCAAACGAAAAATTCAATCAATTCTCCTCTCACTCATACTTAATCCTTTAAAAGGTTTCAATCAGCTACCGTGTCTTTGTTTCGAGAAATAGAAGATGATTGAGAGGTAGACAGGAGTGTTTGCTTTTGTTAAATGCTGTTTCTGTTTTGGTAAAAATTGGTGGGATGATTCCGTCTGTCTTATATCCTACTAATATTATAAATGCGCACGTTTGTGAGATTGGATGGATGTTTGTTTACTCTTTCACGCAAATACTACTGACCGGATTCGGATGGGCACACAGATAGTCTATAACCTGGAATAACACATAGGATACTTTTGATCCCGGTAGTGTGATCCCTTGGGGCAATTACCGAATACCACGCGGGCGAAGCCGCGGGCGTAAGCTAGTTCTAGTATATTGTAATGGTCTAGCCATATATAATTACTTGTTCTTAGTTATAACTGTACTGCATGGCCTATAAATGAATGTATTTATGCGCATAGGCAGCATCCGATGAAGGTGAAGAAAATATGTAAACAGAAGAAAGTTCGACAACCATATAAAAAAACATATGCGTGTGATTTTTTTAAGCTGATTGAAGTAATCATTTTTAAGTGCTTATTTTTAACGCACAGCTTATTCGTATATTTACTTTGTTTTAAACATTTGACTGACCTTAATTAGTTTGTTCTGCAGCTTGGTGACGGCCATGCGTTCCCGTTGCGTCCTTCTCTTCTCTTCTTCCAGTTGAGCCTCCAGTTGCTTGATGCGCTTCTCCAGAAGTTCCTAGAACAAAAAAGAAGGTTCTGTTAAATCAAACGCCCCAACGCGCAAACAGACTTATAATACAAATTCCATAAGGAATAGACCAAAATAGCTATGAATAAGAAAGCTGTTAGAAACATAACTTCTAAATCTCGGGAACTACTGGTTCGAATTAAAAAAATCTCTAGTGTTGGATAGTTCAATCATCGAGGAAGGCTATACTTACACCATGTCTTTTTGCCGTGTTACAACGGCAGCCCACTTCATGTATCCAATGACTACTAAGTATTCATAAAAAAATAAGTATTTATGAGATTTTAATCATTTAAAAATAAAAATATTATTCAATATTATGACGCATGACGTAGTTAAAACACCCTCTTATGAGCGATGATCTACTAGACTCGAAGGAAGGGAAGGTATATACTCCCGTTTGACACGTAAACATCATTAACAGGTTGTTTCATATTTTTTTCTAATGTTTATTTATTTTTCTTTGTACCTATTACGATAGTTAAAAAAAATAAAAATCGCGCCTAGAACTATTTTATGTCGGGACCTGAGTGGACCACCTTTGTAAGACGACTCGAGTCACGGTGTATAGGCTATATAACGCTACGACAAAATATAGGAGCGGAGCACCAATCAAACATTTGGCAAAAATAGATAAAATTTTATTTTACAATATTTTCACGCGGGCAACAGCGAGCTAATTATAATGGCGATTAGGAGATTAATGTACAATTTAAATACTACATTATTTTATTATACGAGATCAACAATTATGATCAAAAATCTATTTATTAATTCTGACAACTTCCCACAACATAACAATGAGAACATCAACTTTCTAGGTAAACTTTACTGCCTGAAACATGGTGCTTACAACTTTACTCTCGTTACACATAAGATTCCTTAGAGCCATAAGCAACCTGGGTCTTAATGGCCTCAAAAGAACCTACATCTCACACCTCAACATTTACCATCATCTGCCTAGCCTTTTCCCAACGATATTGGGGTCGGCTTCCAGTCTAACCGGATGCAGCTGTATACCAGTATTTTACATGGAGCGACTGCCTATCTGACCTCCACAACCCAGTTAGTCAGATTTTTTTTGGGCCACTGACTATTTCAAAGATCTACAAATGACACCCGAGACCAACGGCTTAACGTGCTTTCCGAGGCACGGAGGAAACTCAGTACGTAATGGGTGGTCACCCATCCACAGACCAACCTAGGCAAGCACGGCTTAACCTAAAGATCGACCCGAGCGGCTGTTATTATTTAGCCACGAGCTCCTTTCACACCTCAACATTTACCAACAAACAAAATAAAAGAGAACCGTCGCCTCTCACTACAGCCGTTTACTTTAAAACGGTCATTAAACGACGCCATTTTATATTTTTTTAATTATTTTTTCCCTCGTAGCTCTTAAGTTATGGGTATTTTCTTGATTTCGTGCGAAATTAACGAGGCGGCTATAATTAGGGCATTTGAGTGGCAATTCTAGCTTTTAATGGCTTCTGTCGATTTTACACGGACGATTTATGATTGAAGTTTTCGTTTGATGTCTTGGATGCTGTTTTTAAGATAGATCATACTTTGTTTTTAAAGAGCTAAATATTTTCCGTCGTAACTGAGGCAGAACCAAGAAACGCTGGCGTGACGATCTGGACTCCTTAACAGATTGGTCGGAAAAGGCACATTTTAAACTATATTGGAAAGCCATGGGGAGGCCTTTGCCCAGCAGTGGGACTGAGCAGATGGATGGACTGTTTAAAGGATGATATGGCAAGAAAAGAGGTGACTGATGAGGAGTCATAGAGAAGTATGGAAGAAGAAGACATGCTGCGCCGACCCCAAATGAATCGCGATAAGGGCAAGAGAATGATGATGATGCTTGCCAAAATGCTTGCAGCAATTTCTTTTCAGTTTAAGACACACCCACATAATTACTATCTAAGAAACCACGATATTTTAAAAGTTATCTATATTTTCTAACTAGTTACCTTATTAAACTAAATAAATATAACACTCATTAATTAAACAAAATGTTCCCATTAAACTTGTCTAAAGTCTACATCGCGGGAAATGGAGCGATCGAGCACAAAGCTACCCGGATGTGACATCGTTTATCCACTGTCATTAGCCGGAAGTGCGCCCTGAGCGCCCCCTACAGGGTGCTATCTGAAATATGCGACGCGCGAGATGATTTTGAAGCAGGAATGTTATTTCAAGAATTTTGATAATTTTAAAGTTGCTGTGTTGTTGGTGATTATGATGTTATGAATTTAGGTTAAAATATGAAGGATCGGTGTGTGTAATAAATCATACTTTTAAGCATGTTTTGGAGTTTTGTCGTTATTTTACCCTTTGTTTACTGTGCTAAATTAATTAGTTGCACACATACGTGTAACAGGGATGTAATAAAAGATAATTATCGAAAAGAAGGCTCTTGTTTGGAACCTTTGGACTATACCAATACTTTAGGGGTCGTTCTTTAATCTCGTGAGTTTCAAACTGGGGGGAAGGGGTCAGAAAAATATCGCAATAAATCACGATGGGGGGGAGGGGGCTAATATGACAATCACGTTTATTTTTCGTGAGACAAAAAAAAGGAAAAGTGTGTCGTATAAGATATGTTTTACCAATATCGGATTCAATTTAATTGTGACCACGTAAATACGCGGACAAGCGAATTAGTGTCAATAAAATCCTTTTAATAAATGAGGTTCTAAAACTCTCTGATCTTTTCAATAATAAAAAAATACACGTGATGCTGGGAGGGGGGAGGATGGTTGGCCTTAAAAACCTCACGTTATTAAAGGATTGCCCCTTAACCTATTATTGTAGGAAACTTCTTGCCCTAGCTTGAAAATAAATCATGTGCTAAACAAAGCATGTGGTTGAACTGTCAAAATAGATGAGATCCATTTAATGTCAGTTATTTTTTGCAAATACATTTCCCCCTTTTTCACACCTTTACCCAAATCACTCTCCCATTCACCCCCAACCCCATCACCATAGAAACTAAACAAAAGGTGTCAATAATCATGAAAACGTCCCCATTATCATTTACAAACTGCCCTATAAATATGACGAACACAACCCACTTCCTTTCGAACGACTCATTAGCAAAGGGCATGGCTTTCCGAACGAAATCTCGCGAACAATGCTTCCTACCCTCAAATACCAACTTAAATATAGAAATGTCAAAGGAAAATGAACGTTATTGTGTGGTGTTAGAGACAATTAGAAGGGAATAGGTTTTTTGCGAGTCGTTTCAATGAATAAGAACAATGGAAAGTGCGACAGATATTTTGGTGCAGAATAAGGAAGGGGTAGATTCGAACACCCTCTTATGAAAATTGCCGCATATTAACAGTAGCTTGTCATAGAAAAATACTGCAAAAACATGATTGAAATATTGGGAAGAATGCTTATTGCACCATCATCATTTCAGTCTTCTTTTTTCTTTATCGTGTGTTAGTAGTTTTTTAAGTCGCCAGTTGGCCTCTGACTTGGCTTTACATGTCGTCAAGAAATATCTCTCAGGCTGGTTTTCTCACGATGTTTCATTTCACCGAAGCAAGTGATAATTATACAATACGCACATGAATCTGAAAAACAAGAGGTGCGTGTCTTGGGGTCTTGGGTTGGAGCTCGAGACCAATGACTTGGCACTTGGCAGTCACACCACTAGGCTATCACTAAACTATCATTTCAGTCTAAAGACGTTTACTGTTATACATACAGGCATCCAAGCATCGCCTCAACGACCGATCCTGGTTGCAAATTTCACAGATTTCTCTTTGCCTTCATAAAATAATTTATTTATAAGCCCTACTTTGCCCAAACTGGGTATCCCACCAGACCCATGCAATCGGACCTCTCCGTCTCCGATGACTTGTCCCCGCTGTGATTGGCCGTCACGACCGGAAACGGTCAGTAGAACTATTGTTAAGGTGGAAATGCCAGAGTAGCCCGCGAATTCCAAATTTTCCTACGTTTTTTGCAATTACCAGGTCAGATTTAGGTTGTGTGTGTTGATTAAAGTATGATTCGCGGCCTTAATCACTTGTACTATTTATTCGTGCCTTAATGCTCATGGTCCTGAATGCTCTACTCTATCAGTTACCTAACTCTTTAACTCCCAAAGCTAGATGGCGCCAAGCAGGACGCATGCGCTAATAAATAATAGTTATGCCCCTGAGGGGGTGAAATCTTTTGGAATGATCACCGTATTAATGTCTATGTCCACGGCCATTGGACGTTGATATGCAGGAACTACTGTCACTTGTTTCTTTAAATTGAATGGTTTGATGCGGGTTGAATTTTTAATTATTGTTTGATTTGGTGTAAGTGGAGTTTATTGAAATATCTATTGATACAACTAGGCGTACCTATTGATTCCTGGTCGAAAATAAGACTTGGTTTCATACGTATATCAATCCCATCATTTCTTATTAAAAGATTATCAGTATTTTTTTAGTAGGAGGTGTAGAGACGGCCTAAGGCTTATGATGCTCATCTCATAAGTTCAATGTTATCAGAAAAATGCACGAAATTTGTTATACGTAATTTTATAACATCACACCTGTAATTCCCGAAGGGTTAGGCCTCTGCCTAACCTAAGAGTAGTTAATAGTACACCCACATTTCGCCAGTTACGTTTAAGTCCCAAGTAATAGGTGGCGCGCCTATTGCCATCATCCGGGCACAAATCTAGACTCCATGGCTACTAAGAAATTCCTGATGGAAAAACCCAATAACCATTTGCCCGACCCGGGAATCGAACCCAGGACCTCATGCTCAGCAGGCGCGATTGCGACCACTACACCAAAGAGGCAGTTGCTAGACGTTATACGTAATGTAGCCACTTATTACCTATTAGCTATGTAGAATCGGACTACAATAGAACTTGGCAGACGTGTTAACCCATCACGTCTACAAAGTTTCAGTAGCTAATTTAAATGACCCTGTATATCCCAGATACACACAAATGCTTAAATCTACAACTTACAAATCAGACACCAACAAATGCCAAAACTAGCAGCTAATCGCCATCGGTCATTAGCCGACAGCGTCAGGATAAGCTGAACAGTTGCAGCTAATCATTCAACGAGATAACATCTTCAGTGTCGGGGACGAGATGTGGGCAAAAATACGGGTAAGGAACGTCTGTGATTGGCTGGTGTAAGGGTGAGCTTTTAATAGAGCTAAGCCATGCTGATGGAGATTTGGAAGTGAGATTTGAAAATTTTTGAATGTGTGTCCTAAGTTAGTTATATTGAATCAAGCTTTCAGAAGTGTATTCTGAAAGTTTTCCAAAGCCTACTGAGTCTATGGATATTCTTTTTTTTGCCGTTTGAAAATTTAAGGCCGATAATTTTTAAGACATTTAGCGACATCTATTTCTTGAGCAGGTGGCTGAGAATACTTCCCCCTCTAGTTGTTTACTGCTAAGGTTTACCCAACTGCAACCCACCGTTGCAATATTTTTACCCGACTACGGCAGCCAGAAGCAGGTAAGATTTTAGCCGAGTCAAGTCTGTTTTGTATATTATATAAATATCATGGAATAATAAAATTTATTGTGAATATTTACATTATTTTACAAACTACAAATCTTTAATTAAAAATATGCAAGTATCAAAATGGTTACAGAGCGCCAAAAAATTCGTCCACATCGCTGTCAACATTGCCACGTTAGATGGAATTAGTTTGCCTATTATTTTAAACCCCTCGAGGAGCTCGAGGAGCTCGTGGCTTAATATTAACAGCCGCTCGGGTCGATCTTTAGGTTAAGCCGTGCTTGCCTAGGTTGGTCTGTGGATGGGTGACCACCCATTACATACCGAGTTTCCTCCGTGCCTCGGAAAGCACGTTAAGCCGTTGGTCCCGGGTGTCATTTGTAGATCTTTAACAGTCGTTAGGTAGTCAGTGGCCCACAAAGTCTGACAACCAGTCTTACCAAGGGGTATCGTATTACCCAGTACTAACTAGGTTGTGGAGGTCAGATAGGCAGTCGCTCCATGTAAAATACTGGTATTCAGCTGCATCCGGTTAGACTGGAAGCCGACCCCAATATAGTTGGGAAAAGGCTAGGTAGATGATGATTATTTTAAACCCCTCGAAAATAAATTAAAATATGATTCTAGGCGTGTGGATTCGCACAGTTCTTCGTCAAGTTTCGTACTATGTCCTATGCGGGTTGATTTCTTTCCTACTAAAGACAATGATACGTCTATTATCTGATTGTTCTTAATTCTTTATATTTAGACATAAAACACACCTAAGCCCGCTTCAATTAAGCATAGTACATCAATATCTGTATAGCTCCTGCTCACGGGACCACCCCGGGCTTGTCGCCGCGTTGTATCATTTTTCACGCGCTCAATAAATTCTTTGCGCCCTCGTCGAGATGTCAACTCGGAGGAATCGCTCTATCTGTGAGCGTACATACTTATCTGTGCTGATATTTGTTTGAGATTTTGTTAATTTTATTTCGGAAAATAGAGCACGACATAAATTCTACTGATTGAAAAGTAAATGGCAGATTTGGACTAAATCTAATCATCTGCCAAGCATTTCCCAACTATATTGGGGTCGGCTTCCAGTTTAACCGGATGCAGCTGAATACCAGTATTTTACTTGGAGCGACCTCTCCAACCCAGTTAGTACTGGGTAATACGATAGCCCTTAGTAAGACTGGTTGTCAGACTTTTTGGGCCACTGACTATCTGTAACGACTGTCACGAAGATCTACAAATGACAGCCGGGACCAAAGGCTTCCGAGGCACGGAGGAAACTCGCTATATAATGGGTAGTCACCCATCCACAGACCAACCTAGGCAAGCACGGCTTAACCTAAAGATCGACCCGAGTGGCTGTTATTATTTAGCCAAGGGCTCTTCACTTGGACTAAATCTAATGTGAAAGTGAAATTCACTTGATATAAACGAAAGGATATCGAATAAACCATCACAACGTGTTAGGCAGTGATTAGGATAGGAAGAAACTACCTAACTAGGTCTGAAAGGCAGTCGCTCCATGTAAAATATTCGTATTCAACTGAAACAATTGACAACTTTCAATTTTTTTTTTTGCAGCCTTAGTTGTCCCACTCCTGGGCAAAGGCCTCCCCCATTCCTTCCACTTTCTTTTAAAATAAATAAATAAAGTAATAATGATAGTCCCCATTCAAAAGCCCAGCATGTAATTTATGTTATAGCTGAAAAAGTGGTCTTCAAGTAAAAAAGGTGGTCCAAAAAATAATTATTTGTTTTGAAAATACTACTAGATTTCAAAATCTAGTTATTTCAGTAAAACATTTTGACTTAATGCTCCATTATCTATCCAAAAGCTATCGAATCATTTCAAATGTGTACGCCCACAGTGTGATTGTGTTGTCGCTTTTATTTGTTTCCCCACAATCGGCGAAGTGTCCCATTGTGCAATTGTGGCCGACTGTCTTCGCATTGTCTTGCACCATTTGTCTACCCGAGGCCTTATTGTATCGTAGCGTAATTATTTATGTGGGTTTTACCTTGCATAGACTAGGTATTGTAAATGTAGAACAATACGAACTAGATTTTCAATGTACAAATAGCCACACTTCAATGGTAGTATTTAGAATAACAACGTGTGCATCAAGCAGAATATCTAATGAATTATATTTATAAGTAACTAGCTTTTGCCCGCGGCTTCAAGCGTGTTAATTTAGAATTTGACAATCAATTCGGGCTGTACTCTGCTTGAAATAATACAATTCAATCATGATACGAAAGACACGTGGCGCCATCTATTATAATAAGAACGTTATTATTGTTTTGAGATGATAGGTATCCTATGTCCGTTTCTGTGCACCTGACAACGTATATACAAAATTTCAGGATGATTGGTTCAGTGGCTTAGGCGTTAAAAGGTAACA
Organism: Noctua pronuba; assembly: GCA_905220335.1. Lineage (NCBI taxonomy): Eukaryota > Metazoa > Arthropoda > Insecta > Lepidoptera > Noctuidae > Noctua > Noctua pronuba. The sequence continues at coordinate 2,643,486 of LR999901.1, read as the reverse complement.
AACAAACAAACTTACTTTCGCATTTATAAGATTAGTAAGAAAGTAAGGATACCTATTTTACGATCAATTTATGTCAATACTACAATATTCAGGAACAAAAACTATGTTATAAAAACCCTACAAACTTTTAACTAGGCGGTTTTATTTGGAGTGCTTGTCTTCAATGTGCTCAATCACCAACCTCAAAGACCTCAATACGTAGGTTGATATCTAGGAATGCATGCATTGGGAAAAGATTACATTACACCGAAAAACAGCTTTTAAGGACAGCACCCGATATGGGATAAGGGCAGGAAAATGATGCCCGAATACGATTTGGTTTGACAGCTCTTAGATCCAATCATAACCAATCACATTAAACACCTGTCAACCAATCACCGACACTAAACGCATAACCGGTCCACACTTCCACAATTAAAACCCATACATATTGACGGATCTATGGAGAGCCCCTCTGCTCTCGTGTATCGTTGACAAAGCTACCGTGACCGTACTCGAACCCCCGTACCTTCAGACAATAACGCGAGATTAACCCGCCCGAATTAAACTGAGACCCTATGAAACCTTAGAGTGGGGTGTGGAGTGAGTTGTGAGAGGTAGCGGAGCGATTTTGGTTTATAATGGAACGCTTTTTAGGTGTGAGAGTGATCAAAGCTTATTTCCCTTTTGTGGGTTACATAGAAAAAGCTTTGTGATTCTTCATCTGCAAGGGTTTGGTTTATGATATAACAAAACTGCGATTATCAGCGATACCACATTGACAAATGTTGCATGAAATTAGTCAAAGAGAATGAATCTTAAATGTGGTTTCAAGGCATAGGGATTCTTTTCACAAGCGATTAAGATCACTTAGACCAAACATTTTCGGCTCCAAAATAAAGCCGAGGAGAAAAAGGGAGAAAGGAACTTTTCTTTAATGACTGTGCCGTAGTTGCTGTGCTGTATAGTAGTTAATCTTAAGATCTATGATGATCTTTTAGATTTAAGTGCGTTTACGGTAAAATAGTTAGTTTCTTACTACAAATATTGCGAGCCAAAGTTACGTGAAACAAAGGCGATGATTTTGTATTCCCGCTCCCGCGCCCTCTCGTCTCTTGCACCCCACCACACAAAACACACCCTCTTTCATCGATCATTAGCGGACAATGGCTAATCTAACGTGTAGCCATGGAGTGTAGCAGTGGAGGGCACTTCATCACGTGTCGAGATCAAGATGATAATTACCCTGTGATGCTGGAACTTTGCTTATTAATCTTAAAATGGTCCTGGTTGGTACCTCCCTTCATATGGGGACGTATGGTTTTTTGAAATGTGATGAAGCTGGGGTTTCTCATTTAGATTGAGATGGAGGATGTCATTCAAGAGCGTCCCTTGCTGAAGTAGGATGTGATGTGATGTGAAAGTGTCGGCAGCAATTAGAATTAAAGTGGATTTTCAGGAATATGCTCAAAATGTCCGTCCCTATGTCCGTCTTGTGTAGTAGATTGAAATTTAGGTAAAGTTCGGATGATACATAGCTTTTTAAGCTATGTATCATCCGAACTTTGTTGTCTAGCAAAGTCTGCATAACAGAATATAACGTCTTGCCTGTATTCCCCGTGGGGTTAGGCAGAGCTGTACCTAATAGTACACCCACATATCACCAGTTATGTTTAAGTCTGGATGTTGTAGGTATATAAAAGACATTTATATTTCCATGCGTTCTTAAATAATTTTGTATAAGATGTTTTATCTAAGTTGATTAAATCAAAAGTTCGTCAAGAAAGGGATATATAGTAATTACTTCCATTCAAATTCAAAAGTCGTTGCCAACCCAAGAGCAAAGCAAAAATAAAGTGTCGATTAAAAATTGCAAACTATGGAAACACCGATTAGTTTTATCCAGTCCCATAGATTAAAGCTCAACGCATACTAACAAGCACAGCGCCGGATAAGCATCACCATTCTTTCTATAACTAAAAACTGTGTAAATTTTTTAACTCCACCATACTGCAACGCACTTATAAGCATCGTAAAGTCATTACGTCATGCTGCGGGACTGTTCCAAAGAGCTACCGTGGCCCTGGAACACAAAGGGCAAAGAAGGAACATGGATGGGTTTTAGTCAGTAAAAGTCTGACATTCCCTCCCACTCCACCGACAGCGGGGAGGGGGGGGGGGTTATTTGACGATTTCCTATCCCAAAAAAAAAATTGTCATTACGTCATCACCTCGGATCGGATCAGCTTGTAAAAATAAGGTAAGGAAATCTTCTTCTTAGGGTATTGATGGCAACAAATTCTAATATTTTATGTTTGGCCCAAAATTTAGCTACTCGGACTCCACTCACTGATATAGTCCTAAGGTCATCAAGTGCATAGGTGACAGGGCTAGCGGCGCAAGATAGAAGGTGGACCAGCCAGGTAAAAGAAACCAGAGCATATTGGTGTGACCATCGGACTGCCAAGTCATAGGTCTCAAGTTCGAACCCAAGACTGCGTGTCTTGGGTTCGAACTTGCGATTGAACCTCTGATTTGCGGATTCATTTGTGTAATGTATAATTATCATTTGCTTCAGTGAAGGAAAACATTCGTGAGGAAACCATCATGCCTGAGAGATATTTCTCGACGGCATGTAAAGCCAAGTCAGAGGCCCATGGTTGGTATAAAAACTCTGACACCAGGTTAGGCACTAACCACACGATAAAGAAAGATAGCCAGGTAAGGTTATGGCGATCTGTGGGCTTACCATGAGTTTGAAATGTATTATTCGTTATCGAATACTATCGCCCTGTCTCTTTCATATTCATCGACTGCTTTACGACACGAGAAGTATATCCGATAGTTTTCGATATCGAGGACAGTTTTTCACAAACTCATGGTAAGGGCACTGGTGCAGAGCTTATACGTGTACCACGAGCTTTACCAAGCCCCACCGATTAGTACAACGACTGTAGTTTGTAGTGGTTTATTTTCCATTCCTTTTTACTTTTATTTCCAACCATTCCTTGCAAAACGGTGTGATCGCTCGCTGCCGGTTAGTTTTTTAATTCCTCTTTGGTCGGTGCTAAATTAAAATTGTGAATAATTACCGCCATTTTAATTGAATAACGAATGTAGAAAGCGTTTATTGGATATTGTTTCAGTTTCGTTTAGAGTAGGGAATATTTATGATTATTCTTATACAGGATGTAAACAGACCCTTCACGAAGCCGTCAACCAAGCATTCTGTACATCAAAATATTATGTAACTACGCAAAAAATGCTGGGAAACGATTTCTTTGACCCCCAATAACTCCGTAACTAGAAGGTTCCCAGGTATGGTCTAGAACAAAAAAATGATCGCAATGACGGGTAGAACCTTTCGGTCCTTCGGCTTTGTTAAGGGTAGTTTTACACACATTATATCTTGAATTTTTCGTAGTTTTGAGCTGGAAACGATTTCAGTGTTGGGATGGTGTTGTGGCACCTTTTTAGGAGGGTCCAGCAGTAAATATCTACAGCCAGAGTTGTCGCATTTCTAGTAGTTATCTCTGCTTATTATAACTTAGTATAATAATACCTCATAAATTACCTACTTCGGACTTCCCAATATTGTGTCTGAATAATGAGACTCGTCCATTATTTTGCACTCTAGTCTCATAACATAACATCACGCCTGTAATCCCCGAAGGATTAGGCAGAGGTGTACCTTATGGTACGCTCACATTTCGCCAGTTATGTTTTTAGTTTTCATGGAATCCAGACTCCGTGGCTGCTACTGAGAAATTCATCATGGAAAAACTTAATATCATTTTTGCCCAACCTGGGAATCCAACCCAGGACCTCATACTCAGCAGCACTCTAGTCTCCTAATTATCAAAAGCAGAGATAAGTTAAATCCTTCGGATTTACCAAACATACTAACTATATTAGTCAGACTACTTGTGGTTTAAAGCAAGTTTACGCCAAACCAATCGCAATTGCATTAAGTATCCTTATATAATAATTATAATATTTATTTTATTCCTTATATGATAATTATTTAATATTTATTTTTTTATATGAGTATTTTTTTTTTTTTGTATATGAATTTGATTTCTAGATTATTGCTAATTTTAATTTGTTGACTATTCTAATATAATTTGTCACTGTTAATGAAAGTATGTGTTGTGTTTTGTTTTGTCTTATTTTTCTAATGATTTTTTAATTAATGTACCTAATGCTATTATATGATCCAAGTGGTGATTGAAATAAAGGAATTGAATTGAATTGAATGTGTACCAAGGGCCTGACCATCAACCTAGCTTAAAGACTCTGCACCCATGACATCTCAACATCACTATGCAATTACCATCACAATAAAACGCTCCTCCCATAAATCTACGACCACTTAGGAAAGGTTTCGCATTTTTCTTTGTATTTAATTCTAAACATCCCTTTGTCCTCTCGACCATTCGTCTGTCACCGGCTGATGGATGACGAATTCATTTTGAAGCCCTTCGAAGGCAATTTAAGACTTCAAGTTTGTTCTCTGGGATTGTGTAGTTTTTGGTTAATGGGGTCGTTTGGGAAAATAGTCAGACTAAAGGGTGTAACAAGAACCTTAACGAAGCGGAAAGGTTCTCCCCGTCATTGCGACCATATTTTTTAGACCATACCTGGGAACCTTCTAGTTACGGAGATATTGGGGGTCAAAGTTTCAACTTTTTCATAAGTTTTTTTTTTTATAAATACAAGTTTTTAATGTAAGATTTTTACTTTAAACACCTCCACGACCCACTATTATTCAATGCATCCATCATCACAATGTTTTGAGTGCGTTGCATTGAGTCCTACCGTAAAACGTGCTTTTTCACCCCAAAAAAACGAGTGAGGAAACCATGCTTAAGAGATATTTCTCGACGGCATGAAAAGCCAAGTCAGAGGCCCATGGGCGGTATTAAAACTCAGACACCAGGTTAGGTACTAACCACACGATAAATAATAATAGGATGATGTAAGTTGTAATCTAATCAAAGTAAGTTTATAATAAACTTTCTATTAATAATGTTTATCTTTAAATCGTTTTATAAACATCATTGTAATAATAAAGACAGGTGCTAACTCACAATAAACTAGATCGTGTATTAATCTTGTTTATGCGTGAGAACAAGTCTTAACCATTATTCACATTCGACAAAGTCATCTCCTGAGACAAGACAAGTATCAACTCGGTGTCATATTTAGCGTTTCGTTCGTGTATTTCTGTACCTACATTCACAAGAACAGTCGCTGCAGAAATTCGAAACAAGATATTCGAAGACAAGATGATGTTTGTTTATGTCATATCAATCATTTCAACGTCATCATCTGCCTTGCCTTTTCCCAACTATGTTGGAGTCGGCTTACACCGGATACAACTGAATACCAGTATTTTACATGGAGCGACTGCCTATCTGACCTCCACAACCCAGTTAGTACTGGATAATACGATACCCTTTGGTAAGACTGGTTGACAGACTTTTTGGGCCACTGACTACCTAAGATCTACAAATGACGCCCGGGACCAACGGCTTAACGTGATTTCCGAGGCACGGAGGAAACTCGGTATGTAATGGGTGGTCACCCATCCACAGACCAACCTAGGCAAGCACGGCTTAACCTAAAGATCGACCCGAGCGGCTGTTATTATTAAGACACGAGCTCCTCCACATCAAGCTACCAAAATCTGTCAAAATCTCTTAATAGATTTTCAACTTTATCTCTAAAGCATTAGATTCAAGGTTGATTGGGAAAATTTGACAGTTTCGGGGAGCTTGACGTGCTGGTTTCTGTACAAGAACAAGCATCATGGTGGTGCATGCAGGATAAACCTACCCTGGGAAAAGTCTTTTTAGGTTCATGGACCAGATTTGAACAATCTGTATTTAGGATACGATGGGACTGACATACCTACGCATTGCGATTATAATCTCCCTAAATAAATAAAGAAAAAAAAAAGGATAAACCTATTCCGCAGTAACAATTTTCTCGTTAAATTGTTTTTTTCCCCTACGCCTACGTTATGCCATAACATTTAAAATCCCAAGGAAGTCACGTTAGGAAATGTGTAGTTTTCTAATTCGCGTGTATGTCGTTTGTAGATCGTTATAAGTGGGTATCATCACAATCGTTTAACCTAAATTGGTGTCATTGTCGCGTGTTGTCTGGTGTGCCCCTTATTAATAATAACGTTGTGGAATGTGGAGGGGGCTTTACGTTATAGTTTACACGTAGAGGCAGGCTGCTGAGTGATGGAAAGAGTTTCTTGATGAATCTTCAAAAATAAATGTAATTGAAGAGATTTTCATACGAAAAATTACAATTTGTGAATAGCGCACAGCGTATAGTCAGCCGCCGACTGTGAGCGTCAAGTTCAACATGTATGAAAAAACAAACGACAGTCTGAATTTTCTTCGTACATTTTTTACTGAGCACTCACAGTCGGCGGCCGACTATACGCTGTGTGTGAACGTAGCCTTATAGGTTCAAGTAGGTAAGCGTTCGTTTTTATTTCAGTTACATACATGATATTGAATATAATGTTGAGATGTTTTTAAATAACTTGCAATGCATTCCTGTTCTATCAAAACAATCTAAAGACTTGTGCTAGAAATGTTACCTAAATCAGTATTACAGAGCTTCGAGCTATACCCCTACCTCGTCACTTCTAGCCGTTGGACCATTGCCGCTTGTGAGGTAGGTACACATAAAAACATAAAATATAAAAGTCCCCAACCTAAACAAAAGCACCACACATCTCCATTACCACCCAAAATCCTAACACAGTGCAACAAAGCTCAGACGATGTTAGCAACATAGCAACACAGCACAAAAACAAGGGAACAAGTTGACGCGTCCATTTATCTCCAGGTTACGCTCACAGGTGTGCCGACGTCACTAACAAATGTTGAGCCATCACGCGGTCGAGATACGAAGCGATCTTACAAGCGTAGAGCTGTGGTACACGAGCAACTGTTGCCGGTAATTGTTGCTCACAGGTGTGCCGGCATCACTTACAAATGTTGAGCCATCACGCGGTCGAGACACGAAGCGATCTTACAAGCGTAGAGCTGTGGTACACGAGCAACTGTTGCCGGTAATAGTTGCTCATATATGTGCTGACGTCACTTACAAATGTTGAGCTATCCCGCGGTCGAGATACGAAGCGACCTGATAGGCGTTAGCTGTGCACACACACAGGCAATTGTTAGAAGTAACTCCTAGCGTAGGGCAACGTTTAAAAAAAATATACCCTGGAGTTATGGGATTATTAAAAAAACACCTTGAATACATTTTGCCGGCAACAGTTGTGAAACCTAAAAAAAAATCTGCGGGTCATAATCTGCCCAGTCTTTCTCCAACTCCCTGTTGTAGTCAAATTGCAGTGTAACTGGAAGCCAAGAAAATTACTTGGAACGACTGCCTATCTCGCATCGACAACCCAGTCAGTAAACGATCAAGTTACTTACATAAGACTTCTTAACTTCCGGTATTTCAACCATTTTATCATTCCAAACGTTCCGTGACAACTAACTAAATTGCCTAGAATTGAGCGATTAGTTGCCCGTCTAAGCGCACCTACAGGTAAAAGGATGGGAGCGAATTAATATTATATTTTTTGCTTTTAAAGTACACGGTTAGGTATTTGTCTGTTGTTTCTTGTGTTGTTCGGCACATACCAACAATCTACATGTTTTATGTATAGAGAACTGCGAAGCACTCGCGAGATATGGTAATTGCTCTATTGAATTACTCAGAAATTGAGTCCAACTGTTCATTGTGATATGCTCGCTCACTGCTAGTAGATAACGATAGATTCCTATACGTGAAATATCACAGGAAGAAAAATATACTAAGATTTTATTGTGTTATGTTTAAAACTAGCTGTGCCGTGCGACTTTCGTCCGCGTGAAATTATGTATTATAAAAATATTACTTATATTTGAATCTGATTTTGTTAACTACATATTTCAAGAGTGTTATGTTTTTCGCCCGGAAGGCTACTTTCATATTAGAAAAAGTATCCCAAATACTTTTTCTAATATGAAAGAAGCCTTAGTTACATCTTAAAACATCAACTATCTGCCAGAAAATCCCGTCAAAATCGGTCAAGCCGTTTTGGTGATTAGCCGGAACAAAGAGACAGACAGAGAAAAATTTCAAAATAATAATATGTTTGTTTGTTATAAGTATTAAGTACCGTATATACTTTCATAGGCATTCAGTAAAAAGCTGTTATTTTGAAATAACAAACAATTTGTATAGATGAATAGATTAATTATTAAGGCAAAGGGATACTTAGGGATCCTTAGATCAGCACAAAAAAAAAGAAAACTTAAAAAAAAAACAGTAAGGAAATCTCACCTTGAAATATTGTCCATTATTGCTGTTATTATTGTAGTTATTAGAATTATTATAGTTACTGTAGTACATCACACTCACAAAATTACACTTTAACAATATCATCAAACACTGACACTAATTTCAGCAGTTTTTTTATTATTTTCACTTAATTTATAATATTTCCTTAGAAGGTAAATAAATTAAACTTGAACACTAAAAACAACGTTTTCCTCTATAACGTAACCTAATTATGTTCCAATCAATCGTTTTAATTATCAATCTAATGGCTAACTATAGAAAAACCTTCTCTTTTTATTTAGCCGACTCGGTGCTTGGCAACACTAAAAACCATTTATTTATTATCCACTAAAAACACACACAACACAAGGCATTTTTTAAATGAACTTTATAAACACACAAATTATTGTATTAAAATTTTGACAGGCAACCGCACTCCCGCGCTTACATTTGACAATCGTACACACAAAACGTCAATTGACGATGCGCGTGAGTCGAGCATGTGTATCAACTGAGCCACCTTTCAAAATGGATCTTAATTAATGTGCGTAGATTAGAACTTTGATGCAGAAAAAACTGTGTGAGGTTTTATTATGATTATTATGTACTCGTAGTTTGATCGTGATTGGCAAAAAACGATAACTTGTTCCTACATAGTTTATATTAATAAATTGACCTTTATTTGAATATCAATAGTGTTCATATTGTAGACGGTCTGGGTCAAACTAGAATAATTATGTTTTATTATTAGTTTTGTTTCTTTATTTTCTTGTATTCACATAAATCACGCCTGTAATCACCGAAGGGTTAGGCAGAGGTGTACCTAATAGTACACTGACTTTTCGTCAGAAGGTATGTTTTTTAAGTCCCATGTAATAGGGGGCGACCGTTTTGCCATCAACCGGGCACAAATCCAGACTCCGTGGCTGCTACTAAGAAATTCCTGATGGAGAAACCCAATAACACTTTGCCCGACCTTGGAATCGAACCCAGGACCTCATGCTCAATTTTACGAGCTGGGCAGGGGATCATGATGATTATAAGATACTGATACTGATACTGCTAGCCTGCGTCATCCCACTGCTGGGCAAAGGCCTCTCCCCATGACTTCCAGTTGTTTCGATCCAGGGCTAATGTGGGCCACTGGTCGTCGGTTCTGTCCAGCTCGTCCCGCGATCTTCTACGACGTCTGCCGCGACGCCTTCTGATTATAAGATAACTTATACCTATCTACTTACTGGATATTATACAGCCTCTGTCACGTCACATTACTCTGTGATCATTTATACATATTAACATACGACCCATTGATGTCCCGACGACGGTATTGTTTGATTATTATGTTCTGTGTGTGATTGATATGTTGTTGTTATGTGTTGTATAATATTTGTTTATGTGTGTATTGTCTCCTGTGTTTGTAGATGTTTTAATTAGTGTTTGGTGACATGTGATGACGTCAAGTTGTATATGAGATACTTATATTGAAGATGGTTAGGCAGTAAGTAGGTACATAACAGTTTCGTTACAGAATTTAAGAAAAAAAAACCAGCTTTTAAACCCCATGTAATAGGCGGCGAGCCTTTTGCCATCAACTGGGCACAAATCCAGACTCTGTGGCTGCTATTGAGAAATTCCTGATGGAAAAGCCCAATAACACGACTTTTCCCGACCTGGAAATCGAAACCAGGACCTCATGTTCAGCAGTCACGCAAGCGACCACTAGACAAACAAGGCAGTCTTAATTCGTTCATTTTAAAATTCGTTTGTAACAAAAATAGACTCCAGTACTTACGTGAAAAACCAACAGTAACTGCATTAGAGCGAGGCCTCATTAGTGCGTTGCGTTGCGTTGTCGCTGCGTCAACGCTGCGTCGTTTTATATACATTTTTAGTGACATGCCACATTATGCGTCGGCGCACGCGACCTTTAAACGGATCGACGGACGAGAGACTAAGCGGGGGAGGCTGATGCGCTGCACTGTCGGAACGCAGATGTGACGATTGACTGACATCATTATTAAACAGACTGATCATCACTTTATAGATATTTGTATTGTTTCTATATTTGTTTCAGTGGTGGCATAAAAAAGCAACAATAGAACACGTTTGTTCAGATCCATTGTCGAATGAAGCCTGGAATCCACACTAAGACGCTGCGCTAGTGCGCTGCGATGGCGTGCGTCGCCCTCTTCCGTTACGACGTCGCGCGTCCTCTTAAGTCTTAACGCAGGTGTGGCCTACAATGCGTTGATCTGTTGCGACGACGCAACGCACTAATGTGGCCTCAGCATTAGTCTCTTTCCTGCATTGTAACCAGCTAATTACCTCCCCCAAAACAGAACTAATCTGACTGAACAGATACAAACGAATTATCTCGAGGCACAAGGCACAGGGTTATAGGGCTCATAGGGTTCATAGGGCGAGGGAAGGCATCAAAGAGTATGGCCGTATCCATTTGCGAAATTTGTTTTTCCATTACTCAAATTGGGTTCGCCTAGGGGTAACTTTTGAATAGTGAGTGATGACGCGACGATGTGTGTTTTAAGTTAAAACTTGCAAGTTATAAGTATGAAAGTTTGTTGTTTTAGCGAGGCATGTCATGTGCGCTTTTGAAGGAGGAAATTAATTAGAGGAACTCGTTATTTGGGTTTCGTTGTGAAATGAGGCTTGACTGTCTATTTTCTTTACTTATGAGTAATGAGATGGAATGGATAGCCCGAGTCTTACTACCAGTTTTATCAAGGGGTATCGTATACCCAGGTGCTACCTGGGCTGTGGAGGTCAGATAGGCAGTCGTTCCATGTAAAATACTGGTATTCTGGTTAGACTGGAAGCCGAACCGAACACAGTCGGGAAAAGGCTAGGCAAATGATTATTATAAGGAATGGGATATGAGGTCTTCTAGTTACAGATTAGGCAGATTAGTACAAATGACCTTATAGATGAGGTTTTTCAGAAAGGTTAAGTGGTTTGTACTAGCAACGGGTATAACTGTACGAACAGATGTACGAACGTGTACGTAACAAAAGAAGTAAGTTTGATGTAAGGATCGTAGTAGATGGCGGTTCTGCCTACCCCTTGTGAAAAAGACGTGAGTCTATGTATTTTTCTGCTGTGGCCGGATCTTAGAAACGATCACTTCATAATGTGGCCGACCATTTCATTACGACTTAGCCACCGGGCGAATGTATCAATTTACAGGGTCAAAAAAATTCAGAAAATTTTTACCAAAACTAAAACCCGTTGATTTTCTGTACAGCGAAATATTTTTTACAATTTTCCGCCAAAAAATCCCGCCATTTTCACTAGACACAACATTTTCCCATTTCCCACTAGCTTTAAAAAAAAAAGCAAGCAACCAGCACCCATATTCGCAGCCTATCATTATTTCAACATAAATCTCACACAAAAACACCATTGGCCAACGTCCAACGGCCATGCCAGAATTAATTACAGCGAGGCACCAACAGATGGCTCTGCCACCAGGTGTGCCGTGTATATCATAGACACAGTCTACACGACCTATGAAATTCAGATTGTGCGCGGTATAAATTTTAAACGGAGTTTCCAGGAACGGTGGGTGAGCAAAAGCGCTTTTGATTCTGTTTTCGTGGTGCTGTGTTATGGTCAGCATCAGGAGATTTTATGGACGTTTTATACAATGACCTACATAACTTGTTTTGAAATTGTTTCCTCTTTACCAACGATTTCTACTTTCAAATGCCTCGTTGGTCTAGACGTGGCAAGCGCGACTACTGAGCAAGAGGTATTGGGTTTAAACCCGGGTCGGCCAACGTGTTATTGGGTTTTTCCATTAGGAATTTCTCTGTAGAAGCCACGGAGTCTAGAGTCGTGCCCGGTTGACGGCAATGGGCTCGCCCCCTATTACATTGGACTTAAAACATCACTAGCTAAAAGTGGGTGTACTACTAGGTACACCTCTTACCCTTCGGGGATTACAAGTTTATGGCATGATGTTAATATGTCCTACTTGCAAGTGAAAACTTGTTCTTTATAATGTTAAATTTTGACACAAACTGGCAATTTTGTAAAGTAACTGAAAGTCTGAGAGCCTAGCGAAGTGGTATTATCAGTGCGAAGACCATTTATACTGTCTTCTAGATATTATATATATGAGGTTTATAAGTATACATTTTTGCATGCCTAATGGTAGAATGCACCAGGAACAAATAATTACTACTGTAACAACTCATGTATGTACCTAAATTCAACGCAAATAAATTATTTCTACTCTATTCTGTTCTAACTGCATAATTAAAAACCAATTAAATCTGCCTTTAAGAAGACTCGTGGGTTTTATTCGAGTACATTGTATCATGTACTAAAAAGTTCAATGACGGTCACTTTTCGATATTATAACTTACGTCATAAGGGTGAAAAGTGGCAGACCGTCAGTGAACGCATTAGTTCCTTCTTTTGTTAAAATCATCATGACAAATAGACCACACACAATACAACTATAGCCAACAAATACTTCCCATATAACTCGCATCAGACGAACATAATCTCTAAACCAATTTAATTTATTCATAACTCCGATCGATATTTTAATCAAAACCAATCTGTTAAATGACAGCTATCTCCGTGATTGATTGCATTTGCATATAAAAAACAACCGTGGACAAAATCTATCAAAGCGTCTCTATACAGGGTGACAGATGTTAGAGTGGATATGTTTGTGGAGTTTAGGGAGACTGTCTTGGGTCGAAAGGTTAGAAGGTCTTTGAAATTCGTTCATTCGCAAAACAGAACTACGAAGAGTGGCAAACAAACTGGGAGACCTATAATACCCAGTAGTGGGCGATTTTGGGCTGAAATGTTGATGATAATGGCAACTTCATCAGGACACGCGCCTTTTCATGTATTTACATGAGAGTAGATTATTAATTTAAGTAATAATTGATTTAATTACTACCTCCAATAGTTTATTTTTAGCCACTATTGTATTTTATATTTATACCTTTTTCTTTGTTTGTGTTTCTAGAGAATCTGTAAGTTATGATCTTCAATTTTTAAGTAATCCCAGTTACTTTGATTATAACATCTATCTTCTGTATATCATAATGTCAATTTGTCTCTTTACTACTCTTTTATAACTCCACCAAAATAAAATATTTACATTATTTCTGCATTACCCAGAAAGCTTATCCTATTCCAGTCCACAAAACCTAACATAATAAAAAGCGATCATAAAATGAATTCAAGTATTTTTATTATGATGCAGAAAATCTCCCTGTCCTTAAAATTTAACAATACATGGTGACCTAACACACTCTCGATCGACAAATGTAAGGTGAGCCCTCAAATCTCTAACGTTTTTATGTTCCAAGTGTATTTGTTGTAGGTTTATGTGTTGTTTGGGTTCAATTTATATTGGATGTGTAGCTAATAAAAATGTGTGCGCATGGAGTTGTTACAGGGTCGTATTTTATGCATTATCTATTGATTATGGGCAGTTAACTTTTATTTTGTTTGTTTAAGGGCATGGGACAGAGAGAGTAACGTTTTTGGTTGATGGATTTGGCCGGAATTCGCTTGATTTATTGACCTTTTGGCCTCTTCTATGTTTATGCTACACGTACTGGACTGTGAGGCTGCGATACATTTTTCTATGAAGTGTAGATGGCGAAGTTCAAGAATCGAGATCGTACTACGGATAAAAAGTATCCTATGTGTTAATCCAGGTTATAAATTATCTGTGTGCCAAAATTCATCAAAATCCGTGCAGCAGTTCTTGCGTGAAAGGCATCCATCCATTCATACATCCATCCATCCACACAAACTTTCGCATTTATAATAGCAGTAAGATTCGAAAGCTACTCCAATACTATGTCCCAGCAGTGGGAACGATATAGGATTATGACCTACCTACCTATCTAAAAATAGATCAAATACTTCCAAGGTATAGATTTTAGTCACGCCAAAGAACCACTACTGTTTTTAAGCCAAAAAAACAACTAGATACGATTTCTATCTAGATTCTGCAGTGGTATGTCTTTCTAGACATGCCACTGCAGAATCTCACCAGACATCCGCACACGAAGACATTACAATCTATAAAGCTTTTTTATTGCTCCAAGGAGGAGGAGCCAACAATCGGAGAGATTGGGATTCATTCAAAACGCTCGTTTGGCTCGTTGTACACTTGAGGAGTTAATGCTCTAATGTTATGTAATTTCATTGCGCCTGAAGTTAAAAGTGCAGTGGAAAATCTGACTTATGAACTCTGGAAAGATCGAATCTATCCACAGAGCAGTAAAATGATCATAGAAAATCTTTGGAGCCAAGGGATGGTTCATGGTACGTATTAACTACGTAAAATGTGCCGTTTTGCAACAATAGCTCCAAACCGTAAAACAAAATTAAATTATCTTTGTTGTAGGTGAAAATGGTGTGCATAGGTCACTGGACATTGTAGGTAAGAGTTCAGATAAAATGCATGAGACACATGCGTCTGACTTGGCTTTATGTGCTGTCGAAAAATATCTCTCAGGCATGCTGGTTTGGTTTCCTCACGATGTTTTCCTTCACCGAAGCAAGGAACAATTATACAAAACGCGGATTTGTCCGAAAATTCAGAGTTGCATGCCTTGGGTTCGAACTAGACACCTATGACTTGACATTCCGACGACCACACCACCAGGCTATCCCTTCTTATTTTCAATTAAACTTTTTCCAACCAAAAAAGCACAAACTACCAAGTAACTCGCAAAAACCGCCGTCCTAAGCAACAAATTCTACAGAATGCTGTAGAAAACAAACGAATAGAGGAACCAGATAGCTATCTTTATTGCGAAGCGTGGCACCAGGCCAAGGAGACACCGAACTTCTGGACATGCAGCTGTAGTGCCAAGCCAGAAGTTTTGCCTCGCTGTAATCTGGCTTCGGGAGTAATGTGTTCCGATTTCGTGTGTAGAACATTAATTGTTTAGTTCTACACCTTGTTCTGGTGGGTATTTCAATTAATTGAGCTTGCTTTGTGTTGTTCCTTTTGTTTTTAAGTGATTTAAAAAGGATAAGTTGCTGCATTTACTTCAGTGTGTTTTTGTGAGGTTTTATCTTGCAAAATATGGTATATTTTATAGACTGCCGTGAGTCAGCAAAACTGTTGAGCAGTGTTTCAATAGACAACAGATTAATATTTAAAAAATCAGGAACACTAGGACGATTTTTATGTATAATTATTCGGAAAATGCATGTCACTATACACATACAGGCTGTAAACAGACCCTTCACGAAGCCGTTAACCAAGCATTCTGTACGCCAAACAAAGTAACCCTACACAAAAATTATTGCTGGGAAACGAATTTTTTTTTGGGGTGTAAAATAACGGTTAATCTCAATGAAACGCATTCAAAACATTGTGCTAATGGATGCATTGAATAGTAAACGGGTAATGGAGGTATTTAAAGTAAAGTTATAACATTAAAAATTTGAATTTAAAAAAAAACTTGTGAAAAAGTTGGAACTTTGATCCCCAATAACTCCGTAACTAGAAGGTTCCCAGGTATGGTCTAGAACAAAAAATTGATCGCAATAACGGGGAGAACAAGTGCCTTTCGGCTTCGTTAAGGGTCTATTTACACCCTTTACAGTGTAGGTCGCCTCTGTGGGCCTAGCCCGAATGCGCGGAGTAAACCTAGCGCAAACTGGAACGTTTTGGTGGTAAGAAACCGATTCACTCGAACTTTGAATAGATCCAAATTATCATGATCAGGGAACAGAAAAGACTGGTTCGATTATCAGGACGGCTAGAAAGTTCATTGGTTTTTCTTGCATTTCGTAGCAGCCTTACTGTGGCCTTCTGGGTAAATACTAAAACCAAAACTAGAAATACTAGAACAGGAACTTCTCACTCTTGTAAATGTGTATACATAGTCAAAGCAAGCACTAAGTAGCTATAAAAAAAATTATCATCAACATCATTTCAGCCGAAACACGTCCACTGCTGGACATAGGCCTCCCCCAAGTGTCGCCACATCGACCGGTCCCGTGCGACTCGCATCCAGTGGATCCCCGCAACCTTCACCAGGTCATCGGTCCACCATCCATCGGTCATAAAAAAATTGCAAAAATAAAAATACTACCTTACCAAACCACGAAAAAAAAAACTCAACAAAATTCAATTTATTCCGATTTCTTAATCAAAACACAGTTTTCCGTAGACTCGTGGATGCAATTGTTTTTCTTTGAAGATGTACTCGATTCACTTGGTTTAGCCTCGCTGGATATTACCTCAGGGATCACAGCTTTGCCTGGCAAACGGCCTTTGACGTCCACGAGGACAAAGAACACAAAAAGGACCAGTAACAGAAGATACACCACTTCATGATTTTGTTCAAGTTGAGCCACAACATACGATACAGGATTCATGATTTCGTTAATTGTTTCCTCTTTTCTGTTGATTATCATTAGAAATTTTGTCTTCTTTTATGATTGTGGTACTCAGAAATCGGTCAAATGTAAGTTAATTATTTTTCGAAAGAAATGTGACCAAATATGACTATGACTGTCAAAATTTCATGATGTGACTGTCAGAAAACAACAGATTTTTAAATATTTATGCAGCGTTTGAGGTAGAGAACTTTTTGGTTGTTAAAATATTTCTTTTCGAATCAAGAATTCGTGAGAAAAGAGGTCTGCTTCTCAGCAATGGTAACAAAATAGACTGATAATGCGGCAAAAACATCGCGACAAATGAGAGCCTTTTTCACAAAAATCAGGGGGACGAAATTGGCCGCTTTAGCGGTGTCTTATCTGCCTAGCCTTTTCCCAACTATATTGGGGTCGGCTTCCAGTCTAACCGGATGCAGCTGAATACCAGTATTTTACATGGAGCGACTGCCTATCTGACCTCCACATCCCAGTTAATACTGGGTAATACGATTGGTAAGACTGGTAGTCGGACTTTTTGGGCCACTGACTACCTAACGACTGTCAAAGATCTACAAATGACACCCGGGACCAAAGACTTAACGTGCTTTCCGAGGCACGGAGGAAACTCGGTATGTAATGGGTGGTCACCCATCCACAGACCAACCTAGGCAAGCACGGCTTAACATAAAGATCGACCAGAGCGGCTGTTGTTATTTAGCCGCGAGCTCCACTTAGCGGTGTCATAAAAGGATAATAATACGAATCACGTTAAAATTCTTAAAATGGTCACAGATGCAGTTAATAAAAATGAATTTTATTGTATTATCCTATTATGAGTCTGCTGAAGCGGCCATTTTAGGTCCTCAGAACCACTATCAAGGAACTAAATTGGCCTAAGTGCGGCCATTAATATGAATAAAGCTATCATTGACGATGTGCTACACGCTCAAATCTGTAGACCGTCTGGAAGGTGCATTATCGGAAACCGATTTGCATAGTTAACTAGCTGATCGGTTTCTCTCGTCTATAAAGTTGTTAGGACGTTCAGTCATGGTTTTTGTCTCGCTCGACGCATAAGGACTTAAGTTCGTAAATAAAAAATCCGGGATTACAAATCTGGTTAAGCAATTTTTATGAGCTGTTAGTGAATGGGAGCTCGTGGCTAAATATCGTCGATCTTTAGGTTAAGTTGTGCTTGCCTAGGTTGGTCTGTGGACGGGTGACCAACATTACATACCGAGTTTCCTCCGTGCCTCGGAAAACACGTTAAGCCGTTGGTCCCGGCTGTCATTTGTAGATCTTTGACAGTCGTTACAGGTGGCCAGTGACCCTAAAAGTCTGACAACTAACACTAACAACTAACACTTACATTTTTTTTGCGACAAGCTCTCCACACTGTTCCCAAAGCACTGCAACTCCTGAAAGCCAGAATCAACAGTGGCGACCACCAGAAAAGCGCCGAGACAATGAAACTCAACGAAGACCCAAAGAAACGATTCAACTGTCTTGGTCCCGCAACGAAATTAATCAGAAAAGTATAGCACAAACTTGTACTGTCACTTACAGGATACCTTCCGTGACTGTTCATTATTTTGAGCTCCCGATATTTCGACGCTGTTGCAAGCGCCATGATCGCGGGTTGACTGGAGAAAGCGGGTGGGGAAAAAAAGGGAAAAAAGAAATTACAATCACGGAAGATATCCCGTAAGTGACAGTTTAAGTTTAGTTGTAAACCGTGAAAGCTTAAAACAGTGTTTGAAGTATAGCAGGCCTACATTCCGTAGTGAGCTACGAGTAAATAAATTCACAGTCACTCCTTCTCTATATAGGTTCTTCGATTAGAGCCGTCCACCAGAATTCGTTCCCACAATAAACCAAGACGATAATACAAATTCATGGGTACCACACGGAGGTCGGTTTACTCACAGAATCGGTGCAATTAATTCAATTTACGGTGTCCTATCGCATTTGCATGTCTGGAGTGCAATAAGTTTCGGTGCAGATACCACGCGGCGCGAATTTAATGCAAACGCTCCAGGAATTTTCTTTGATATTAGTTTGCTATGTTATTGGAAAGGGAACTGAAATTTAAAGCGGCGATAAGTTGCATGTTTGTCATTCTTTAACAGATTGTACTTCGGTGAGTGTGCCTAAGAACTCCCTTAGCTCATTCTTCCATCGGGAGTCCAGACGTACTGAAGGTAATCACCCATACCTTGTCGATGTTCCACACATTCGCACGAAACGCGTTGCTACATCGTTATGCGCACAGCCAAGGAGTGGAATTCCCTGCCTGCGTCGGTGTTCCCAAGTTCATATGCCCCAGTCTATTTAAGTCGCGAGTTAATAGGCTTCTTTTGGATAGCTCGTTCCATCGTTGACCTCATCTCTGTCCTCAGGACTAGATTGAGGTCAATAGGCCTCTTTGGTCTAGTGGTCGCAAGCACGACTGCTGAGCATGAGGTCCTGGGTTCAATTCCCGGGTCGGGCAAAGTATCATTGGGTTTTTCCATCAGGAATTTCTCAGTAGCAGGCACTGTGAGTGTATTATTAGGTACATCACTGCCTAACACTCCGGGGATTACAGGCGTGATGTTATGTATGTTATGAATAGAACTTTGGGGGGATTTTTGCGATATTGTTGAAAATTTTGCTGGCAACGAAGTAAATACTTCGTAAGTGGTTAGGACTTCATCATCGGCCTAGCCTTTTCTCAAGGGGTCAGCTTCCAGTCTAACCGGATGCAGCTGAATACTAGTATTTTACATGGAGCGACTGCCTATCTAACATAAGGTTGGACATACAGTGACATTATTAGTGATGTTCTTCAGAATGGTCAAGTGCCAGGTGATCGGAACCGGTGTCCGTGTAATATGCCCAGAAGTACGTATGAACGTGCTTGAAGCAAAAGGAGTATCTCTACAGATTCTGTCAGCGTTATAGAATAAAAATGTACGAGTGGTTGTTGTAGTGATTATTGGAATATACAGGGTGGAACGTAAATAATCAGCACATAATTCTGAATTTGGACCCCCACATAAACAATTTCATTGGTAATTTAAAAATAAATCAGATGTTATAAGTTTTTAAACTGTCATGGTCACTAACATTATCATTAACACTAGAAACGGGATATTTACCATTTTTACTGTTTGTGTTGAGCTCCCGATATTTTGGCGCTGTTGCAAGCATCATGAAAAAATCAGAAAAAAAACAGAAATCAATGTTTCCTACCAAAGTTCAATAGCTACGGTTAAAAAGTTTGGAACTGGATTTTTTTTTTGAAAAATCGTTGAAACATTTCTGTGTTCATGTTTCGGTATGATGTACAGAACACGTGGTAACCGTTTGTGCTTCGAGGTCCCTTCAAGGTATTTCAGCTAGCACAAGAATGTGGAGTTCGCACTAGCAGAAATGTAGTAAGCAAAGATTGGTTGAGGATAGGATAATGATGATAAAACCGATATAAAAGACTTGCTGCGCGTGTGCATGCAGGGTGAGTCTAATATGTTTTGATCCAAAATACAACAACAAATAAGTAAAAAAAACAATCAAAACAAAACTAAGAACAAATTTCTAAAGCCTTAATCAAAAAAGTATCCCCAAAATCTTCTGAGTCAATGTCAGGAAGATCTCGCGAAGGCTTTCAAAAACAATTTAGTGTCGACTAAAGACGCATTAAGGTGCATCAGTCCAATTACATGTGAGCAGCCCCCGATTAGGGGATGAGGGTGGAAATATGGATCGGTACCTGCTTATGGTAGGGAGGTACTTAGTTGATCAAAATATTTTGTTCAATATTAACTTTGATGTGAAGAGGGAACTGAGGGGAGTGTCTTTAAAGTTTTTAGGTCAATTATGTACCTTTGGGTAAAAAATTGGGGAAATA
Organism: Noctua pronuba; assembly: GCA_905220335.1. Taxonomy (NCBI): domain Eukaryota; kingdom Metazoa; phylum Arthropoda; class Insecta; order Lepidoptera; family Noctuidae; genus Noctua; species Noctua pronuba. The sequence continues at coordinate 2,622,857 of LR999901.1, read as the reverse complement.
ATAGATAATCTAAGAGACTGATGTTCTTTATACAGGGTGTAAACAGACCCTTCACGAAGACGTCAACCAAGCATTCTGTACATCAAACTAAGTAACTTTACGCAAAAATTATTGCTGGGAAACGCATTTTTTTGGGGTAAAAAATCACGCTTTACGGTAGGACTCAATGTAACGTACTCAAAACATTGTGCTGATGGATGGTTTGAATAGTATGGGGGTCGTGGAGGTGTTTAAAGTAAAAACTTACATCAAAATCATATATTTAAAAAAACTTGTGGAAAAAATTGGAACTTTGACCCCCAAGATCTCCGTAACTAGAAGGTTCCCAAGTATGTTCTAGACTAGAACAAAAAAATTATCGCAATGACGGGGAGAACAAGTGCCTTTCGGCTTCGTTAAGGGCCTTTTTAAAGCCTTTATAACTAGGTAGGTACCTACTGTTGATAAGAGCTGGTTTGAGGTGGCTCAAGATACCTGCCTAAAAGAATTGGAAGGAAGGGCGCCACGAAGTGCTACAGAGTCGACTAATTTAAAAAAAATCTATTAAACTCTTAATAAAGAAACTCTTAATTGAGAACTGAAACATCAGAGGCTGTAGTGTATCTTAGTTTCAGGATATCATGTATCATTTTGCTATTTCCAAGCACTTCAAAAACTAAGGTTGAATAACCTTCTCCAAATGACACGAAACTCGGTAACACGAAAATGCTCTCAAAAAACAAAATTGCATAAACACCAAAACACGACCAAACGTGAACTTTGAAAAGATTTTTGACAAGGGTCAGTCAAACCCCTTCGCTGGACTTAAAATTGAATGCGTCCCAAACTTGCAAGTTTTGTGAAGAATTCACAGAAAGATTGTCGTAGTTGGATTGGACGTATGAAAGTTTTTAAAAGGAAACATTTTGGTTATGGTGAATTTGTTTACGTTTATAGCAAAATATTGTTTTTGGAATCGAGAGTACCTATAGAGAACTCAGGACTACTTGCTCCCAAATGGAGAAATGGCTGTTTGGTTAATCGGCAGTATTAGGTACTAGGATAAAACTAATAGTCTAGCCAAGGTATTGTTTATGGTGAACTTAGTATTTTTAATACATCATTGTATTAGGCTAAGTACCTTTATTGATGATCACGAAAGAAAACTATTATTATATTATAGCTAGCCCATATTGTCCCACTGCTGGGCAAAGGCCTCCCTCCATTCCTTCCAAAGGTCACGATTCTGTGCTACTTCTTTCCAATTCTCAAGAAAACTATATTTCCTAAAATACTGATTTAAAAAAAAAGGTTGAGCGCCACCTACCTTATCACCGTCGAACTTCTCAGTCGGCTCATCATAGATGCGAGCCTCGCGTTTCTCCCGCGACCCGCGCCGCGCCAGCAAAGGAGTTTGCGGCGGCGACGCTAGCGCCACGCTGTTCCTAGCGCTCTCTGGCGGCGACTTTATGAACTCAATCTTACCACCCTCCACGCAAATATTTGGTGTCAGAGGGTACATTGGCGACATAGCAACGTTAGTATTCGCCAAATGATTGTAATGATTTTCTTCTAGAGGGAGGTTTTTCGGTTTGTTTTTCTTGCGGTACGTCGAGTCGTATGCAAGGACTTGTGTCTTCTCTTCCGGGTGCACCTGTCGTACCTTCCCGGGTGGTCGGTCAGGTGGCTCTGGGGAGACATTGCCGTCTGTCCCCGGACTTTCATCCCTTTCATTATTTGATATTCTGAAACAATGAAAAATAAAACATTTTAATATTTAACAATTCAATTAAAATATACCACACTTTGAAAAATACCTATTTCGCATTGAAAAAATAATTTATAGCTAGCTCGACAAACTTTTTGCAAATAATTTCGTAGCTGTTCACTAGGTGGCGCTGTTACAAAGATCATTTATAAGATTTTTAAAATAGGAAAAAGAAGCTAAAATATATAATAATTTTAATAAAATATATTCGGAGGAGTGTTGTCAGATAGTCACACACTTTTTAATGTAAAATTACTAAACGATTTACGAAAAATAAAGAAGTTATATACAAAAGTTCTACATCGCGCAAGTAAAGTTTTCAACAAGATAACTAAACGGCGGCTGTTTCACGTTTATCCGTTGGAAGTGTGTTCTTTAGTGTGATGTTACAACTGTATATAGATCACTACTCGTTAGAAGGTCTACAGCACGTGACGTCACGCGCTCGTTGCCAGGCAACGCTCCTTGTAATGTGCGCTGCGGACGCTCGCCCGCGCGGCTGCGACGGCTTAGTGGCGCATATTCCTTGGGCTGCCTTCCTGCACCTTACGCGGTATTAGTTAACTCGTTAGCTTAGCTCCGGTTAAATTGAGCACTTCCATACATTGGCGGCGAGAACACTCGAATGCCAGTTTTTTGACGAGTTTAGTAAACTAGTAATCATACAGGGTGTAAACAGACCCTTCACGAAGCCTTTAACCAAGAATCTGTACAACAAACTAAGTAACCCTACACAACAATTATTGCTGGGAAACGACTTTTTTTTTTGGGGTGAAAAATAACCTTTTATGGTAAATGTCAATGAAACGCATTCAAAACATTGTGCAGTGTGCATTGAATAGTAAACGGGTCATGGAAGTATTTGAAGAAAAATTATAACATAAAAAAAATTGTATTAAAAAAAAACTTGTGAAAAAATTGGAACTTTGACCTCCTATAACTCCGTAACTAGAAGGTTCCCAGGTATGGTCTAGACTCTAGAACAAAAAAATTATCGCAATAGCGGGGAGAACAAGTGCCTTTTGGCTTCGTTTAGGGTCTTTTTACACCCTTTATACACAAATAATGTTTCATCGTCTTGGTGCGGACAGATGTTGTCTTTAACGAGTCCTTCAGTACATAATGACTTCAGACTAGGACTTTATTTAGTGTGGTTAGTGAAATATAAAACCGATGGCACGGTAATACGGGGTGTAAACAGACCCTTCACCAAGCCGTCAACCAAGCATTCTGTACATCAAACTAAGTAACTTTACGCAAAAATTTTTGCTGGGAAACGAAATTTTTTTTTGGGGTGAAAAATCACGTTTTACGGTAAAACTCAATATAATGCGCTCAAAACTTATTGCTGATGGATGCTTTGAATAGTAAACGGACCATGGAGGTAATTGGAGTAAAGTTAGAACCTTAAAAAGTAGTATTTAAAAAAAAACTTGTGAAAAAATTGGAACTTTGACCCCCAATATCTCCGTAACTAGAAGGTTCCCAGGTATGGTCCAGAACAAAAAAATGATCACAATGACGAGGAGAACAAGTGCCTTTCGGCTTCGTTAAGGGTCTTTTTACACCCTTTATTATAATACAGTAATGTAACTCGGCCGCATGATAGAAATAAATGCCTACAGCCGCGCGGTACGTAAACATGCGTTAGGGCTGCTCGTCTGCAGCATTTTAATTACATTTGCCTACTTTCTGTTTCTATTTAGTTTTGTGATTGTAAATATCCTTTTTATATAAATAAATGAAAGACTTTGTATATTGAATAGGAAGTGTTCAATAAAAATGCGTGTTGTTTTTTGATTGGTAGATTTAATTAAAAAACATGTTTTTGTTTGAAAAACAAATCGGGCTTATAAATTTGCGACCGAAAAATATTTGCGCCTCGACTGAGTCGTACGAAATGCTTTATTGTTAAATTTTAAAGTATAATAAATCCGCATTCTTATAAACATAAAGCTTAATTAAAAATTGTTTTGGGAAACATGGACAAGGTGGAGAAAATGGAATATCTTTTACTTGGTTATAGATACCTGCAGCTACTTTACAATTTACATGTTTGGTTTTAAGTGAATTTCGGAATATTTCCTCCATTTTTTCTATATATTCCACAAAATCATCGTTGGGTACAATCAAAAAAGTTCGCGAATTAATCTTACTGTAGTCCCGGTACCTTAAATACCGACTCTGTGAGCTGAAATTTTGGCTTTTTTGATCGGGTTTCACATACGATTTCAAAGCATGACAATCATCATGTTTCTCCAAACAACGCTTAAGAAGATACCCACAAATATACTAACTGATTTTTAGAGAAAAAATCGCGCGGTTTTTGTTAAAAAAACAACACACCGTCCGTTCGACACTGCGGTACAGCCGTGACTGTCTGCACCGCGAGCGCACCCCACGATCGAGGCTCGTAGGTATAGCTCGCGTTTCGTCCGTTTGTATGAAGTTGGAGTACTGTATTATAATATTACCGTGCCGATGGGCATTAAAAACTTATCTAGGTGGGTACTTAGTTATCGGTATAACTATCAGCCAGGGATTAACAAAGAAAACCATAGTAACACGGGGTGGGTAGCCTATATAACATCAACACCATAAAAACAGTCAAACAAAGTGTTATCAGACCATGATCTTTGTTATCAGCCAGGCTTAGCTCATAATGTCTACGGCGTAGTTAGTAGCAGTCTCTTTGTTGATATTAACCATGATAGTTAGAAATAGGTAGGCACCTGACATGAAACGAGATGCTTACGATTCTGTGAGTTTAACAGATCAATCTCTCATCGTTTAAAATTAAAGGACCAAATTCTTATCGAAGAACGTGTTTTTTTGAGGGAAAGTCTTATCTTACTAATATCTTACTAATATTATAAACAAGAAAGATTTGTATTTTCGTGTGTGTGTGTATGTTTGTAATGAATAAACTCAAAAACTACTGTGCCGATTTCAATTTCACCATTAGAAAGCTACATTATCCATGAGCAACAAAGGCTATATTTTATCCCAAAATATTTAAAAATAAATGTCCACCCGTGCAAAGCCAGGACGGGCCGCTAGTATTTTATAATTTTTGACATTTAACTTAAGTAAGTACTTGAAAAAGAGCTGATTCTCAATCTAATTTGAATATTTAAATGATTTGATTCAGCGGGAACTACAACCTCCTCCTGAGGGTACCTAAACTTTTATTGAAGTAGGTACTAGGTAGGTACTTCAATAAAAGTATTAGGTACGTGATTTGCGTTCCTCAATGTAGATAGATAAAAAAGATGTTGCAAAAGGATACAAAAGTGTTAGAATGAATTCTGTTATTCTTAATTTAATCATATTATTATGTAAAAACCAAACAAATAAACTCAATTAGGGATTTTATTAAGACTATTTGGATATAGGTACTGCGGTTTGCGAAGTCTTTCTTAAAACCATGATTTCTTAATATTCTTTTATCGAGGTAGGTACCTACTTTCTTGCCATATGCCTGCCTACCTAATACCTAATAAGGTCAGGGTGGTATATTCCGTCTATGGGGCGTAACCGTCTAAAGTCTGTTTTTTAATCCCTGAGACTAAATTGACAAGTGAAAATGTGAAAACTGACATAAATCCTATTGAAATCTCAGTTTGCCATTTTCACTTGTCAATTTAGTCTCAAAATCCAAATTAATCTTAATCACATAGGAAATTAGGTAGGTACCTAGGTGTTTAAATAAAAAAAATTCAAAGCAATTTTCTTATAAAAACATAATCAAGCCATCTTTCCTTCCCAACTCTTGATAACTAAATCCTTAGCTCTTAGCTCTTACCTTATAATTAAAGTATTAAGTTTATACAACGTCTACAGGATTAAGCCGTTCCTAAGTCCCGTCCTGTCTCGTCTGTCGAGTTCATTATGAGAAGATTATCAACTTACTTAATATTAAACTTTAGTAAAGAAAGGTTTTTGTTTTAAATAGGTAGACGTTTTCAAGTTGTCAGTGGGCTTACCATGAGTTTGAAACGTATTATTCGTTATCGAATACTATCGCCCTGTCTCTTTCATATTCATCGACTGCTTTACGACACGAGAAGTATATCCGATAGTTTTCGATATCGAGGACAGTTTTTTACAAAGTCATGGTGAGGGCACTGATCTTTGAGGGAAGATCATAAAGAGGCAGAGCTGAGATCAGTGGAGGTCTTTTGGTTCAAGTGGTCGCCACTTCACAAGCTAGCTAGGTAGGCACTGCGGAGCTCTTGGGTTGAATCCCCAGTCAGTCAAATAGTCAGTCAAAGCGATATTGGATTTTTCCATTTGAAATTTCTTAGAAGCTGCCCAGAGCCTCTATGTGCCTTAACACTTTCGCTGCCCAGCACCCAGCATATGAGTCCAATGCCCATATTACGCTGGGTGCTGGGCAGCGAAAGGGTAGACTCGCCCCTATCACAATGGGCCCTAATCATAGCCGGCGCAATGTGGATGTGGAATATACGGCACATCTCTGTTTGGTGAGTGAGAAGCAAACTGTGCGAAGACAACACACAACAAACGTGGTCTTCAACACGAAAGAAGAAGACATTTCCGACAATTTAATCAACTTGACACTGCACCTACCAGTAGCGAAGGGTCAATTTTTGTAAAGGTTTAGCCGGAGTACACATCTTTAATGTGGTTATACAGATGTGATATACTTATAAATGTAGAATGACCTTTGAGGTTGCGTATCGTTCCGTCTCGATTAGTCCTCACTTATCCCGGGCAGCGAGTGCACGTACCCTTAAAGTAGTTCACCTACTTACTGATAATTTGGTGGTTTTATTCTAAACCCTAACTAGTGTTTCTAGTGAACACCACAATGGCGACGTATTACTTGTCTATAGAATACTGACTGTGCCATTTTTCAAAGGGAATCCGGTAGGAATAGTGTTGTATGGAACCTTCGCCACTGGTACCTACGCAATAATTACTAATGACACCTAAAACGTAATCAATCATTAACACATTTTACGCTTCAATTAATTCCAAATAATTGCATGTATCACTTCACTCGGCGTCAATCAATACATTGATTGCGTTAAAATTATACACCTAGTTAATTTGGATGGGACCACGTTTCAAATAAACTAATTATGATGTGACACTAATAGGTATGATTAATTAAAGTTTTAGTGGATGATCAATTAGTAAAGAAGTGACAGCTGTATAAATATGACATTTGCGATTAATCAATCATAGATTTAAGACTGATATTATAGTTATCGGATTTTTTTCAACCGTCTGTGTCGGTTTGTAAGAGTCATTCTCGAAAACAATTGCGCATGTTTTGGAACGTGTTCAACTAGGGATTCAATGACAACTTTTTATTTATTTTTTTATTAAAAAAACTTTGCCCCACACTAGGAATTTCTCCTGTATCGTGGGTGCGTTTACAAACATTTAAACTCACATATACAAACAGCCAGACACGGAACAACTACCTGTAGGTCATACAAATAGGTATTTGTTCCGCGCGGGAATCGAACCCGCGACACGCAGCGCAGCAGCCAATCGCTCAGCCACTGCGCCAACCGCGCCGTCAAACTTTACAATGGAGTGTAAATGATAAGCAAAAGATGGGAAACTTATTATCGGGTCCTACCCGTTGCATATAACAGGAGCTGATGGACGCTACTGACGATGCCAAATTCATCGAACATTCTGGATCGATTTGATTCAGATTGCCATCGGCGAAGGAGAAGAGGAAAACCAACCTTATTTTTGACAGTAACTGGGTATTTTAACACTATTAAACGAACCTACTTAATAATTCCATAAATAAACTCACTTAAGGCGCAGCCTAAGCCCATAATCATTCCCTAAAGCGTCCTAAATCTCAATTGTAAGAACTTTGCGACATTCTTATTCAAATTGTACTCATTTAGAATGTGAAATTAAGCCAAACAGCTCATCAGCAGTCGTTTGTTTTTAGACAAGTTCATTTAGTTCACTCAAGAACGGAAAGGAAGTTATACTTCAATATTTTAAAAGGGCCTTTATTCTCTTTTCTGCCACAGTAATTTTAACCTTATTGCGTTGTGTTTTAGTGTATTGTTCTCTGGTGTATGATTGTCGTTAAAATGTATCGAGTGACGACCAATATTTTCGTCATTGCTTTGTTTATTTTATTTTAAACTAGCTTCTGCCCGCGACTTCGTACGCGGATCCTGTTGCTTATGCCAGCGACAACGGGGTCGTCAAAATCGAAGATCTGAAATGTCTGATGTCACAGTTCTCTAGAGACCTGGATGTAGATGCGTAAATACGCTGAGAACGCAGGCGTGCTTCGTTATCCAAGAGGAGAGAAGAGAAGAGAGGAAGAGGTTTCCACGGAGCGAGTTGCAGCCTGATGTTCTCGAACAGCATCAAGTCTCTCCTGACGTTCTTCGGTAGATTCTTGGGAACTTATGATCCTCAATCTTTTAGCTCCTTTGGAACATTGGGAAAGATTTGACCTCTTTCTAGGCATGGTTATAGTTTTATTGTGAAGATACCTGATCAATTAAAATCTAAGTGACTGCTCCCCTGCGTTACCGGGTAGGTTACCGTGTCACGAAGATAAGTGGAAAAAGTCTAAAACACTCAAATAACATAAGCCCGAAGGCATATTTATTCGATAAAATAAAAAAATAAATAGGAGTTTTTTCCAGTAGAGTCAAATTTTCAATGAAATACCGTCGTCATCGAATATCAGTCCTAAACTGTTACCGCCTTCACCGCGTGGAGATACTCCCAGCTTATGTTATTTTATAATTATACAGTGAAATTAGTGATAGCTTTGATTTCCACATCAAATGTTTCTGATCTTCGATTTTTATAAGTCAACAGGAAATGCCCATCAGACCGAACAACTTTTGCTAAGACGTCATTCCTATATGTGTTATGGTGTAGCTGGGCTCTTGGAGTTCTACAACAGGTGTTCCAGATCTTCGATTTTTATAAGTCAACAAAGAGTGCTCATCAGATTGAACAATTTTTGCTAAGACTTCATTCCTATATGTGTTATGGTGTAGCTGGGCTCTTGGAGTTCCACAATAGGTGTTCCAGAACTTTGATTTTTATAAATCAACAGAGAGTGCTCATCAGATTGAACAATGTTTGCTAAGACGTCATTCCTATATGTGTTTTGGTGTAGCTGGGCTCTTGGAGTTCCACAACAGGTGTTACAGATCTTCGATTTTTATAAGTCAACAGAGAGTGCTAATCAGATTGAACAATGTTTGCTAAGACGTCATTCCTATATGTGTTATGGTGTAGCTGGGCTCTTGGAGTTCCACAACAGGTGTTCCAGATCTTCGATTCTATAAGTCAACAGAGAGTGCTCATCAGATTGAACAATGTTTGCTAAGACGTCATTCCTATATGTGTTATGGTGTAGCTGGGCTCTTGGAGTTCCACAACAGGTGTTCCAGATCTTCGATTCTATAAGTCAACAGAGAGTGCTCATCAGATTGAACAATGTTTGCTAAGACGTCATTCCTATATGTGTTATGGTGTAGCTGGGCTCTTGGAGTTCCACAACAGGTGTTCCAGATCTTCGATTTTTATAAATCAACAGAGAGTGCTCATCAGATTGAACAATTTTTGCTAAGATGTCATTCCTATATGTGTTATGGTGTAGCTGGGCTCTTGGAGTTCCACAACAGGTGTTCCAGATCTTCGATTTTTATAAATCAACAGAGAGTGGTCATCAGATTGAACAATTTTTGCTAAGACGTCATTCCTATATATGTTATAGTGTAGCTGGACTCCTGGAGTTCCACATCAGGTGTTCCAGATCTTCAAATTTATTCTCTCAGCAGAAAATGCTCATCACGTGGAACAATTTTTGCTATGGTACCATTTTTGTATCTCTTACAGTTTAGCTATTCTATTGCGGTTCTGCATCAGGTGTTCAAGTTTCCAAGATAAATTATAGCCTATATGTTGCCCAGACTTAATACCTATACAACAAAAAAAAAATCTTTCAAATCCGTCTAGTAGTTCAGAAGATTAGCGTGTACAAACAAACAGACAAACAGACAAACAGATAAACAGACAAACAGACAGAATTTTTTTTTTGGATTCGTGCTCTATTACTGTTTCTAAACACCCCTCAATTTAAAAAAAAAAAAAATATTCAATGTACAGACACAGTTTTTTTACTGTCTTATTATATGTATAGATATAGATATAGATAGATGTGTTGAGCGACTACGTAACATGTGGACATAAGCCCTTTTTATTTAATTTAGCTATAACTTCCGTTGAAGTTCGGTGAAACCGGCTTTGTCGATTTGCGGAAGTGACAGCGAAAACCGGACTTGAAATCAAGTCATTTATTCAAATTAGACTGTCAAAGAGGCAGTCCCCCAAAACGCCTGCCCTGCGCCGTTTAGCTAGTTCCTAGTTTTTGAGCTGGGAAGAAGAAGTGGCCGAACAAAGTCCCAGCAAAACACCAACTGTGACTACTTAAGTCCCTTTAGGTCGTATTTCCTCAGCAAAAACCAGAATCTCTTAAGTATTAGACTGAAAATGTAAATTTTATTGAGTACTTTCAGCTCGAACTAGATTAGGCCGTCTGTGTAATCCCCCGTCATCCCATTTTAGAGAAAACCTGAAAATTATTTAGCTAAGTAAGGTTTACTGAAATATCTTTTCACACCACGCACAATAAATGTGGAGGCATAGCGCTTTGTTCGGGTCCTATGAACTCCAGCCATACTGTTCGATTACATGAATGTTGGTGTTACACACCTACTCTGAGAAATTTATAATAATAATACCAGCCTGTTACTGTCCCACTGCTGGGCAAAGGCCTCTTCTCATACAGAGAAGGCACGAGCATTGATCACCACGCTTGCTCAAGACGGGTTGGCGATTTCAGACTTATGTATATTAATTATAACTCCAGGTTTCCTCACGATGTTTTCCTTCACCGATGTCTGTGATGTCCAAAATAAACTTAGAAAGTACATATGAATTGAAAAAGTCACATTGGTACTTGCCCGGATTTGAACCCACAACCTCATGCATGAGAGGCGAGGCCTTAACCTCTGGGCCATCACAACATTGAGAAATCTAGGAAAAAAAAAGTAATTTTTAGCAAAGTTCGCGTCACTAGCGGTCTTTCTATGAGTAACAGACAAAGCAGTGAGCACTTGAGCAGTGACATCAAAGGGGCGCCAATACGACTCTGAGTCTGTGCGTATCGTACGCGTAGTGTGACTTGTTACGTACTGCGTATTGCCGATAGGTGGCAGTGTGAAGGTTATCGGCAATAACGTAGTGCTGTAACTGTTGTGAATGGTTTTAGGTGTTTACATACGAGGTAAATCAGTTGGAAACATTGTTAATGATTGTGTGCGTAGGTTTTAGATTATTGGTATTGTTTGTTGGCCAAACGTTCATTGTTTAGCGTTTTCGCAAGTACGTTGGGGTCGGCTTCCAGTCTATTCGAATGCAGCTGAAGATGAGCATTTTACTTTGAAAGACTGCCTATCTGACCTTTACTAACCAGTTAGTACTGAGTAACACGATACTCCTTGATAAGACTAGTTGTCGGACTTTCGGGCCACTAATTGTAACGGCTGTCAAAGCTCTTCAAATGAAAGCCGGGACCAACGGCTTAAAATGATTTGCGAGGCACGGAGGAAACCCGGTATGTGTAATAGATGGTCACCCATCCACAGACCGACCTTGGCAAGCGCGGCTTAACCGCGAAGACCAACCCGTGCGGCTGTTATTATTTAGCCACGAGCTCCTCTATGCAAAAGTTTCATAACAGACAAAAATCAAATCATCAAAGAGTAGTCAAAGCTCTGCATGATTAGTCAACGGCTCAAAGTGACAGACGAAGAAGTCAGTCACATCAAAGAAACGCCAAATTGTTTGTATGCAGGAAGTGACGTCACACTTCCGTTCAACTCTGCCGTGTGCTAAATCACCAACTGTTGGTCCACATTTTGAGAAATATTTTAAAAGGCCTGTGTTAGTGTGCTTCCAAAATAGTTTTAGATTTTTGCATGATTTATTTGATATGATCTTGCGTTTGACAAAAATGAGGCCGAAAACAGCTACCCAGGTGAAGTACCAGTCTTAGGTCAATAAAATTAAGAAAATAGTTTTTTACTTTTGTGTCTTGGCTTCCGTAGGTCTGTACGTTTTTTCTCGGGTGACCACTGAACACCAGCACTGTGCTGTGGGCGCCCCATAGCACAGCATCATGCTGAATGGGAACCTGCTTCTCGCAGTCACGACGTGAAAGCTGTCAAGTTTTCCTGTTCCGTCCTGTTGTATTTATAAATATTTGTTATGAGTTGTATGTTTATTGTTTTTATTTTGTCATTTTGTATGCACGTCATGTCTCCGCAACAAATTTTTTTTTTGGCTTTAAGGTTTCTAAATAAGCAAGATAATTGAGCGAAGTTCTACTCTGAACTCAAGATTGAAGTTTCGGTTCCCATTCAAATACATCAACATGTGATACCAACGGATGGTTGATCATAGTTCTTTTTTTAAACGGCAACTCTCATAAACTACAATTTATCTGCAACACCAGCAGTCCAGAACTACAAAATCCTCCATAAAAGTGCCAAGCCAATCAAATAAACCTTCATTTATTTCTACCAGCTAGCTGTCCAGTCCATCCATCGGCGAGCAAACTGCCTGGCTTATCCATAACGATAATGATTATCGTTATGACGTCATTATCCTCACGGTGTGACAACATGGTGTCGGCAGACAAACGGCCGATGATTGCCGGGTGTATTTTTAGATCCTTACCAACTGGTTCGGTGGATGGACGTCCAACGGGTGTTAATAAGTAGCGTGCATGTTTTTTTTAAGTGGATGTGCGTTGAACGGTGGTGAGCTAGATTTTGAGTAAGTAGAAAAAGCTGTTAATATAATTTCTTCCTCAGACAAGTTATAACATTATGAGAAAGAAAAAGGTAGAAAGGCCGAAGAAGAAAAAATGAATAGAGGATAACCCATAAAATACCTAAGCAAAGAGAATACAATTTATATGGGATCACTGCGCGAGCTTCCTCTACCAAATCAAAACAGACTCACTTAAATCGGACCAGTAATTACGAGAAATTGGTGAAAAAACATGAAAAAAAGTTTCTGGGGGATAACCTTTTTTAGAAATCTGTTAAAAAAGCGTGTTGTATAAACCCCTAGTAACGGGTGCCAACGGCAGACAGATGATGTCAAAGCTGAAGATGCAAGATGCCAAAAGCAAGGAAATCTGCAGCATTAGCTAGGACTGCTCAACCCTAGGAGATATACAATAATTGTAATTGCTAAGAATTCAAAATATTAGGTGTCAGATTTGGGAGTGGTGAAGTTAGCAGCGAATACCTTAAAGACGCAGCAGCATTCAGTGATTGCACTAATAATCACAATCATCATTCTCTTGCTCTTGTCCCAATTCATTTGGGGTCGGCGCAGCATGTCTTCTTCGTCCATACGAATAGTGTCGTGTAGTGTAGTGTCTCATCAGACACCTCCTTTCTTGCCATATCATCCTTCACACAGTCCATCCATCGTTTCTTTGTTCTTCCTCTACTCTTATAGCCACCCACAGTCATACTCAAAACTTTCCTCACGACATTTTCCTCAGTCCTCCGCATCACAGCACAGCACTAATAATCACAAAGTCATTCATAAAAAAAACTAATCCAGCCTATCTGCGTCAAAATTACATATCCCCATAAAATTATACATCCACCATCCTGGCATTGCCACAACAACGGAAACAGCTCCATAATGACATCCCTGTCAAACCAGTCAGGACTGATATTTCCATTTTTATAGAACAAGTGCTTTTATTAAAATGATAATACTGCACTCGGAAATTATGCAGGTGCTTCAATTTTACTGCATTCATAATTTATACTTCATTTAATTTTTGTTCGTTGCTGGTTATTAAAAATGTACTTATATTGTAGTTATATGGGTATTTAAGTAAAACAGGATATTATCTGTTAATAATGAGAAGGACCACCTAAGGGAACTGTAAAACAAAATCATACAAGGATATTTAACTTTGACTATTAAAAGATTTTGTATCAAATACATAAAAGAGAAATCATAGACGATCTAGTGAGCAACATAAAGAAAGATTAGTACTGGAGGAAAAGGTGCTATGGAAAAGGTGCAACTTAAATATGTTTAAAAGCAGAACTAGACCACGTCTACATTATTTTATTATTTTTAACTCAAGTCGTTTTTTTGTGCCATTACAACCATCCTAAATAGTGTTACATATTACTAAAATCCAAATGTTTTAATGATTTTTCAGCCTTACGACCTTATGCGTGGGAAGCGTCGATTTGTATCATACATTTTGTAGTACGCTCACAGTCGGCAGCCAAAAATACGCTTTAGTTTGAACGGTACCTAAAGAAAATGTCATGATGTGATTTGAAAAGAGTGTCCATGTGGTTTCTTGGCCATTCTTCTCCATGAGATCTACAATTTTGGAATGGGTAACTACAATCCATTCACAGTTATTATGCCCGTGTCTCTCTGGACTGTAGGTAGCTTATTTTTGACTAAGCAAACGTGCCTGTCACGGGTCTATTTGAAATAAATGTTTTGAGTTTGGTACTCGCAAAGCTGAAACTACTACTTTTCCAATTTCAGCCAATGCCACCTTCAGAAAAAACCAAAAGACCCCACACCATCTCCTCAACTTCAAAATTCAAGCCCAGCTCACTAAAAGTCCAGTAAAATACAGCTTCATTTCATAGAAACGAGACACGTGATGTATTTCCCAACGCCATCACTCTGGGTCACGGCATGGGGAGACCACAATAGTAAGGTCACACCGTAAGTAACTGTTTGTGGTTCTGTAGTAACCACTTTGAGGGCCCTTTATGTTTTGATTAGAGGCGAGAGATTTGATTTGGCGTGGTGTTTTAAGTGCGAATTCTGGAGGCTGTTGGAAATTGATTTATTTTCATATATTATTTTTAGACACTGTGTTGGTAATTTAAATGCTATGGGCTCGGAAAGCACGTTAAGCTGTTGGTCCCGGCTGTTATTTGAAGATTTTTGACAGTCATTACAGGTAGTTAGTGGCCCGAAAGTCTGATAACCAGTCTTACCAAAGGGTAGACTGGACGCCGACCCCAACATAGTTAGGAAAAGGCTAGACAGATGAGATGAGGTGAGTTTGACGGCACAGTCCGTGGTGCTGTCTAGTTTTGTCACGAAGTTACTAGAAGCTACAAAGCTACGAAGCTGATGAACCACTAATACAATAACCAGAAAGCATTCTGAAAATCAAACTAAGTAACTTTACACAAAAATTATTGCTAGGAAACGGACTTTTGTTTTCTTGCGTCGATAAAATCTCCCAGAAATCTACCGTAATTTAGTTAAATATTGTAACAGATCACTTTTAAAGTTAAACTTCATCCAAGCAGGATAATTTAGTGCCCAGATCATGTAAGACCTTAACACGATCATAACTCTTTATCGCATGGACCATTTCACAAATGACATCCTCAAATTGCTCATACATCGAACCTTTTGCCAACCATTTGGAAAATGGCGGTAACGAGCTCACAATCTGCTGCGAAGTAGCCACGTCAGCCAAAAGCCAGACACAGAAATAACGTCAATTTTTCAACTTTTACTACCAACATAAGTTATAACAAATTGGCTTTCTCGAAGGTTCTACGTCGCAGTAGAAAAAACATAAATCAAAGAGGAAAACTCATTTGTGAAGACCTTGGACTACTTCAGCCTGTAGCGTCCCTATTCAGCGAGCGGTTAAGGCCAGCTGTGCTTGCAGCCTTTTTATTTCAGAGCTTTTCTTTGCTTTGAATGAGGGTAGAAAGATTACTAGAATGTCAAAATGTTCTACAAATATTGTGTCTGAACGACGACGTTGAAAATGATTTTTTTTTGCAAGAGGTCTTGGTTAGAAATTGGCGCTTTAGCCTCGAAAACCCAGTTCTTTTTATTTACAGATGTTTATTACTGATTTTCTTTTACAGAAACCTAATAGCAAAATCGCGTACTGCGAGGGCTGGTTCGAGGAGGCCTCGGAAAAGAACACATGGAAGGAATTGGGGGAGGCCTTTGGCCAGCTGTGGGACAGTACAGGCTACTAAAAAAAAAAAAAAAAACAATAATGTTAACTCTTTAAGCTATCAAAATCAGAGCGTTGCGTATTTTTTTAATTCGTTTACACGGCCTCTGGATCACCACCATTGAAAACGCCAATGACTTATCAAAGCTTTTCCAATTACTAGGCTTGCTTTTTTTTTTAAATTTATGACCTCGCAGGAGATGGCGGGACGAGCTAGACAATACTAACGACCAGTAGTCCACATTGGCCCTGGATCGAAAAATTTGGAAGTCATGGAGAGAGGCCTTTGCCCACCAGTGGGATGACACAGGCTAACTGTATCTGTATCTGAAGCTCGCTCGCTGCACACTTAAGAAAAAATGTAACAAAGAATATGAAAAATTATTCCCTATCTGTAAAATCCTAACTATAGATAAGAAAGTTGATTATTTGATAAGCTTAGAAGACTATTTTAGTGACGAGTATAAAGTTCCTATTGAAAATAAATATCATACAAGAAGACAAGTGTAAGAGAGAAAATACTAGTTCAACCGAAAATAACAAATTATTATGGGGAAAGAATTTCAAGATATGTAGTGCCAAAAGTATTTTATATATTTTATTCAGCCGTTACCGAGAAATAAATTCACATCTTATAGTATTAAAGTTATCTAGTAGTTTTAAGGTCAGTTTACTATATTATTTGTATGTAAAAACAAGCGCTTCTCGCCATCAAACTAAAAAGTTTGGCGAGTAAATTGTAGATAAAAAAAAATATGTATGTTTGTGAACAACAAATAATAATAAAAAAAACATAAAAACAAATCAAATCTGTCACTTCTAACCACAAAGCAACTACCGCTTTTTACATCAATTCTATCACAAAATTAGTTGCGTAGTCAATGTTTACTTTATAAAATGACCGCAATTGTTGTTATTGTGTGCTCACAAAAGAATGTTAGTTTGTTTGATTGAGACATGAGGCTTGACCCTTACGATGAATTGAAGTGATTTGGACGAGTAGAAATTTGAAGTTCACGTTAGTTTTGGTGTGTTGATTTTGAAGTTGCTTCATGGGTCTTTGCATAAGATTCTCGATGACGTAGCTACTAACGCACAGCAAAAATTTGGTATTGTGTTCTTCATTCGTAATTATTACAATTCTTCTTCTTCTTTTTCCTCGTTTCCTCATTACTGAGGGTCGTGACCACATGAAGTCGTTGCCTTCTCCACTAACGCTCCCCATGCTGGACGGTTTTCGGCCATGCGGACAGATACCTGGAAGTTTCCAAACTTCCTTCACCACTTCTGTCCATCGGGTTGGTCATCTCCCACGGCCCCTTTTTCCTTCCACGTTACCAGCCACAATAAGCTTCTCAAGGCTATCAAGCTCCTTCCTTGCCACGTGTCCGAAGTACTGTAGGAGTCGTTTCAAGCAGATTTAATTTTAATTAGATTTTTAGAATTATTACAATTATATCTCCCAAAAGTTGTGTTAAATATTATCATAATGGTAACTGCGATTGTGGCGTTTTTCTGATGACGCGAAAAAGAAAATCAACACCTTAAAATCTCAGTTATTGTCCGTCTGCAACAGAGCCTTTCTCTGCTTGATGAGAAGCCTGTTTTTTCTGAGTAAAACTCTTGCTCATTAATAGCCCATAAGCACAAAGAAAGTCAAGCAAAACTTTCAAGTCCCATTAAATTCCAAAGATTTTGAAGCATGATTGTCTTGTTTCCCATTCCACATTATTACCTCAATTACAAAAACAACCATCAACTGAGATTGGAAACAAGACAACCATAGTAACTGACTAACAGTATGTACTCAATAAATCAGTATTACTGACCAATAAAACGTAGCCTCCTATAAATTAGATATACACTTAATTGCTTTAAGTACAAGGGCACTTCCTGAATAGCCTAGGTCCCTGGTACCTGTGCCATAGAATAAGAAATTCGTGTAGAAGGGAATTTCGTTCAGGGGCAGTCATAATTTATCTGCAACGAATTCAGGGTGTAAACGGACCCTTCACGATGCCGTCAACCAAACATTCTGCACATCAAACTAAGTAACTTCACCGCAAAATTATTGCAGGGAAACAATTTTTTTTTTTTTTTTTTTTTTAAATTTCGATGATAGAACTCAATAATTGAAGTCAAATCAAGATAGTCAGGTATTTCTCAATATTGTAATATATCCATCGTAGATATACTGCCCCTGAACGAATTGTCATAGCAATTTTTTAAATGCTAGACTGTAAGGATGGACTGTAAGGAGGAGCTCGTGGCTTAATAATAACAGCCGCTCGGGTCGATCTTTAGGTTAAGCCGTGCTTGCCTAGGTTGGTCCGTGGATGGGTGACCACCCATTTCATACCGAGTTTCCTCCGTGCCTCGGAAAGCACGTTAAGCCGTTGGTCCCGGCTGTCATTTGTAGATCTTTGACAGTTGTTAGGTAGTCAGTAGCCCAAAAAGTCTGACAACCAGTCTTACCAAGGGGTATCGTATAACCCAGTACTAACTGGGTTGTGGAGGTTAGATAGGCAGTCGCTCCATGTAAAATACTGGTATTCAGCTGCATCCGGTGAGACTGGAAGCCGACCCCAACATAGTTGGGAAAAGGCTAGGCAGATGATGATGACTGTAAGGATGGACTTTGGAAGTATGCCATTTTTTTAAACCCATTTTTATCATTTTTTTGAGGTACTTCTCGTTGCCGTAGGACGTGGGTTAATTTTGTATGGACCGTGCTCCTTCTATAATATTTTTTTGTATTTCTCAACGATTTACAACAAGATTAATACACGCTTTATAACATCTTATGTCAAAGCCCACTGACATACATCTGAACGATTGTCACTTTAGATGGGCCCTCAGCTTCGCTTCTATCCTTACAATATTCTATGCCTAGGCGGCTAGTCTGAGACTACCTGTACTAATCATCGGTACACACGAACGGCGCCGCGGGCCACATCTAGTGTTGCCATAAATTAATTTGAGAGCACACGCGATGGTACTACTGTTATGGTATAGGATTACGGCTGGGTTCAAGTTAGTGGTTACGCTTTACTATTTAGTTATGAAGAAATTTAGATATTAAATTGGTAAATCAAGATAATATCTAAAAAAAAGAACAAAAAAAAATATATAAGTATAAGGGTGGAAGGGACACCGACGCTAAAACGGTTACCCGTATTCAGTACATTCTTCCCCCCTCCCGCCCCCCACACATGGAAATTTTTCATAGTTAATTAAAAAAAACGACGAAAAATGGGGAGGGGGGGGGGGAGTTCCGAATGTCCTTATTACCTGGTATCCGTTTTAGTGTCAGTGTTCCTTCCACCCTGTATACTACCTATTCCTCAGCCAATCTCATAAACGTATGTGTTTCCTGAACAAACACATTTAAATTCCCTCGTTGTCTTATTATAAATCAGGAACCTGCGCGTGATTCACTCGATCTAGGTTATTCTATTTTGAGCCAACTCAGCCTGAAGCGATTGATTGCCAGCGAAGTTATTATTGCGAATAGTTGAATATAAATGGCTTTATTATAATGTTTTTGAGGAATTTAAATATTTTGAAGGGTATTTTAGATTGACAGTCACTTAGTTATGATTGAGGCATTAAGCATCTTGTCAGTACCATTAAAAAATCTTACGAATTTTATTCACATAAATTAAGTTCTTATTTCTTGTTCATCACAACCTGTAACCTGTAACCTGGACTTATTATTAATATAAGCCTGAAATCACCAACCCATCTTGAGCAAGCGTGGTGATCAATGCTCGTGCCTTCTCTGTGTGAGAAGGGGCCTTTGCCCAACAGTGAGACAGTAATAACAGGCTGGTATTATTATAATAATTAAGAGCGATTATTAAAATCGGTTCAGTCATTTCGAAGAAAAAGGACTTGAAATTTTGTATGAAATGCCGTAAGTCGTAAACGCTCTTAAGTATTTAAAATTTTCTTATTGATGGTGACGTTATTGGAAAAGTTAGTGAAAAGTAGAAGAAACCGAAAAAACAATAATGAACTCGGATAGACGATAAATATTTACTGATCCTGCATTATTCCTATTTTAATCTTTTCAGCACCTGTGGTTTAATTGTGTAACAAACTTACAAAGGCATTGCAAACAATTTTGACATACTTACTATCTATCGTTTTTTTTTTTTTTAAATCTATGAAGCAATGGTTTAGGAATTTTCTTCAAAATCCTTCGTATTGTGATAGAAAATGTGTTACGCATTTAGGGTGATGTTCTAGCAAGCTGTATACCAAGGCGTCTTGTACCTCAGAACCTGTAACTTCAAAGACACTTTTGTCTAAAAACGAACAGCTTTTTCGAGGGAATAAGATTACCAAGTTCATCTCCATCATCTGTTTTACCTATTTTCTTTTAAAACCACAAAACAAGAACTTTATTAATCTATCCATAATAATTTTATTCATACTAAATAACTAATAACCGATTTAGATAGACACGCCATTATATTGATTGACAGTTTAGCGCATAAACAGCTCCAAGCGTTCAGTTACTCGATTTTTTATTACCTTCTCGATTTAAAACGACTTAATTCTAATCGATTTATTTTGTAAAATAGACCAATTAGGTAAAAGATTAATGGTTTGATTTCAATGTCGTAAATCATTGTATAATATTGAGTGGGAATTCATTTAAATTGAGGCACAGATTATAAAATTATACAAAGAAAGAATCAGGGTTTCTGGTGAGGGATTTTTAAATTGTCCATTATGTGAATAATTCATTCGAAATTAATTTCTTTCACACAAAGTGTAAACTTATTGTTTAAAAACCAGCTACGTCAAAAGCAAACACCAAATTAATAATTATGAAATTATACAAGATGGGTTCTGGGTTAAGCTCGCCATTGTACATAAACTATATTATTGCATTTGTATGTATATTTTTTGTTGTTTTGTGTGCAATAAATTCATTTTATTTGCGTTCTACAATGTTAAAAAGGTGTTATAAAAGGCTTACAGCTAAGAACAATATTCTGGACTCTGTTAGGGTACAGCAATACATGGTGTAAACGGGCCCTTCACGAAGCTGTCAACCAAGCATTCTGTCCATCAAACTAAGTAACTCTTTACGCAAAAATTATTGCTGGGAAATGTATTTTTTTTTTGGGTGAAAAATCAAGTTTTAAGGTAGGACTCAATTAACGCACTCAAAACATTGTGCTAATGGATCGATTGAATAGTATGGGTTTCGTGGAGGTGTTTAAAGTAAAAATCCTACATTAAAAACAAGTATTTAAAATAAACTTTGACCCCCAATACATATTATATTAAAAAAATTAATTTTGGTTTAGCTTCTGTAATCATTATCCTATACCTATTCCTTACCAAAAAATAAAAACATTTAAAATTAAATCCTATCCAACGATCATTAAATAACATCAGACTGGGTCCTTGTCTACATTTTCTTTACTGTGTATTTGTGTAATAATCAGATACATAAACCAGAATCGTTTACTACGGCTGTCATCACAAGACGTTCACTTGATTGGGTGTATCGAACATGTTCATTAGGTTACACTAAAAACCGGGACAATTACTTAGTGTTGCTTGTCAAAACATGTCAGAGAAGGCTTCGCGGCATCTTTTGTGTATTTTATGTTAACCGATTTTATTGCTTGACTTGTAAACACGTTCATTTTTAGGGTTCCGTACACGAAGGGTAACCAACGGGACCCTATTAGTAAGTCTCCGCTGGCCGTCCATCACAACAAATAATACAAATAAATTAAAAATTAAAGGGGACTGACTCCCTTACTACGATGGTACGGAACCTTTCATGCGCGAGTCCCACTCGCATATGGCCGATATTTAGTAGGTAGCTCCGAAGAATTCACTTAATTGTTGACAGTTTATAGAATAGAATAATATTATATGATTATGTTGGATTATAATTTTTTTTTTTTTTTTACAATTAGTACTTCACATCACACTTGCGGCCAAACGCAAGCCGATTTGGTTCGCAACACTGATGTGAAGCGATGATGCGGCCTAGGGTGGAGCACGCTTGCCTAGCACAAACCGATTCACTCGAACTTTGAAGAGATCCAGATTATAATGATCGTGAAATAGAGAAACATGACAACAACACTTCGCTAGTTATGTTTAGGTAAGTCCAATGTTCCTATTACATGTGGGCGAGCCTATTGCCATAAACCGTTTGGATTATGATTTCATTAAAATGAGGTCGTAAATTCTACGTTTTTCCTTAAATTGTTAATTGTTAGTGAACTAACAATTAACAATTTAAGGAAAAACGTAGAATTTTTCGTTTTTGTTAATTAGCCGTGACACTGTATATCTCCAGTTTCATTAAAGAATGACTTCACTTAAACAAACACCCTGTATAAGTTTTTTAGTGTTACACCATGTAGCAATATTAACGACTCGAATAGGATATGGTTAACCGCTGAAATAATTTCTATGGAGCGTGCCTAATGGCGGTCGATTCATTTCCGGGGCAGCACCATCATCATTTGTTAAATATAACCAGTCACAGTTGAATGCAGAAGGAACCGATCTTTGTCAGGTCTAGAGGAAGCAGATACTATCAGGATTTTGTAAATAACTTCAAGTTGAACTGAAATGCCTTGCAAATTCACAAGTACGATCGATTTTGTGGACTATTCCATATTTCTATATTATTGGTTGCCAAATGCTTACAGATGAGTAATGGCTTTTTTTATGGGAAATCATCAAATAACCCCTGTAGTATCCTCTTGTAGAAGAGCTAATAGGTTGATAAACACAATTTACTAACTATATCACAGGCTCACCAACACCAACAAGCCCCAGTCCAGCGTGCGCTTCACCTTCCAACTTCCCGCCATTCGTGGTGACTGACAGTTGTCATTAGTGACAGCTACCTGACTACTTGTGGCTGTGAGGCAGTGTACCATATCTATTAAATAGATACACTACAACCCCCCTCGCTCTGAGCGGAGTGGAAGGGAGTGTCAGACTTTTACTGACTAAACCCATCCATGTTCCTTCTTTGCCCTTTGTGTTCCAGGGCCGCGGTATCTCTTTAGGACAGTCCTGCAGCCCCGGATGAGTTATGGCTCATGGAGTGGAACATCAGGAGTCGCGCCATTTACTTACAGCCAAGAGGCTTGTGGTCTAGCAGTGCCCATGCTCAACTGCTAGAATTGGATGATCATTATTTACGAAAATTCTTCAGCTGGTCGTCTCCACATACCTGTAACAAATAAAAATACGATAAATATCAGATACAGGTCTACCTAATATTAAGATAACACTAACGTTGAAAAGAGTAACCATGGAGTTTCTTGCCGGTTCTTCTCTATAGGAAACGACCAACCCGAACCGTGCACCTTTTTGTCGACGTTTTTTAAGTGCCCATCTAGGTCTATGTGAAATAAAATATTTTGATTTTGTTGTGTAAGTTTCACCAATAATCAGCAAATCTAAACCGTGTGTGATGTGCTGATGTTAATCTGCGTTTACGAGCTGTCACTGTATGTAATACTAGCTGTTGCCCGCGATCTTCGTCCGCATGAAATTATTATAAAATATTACTTTCCAACTTGAATTGGATTTTGTTGACAATTTCAAGGGTTTTAATTTTTTTTGCATGGAACCCTAATTATGTTTCTAAAATAAAACTAGCGTAAGTTACTCTGTATTATAACACCTAAATGCCAGTAAAAGTCCCGTCAAAATCGGTCCAGCCGTTTCGGAGATTAGCCGGAACAAACAGACACAAAAAAAAATGGTTTGTTTTTGTTAAAATTACCTAAAAAGCTGTTATTTTTTAATTACAAACAGACACTTCAATTTTATTTATTTGTATAGATTGATGCTAACAGCTCTTGAACACAGTTTGGATGTGCTGATCCCGTTCAGTTTGATGGGTGAAATTGGTTCTTAGAGAAATAAGGTAAGGTTTTTTATTATTATTTATATCTGAGGCTTGGCTTAAATGCAGCATAGTTTCTGAGAAAAGTTTTTGCACATATTTTGCGTGCATCCTTCATTCGTTTAAGCGGAAGAAATGATTGTGATCAAAACAGTTTTTGTTTGAAAAGGTTTTATGTTTGACCTTTGTATTAAATCGATGTTTTAACACAAAGGATTTGTTTAGTTTTTATCTGAAACTAAAATCAGGAATGGAGGTTGAAACAGGCTGTGCATATTTTTCCTGTTTTAAGTGTCTACTGAGCGCCAAGAGATTGCTATAAGAGCAATACTAAGTATTTAGGCATTATTAAAAAATAGTAAATTAAAATTAAAAACACTCGTTACACATATAGTGTCATCATCTGCCTAGCCTTTTCCCAACTTTGTTGGGGTCGGCTTCCAGTCTAACCGGATGCAGCAGAATATCAGTACTTTACATGAAGCGACTGCCTATGTGACCTCCACAACCCATTTATTACCGGGTAATACGATACCCCTTGGTAAGGCTGGTTGTCAGAGTTTCGGGTCACTGACTACATGTATATAGGGTGACTGGTTAATATTTTCTTTATTTTAAGAATTTATTCTTATCTATGTATAATACTGGTTGAGCTTGTTGCAAACAATTTAACTGAAATGCTGTATGATAATTGAATTTTGAATTAAAAAATCGAAGTATTTAAGTGACGTTTAAATCACGCGCTCGTTCTAGGACCTCTGACCACAGATAAAATATATTTAAAACCAGAGGCAAAACCCACCAATCCAATCAGTAGTATATTTATAGCCCTTTAATCAGATAAAAGGCGCGAAAGATGAATAATTCAGTCAAAATGAGCTTTCACTTATTAACGAACAATTTGGGATATCTCCTCCAATTATGATAAGACAATATTAATCGAAGTTCAAAGAAACTTTCTCCGTTTTAATTTAAAACGAATGAAACTCTTTATTTTAAAGTTCGTTCGCGAAAAGGTCCCGTTTAATTATCGTTCTAAAATGAATTTCGTCATGAAAAAATGTTATCGGATTAATTTTTATCTTAATGCATTGGAAGACTGAATTTAATTAGGTACTTATGTATGCTTTATCTGTGTTACCAAGTGTAACATGTAAGATAAGAAGTGGGCATTTCAGGAATGGGTTTACTTAAGTATCAGCAAATTCTTTATCGTTTAGTAATACTAGTATACAGGGTGTAAACAGACCCTTCACGAAGCCGTCATCCAGGCAGTATATATGTTACGGGCAATTTGATAAGTCCGGTCACTATTCATAATGGCCGGTCTGTATTCATAATGCCCGACTCAATTGGGCGATGTGATTAAAACTGCGTGATTAATCACTTTTCCCGGTCATTATGAATAATGCCCACCCTATCTTGGGCAAAGTAATAAAATAGGTGAACTATTAGGATAAATCACGTTTCTACTAAATATCATTTAATTATAATACAGTCGACGAAGCCCCGCTGCGCGGGGCTCCTATTTCTGTCTGCAGGGTTTAAAGGAACCTAACTAACCGAACCTCGGGGTGCCCCTGACGTCGACCGTCTAGGGTTAGGGTTTCTGTCAGCATCTGTGTTTGTTTGGGGGGTTTATGCTTATAGAATGCAAAATTCATTTATTTTCTCTTTTTTTAGAAAAGTCCAGAGCAATTATGCAAAAAATTATGAATTGTTTGTCAAATAATACGTTATTAAATAAAAGTTTATCGGATAATTATTTTGCTAAGTGAAATATTTGGTAAACTTGTTGTTGTAGAATGATGAAATGACAAATAATGTTTTTGCCAATCGTTGCTTGTCAAGTAAAAAAAATGAATTAATGTTTGGTGAACTGACTGATCACCAGGGAATTATTCATACTGCCCGGTCCAAGTGATAAATTCAAGCTATCTCAAACACTGACTTATTACATGGACCACGGGCCGTCGGGTATTATTAATAATGGCCGGTCAAAGTGATAAATTAATCACTTTGCCCGACGTTCTTGGGCATTATTAATAATGGCCGGTCCTTATTAATAATGCCCAGTTAATCACGTTGCCCGTAACATATACATCAAATTAAGTCACCCTAGGCAAAAATTTTTTTTTGCGGTGAAAAATCACGTTTTACGCTAAAACTCGATGTAACGCACTCAAAACTTGGTGCTGATGGATGCTTTGAATAGTAAATGGGTTATGGAGGTAATTAAAGTAAAGTTAAAACCTTAAAAAGTAGTATTTTTTAAAAATATGTGAAAAAATTTGAACCCCTAATATCTCCGTAACTAGATGGTTCTCAGGTATGGTCTAGTACAAAAAAATGATGTCAGTGACGGGGAGAATAAGTGCCTTTCGGCTTCGTTAAGGGTCTTTTTACTTTTCCCTTTATACTTTTTCATATGTCTATTTCTAATAACTTAATATAAGTAGTTTATGATGTTTCCGAGTCTATTTTTGAATGTACAATTCATTTCCAATCGCCCCAGGAACCAAATCAATGGAATATCTAAGGTACCTAGTGTAATCTCAGCGAAACTATTAAAAAACAACACAACATAACATAACATCGCCTGTAATCACCGAAGGGTTAGGCAGAGGTGTACCTAATAGTACACCCACATTTGGCCAGTTATGTTTTAAGTCCCATGTAATAGGGGGCGAGCCTGTTGCCATCAACCGATCGCAAATCCAGACTCCGTGGCTGCTACTGAGAAATTCCTGATGGAAAAACCCAATAACACTTTGCCCGACATGGGAATCGAACCCAGGACCTCACGCTCAGCAGTCGGGCTTGCGAACACTAGACCAACGAGGCAGGCAAAAAACTATTGAAAACATACCAATCAATTAATTAACTGAGTTGATCCTCAAAGTACAAATAAAAAGTACCAAGCTAAAAACAGCCAACAAATACCCGTTTAATCAACTAAAAATAAACCACTTAAACAAACTAGTATCAACTTTCTTTCACAGCCCACACGATGTAAACAGCGCTCTGTTTAACCTATCTGCGAACTAATTGCTTCTGCGCAGGTTCAATGCACTTACATGCAATTGAGGTGTACACTCGCGAGCACTAACATGTATACACGCAGCCACTTTTAATAGTGATTTTCTCCTACTGTATTGAGTGTCATTTTGTGTTGTAAATATGTATAATAAACTCTAGTGGTTTATAATGCTTCTCCTCCTAAACGGCTTGATCGATTCTGGTGATTTTTCTTGTGTACTTATGTGGTCATCTGGATGGTTCTTAGCTATAGTTGGACCAGGTAGGTGGTGCTGTTAGAGGAGCCGCCATGGCGACCTGATGCCGCCCTAGGAGGTGCAAGCGGGCGATAGATCGGGGACTCTATCGTCGTCGCATTGCATGACCCTCACGAGTTGTGGCGATGAGTCCGTGAGCCTGGACATCGCCAAAGGTGCCCCGGAGGCGGGTTGCGCTGGATGGGTCGCGTACGTCGTGCGTAGGAGTTCTCGCGACTCATCCACCAAGGCGCCAGTAGGCTCACGGCGGTGCTTTTTAGTGGGTGCAAGCCCCACATAACTAAACCGTCTCCCGGACGGTGCGGTACGCGTTAGGCACTTTTCACTTACTAAAAAAAATAAAAAAGGTAGGTGGTGCTGTTGTCGAGAGTAGTAGAATAACGTCTGCCTACCAGATCAAATGTCTTTTCACAATAATTTTTACAGGAAAAAATCGCTCTTGAATTTTGCTAAGTGTATACTTATTAGTGTTCGTGACTGTACTATATTTTTATACGGCCATTAAAGTTCGATAATATTCAGTGAGCTCTGTTCAATCGATATTAATAAACATATGATTTAATAGAGAATAAGGTACGGTCTGTTTTTTTATAGGAGGCATGAATTAATAGATCGAGATCAAAAAGCAGATTGAGAGGTTAAGTGAAGGTTAAAAGGCAAAAAGGATGATTAATTTTGGTTTTTTGGTGCATTCAGTCCGTCATTAATTTAATGGGAAATGATGAGGGATGAGTACGGTAATTAATATTCTCTATTACAAAGTTTAGTTTTATTTATGTGAGTAAGCGTGAAGAGTAATTGAGTTGGTCAATTAATGGCCTACGTTTTTAATTATAAATAAATAAAATTAAAATAAAAAAGCCTTTTATTCCATGCATTTACAAAATAGTTTTTACAATATTGAATACAAATCACGTGCTTGATTATTATGTTTTTTCTTTGAAATATTACAAAAATAGATTAAAATTTAAAAACAATAATCAATTCGGTCATATGTGTCTAAATTCCAATATAACAAATTGTAATAATCAAATATATCATATTAAATGTAAATTATTATTAATTTTACGTTTTTAATTAATGTATTAAAAATCCACCAATATTTTATACTAGCTGTTACCCACTATATTCGTCCGCGTGAAATTATAATAAAAATACGATTTTCACCGTTATAATTATAGCCCTAACCTTCTTCGATAAATGGGCTATCCAACACTAAAAGATATTTTCAATTCGAACCAGTAGTTCCTGGGATTATCGCGTTCAACCAAACAAACTCTTCAACTTTATAATGTTAGTATGGATTTAAAATAAGCATAAAAAATCTAACCTACATCAACAAAAATTCAGCCAATTTGTCGACTAACTAAGATCACAATCGCTTCCCATTCCATAAATGGCAACACCATAAAAAACGACCATGTTTCTCACGCCCCAAATCTTATACGGAAAGCCTCGAACGATTCGATTGAGACACGGAGTCAACCCTGACCTACAGGGTTCACAGCACAGCTCCGTAAAGGCTCAATTAAACTGGTACAGACAGATTCTGGACCAAGTGCGAAAATTGGACAGTGACAGCTACTTAAGCAAGTTGCAAAAAGTCGTTGTTTCTTATTCACGTTATTTTTTATATCTTCGTCTTAGCGTGCCGATGGCCCAGAACTGAGTTTGACGCCCTCAGTAGTAAAAAGCCTTGTTACCAATTCATGTTATTTTACTTTTAAATTAGTACATTCATTTATTTCAGAATGACAAACACTACTGAAAAAGACAAGTGTTTTGAAGTTTGTGTATGAAATTATTAAGTACCAGCTTATGCCCGCGGACTTCCCCGCGTGTAGTTCGTGTCCCGCGGGATCATGCTACCGGGATAAAAAATATCCTATGTGTTAATCTAGGTTTTAAACTATCTGTGTGCAAAATTTCATCCAAATCGGTTCCGTAGTTTTTGCGTGAAAGACTAACAAACATCCATTCATCCATCTATCCTCACAAACTTTCACATTTCTAAACGCTTTTATTAGCTTAACTTTAACCAACGAATTATGTAAAAAAATCTTAGAAAAAGAGAAATAAAATGATGTTACCCAAAAGCGTATTTTTTTTTATCGTTAATATTTTTTCTACAAAAAGTACATACTAATTATTAGTAATACAGACTCCAGTCATGTTTGTTAAACAAACTGCAAACGCAGAATAAATGCCTGCTCAGGCGCAAGTCTCTGATCACAGATAAAACAGACACGTCAGACCGTATAGCTGGATGGATGACAGAAGATAGGACGATCTCGATTGTGCTTAACAAGCAAGTATGATAAGCTATTTTTACTTGAGTGAACTGACGATGATTGGGTCTACAGCTGGTTGAGATCTTGTTGATTGTTTCTCTCGTGCTTGGTCATATGTCATTGTTTTATTTTTGTTTCATTGAATATGGGTGCAAGATTTTAATTGAAAAAAAATATTTGTTGCAGGGACATGACGTGCAGTGTAACAAAAGTGGGTAACGTAATTTTAGGAACTGCCTGTTTTCTACAAAATGAAATGTTGGGCAAATGCCTCTTTCCTTGCCATTAACTTCCCGACCAATTAAAAAAAAAACATTTTAAGTTGGAAGTCGGTTATTTTTTTTTTTTGCAAAAAATATTTTTTATTTTACTCCTTTTAGTTGAGATATCGGACACAAATTCTTGTCATCAACATAGACGAAAAAGAAATATTATAGAAGATAACTTATAAACTACCCAAATAAAATTAATAAAATTTATATGGGACCACCACGAGAGCTTCATCTACCAAATAAAAAAAAACACGAAAATCGGACCAGTGATCACAGAGAAATCGCTGCACATAATTTTATGTACAGACGCCAGCACATCAAGCTACTACAATCTGTCAAATTTCTTGAACAGATTTTCAATTTTATCGCTAAAGCATTAGGTTCAAGGTTGATAGAGAAAATTGGACAGTTTCGAATAGCTTGATGTACTGGCGTCTGTACATATGAAAGAAAAAAAGGGCCCTCCTTTTTTAGAAGTCGGTTAAAAATATCTAAGCACAGACGCTTTATATCATTTCAACGCTTTATTTTATCTGTGAGAAAGAAAGAAGTAGGTACTGCCTACTTCTAACCACAGTGGACTACTAAAATATAAAAAAAGCTTAAACTAATGTTCTAAGTGGTCGAACATGATAAAAATTAAAATAAAAACACCAAGTAGGTACCTAATACTATATTTTCCGATATGCAACTTTACAAGTTATATTAATGCAGTTGAAACACTTTACGACTTGAACAAGTTAATCAAGTCATATTACATAAAATTATCGTCTAATCGGTTATGTACCTACCCGTAATAATATCGTAGACGAGATAGAGAAATGGTATTCGGTCTTAATGAAATGCAAATGATGGAGTCATTTTGCATATTAATTACGGGGGATTTGCGTTTGTATATCAAGTATTTTTTTAAACTGAACTCGCCCTATGTAGGTACCAAATTAATAAAATTGCTTGAAATATAATGAGTGCAAAAGTACACTTAACGAAGCCGAAAGGTACTTGTTCTCCCCGTCATTGTAATCATTTTTTTTTCTAGACCATACCGTATGCACCTTCTAGTAAGTGCCAACTTTTTCACATTTTTTTTTAATGTTATGTCTTTACTGTAATTACCTCCATGACCCCTGTACTATTCAATGCATTCAGCAGTGCGTGTTTTGAATCCTACAGTAAAAATATTTTTCACCCAAAAAAAAAGTAAAATTGCGTAGAGTTACAGTTTCATGTACAGAATGCTTGGTTGACGACTTCGTGAAAGGTCCGTTTACATCTTGTATATTTAAGCTAGAAAAATGTATTTCGTAGGCCCAAAATTACAGAGTAATTTTTACCTTTTTCAACAAATCAGATCAAAACAACATTGTTGTAATCTAAAATGAATTATCTATTGTGCTATTGGTAAACAATTGTATTTGATCACACACAGTAATACCAACCACAATTTAACAAATAATATGTATAAATTTAATTATTCTATTACTGGGAATACATAACAGTTTTACCATTTGGTATTTACCTAGTTACAAACAATGGTTGAAGTAGATAAATCCTTATGAAAAGTTGCACTGTGGGTTGAAAATAACACGATTTAGAAATAGGTTACGTAGTTAGTTTATTTCGTGATTGTTTTGTCTACTTAATAATTTAGTTTTGTTTATTTTGTTGAACAAAGAATAATTTTAAAGATCATATTAGTACTAGTCCAAGTCTTTAGGCATTCTATCTTTATGGTACGAATTTATTTATTTATCGACTTACATCTACCATTACAGCTAACCAATGCGGTAAATGTGCCTTAATACATACTTTGGTTAACTTAATTGTCACTTATAACTAATTACAAATAAAGCATTCCTTGTGAATTCACTCAGAGAACAACAGAATAAGTCCGTCCGTCAGCGGCGCCTCCTTTAAAATGTTGGAATTATACAGGCCTCTGCATTATGACTGTGATATTGGTAATTTAGTACGACTAACGACCGTACGACCCGTTAAAACCTAGTTTTTGTCCAATCAAATCAGTGGAATATTTTATAAATTTTTTTATGTGAAATATTGTATTTTTAACTTTTTTTTCTCTGTTTCATAAAAATATACTTATTAAATCTTTTTCTGCTCCTCCTGCTTTCATTTCTGTATGTAATTACCCTAAAATAGGGCTTGAAGGATCGCACGGCTAAAAGACAGAAGTTACGAAAACTAAAAAAATAAATAAAAACGAAGTTATATCAGATCACAGTTACAACATACAGTAGTCCCAAACAACGAGGCCACTGCCAAATACTGCTAACTGCAATAAAGCAATGTTAACAGAAGTTACGTGAGATGTCACGCAAACTAGTAACATCCACCTGAGTTGCATCTAAATTACAACACACGTACTAATGCATACCAAACTTAACTGTTACATACAGTAGTTGTAGCACGAACATTATGCACGCTTGTAATCCCCGAAGGGTAAAGCAGACGTGTACCTATAACTTGGAACTTTGACCCCCAATAACTCCTTAACTAGACGGTTCCTAGATACGGTCTAGAACAAAAAAATGATCGCAATAGCGGGGAGAACAAGTGCTTTTCGGCTTCGTTAAGGGTCTATTTACACCCTTTATAGTCCTGTAATTTGTATTATTTAATTCTGTGTGTGGTGCTTTGTCTTTTGTGTCCACTAAATAAATGATTTATCTATCTATGTATAGCACACCCACATTTCGGTCATCATATACCTAACTAGCACTTCACCCGCGTCTTCATCTGCAAAAATTGTGATAGCTCCGCCAATTTGCATGATATAAATATATATCATAGCCTATGCTACTTCCTAGTAATTTAGCTTTATTTGTGAAAAAATGGTTGAAATTGGTCCAGTAGTTTCGGAGCTTATTCGGCACAAACAAACAGACAAAAAAAGGTAGGGAAAATCATAGCCTCCGTTAAAGTTTAAGTTTAGTAACATCATCAAGCCTATAATTCCCGATGGGTTAGGTAGAGGTGTATCTAATAGTACACCCACATTTCGCCAGTTATGTTTAAGTACCATGTAATAGGGGGCGAGCCTATTGCCGTCAACTGGGTACAAATCTTCACTCCGGGCTACAACTGCGAACTGGCTACAACCTGGAAATCGAACCTAGGACCTGACGCTCAGCAATAGTGCTTTCGACTATTATACCAATGAGGTAGTCAGTTGCTGTCTAGCGACTTCTTTGATATTACGTAGCTCCTGAATATTTCGTGCTAGACTTCTAAATGACAGCATACATACTTATTATTACCTTACTTTACTTTTACTGCTGTAGTTACGTAAGTTTTAATAGTAAACGTTGACATTCGCGTTGCATCGCGTTCGCGACTCGTGTTTGTTTATTTATGTAGTTCTGACTGTACGCTTTGTTTTTGGTTTAGTCTATGTGCGTACTGTACGGGTAGGAATCTACCTGTACTCTGTAGCAAAATTTAAAAGAGTTTCTAAACTAGCTACTAGTGCGTCTGAAAACTGAACACAAAATGTGTATACTTATATCCCCATTTTCTTTTAAAAGAACATTGGGTACCTACTCTGAGATCGTATTATTTATTAGATATTTTAAAAGCCACAGTGCCTAGGATTTTACGACTACATTAAGAGCGTTGACGACTTACGGCTTTTCATACAAACTTTCAAGTCCTTTTTTTCAAAATGACTGAACCGATTTTAATGAAACTGCAGGATACAAAAGTCGAAAAAGTTACCAGAGAACATTTTCGAAATGTCTTTTTAAAACAAATATAATTAGAAATATCTATTTCTATGGAAAATCTAAAATCGGTCTAATTTAGTAGTAACACTATTTTTCGAAAATGTTCTCTGATAACTTTTTAGACCTATGTAAAGTATCCTAGCTATCCTAGCTTATGCGTTTAAAGTTTCTTTAAAATCGGTTCAGTCATTTCGAGAAATTTTATATGAAATGCCGTACCTAAGACGTAAAAGCTCTAAGGGGCCTTGATAAAAACTCATTTCAGCCAGTGTCCTATTTTTTTCTTTGCCTTTGACGTAGAGATTCTGAACGAAAGGAAAGATGGGGCGCCGTCGTCGAAAGTGGAGCCGGGGGCCAAAACTATAAAGGGTGTAAAAAGACCCTTAACGAAGCCGAAAGGTGCTTGTTCTCCCCGTCATTGCGACCATTTTTTTTTTCTACACCATACCTGGAAACCTTCTAGTGACGGAGATATTGGGGGTCAAAGTTCCAACTTTTTCACAAGTTTTTTTTTAAATACATGTTTCTAATGTAAGATTTTAACTTTAAACACCTTCACGACCCCCGTACTATTCAATCCATCCATCAGCACAATGTTTTGAGTGCGTTACATTGAGTTTTACCGTAAAACGTGATTTTTGACCCCAAAAAAAAAAGTCGTTTCCCAGCAATAATTTTTGGGTAAAGTTACTTGGTTTGATGCACAGAATGCTTGGTTGACGGCTTGGTGAAGGGTCTGTTTACACCCTGTATTATGAACAACTATGAACGCATCACAAGTTTTATTTAGTCTACTCCAATTCTACAAACGCACTGCACAGAAGATGAA
The DNA here is from genome assembly GCA_905220335.1 of Noctua pronuba. Taxonomy (NCBI): domain Eukaryota; kingdom Metazoa; phylum Arthropoda; class Insecta; order Lepidoptera; family Noctuidae; genus Noctua; species Noctua pronuba. The sequence continues at coordinate 2,588,669 of LR999901.1, read as the reverse complement.
ATAGCCAAACAATACAGAGATACGCAAAACGTTTACGCCGCGATATTTATAACACCCACGCTGGTACAATGTTGTGCATTATTTGCGGACTATGACTAAACAAAGGGTTCACCGAATGCTTTATAAATACGCTTCTAGTTAGCTTTGATTGACGGTTTATACAGGGTGATTAGAAATTATTGCCAAGAAATCTGAAGGTGTGGTTAATGCGACGAAATAAATTCCTGTATATGAATATAATGCAGATGACCGATAAGGTATTTAAGATAGTTAGACCAATTCAGCTAGTTTAGTTAGAAATTTTATTCATTTTTATTCTTCTTCTTAGCGTTTCGATGGCAATCTAAATTGTGTCAGCCCAGAACTGAGCTAGTAGTTTGGCGCTTTCGGTAGCGTCCATCAGTTCCTGTAGTGAACAAACAACAGGACACGCAGGACACGATATTAAGTGCCACATCGTTTGTAGAGCAGCACCACATTTACACTCTAGGGCAGAGTCATTAATGAATCTCCACCTGCAACCTGAGCAGGTTTTCCTTTCTGCGACCAACCTGGGTCCGGAGTCTATTTAAAGACTTCCAGGTCAGCCATGGCAACTCATGTCCAGGTGGGAGATTTTCAGCAGATGGAAGGAAATGGGTAAGGTATGGATGCACTTCCTCGCTACAGCTTTAGTCTTTCTGTAGACCGCTCGCCAGTGAGTAAGGTGACACATTTAAAATTTTATTAACACATGTCTGTCTGGTGGTATGTGTCCAACAGTAGATAGATTTCGAAGTTATCTAAGTATGTCCAAGTACCAAACAAATGACAGTTCCCTGCACTGCATAGGTAGTTAGGGATACCCAACATTCTAACTGTCAACACACGCTGTTATCAAGAACAGTGTCAATTATGTGAATGGAAAGCATGTTTACTTCGCCATTTTGCAGCAGAAACGTTACAAACTGTATCCGTCTCATGTACGTGCCATGCTATCTGTTTCCGTCAATTAACACTTATCTGCAAGTAACTAGTGTAAATACATAGGCAAATACATAATATAACGCCTTAGTTGTTATTGTATTGTGAGGAAGGTGACCCCGAATTTGCCCTTTAAATGTCAGGAAAATGCGGTGAAGAACGCAAAAATATCACGATATTAAAGTAGCCTGAGAACACAATAGCAATATGTGATATACTAATAAACGTAGCGTGAGCTTTAAGGTTGCGTATCGTTCCGTCTCGACTAGTCCTCACTTATCCCGGGCAGCGAGTGCACGTACCCTTAAAGTAGTTCATCTACTTACTGATAATTTGGTGGTTATATTCTAAACCCTTACTAGTGTTTCTTGTGAACACCACACAATATAATATCATGCAGAGTATTCTTGATAGATAGAGATAGAGTACACTTTATTGTAAAATTGGTACAGAGTTTCTTCAACTCAAATTCTTAAACCTATGAGTCTCCATGGCAGATTGACCGAAGTAAGCATCCATAGCCTAGTGAGCTAACCATTTAACATCAGTATTGAAGTGTAGCAGTAGTGAAGGTTTAGCAGTCTATGAAAAACTGTGTGTAGTTTAGTTACAAATTACTTTAATTTGGTAAAAGCTTTGGCCCCGGATATGACATAGAGTAGATCTATAGCCGAAGTTCATGACCGAATACCAAACAGTCTTCGACAGCAAGAGCCAACGACCAGCAGTGTTTCACTGGCAATCCATTGCAAGGAGACTACCACCACCTCTTCTAGCAATAATCCAATTAGCAATGCAGGATTTAAAACTCTCCATCTCTTTCCCACACTGAAACATAACGCAAAATCACGCCAGTAATCCTCGAAGGGTTAGGCGGAGGTATACCTTGTAGTACACCATAGGGGGCAAGCCTATTGCCATCAATCATCGTGGCTACTACTGAGGAATTCTGATGGAAAAACTCAATAACGCTTTGCCCGACCTGGGAATCGAACCCAGGACCTCATGCTCAGCAGTCGAGCTTGCGACCACTAGACCATTGAGGCAGTCCCGCACTGAAATAGGTTTAAGATGTGGTAGAGCCCCTGACCGCAAAAAAAATACGGTATTCCATCAGATTGTTATGCAGCGAAAAGTATCTCATAATAATGATACCTCACGGCACTGTTATATCCAAAACATAATACCTTATGAACTCACAAAGATAATTTAAAAATATACTTCCTTTAATAAAAAGTAACGGTGCTCCACGTAATTATTTTAATCGAGTCATTTGCTTTTGGCACCGTTTTGCACCTTCACGTTTTATGCTTTATTTTTTATCGTTTTTACACATTTTTTTATGGGAAGGTTGACCCAAATATAAAGGTGGAATATCAATCTTTTGTATTGAAACTGGTTTTGTTTAATATCTTGATCGTCAACTGAAATAAAATTTGGAAGATTAATTGATAGTTTTTTTACCCGTTCAAATTCTTCTGATGTCTAAAGTCATCAAGTCATGTTTTACATTATAATCCAAGTACTGATTGTTTTATTGTCTTATTCATAAAATCAAATATTTATGCTGCTTCCGTACGTTTTTTCATGGGTGACCACTAAAAACCAGCGCTGTGCTGTGGGCACCCCATAGCACAGCATCATGCTGAGTGGGAACCTGCTTGTCGCAGTCACGACGTGCAAGCTGTCAACTTTTTTTTTGTTTGATCCGTCTTGTTATATTTATAAATATTTGTATGCTTATTGTTTATTCTATTTTTTTGGCATATTCTCTGCACACCACCTTTGGAAGTGAGTGGCATTATTGGATTTAGAATAACGTCACTTAGTTAACCATGCATTGTCATCCAAACTAAACATGCATGCAAAATTTCAGCCCAATCGGAAATCGGGAAGTCGGTCAAATTTAACTTCTAAGATTTTTTACATAGTCAACAGGTGAAGCTAATAAAATCGTGTTAAAAAAAAAAACAAAATGCTAGCAAGCAAGCTAAAAGAACCACTAATTTAATAAACATTATGCAAAACGACGACGATTTGAAAATGAGGTAAGCAGGGAGCTTATCAGCACCTTGGTGAACCCACGCAAGTAATTCAAGTCAAGTACAGAAATGGGTTAGTGTGGTGCCAGTAGGCGGGCTGTTGGCACTCGTGAGTGGCTAAGTGGCTAAGTTATAGCATGAGGGGCTACGTTTATGAAGCGATACATAAATTATGTGTGAAAAGTTTTAGAATGTTTTGATTGAGAAGTGTTCTTGATAGAATCTATAATGTTAAATTTGTTTCTCCAGCCTAGGATTACCACCAGGTATTCACCAGGTATTAAGAATGTTCTCAGTCCTCACCAAAATTTTAATTAGTTTAATAGGACTAAATAAAGTAGTTAAGTATGTAGTTACCAAAGTTATTGTGTCGCAAAAATTAAATTAACTAATTAGCAAGATGAACTCAAGGTAGGTATCGAAATATCTAGAGCTCGTCTAGCTAGTCCAGCCAAGAAAGGTTAGACAATACAGAGTAGAAGGGACACTTACACGAAAACGGTTACCACGTACTTACTCAGTACATTATTCTGAGGCAGACAGCATTTTTTTTTAATACCGATGAAAAATTTCGATGTACTGTGTCCCTTCCACCCTGTACGCATAGATAGCTCTCGGAAGACTTCATTATATTTTTGCTTAATTTCGAAACCAACTAAAACGAGACCAAATCTTCCTCGAAGAAATTCCCGAAACCTTTAATGTGGTCAATCTCCACTATAACTTTCCATCACAACCGCCATGTTTCTCAATATTCCACATATATCTATACCTCCATATTCTTTTATGTGGTTGTACTCTATGCGTCTATGGCACTTCAACGGCATAGACAAAGGGCTCATAATCCCGAGAACCCATTAACCGCGGTAAAACAAAAGATGGGTTGCCATATAAAAGGTGGCGACATATGTAACGGGACACTTATGGATGTTTACCCCGGAAGACTAACCGCAACACCTGGTCAAACACGTTTTGGAATGAAACTGTTTCGTCCAATTCATAGGAATTCGGGGCGTTTGTAATTATGGTATGATGTAATATTGTTTTAGGTGTTATAGGTTTTACATAACATAACATCACGCCTGTATAAGGTATATATATATATATATAGACTGGGCACATTTTGTCAGTTATGTTTTAAGACCCATGAAAGGAGCGAGCCTAATGTCATGAATCTGCTACTGACAAATTCCTGTTGGAAAAACCCAATAACAACCCGACCTGGGTGTTGAAAATCGTAGGTCTAGTGGTTGCAAACATGACTAAGCATTAGCTGGGGACAACCAACGAATAACATTATAAATTAAATAACTAACTTAAAAATTAACCAAAAAATGGCTTCTAAAACTCCTCCTCAACCATGTGAACTGGTAATCTCTGTTTTAAGCTTTCACGATTTACAACTAAACTTATCAACCCACGATCATGGCGCTTGCAACAGCGTCGAAATATCGGGAGCTCAAAATAATGAACAATCAACAGAAGATATCCCGTAAGTGACAGTATAAGTTCAATTGGTAATGTCCCTAAGAGAGTAAATAAATAGAAACTTAAGTGTGATGTTACGCAATTGGGTGCAGAATTCACCACAGCGATGGCAACCATGTCGGCTGTCCATTTCGACCCTAGACGACAAACCCACGTCGGATAAACATATCAGTTGGAATAAATAAACTTAGACCTAATTAATGCAAATTCATGCTTACATCTAGAACAAGTCTTTACTCTTAGATTACCTGGTCCTCGAACCGCACTCATCAATTAGCGGTTTAATGCTTTATTTTACGATTACCTCGGATCACTTGTTTAGTCTCATTTAGTTTACTGGTCAACTATAGTTGTAGTTTCTCATTTCGCTCGCATCTAAGATAAATCTTCCACTTTCCAATTGTAAGATAAATAATTCACTAATATTAATGGTCTCTAACTGTCACCAAATAGACTAGACAAAGTAAAGTAAGTAAGACGAGTAACGACACGGTTGGCGCAGTGGCTGAGTGATTGGCTGCTGAGCTGCGTATCGCGAGTTCTATTCCCGCACGGAGCAAATGGTCTCTAAGTTCATTTAATCACATTGAATGCGTTTTTAATGAAATAGTTATTCAATGGGATTAAATGAACTTAGAGGGTTGTATTAATGCTGCGGGACTGTTCGAAAGAGATACCGCGACCCTGGAACACAAAGGCAAAAGAAGGAACATGGATGGGTTTTAGTCAGTAAAAGTCCGACACTCCCTCCCACTCCACCCAGAGCGGGAGGAGTTATTTGATGATATTCCATCCCTCAAAAAAACAAAAGGTTTGTATTAATGACTCCAATGAGTATGACTCAGTAAAGCCATATTTGTCACCTAAGGTCGCGAATGATATTTAATAAATCCGCGGGCTGCCCTTGCGCTTTAAAACAAACGTATACTTAATATGCAATTGTGCCCACAATCTTAATCCTAAAGTGAGTGATATAGGCCCATTAAGACTCGCCCAGACTTATCACATCACTCGTCAGATAAAATGCAAAGTGCAGGCAAAATGGACGAGCATACTTAGTTGCCAATGTCGTGAAATTTTTATACCTTAGTAGAATGTAAGGAGACGATGCAAGATTGAAGTTGTATACAAAGTTATGCGCAAACGCAATTTCAAGTTACGGTATCTGGCGTTACTTTGCGAAAATGCATGGCGGTAAAATGTTTCGTATTTTTTTTCTGCTACTAAATTTTGAACATTACTTGAGCTGTATTTTTTGGTTTATGAGATAAGGAACTGCTGAGGGCCTACGTATAGGTGAAAACTACCTACTTGTGATTATTTTAATGAACATAAAGGTGCCAATATTAATCATAATTTTAAAATAATAATAATTTTTTTTTTCTTTTATTTATTTCTCTACAAATATAATTACATTTTTAAATATTCCTTAGAAAAAACAATATAAAAAACATTTAAAAATATAAAAAATTGTAGCCCACCGGTATCGGGAACAGGGTCCAAGCTACCGGCGGTCAGGGCTCCAGAGAGAGGAACCTCCTAACAATATTTTTTTTTATAATTTTCATTTTATACTTACGTTTGAATTATTTTTTTGTCATTTAACAGCCTTCACACATTCATCATCTGCCTAACCTTTTCCCAACTCTTTTGGAGTCGTCTTTCAGTCTAACCGAATGCAACTGAATACCAGTATTTTACATGGAGCGACTGCCTATTTAACCTCTACAACTCGGTTACTACTGGGTATTACGATACCCCTTGGTAAGACAGCCCTTGCACATTAAACTTTGGTAAACAGATCGGAATCTACAATCAGCGCTACTAAATTCTACCTACCTACTCCACAGACGTCAGCGACTGACGCGTAAACCTCGTCATGCTAGAAGAACGCAGTGACAGTACAAAAATATCAAAAAATGGTCTCAAAATAAACCAGCACTGCGACAACGTTCTCGAAAAAATGTTCACTTATTACAAAATTGTTATAGATACGACACGACAGCGTTTTATGCCTAATCTGCGTATGCAATTTTGTTTCGAAACTTGTAAACAAATGTGGGTTTTTGGAAAAGTTAATTTAAGACAAATACCTACACGTTAAGGTTCAATTTGTATAACATCATCATCACCAGCCTAGCCTTTTCCCAACTATATTGGGTAGTCGGCTTCCAGTCTAACTGGATGCAGCTGAATACAAGACACAAAAACTTCAGAAACATTATGTTTTTTTTAAATACTTCTAGTCGATCTAAAATCAACTTAATGAACAGTCAACATAAAGTTGACATTCTTTTAAGTTAAGATAACAGGAATTGGAAACAAGGACTCGAATAGACTATACATGCGCTTGCACATGTCCTTTATATTCTCTTATCTGTTGCGAAAGGGGATATTTATGGCATGTGCGGGCTATTACTGCCTGTGAGGTCGCTGAATACTGATAGGTATGCCTCAATCCAGCTGTTATAACTTAAAACAAAGCCTAAAACTCCATTGTTTGCAGTGAATGCATTTGGAAATGTTGGAATGTGTCGTGTTTTGCTTTTCGAATGTGTAGCATCGCTGGGAGGCTTATGTCCAGCAGTGGGACATTTTCCTGACTGACGACGATGATGATGATGATCTGCAAAGCGTTGCTTTTCAAAGGAGCATAAAACATATAACAAGTTTTGAGTTTTAAAAATGAGATGGAGTTTCTTGCCCATTCTTCTCCATGAGATCTACTATTTTCGAATGGGCAACTACAGTCCATTCACAGTTATTATGCCTGTGGCGGGACTGTAGGTAGCTTATTTTTGACTATGCAAAAGTGCCTGTCACGGGTCTATTTGAAATAAATGCTTTGAGTTTGAGTTTGATTATAAAACCTCACGCAAATGTGATATGAAAGATAAAATCGTAAGTGTCGTAGGTGTTCATTATCGTACGACACTTTTAAATCACTTTAAAAAAATTAGCACCGACCGTCGAGCCACGCATTACTTCCCTTCTTAAAAGAAAAAGAAAGAGTGGAATAGAGGTCTGTCACTACAGTGACTGCATCGTTATCAAGAAATGCTTGCAATTAGTTACTGCGTGCAAATTCCCTACTTTCTACAAACAGCAAAAAATAATCAACCGTCACGTCTGCACGAATAACATAATTACTCACCGACATGCGCGTGCGACGTCCCCGTCCCGATGTTATCGCGTACGTCTCCCGGACGCATGCGTTTTAATGCTTTTTTCCACATTATCGCCTTTTCATATACATTACTCGTCGGCTATAAACCGTGAGTGGCCCTTGTATCACGAGCTATAAATGAGTGATAATGTTAAAATTATTATTGTTTTACTACGAAGCCATTTTAGCTTACTTTACAGTCAACCGCATGTAAGAAAAACTGCGATAGTCAACCTTATGGCAACGACAAAGTTACTGTCAATGTCAAAATGTTACCACTTATGTGACTTGTTAACTGTACCACGATGTGATGAGTTCTAGTAATTGGTTTCGTTCAACCGAGAAACATTATTTTCTAGTCTATAAAAGCAATGATTAGTCGATGGTTCGATGAACATAAAATTAAATCCTTTTAAAGCTTTTATATCTTTGAAAGTCTAACTAAAAGGAGAGATCAAGATCGATAAAGTCTTGTCTTATTTTTCGATTCTTTCAAATCATGATTCGATTACTTATCGATTGTCGAAATCTACACGTGCCCAAAGGGTCAATAAATTATTCTGCTTTTTATTTTGCATCTTGCAACATTATGAGGTATTATAAAATATAAGGAAATAAAAACCTTTTTTATCGAAAAAAAGTCCGATCGATTCCCGTTTCCAAGAATGAATTGAATGATATATTTTATTGCAGTTTTTTTATTTTATTATTGGTAACACTTAAATTCGGTAGTGAATACAAAGTTGCACATTAGTAAATTTATTTTATTGGGGAACTTTAGTGTGTCAACATGTTAAATATTTTATTTTTAAGGTAAAAATACTCGGGTTACGATAGCAACGATATTGATGAGTTTTATTCGAAAATAAAACATGAAAAGTAAAAGAAAATTACAAAAAATACTTTGAAATAGGTTTTAATACAATTTTAATCATAAACTGTCTTTCACTCTGTTCTATAACATTATCCTATTATAGAAACCTTAACTCGCGTCTGTTTTCCGTAGACGGAGTCAGAAACTACGGAGCAAGCCCTCACATACTTCTATCCATCATCTGCCTAGCCTTTTCCCAACTATATTAGGGTCAGCTTCCAGCCAGTCTAACCGGCTGCAGCTGAGTACCAGTATTTTACATGGAGACGACTGACTATCCGGCCTCCACAACCCAGTTAGTACTGGGTAATACGATACCCTTTGGTAAGACTGGTTGTCAGACTTTCGGGCCACTGTCTACCTGTAACGACTGTCAAAGATCTACAAATTACATCCTTTTTATAGAAGTCTCATAAACGTAAAAAAGTCAAATTATTACAAATCTATGCCAAAAATAAACTAAGAAAACAACATAAAAATGCCATAAATTACCAGAAATACTTCCAGCAAAAACCACAGGAAAAAATACGAGCATCAAATAAATTCGCGATATGATCTTCGACAGTTCGACATTTAGTTTCGAATACATTTTTATTGGATCGTGAATCGTGTGAGATGGGCCTTTGATTTCACTTCGGATCACGAAGTTAAAGAACTCACGATTACTCTTTTGAATTTTTTGAATATTCATGCTTTTGGATCAAAAGGCGACAGAAAAATATATGTAGCTGTACTGTCTACAAATTAGGTTACTTTTGTTTTAGAAAAAGGATTAGGGACCGTGCAAAAAAAAAAAATTCACGCGGACGAAGGTTGCGGGCCACAGCTAGTCATCATCATAATCTGCCTAGCCTTTTCCCAACTATATTGGGGTCCGCTTCCAGTCTAACCGGATGCAGCTGAATACCAGTATTTTACATGGAGCGACTACATATCTGACCTCCAAAATACGATACCCCTTGGTAAGACTGGTTGTCAGACTTTTTGGGCCCCTGACTATCTAACGACTGTCAAAGATCTACAAATGACACCCGGGACCAACGGCTTAACGTGCTTTTCGAGGCACGGAGGAAACTCGGTATGTTATGGGTGGTCACTCATCCACAGACCAATCTGGGCAAGCACGGCTTAACCTAAAGATCGACCCGAGTGGCTGTTATTATTTAATCACGAGCTCCTCACAGCTAGTACGAAATATTATTTTGTTTCGTTTTATTTTTGCAACCGTGGATATTGTTAAAATCAATAATAAAGGGTGTAAAAAGACCTTTAACAAAGCCGAAAAGTACTTGTTCTCCCCATCATTGCGATCATTTTATTGTTCTGGACCATACCTGGGAACCTTCTTGTTACGGAGATATTGGAGGTCAAAGTTACAATTTTTTTAAAGCTACAAATTCACACAACATTATTGATACCTAACTGTAACTAAATCCAAGGTAAAACTCTTAAAACTCTGATGAGTCAAATTTTGGAAAAGATAATGTGAAAGTCAATTGAATGTTGCTCTTAGCAGTGAGTACTAAATGGTCAAACTAATAATGAGGATGATAATGGAATTAAAAACAAACAAGGAATAGCCAGATTTTTACTAAAACAATAAAAAATACAAATTTTGATTAATTAGATTTTCGAAATGGCCCCCACCCTCCTGTAAACAAACCAAAGCCCTCATAGCAACACTTTTGATTGTACGACGTAATTCTTCACGGTTTTCTTTTATTTCCTCAGCAGCAGCAAAAATCCTAGCCGTTAATTGCTCGCGGCTTTCGAAGGGCACGGCATACACTTTTTGTTTCATGTAGCCCCAAAGATAAAATTCTAAGGGTGTAAGGTCAGGAGAACGCGGCGGCCAAGCAATGGCACCTCCTCTGCCAATCCGCCACGGATAATTTTGATTTAAATAATCACGAACTAGTCGTGCGAAGTGTGCTGGAGCTCCATCTAATTGCAGATACATCCGCCTTCTTGTTTCCAGCGGTACTTCCTCCAAAAGCAACGGCAACTTATTGACTATAAAATCTAAAAACGCGTGTTGATCTAGTCTGTTTGGTAACACGAAAGGGCCAATAAGTTCACCGTCAATCATTCCAGCCCATACATTTATGGAAAATTGAGTCTGGAAAGCTGTTTCCCTAATGACGTGTGGATTTTCAGTGGCCCACACATGAAGATTGCGATGATTTGTTATACCCGCCCTTGTTTTTTCTTTAGAGATAGGTATCAACAATGTTCTGTGAATTTGTAGCTGTTATGTAGTAAATTACAAATAATGATTAAAAAAGTCGTCCTATCGGGATAATTTATGGACTTACACTAGTTTTTTTAAAATAAATACACAATTTTTCACCGAAAAAATGACTTCGATTCCGTTTTTTTTTTCGCCGTCGATAATTTTTAGTAAAAATGTTAATTAACCTGTTAAAATAACCATAAGCTTTTAGAAATAATAAACAGAATCCAAATCGACCCATAAACTTCGGAGATGTGTCAAAAAATAGAAAGCAAATCTACAAACTATACTTAAAAAATAAAAAATTGAATAACATGAAAAATGTTGTAGATAGACCCCCCCTTTTAAAGTTCATTTTCGACAGTTCTTCATGAATATTCAGAAAATTATGGGCGGTCACATGCGCATGGGCGACATTGTATAATATACAAGGTGATATGGACACCGACGGTAAAACGGTTACCATTAGTCAGTGGATCATTCTGAACCCCACAAGAAATATTTTGTCGGCTATTAAAAAAAAATAACCTGTTTCCTACAAAACTGCAAATCCTACACGAGCAAAATGTATCAATATGGCAGACTTTTTTTTAAATAACCGACAAAAGTGTCTATGGCTAGGGTTCAGAATGATGGCTTAGTCGAATAATGTCCAATTCTTAAAATACCTAGCATTCTACAAATGCCTAATTCTTAAAATGGCCAATTCGTAAAAAGACTAATTCTTAAAATGGCCAATTCGCAAAAAGACTAATTCTTAAAATGGCCAATTGGCAAAAGTACTAGTTCTACTGAATACGGTAACGCTGATAAACACAAATTACCCTCTGAAAGTGCAACGACCGTTAGATTTAAAAACCAAGTATAAAACCTTCTAGTCCTCTCACAGAGACAGCACATAACTCAAAGTACATAAATATTTAGCAACGTAACCTCTGCACACTATATTGTGCGTCTAATTACAAGCGTCAAGCATCAAGCACATACTCATTGTGGCGCGGGCAGAGGTCCACGTGCTCAAGTATCATGTCAGAAGGGGTCAAGTGCGTGCGTTCATCTACACTGGTGTAGTGATACTGGATGAGGCTTGAGAAAATGTTTGTTGTTTTTGTTATGGCCAGTTTTTATTTTGCTTTTTCTGATTTTAGAAATTTAGGTTTTACATAACATAACATCACGCCTGTTATCCCCGAAGGGTTAGGCAGAGGCGTACCTTATGGTACACTCACATTTCGCCAGTTATGTTTAAGTTCCATGTAATAGGGGGCGAGCCCATTGCCATCAACCGGGCAAAAATCCAGATCCCGTGGCTGCTACTGAGAAATTCCTGATGAAAAAATCCAGAAACACTTTCACCGACCCGGGAATTGAACCCAGGACCTCATGCTCAGCAGTTGCGCTTGCGATCACTAGACCAACGAGCAGGTTTTACTGTAGTAGATAAGTACATTCCTGTCATAGTCATTTCAGCTCTGATTTTATTTTATTATCGACATCAGTGATCTTTATTCTCGCTTCAATAAGGTTGCTTTCGGGTTGACAAGTCTGTCCAAATCACAGTGATATTTACTCACTTTACTTTACTTTTTGCTATCGCAGGAAAAATACTTATACTTAGATGCATATATCGTATTACCCAGTACTAACTGGGTTGTGGAGGTCTGATAGGCAGTCGCTCCATGTAAAATACTGGTATTCAGCTGCATCCGGTTAGACTGGAAGCCGACCCCAACATATCTGGGAAAAAGCTAGGCAGATGATGACTTAGATGCCTATTTTCCTTTGTTTATTTTGACTGCTGTTATTTTTTTAATTCTTATTCTACAGGGGTACTTTTTGATACAATATTATGTGAACAAGTAGCTATTCTTATTCTTTAATTAATACGCTTGGCAAAAGCTTAGGAAAGTTTTTAATTGTAAGTGCTGGTCCGTTTGGTACATTGCCAGGTTTAGTTTCGCTGAAATTGGCACTAGGCTCATTAGCAAGAACAGTGCTTTTATTAATGACCTAGTTAGTTTAATTGCTAGGTACTAAATACCCCACTACTACCTTTTTAAAATAAAATCCGTTTTTTACTAGAATCTTCTGTCTTTTTCGAGTGGTTAGCGCCTAACCTGGTGTCAGAGTTTTTATGCCGCTGATAGGCCTCTGACTTGGCTTTATATGCCGTCTAAAATTATATCTCAGGTATGTTTTGTTGTCTCACGATGTTTTCCTTCACGGAAGCAAGTGATAATTTAAACAATACGCACATGAATCTGAAAATTCAGATATTCAAGTCTTCGGTTCAAACTCGAGACTCGAGAATCTTAAGATACTAATATAAAGACTATACTGAAATCCTTTAAATTTGATTAATCTTTACTAAATTTCAGTTATACGCTTTGGAATGGGCAACTACAGTACTTTCACAAGTTATTAGGCCTTGTGTCTGTAACTTCGCCTTCTTTGTTTTTCTGACATTCAAAAGTGCCTGTAATGGTGTAATTGAAATAAATGCTTTGAGTTTGAGTTTGAGTTACAAAGGGTAACTAAAACTTAGTAGATATTAATCAAATTTGTCTAGTTAGCAAACATTCTTCAAACCAACAGATACTTCTATAACTGCAAGAACTTATCTGAACCAAGCTGCAACGGAACAAGAAACTGTGAAACTTAACTAATTATAGAACCAGCTTAATTTGCAACAGCTTTCAAAGAAACAAGCTGTAGGATGTCTCTTCTAGGAACATTCCTGATTACTACCTCTTTGTACTATTGTTGTTGGAATATGGGTACAGAATGTAAATTAACATAACTGAAAATATTAAAAATATTTATCATTTCATTTCCTAAATATTTACTAATATGATAAAGTTTGTTTATCCGAACGCGCTGATCTCTGGAACTACGGAGTCGAACTTAATTTTTTTTTTCTTGAAGTCAGGAAGGCGGGTAAAACCGTGGGGCACAGATAATAGGACCATTACGTGTCAATAAGATAAGTAATGTGCGAATATCATCGATTCTTGTTTTGAATTTATAGATTTCACATCCATCCATACCATAGAGGAGCTCGTGGCTAAATAATAACAGCCGCTCGGATCAATGTTCTGTTTAAGCTGCGCTTACCTAGCTGTTCTGTGGATGGGTGACCACCCATTACATACCGAGTTTCCTCCGTGCCTCGGAAAGCAAGTTAAGCCGTTGGTCCCGGCTGTCATTTGTAGATCTTTGACAGTCGTTACAGGTAGTCAGTGGCCCGAAAGTCTGACAACCAGTCTTACCAAGCGGTATTGTATTACCCAGAATCAACTAGGTTGTGGAGGTCAGACAGGCAGTCGCTCCATGTAAAATACTGGTATTCAGCTGCATCCGGTTAGACTGCAAGCCGACCCCAGCATAGTTGGGAAAAGGCTAGGCAGATGATGAAATCCATCCATACCATAACCTAAGTTTTCTGTGTTGCCCACAAGTAGATTATGACCTGAGTCAGGATATAGGAGTTTCATACGGGTAGTACGTACCAGTAGCGAAGGGTCAATTGTTTTAAGAGGTAAGCCGGAGTACATATCTTACTAATATTATAAAGAGGAAAGATTTGTATTTTTGTGTGTGTGTGTATGTTTGTAATGAATAAACTCAGAAACTACGGTGCCGATTTCAAAAAAAAATTCCCCATTAGAAAGCTACATTATCCCTGAGTAACATAGGCTATATTTCATCCCAAAATGATAAATAAATAAATGTCCACCCGTCCAAAGCCAGGACGGGCCGCTAGTCATTAATATGATTATATAATTTCTCTATAGAATACCTACTGACTGTTCCCTTTTTCAAAGGGAATCCGGTAGGAATGGAGTTGTATGGAACCTCCGCCACTGGTACGCACCCTGGAGATAAATTCCGACTTGAACGCAGGCGAAGCCGTTGACATATACTAGTATAATATACGAACGGCGCCTATTGGTTAAAATTATGCGATTTGATGAAGATTTACGTCATTCAACCTTTGACAAACACATAGTTAGAACATTAATAGCTCTGCATAATTTATGCTAATACCGTCTGTATGACCGATGGAAATAATAGTGCTTGCAGAGAATAGACGGTTCACAATCATGGCTTCCAATATCTATGCGTTAATATGCCTGTTTTATATGTTTCTGCATATATTTGCATATAATTATGGTGGTCTGGGTTATGGTCAGACCACCCTAGTGTTTCCAGGATGTAGGAACAATAGATTAGCTTATGGAAGTTCTGCTGAATTAGCAATGAGCTCTTGAGCAGCGTCAATTTGGCATCTGAACTAAATTGTCAATAAATTATTTGTACTTAGTTTTTTTTTATTAATACATAAATAAATAAATGCTTTTTATTCAGACTAAGTCCATTTGGTTATTACAACACACAACTTAAAAAAAAAAAACTTAAAAACTAGTGTTAGTACTTATATCTACCCGAAGAACTAAGACAATGCAATTATTAATTACTAGCTTATGCCCGCGGCTTCGCCCGCATGGAGTTCGGTAATGTCCCTCGGGATCGCACTATCGGGATAAAAAGTATCCTATATGTTATTCTGATATATAAGCTATATTACTGCCAAGTTTCATCAAAATCCATCCAGTAGTTTTAGCGTGAAAGAGTAACAAACATCCACACATACATACTCACAAACTTTCACATTTATAATATTAGTAGGATGCGCCACAGTGGCATGTAGGCGCATCCAATGCCCCAGTATAGGACTGTCCCACCTGTCAGCTATAGTTTTCAGGATGCTGTTGCAGATGCTTAGTAGTCATTGGATACATGAAGTGGGCTGCCGTTGTAAGATGACTAAAAAGTCACGGTGTATAAAAACAAGGTGCTAATATACCAAAAGAAAAACATATTTATGAAAGAAGTATAGTAACACAATGACTTACTGTATTATTTGTATATAGTAATGAAAACAGATAAAATCAACAGTCGTTTTGTCAAACACCATAGAATTTCAAACCCATATCCCCAGCTCCATCACCATATTATTATTTACCTAACATAAACATGGTAATTTTATTTACGAAACAATATGATTTATGCCCCAAAGATAAGCCGTTTACTGTGAAATAATGCTAAATTCTGTAATGCACTTAATAGCATACATTAGAACAGGATAGTAAATTTATTGTTATTGCTTTTAGCTGGTGGTCGGTAAAGGCGTGGACAGATGGGGATTTGCGATGTTGGATAAAGTGGTTTTACCATTTTTAACCGACTTCTAAAACGAAGGAGGTTCTATGTTCGGCTGTGGATTTTTTTAATGTAGGTTCATATTTGATACTAGCTTATGCCCGCGGCTTCGCCCGCGTGGAGTTCGGGAATTGCCCACGGGATCTTACTTCTGGGATAATAAGTAATCTATGTATGTATAGTAGATACATGGTTTTTATATAGTTGCTTATAACTTGCAAATATTACTTTATAATAATATCAATTAGGTACTTTACATATTGTTATGAGAAATATTGATACCTTGGTTTGAGATTGGACACCGGTGACGAAAATCAAATGATTAATTAGGAATCTGTTTATAGACATAAAACTTTTACATAATATTTAATATCAATGTCGCGTATCACGAGCCAACGCGAAAATCGGTGGAATAAACCATATTTACAGACGTCTACCTCAGAAAAATCCTACCTACTTACTTAATAGGTAAATACTCCCGCGCCCCGCACGCCCCGCGCAACAGTACGCGCCATGCGCCGGTCTACGTGAGCTTCGAAGCCATATTTGACTCTGTTGGGGGATGATTTTGATTTTTGAAAAAACTGTGATACACGTATCTCATAATTTTAACTGAAAAGTAATGTATACAAATTTTCAAGTCAATCGACTCAGAGAATAAAAAGTTTTACAGAATATTAAACACCCCATTTCACCCTCTTAGGGGTGGAATTAAAAAAAACTGTTTCTTAGCGGATACTTACTCTTCACAAAGACCGCACCCTCCAAATTTTATGTCTCTAGAACCAGCCGATTGGGCTGTGCGTTGATGTATCAGTCAGCCAGTCGACATTGAATTCTTAAATTGGGGGATGATTTTGGAAAAACTGTGATACATGTATCTTATAATTTTATTTGAAGAGTATGTATACAAATTGTCAAGTCAATCGACTGCGAGAATAAAAAATTTCATAGAAAATTCAACACCCCATTTCACCCTCTTAGGGGTGGAATTTCGAAAAACCCTTTTTTAGTGAATACCTACTCTTTACAAAGAATACACGCTCCAAATTTCATGTCTCTAGAATCAGCGGATTGGGCTGTGCGTTGATATATCAGTCAGCCAATCAAGACATTAAATTTTTAAATTGGGGGATGATTTTGGAAAAACTGTGATACACGTATCTCATAATTTTATTTGAAAAGTATTTACACAAATTTTCAAGTCAATCGACTGCGAGAATAAAAAGTTTCATAGAAAATTCAACACCCCATTTCACCCTCTTAGGGGTGGAATTTCGAAAAACCCTTTCTTAGTGAATACTTACTCTTTACAAAGAATACACGCTCCAAATTTCATGTCTCTAGAACCAGCGGATTGGGCTTTGCGTTGATATATCAGTCAGCCAATCACGACATTGAATTTTTAAATTGGGGGATGATATTGGAAAATCTGTGATACACGTATCTCATAATTTTATCTGAATAGTATGTACACAAATTTTCAAGTCAATCGACTGCGAGAATAAAAAGTTTCATAGAAAATTCAACACCCCATTTCACCCTCTTAGGGGTGGAATTTCGAAAAACCCTTTCTTAGTGGATACCTACCCTTCACAAAGAATACACCCTCCAAATTTCATGTTTCTAGGACCAGCGGTTTGGGCTGTGCGTTGATATCTCAGTCAGTCAGTCAGTCAGTCAGTCAGTCAGTCAGTCAGTCAGTCAGGACTTTGAATTTTATATGTATAGATTCCCGTCGTTATAGACCGATTTACGAGTTTTTTTTTTTTTCATTTGGTAGAAGAAGAGAATTTTATTAACTTTGCTTAGCTAAGTAGCTTCTATAAAACGTATTTTTTCTTCTTCATCTATGTTGATGATTTCCTAATATCGTCTAGTTATAATATAAACTGAACACATGATAAAAATTTGTGTGATATGCTTCTACTAAAAAGGATAAAATAAAATACTTTTTTGCAAAAAAAAAACAACCAAATTCCAAAGTTTTTTTTTGTTTTGTTTTTAAGTGTATACATAAATCATCTGGAATTCTTCTACTAAAGATTTGCTTTATTGCAATCCTAAGTTTAGGATAGCAGAATAAGTAGATTCCTGCTACTTCTCGCTCGGTACTGAAAGACGAGATAAAATGGCGCCCCGCCAAAGTTAATCCAACGCAGCCAAATTTCCGACACGTATGTGTGCGCTAATCTCGAAAACCACTCAACAGGTATTGATAATGTTTTCATTTAACAACTCCGGGAAATGTTATTGCGAGTTGTTATCTTAAAACTGTGTTTACACCTAGGAATAAACTGTTATTTGTAGGAGAGAAATTACAAAATATTAGAAAACAGGTGATAGACTGAGGTCCTAGTAACCTAGATCGATTTGAAAAAGTTTTATAAGTATAAAGAAAGAAAAATAGAAAATAATTATGCTACTCAAATTTTTTTTTTAGTTGCCTGTACCGTCCTGCTGCTGGGCAAAGGCCTCCCCCAATTCCTTCCATGTGCTCTTTTCTCGTGCCACCTCGAACCAGCCCTCGCGGTAAGCGTCCGGATCGTCTGGCCACCTCTTCCAAATAAAATGTTATTTTTATAAAAACATCGAAGTGTTGGGCTTGGCTTCCAATCTTAGGCCCGGTTCTCGACATCAGGCGATGCAACTTACATCAAGCGCCAGACACGCGTCTGTCTCGTGGGTACCTACCGTCGAGTCGCAAGTCGCGTCGCGGTGGCTCTTAGCAAACTCTATGCAATTAATTTTTTCCGCAGTAGCTGCCGTAAGCCGCTCGTGGCCAAGCGGAAACCGTATGTAGTTGAATACCAGTATTTTACATACAGTACTGCCTATCAGGTCAGATAGGTAGAAAAATAGAAACTAGTTACTTATGTTTTAAAAATAAATTATTATTTTAATAAAACATCGAAGTGTTGGGCTTAGCTTCCAATCTTACGCCCCGTTCTCGATCTCAGGCGATGCAACGTGCAACAAGCGACAGACTTGTGTCTGTCACTTCCGCGTGAGTACCGTCGAGTCGCAAGTCGCGTCGCGGTGGCTCTTAGCAAGCTCTATGCAATTTATTTTTTCCGCAGTAGCTGTCGTAACACGCTCGTGGCCAAGCGGAAAACATATGTATTTGAATACCAGTATTTTACATACAGTTACTGCCTATCTGACCTAATTTACCACGCCAAGAATTAAAATAATCAGCCAGGCACCAGAAACTCTTAAATATTTCTCCAGTTGTTTCCCACGTTAGCGCAAATATTTGTAAGGCCTCCCTGCACATATTTGAGCTTGTCCAAATGTTTGCCCAAGTGTAGAGTCACAGTAATGACACCTACAACAGAAGGAATGCTTGTGTGGTCGTGTGAAAAACTTGGAGCATGTTTTTATTTTAAGTAAGTAGGTATACACGAAGCCGTCAACCAAGCATTATGTGGATCAAACTACGCAGAAATTATTGCTGGGAAACGACTTTTTTTTAGGATATAAAATCTCGTTTTACGGTAGCACTCAAAACATTGTGCTGATGGATTTATTGAATAGTGCGGGGGTCGTGGAGTGGGTACGTTGTATTAAAAAAAACTTGTGAAAAAGTTGGAACTTTGATCCCCAATATCTCCGTAACTAGAAGGTTCCCAGGTATGGTCTAGAACAAAAATATGATCGCAATGACGCGGGGAACAAGTGCCTTTCGGCGTCGTTAAGGGTCTTGTTACACCCTTTATTTAAGTAGTTAACCTAGGTAAGTTCCTAATTGAATAAGGTATGAAGTTATTTATGAACCGTAGTTTATTCTGCCCTCGTAAATGAAAACACAGTAACTTCAGTTAACGGGTATTTTATTATGTTAACGGTTTTCAGTAATAAAGGTAGTATTGGCGCTAAAGGTGTGTGGTCTACCAGTCTGTGGATGGGTTTACCAGGGAAATAGAATTCTACAAGGTGTAAACAAGCCCTTCACGAAGCCGTCAACCAAGCATTCTATACATCAAACTAAGTAACTCTACGCAAAAAATTATTGCCGGGTATCGATTTTTTTTGGGGTGAAAAATTACATTTTACGGTAAAACTCAATTTAACGCACTCAAAACATTGTGCTGATGTATGCTTGAATAATAAACGATACAATCGGTATAAAAGAATCTATACAAAGGTAAGAAAATATTATCATCATCTGCCTAGCCTTTTCCCAACTATTTTGGGGTCGGCTTCCAGTCTAACCGGATGCAGCTAAATACCAGTATTTTACATGGAGCGACTGCCTATCTGACCTCCACAACCCAGTTAGTATTGGGTAATTCGAAACCCCTTGGTAAGACTGGTTTTCACTTTTTGGGCTACTGACTTCCCGTAACGACTGTCAAATATATACAAATGACAGCCGGGACCAACTGCTTAACATGCTTTCTGAGGCACGGAGGAAACTCGGTATGTAATGGGTGGTCACCCATCCACAGACCAACCTAGGCAAGCACGGCTAAACCTAAAGATCGTCCCGAGCGGCTGTTATTATTTAGCCACGAGCTCCAAGGTAAGAAAATATAATAAAAAGACTAAATTAAAAAAAAACAACCTGTCCCAACCTTCCCTTATCGTTTACATCATCAACAAAAGGTCCACACAAACCGTTACGGACATTCATGAGCATAACAGTTAAACGTTACTCCGCCACGCACCTGCCGTCCAAATCAATCAACTGACGGAAAGCAACTGCGAACAACTGTACAAAAAAGTATCCACTACAAGCTTACATAACTCAAAGGTACAAAGGACCAATAAAAAGGTGGCTAAGTGCGAGCCGGATTTGTACACGAGGGGGTTCCATACCACCAACCGACAATATTTCGCACGACAATACGTGTCTTGTATGGATCTGTAAATTTTTAAGTTTATTTAATTTTTATTTGATCTTACTGCAGCCATAGTTATACTCTGCGAAAATTTTAAGTGACTACCCAGGACAGTTTTACCTTTTGCCTTTTGCCAACGACACAAATATGTGACAAGAAATGCGGTGCACTACAACACGAAATAAACAATTAAATAGTTTTGGAATCCCAATATTCTTTTTGTAGGTATTTGCGGAGAAATTTTGGCTTGGCGTGGAGGACACGCGCTTGCGTTCAAAAGGTTAAGATGTACTGTGACAGATGGACGGACGGACAGATAGCGAATCCTCAATAATAGGGTCCCGTAGGCACCCTTTGGTTACGGAACCCTAATAACAAACAATTAAAACATAAATAAAATAGGAACGTTCTTTACAAAAAACTCCTTACGACGCGCACGCGCCGAACGCCAGCTTGCTGATTGGTCGGCTTTTTGTTCAATATTCAAAATGAATCGAACATCAGTCGCTTGGTATTCAGTCGAACTGTAATTATCCTCGGGAAAGGACGTGCCCTCACACCTGCTGCATTGTTTAAATAAGTCGTTTATTTAATTTTCAATGCGAAGCTATAATTTTGAACGCAGTAATAAGCAGTTTTTAGAGTTGAAACGACGTTGGAACTCCGAAATGTTAAATGTGTTTGGAAACGGAACAGATTATCTTAATGTCCTTTGAGCAACTGTTTTTGGAAATTACCTTTTCGAAGGATTGCCGTTTTCAGACTTATATTCATTTTAAGTGCAGGTTTCTTCGCGGTGTTTTGGTTCACCGAAGTCGGTGATGTCTGAGATAAACTTATGAATTGGAAAAGTCTCATTGGTATTTGAGGAAGCGTGGTGATCAATACCTTCTCTGTATGCAAAGAGGCCTTCTCCTGTAGTGGAACAGTAATAGGCTGGTATTATAAAATATCTTTGGATAGCGATCCCAAGAAGTAAAAGGAGTGGAGGGAGGCCTTTGCCCAGGAGTGGGACAGAACAGGCTAGGAAAAAAAAAAGTGATCCCAAGAAGGAATTTTCAAATAAATAATAATAATTAGCTTCTTCACAAAAAGTACCGTTACTAACCAAACTTACAGGTTAATTCATAATGAATTGCGAATAACGGCACACAAACTTTTTCGTATCAACACAATCAATTTATTACGTACGTTAAAACAAAAAACCACGCTACGACTTCCCGTTTAAGTTCATTGAATCGATGACTGAAAAACTATAATTTATCATGCGACGATTATGTGAGAACAATCGCGCAAGTCAGTCAAAGATTTATGCTCTTGCGCAATGTCGCCAAACTTGTACCGTAGGGCTACCGGGAGGGATAATAGCCTAATAGCCAATTATATCGTTAAATCGAGATTTTGAACGATAAAGTACGTAATTGCTTGTTATTACGTGATTGCGATCAGCGCCGGTATAGTGAGGTGGCGTAAGATAGACAAGTTATTGTATATCTGTTTGGCAATGGATGGATTGGACCCACCGGTAGTGGCTACTGGTGATAGATTACAGTCCATTCCTTCTCATAGAGAGGAGGCTTTGGTCCCACCAGTGGGAATATTATGGGCTGATTATGCTAGTTTAGATGTCGAGGAATGTAAGAAGCCCTGCAAGTGGTACAGATGGTCTGGTGAAGGTTATGGGGACCAGATGGATGCAAATAACTCGGAACCAATGAAATGAAGATTCAATAAGGATGCCTGTGTTTAGCTGCGGAGCTCCTAAAGTAACTAAGATTATGACAGGTGAAGATAACCGAAGTAATTATTTGTCACTGACTAATCTAAAAATGCAATCATGCCAAAAATATATATAGCATTTGAGCACGTAATAGCCGAAGAGTGAAATGCATGGCAGTGCACAAGTACAACCATGTTTTTATCAGTTTAAAAAAACCGATATCCTCTGTTAAAATAAACTTGTAACCACAGATCAACTTCAAAATCTTTAAAAATCCTTTACAATTTAGGTACATATTTCTCCAAAAATTGCTAAATCAGCCAGCAGCCCTATAAAACAACATCTTTCACAAGAAACTCCGTAGTGACGCAGCCCGTCTCGAGTTTCGGACGGACAGACAGACAGACGCGTCGCACCTGTACCTCACTTCCTGCCGCATACATTTTTTACTTGCCCGACTGCCCACCGTTTCCTGGCACAAGCTTGCTCAATTCACCGAGCAAACTTTTTGCTGGGAGTCGCTTTAAGGAGTTATGCTGACGAAATCGGAAATTGCTTTAGTTGAGGGTTGGGGGACGTGAGGACGTCAACTGGCACTTCGCCTGCGTGTTATGGGTCACTCTCGTTTCCAGAAAGAACATCTGTCTCCCAGTAATAGGACCAGTGAGTTACGTGACGGTGAGGGCATTTTGAAAGCCGTCTCGACGGCGCGTTCGTGTTCCACGCGCGCCACAAAGAGATGGCAGCAAAATGGAAGGGGTCCGCAAGAGTCGATGCCTGCCGGGGCTGCGGGATTGTTCGAAAGAGATACCTCGGCCCTGGAACACAAAGGGCTAAGAAGGAACATGGATGGGTTTTAGTCAGGACAATTCTGACTATCCCTCCCGCTCCGCCCAGAGCGGGAGGGGTCATTTGATGAATTCCCATCCGAAAAAAAAGGCACACATTTATAGCAAACTATCTATATAATCTGCAAATTAAATTGTTTTGCATTATGGAAGAAATTAAAGCTACGTATTTATTCTTGACATTATCGTGATCTGAGCCTATCGTATATAGTACCTAGTCCACTACTGGGTAGCTCTTAAAATATCCAGTAAATCTGAATTTATTTGACCGTCAACATTGTAACAAAATGCAATAACAACCCTCATCAGTGATGATTACAATCAGTACACTACAGGCAATCAATATAACACAAACAACAAACACAAATATAAAACTCAAACCTCTTTCTCTACTCATTTTGTAACATGAATCAGTATAAAACATAATGATACATTGAGGCTCACTAAAGAGTTCGTAATGAGGCTAGTATGCAGTACAGGCCCTTTCTGATTCGCGTATTAGAAGCCAATCACGCGCAGACGTCGTAAAAATATCACATCCATCAGTGTCGCATACAGTTAGCTGAATTCAATTCGACTGCATTGAGAATATGTGCTGTTACATCGAAAATTCTGTCAAAGAAATATGAAAAAGTTTTTTTCTTTTCGTGTGATACATGTTTGCGGACACGCATTTTAAGAAACCCGAAACGGGTTAGAATTGGCAACTCAGTGAAGAAAACTAGAAAAGGATTTTTTGTAACAGGCGTTTAACATGTGTTTTGGTTCCTTCTAATAAAGATTATAGCTATATTATATATTACTCTTTTCTAAAACCTGGCATGCACTAATCATCATATTCCCGCCCTTCTCCTATTCTACTTGGGGTCGGCGCAACACGTTTTCTTCTTCCATTCTCCCCTGTCAGAGGTCAGGTTTTTTCGGATGAGATATCATCAAATGACTTCTCCCGCTCTGGGTGGAGTGGGAGGGAGTGTCAGACTCTTACTGACTAAAACCCATCCATGTTCCTTCATTGCCCTTTGTGTTTCAGGGCCACGGTATCTCTTTCGAACAGTCCCGCAGCCCCGGCAGGCATCGGCCCTTGCGGGCCCCTTCCTGGTTGGTCACATCTCTTTGAGGCGCGCGTGGAACACGAACGCGCCGTCGACACGGCCTGTCGTCATAAGACGGACGGGCGGTGAGCTAACCCATCACTCACCGTCCACAGGCCCGCGCCTACGGTGGCCGGGAGCCACCACGTGGCCCCCGACGCCCGTTGCGTCGCCCGCGGCGGCTGGGACGTGAGATTCTCTCCCTCTCACGTCCCGCCACCTCCTTCGCTAGCATGACTGCTTCGCAGAAGGAGGTGACGGCTTCCCATTCCCTCTCGCTCCGGACCATGGCCTGAACCAGGGCCGGGCGCGAGAGGTCGCCGCCGCCGATCGCCGCTACGAGGGCACACGTCACGGCATCATTTTACTCCTTTCTCTTTCATATCATTCCTCGCACAATCCATCCATCTTTACTTTAGGCTTCCTCTCCCTCTCCATCCATCAACATTCATATCCATCTGTTCCATACCCAGCATGCACTAATATGACTAAATTATATCATAAGTCGATAGGTACGATAGTTACTTTCCGCAGGCTTGCAGTGAAGGAAACCAGAGGTTAATGCACTGAAATTATCAACACGCAACCAGAAAGCGCCTCCACCATGGCCATATTTCACTTCTTCGTATAAGAAAGAACACATTTTAAACAGTTCTGAAGAATTCTTAGGATTTTTACTAAATTGCAACTTTATCAACAAGCAAATTGGCACAGATCTGCAAAATTACAAAATACGGACGAAAATTTGAATTTCGTTGGCCACCTTGCAAGCGATTGCAGGATTGCTGACACAAATTCCAAACTTAAAGAATTACATGCATTAAGGCCCGCTTACCCACGACCACGAATCACTAAAAGAATTAAACGGTAAACGTACATTATTTAAATCAAGGGGGTAATCACAGTAGATGACTTTCAGCTGAATGGATTAATGAAATTATGATGTTTCCTACTGCCTGCCTCTACGACTACTGACTGCGAAATGTGGGTGTACTATTAGGTACACCTCTGCCTAACCCTTCTGCCTCAGAAAGCACGGTAAGCAGTTGGTCCCGGCTGTCATTTGTAGATCTTTGTCGGTCGTTACAGGTAGTCAGTCGCTGAAAGTCTGAGCACCAGTCTTGGTATCATATTAGCCAGTACTAACTGTTTCCCGGAAACTGGTTTGTGGAGGTCAGATAGGCAGTCGCTCCATGTAAAATACTGGTATTCAGCTGCATCCGGCTAGACTGGAAGCCGACCCCAACATATTTGGGAAAAGGCTTGGCAGATGATGATATATTTAGTGATATGTGTTGAAGTTGGGTCTAAGTTACCGCAGCCCAAACCACAACAGCTAATTGCTAATCCACCACGTTAACTATGCCAACAAACCCCCAATCAACACATCACACGATCCGATACATTATCTTGTACCGTAAACAAACTAAACACAAACGAACCTTCAAGTAAGTACCGTTAACTTAAGTTGCTGGGACCGAATAGAAAGGTAACTTAGCACTTGCAAGCGAAATGTACGCTCTTTGTCACACCGACGTTTCAACTTGTATGTTGAATACTTAATTAATATTATGGTGGTTCTCACGATGGGGGTGTTGGTTAAGTGATGGGAAGTAGCGGGGTTCCGATATTTTATTGAGTAAACTGTTTTATTTTTTTCAAAGTAGATATTTTATCTTTTGTCTCACACGACCTCAAACTGTATTCAGGAAGAGCTGCTGTCACATTAATCAATTTTGTGCACAACTTAATTTTATCCTTGTACAAAATATAGAGCACTACTCTACTTAGTATATCGAATGATCTTATCTTATTCTATCGATGGATTAATCTTTGAGTTTTCTCCTATCATGATCTTAACCTATATTCTTTTGCAAAATACGCGTTTTCGGGCACTTTCTACGGACGTAGAATTGCGGCCACAAGCTCGATATACAATACAACTTCTCTTAACTAGCAACTTCTTTACTGGTCAAGTGTTTAACCGCATTTGCCAAGTACTACTAGTACCTAGAAAAATGGGAACCCCTCTTCGATTCCGTCCACTTAGGACATGTCCCATGTGTCACTGACTTACTGCATTGCGTCCATCACTTGAAGGCTAAGTTGAAGAACCTTCCAAACCGCAGCATGTTTTTGTTTTGTAATTTAAATAAACCTTTTATTTTTGTCGATTTAGAACGTACAATTTTAGTTAGGATTCCTTACTATTATGGGTTTCTTGCCAAAAGAGATTTTTCTTGTTTACTGATCTAATTAAATAGTAAAAAAAGACATATAAAAATAGTGCCCATCGGCATCAGGAGCGATGTTCAGGTAGCCAGTGGACAGGGCTCCAGAGAAAGGAACTGGCTCACTATGCGTGCCACGTCCAGGAGAACTGCTTTCTTACCCAGAGGCGCAGAGAGCTTCCTGAGGTATTGATATTATTATTCTTAAAAAATGGAACGTTATTGTAACATGCGATTTATTGCACTCTGCAAAGATACGGGATCAAAAGAAAAATCTAGAATGAATACTACTTTTATAAGACTGCTTCAAGCACAGAAATAAAAGCCTTACTAGTATAAGTTTCATACTTTTGTTCTTGTTTCATTTACAGAACCATCCATTGAACTCACATACTAACGACAAGTAGTAAACACGGAACCATGTGAATAGTAAGAAATGTCAGCATATAAATTAATAAGTTAATTATTTTAATTAAACTTAAGTGAGTTTTCGTGTCGCTCTACTCAGTGGAGTTATGTTTGTTTGTCACGTTTATTTCCTTATTTAGAGCTGTTTTCAATATTCATTTGAGTGCTAATAATGTATGTGTTGTGTGGCATTTGTCCTGGATTGACAAGTCATCAGTCAATTCCGTCAGTCAAGTCAGTTTGTTGGTGTCAGTTTTCTAGTGACTCATTTGTAACATTACAACTGTATAATATTATGTTGAGAGTTAATAATTTGTAAATTGAATAATTTTCACAAAGAACTGCTAAGCATGATGTTCTGGGTTCGATTCCCGGGTCGGGCAAAATGTTATTGGGTTTTTCCATCAAGAATTTCACAGTAGCAGCTACGGAGTCTGGTTTTGTACCTAGTTGATGGCAATAGGTTAGCCCTTTATCACGTGTGATTTAAAAACTAACTGGCGAAATGTGGGTGTGCTTGTTAGGTACACCTCTGTCTTTTGCGAGGATTACAAGGCGTGATGTTGTGTTATGTTTTTTTCTAGTCTAACGTAATCTGGTCTTGAAAATATATGAAATATCTGAAGCATCTGTGCAGACTGCAGAGCATGTTTTAATACCAAGTAGATACTTTTTAGGGGTATTGTCTTTACCATGTAACTAGGTTATAATATAGGTCAGATAGGCAGTAGCTACATGTAAAAAACTGTATTCAGCTGCGTATAGTTAGACTGGAAGTTTAGGCTGATCATTATCTACCTAGCCTTTCCCCACCTATGTTGGGGTCGGCTTCCAGTCTAACCGGATGCAGGTGAATACCAGTACGTAGATACCAGTAATACTAGAAGTTTATGCAGATGTAGATAGACCTACTCCTTGCTAAGGACTTAAGTCCTTTCAGATTATTTCTCTATCCAGCTGCGCTAACAGTTCACTCAGATTCATCCATATTCATAGGCATACCTTTAGTAACACAGAGCAATTAAATCTAAATCAAATTCTACCGTATTCATAGCCAAGACCTTGTTCAGCGAGAACGGATGACACTGATCATAAACGAGCTATGCTTCGTTTACTATCTCGCTTTATGAGTTTATGAGTGCACAAAACATTTCCTGTGCACCTTTTGTTTGGCTTTGACATTAAAACTAAATTATTGTGACTGTAATGTAATGGGATACTCACTACGGCTTAGGACAAGTGCAGAAGCGTTTCGTATTTCTACTACGAATATCAACACTTCAACCAAAATAGTTTGTTATGATAGGTTTAACCTACTGACCGCCATAGTCACATATACGTGACAAGCAAGCGCGTGCCCTGTACGCCAAACGACACAAATATGTGACAAAATGGTAGGTGAAATTGTGGCTTGGCGTGGAGGGCACGCGCGTGCCTTTATGGTCTGGCGTTCAAAGGTTAAAGAGTATTTTGACGAACGAAGCGGGGAAAAGGGTATCTGGTGTAAAACCATTCAATGTCAGCCTCTTCAAATACCGTGATTTGTTGCGTTGTGTTGCCGCGTTGCTATCAAGGAAACGATTAGATGTCATAGTGTTATGCTACATAGATTGCGCTCTGATCACTACCCATCTCGGAAGTTTGGCTTTTTGATGAAGAAAGTAAATTCTCCCAATTGTGAAACATGTGGAACGGTTGAAGATGTTCACCATCTAGCTGTAGAGTGTACTAAAAACAAGAAGGAAAGAGAAACTAGTGCACTACTTACTAGCTCTAGAAATTAGTACAGGTACCAAAATACTTAATTGAAACTCCATTTGTTGTGTTTGTCCATTTTTTTTTCTGGTAACCGATTGAGAAACATTATCGATCCTTCGCTAGTTTTACTTAGAAATCATCCGTACCTGGAACAAAGGAATGAATACATTAATATTTGGTGATATTCAATGTCATGTTATAGCGGGACGTTCCGAGAAGTTTCATATCACCTTTGAATATAAACTATTGTAGCTATTGACGAAAAAGTTATTATAATTTCAAGTCTCCGATCACTAAATCAGCTGTCAAATTTCGATGACGTCATTGGCTGTCAAACAAAACAAAATCCAATCGCATCACTTGTCAACAGATTCAACCACAGATTAAAATTGAATACCCTTTCAGCAACCGTCAGACACAAATAAATAACAAAATTCTCAATATTGCACGTCCAAAACTCATTCATTTTCATTTTGTTTTTAAATTCGACCTCACGCGGAGAACAAAAAACTCTGTTCAAAAAGCTTTTGTTTCGAGTTCACCATAAATAGTTTATCGGGCTTGTATGACCAGTATAAATCATTATGTTTGACAGGCACGGACGCAGGACGGGGCCGCGGGTGCATGCATGCGACCTCCGAGGTGCATGCGTGCGAGGTGCAATCTGATAACTTTATAGAGCTATGGATGGCTCAATTTATTGAATTTGTTTTCGGTGTTTGGTGATGTTTATATTTACAACGTAATAACTTTATTATTATGTTAATTGCAGTTTTGCGATGTGTAAGATTTTGAAAATGTTAAAAAGGTTTTTGTGTTTTGTGATCTCTGATTAATGATGTCATTGTAATCATGTGATTACAATCGAAAGTACCACACCCACTAATGATAACATATCGATTTGTTATTCCAATTGTACCCTCTTATCTTAAAATTCAGTTTAAATCAGTCAAATCATAATTAATCAAGTAAACGACCGATTACCACAAATAATCTCGTCCTAATCCGTCCCTGCATGGGGTCATCACCCGATAACCGCATGACATGCACTCGACGACACTGCATGCATTATCAACCAGTGATAAAGCGGAATTGATTATAATTTTGATCGCGTCGTATTTATATTTTTATGTAAAGATACTTTTGTATGAATCGTTTTCTTTGTGGACTGTATCAGTTGGTTTAATATGGTCCAATGGTTTAGTTGAACTTTAGGCTGTGAGAATGGATTGGTTTAGACTGTAGTCTCTTTAATAAAAACAGTTACTATCTTACAGTAGCGAAGGGCCAATTTTTGTAAGAGGTAAGCCGGAGTACATATCTTTAATGTGATTATATTATTTGTCTATTATGTCTATAGAATACTGACTGGGGCATTTTTGAAAGGGAATCCGGTAGGAATCGAGTTGTATGGAACCTTCGCCACTGCTATCTTAATATGACTGAAAATGGGAATGGGCGCGTCCCTTTCTAGGATGAAGCGGGACAGATGGGCGAAGATAGTCACACAGTGGATGCATGAAGACGGCCGTCGTAACCGAGGCAGGCTCAAGAAACAGGGCGTGACGATCAGGACTCGTTCTTAACGGATTGGTCGGAGGAGGCGAATTGTAAACAAAATTGGAAAGCCATGGGGGAGGCCTTTGCCCAGCAGTGGGACAGAGAAGGCCAATATAAAAAAAATCTTGCTATAACTAACTAAAGAGAAAAAAAAAATTGGTTACCAGGTTAGCAAGCTGCACATACACATAGTCCCACAAATAAAATAAACGTCAATCTTCGAAACACACTTTTATTAATATTAAAGAGAAACTTGTTTGTTTAATTAACATTAAAAACAATCATAATGAACTCGGCTATCATTGTGCCTATTGTCGTGACCTTATGGCCTAGAGCCTCGACGACCATCTTTCGAGGCTCTTGTTGCTCTCGTTGGAGCAAGGGCCTGATTCAGAAGGCAGTACTCCTCGATACGGCTCGCATTGTGAAGAGGTCCCTGTCTCTGGAGCCCTAACCACCGGTAGCTTGGACCCTGCTCCCGACACCGGCGGACCACTATTATATATATTTTTAAATGTTTTTATATGTTTTTTTTTTTAAATATTTTTAATGTTAAAGATAAATAAATAAAGGAAATCATAATAATATAAGGTCAGAGACTCGTCGATGCCCCTTCGCTTCTCAACACATATAATAATATCCTTACATAAAAAAATAACAATTAATACTCAAGGGAACAAAAATTATGAAATTCCATTGGGAAGCTCATTAGCTGTCGGAATGATTGAGATTTTTATCTCTCAGTGATCGTTATGACTCCTGCTATACGGTAGACCGATGCTTATCGAGTTAATTGTATCTATCCGACCTTTTTGTATGAAAGTAGCTTCTCTGGTATCTGTAGTAACAAATAGTTGTGTGAAAAGATAGTACCAAAAGTTTTTTTTTTAAATGTAATGTCTCTAAAATGTCTGCTTATTTTTTTATTAAAAATCTGTGTGGTTCTTTCTTCAAAAGACCATCTCAGACATATAGTCATATATGGCATAGTCCTCATGTGAGTTGACCAAGATTATGTCTGGACCTTAAAAGAGACTATGACCTCTGAATTTGTTTCGGCTGTTTCTTCTCAGAGCAGTCAGGTACGAAACGCCGGCCAGTTAAATAAAGAGTTTAAAAAAAACAATGCAAAATAAACGTCATTGATCATTACTTGAGATTCATATTTAAAACCCGTGGAGGTGAAGAGAAAAATAGATTTACGGGATGGAGCAGAGGGCACCATAAAATTATACATAAATCCTTACATTTTCATAATTATCCGTGTCCAATATATCTACGAAGCCACTATCGAAAATAACTCATTCAATTTACATAAGCACAAGGACTATCCGGCAGGAGACACCAGAATATATAGCTAGTCAACAAACACCTCCTCTTTTTAGGGTTCCGTACCCGAAGAGTAACCCACCGGACCCTATTACTAAGCTTCCGCTGTCCGCCCGTCCGTCTGTCTGTCAGCGGGCTATATCTCATGATCCGTAAGGGTGTTATCACACCAATCGATCGATCGTCGATCGAGGCCATCGATCGATGGTAGAATGGATAAGTCGAAGTCGATCGACAATTTCTACTACACCAATTGATCGATCGTTGTCATTTCTACCATCGATTGATCGGTGATTGGCGATCGATCGATAAGTGTGGTAACATCCTAATAGGTAGACAGTTGAAATTTTCACAGAATGTGTATTTCTGCTGCCGCTATAACAACAAATACTATAAATAAATTAAGAATTAAAGGGGAGCCCCTCCTCTACTACTATGGTAAGGACCCTTCATGCGCGAGTCGAACCGCACTTGCCCGGTTTTGTTTTTGGAAGTCACTAAATACCAGATATCCTGCTGTGAGAGGTCCTTCTGACCTCGGGTCGAATTGACCCCGAGTCTCCTCGTCCCATCGTATCTGCTGTGTCAACTTTTGTTTATTTTACACTTCAAAAATATCCTTTTGAAAAAAAGAAATTGTTTCTTGTATCCCGTAACTGGTTTGCCATTTTAGGCTCGTGCCCTTTAAGAGGAGGGATTAAGAGGATGAGTGGTTGGTATGCAAATATGAGAAAAAAGTTTAAAGAATTTATGGTGAGATTAATAGTTTTTATCGTCAGTGCGCAGGGTCTGAGGCTCAAAAACATTTAGTAATTTAGCATAAGATTAATCAGCCTCTAATGTTCCCACTGCTGGGACTCTGGCTTCCTATCTATGAGAGGGAATGGGTTATAATCCACCACGCGGGCCTAGTGCGGGTTGGTAGATGTCACATGTCTCCGATTTTTTGGTTCTTAGACATGCCAGTTTTCTCACGATGATTTTTTTCACCGTTTTGCGAGCAGCAGTGACGAAATATATTTCTTAAACTAATGCGCCTGCCTGGGTTCGATCGAACTCACGGCTCGTAAGTCAGGGCCGCAACCACTGGGCCACCGCTGCTCTCACAATTTGACTAACTTTACTAATTTAATCTATTTCAATCTAGATAATTCTAATTTAGTTTTCGGAAAGACAAAGGGATCTTAGATCAGCGATAAGATAAGGGTTATAATATTTATGGGACGGCTACCGAAAAGAAATTTCTAAAGCAATGGACACAGTTTGAGGAAGCAGTTTTTAGCAGGAATCATCATCTCTATCATAAGCCATAGCAGCTAAAAGCCACTATTGGACACAGGCTTCCCCCAACAACCAATCTGCAACATGCCAATTACCTAATGTCATGTATTCCTCTCTCCACCTCAACCCACAAACTCCAAACATCACGAAAATCAGTTTATCAGTTTCTGATATTTGCACAACACAAATAGATACACACTTCCTATTATTCCAGGCGTACGATCGGGCCCTATTCCAACTAGATTACTGGCATTTATCTAGACTCGGTAACCGACGCAATAAATATCTGAAATTGTCTACACCGCACGCCTTTATAATCTATGGAATTTTGAAGATAGGGCTGCTGGCTTCGAACTAAGTAGACGTATTTATCTTTCTATTTACTTGAAGGAAAGTGCTGAGATAAAAGTGGTTAAATATGTACGCATCATCATCTGCCTAGCCTTTTCCCAACTATGTTGGGGTCGGCTTCCAGTCTAACCGGATGCAGCTAAATACCAGTATTTTACATGGAGCGACTGCCTATCTGACCTCCACCACGCAGTTACGAGCTAACACGATACCTTTTGATAAAACAGATTGTCAGCCTGCGAATTCTCGGGGGTACCGCACGATCTCCCGCGAGGCGGCGAGCCTCCTAGCCGGATTGCCGCCATGGGATCTGGAGGCGATAGTCCTCGCGCGCCTGCATGAATGGCGCGCGGGGGCACTACGTCGGGGGGAAACTCCGCTGCCGCGGCAAATCACCGCTCAGCGGACAGACCTCCGACGCGATCTCATGGCGACATGGAGACAGCGACTGTCGCAACCCAGTGCAGGGCACGCCACAATAGTGGCGATAAGTCCCCTCTTTGAGGAGTGGCTAGAGAGGCGCCACGGCGCCCTCACCTTCCGCCTGACGCAGGTCCTCACCGGACACTACAAGTCCAACAAATTTCACCAACAAATCCAACAAATTTGGGAAAAGATCATGCTCTGACATTATTATGGTCTTCTTGGTAACTTTTTTCACGGCACGACTGAATCTGGCAAAAGAAAGTGGAGCTCGGCACGAGCAAAGAGAGGCCTATACCCAGCAGTGGGTGAAGTCGGGCTGTGGATGATGATGATGACGACAAAAACAAAGAGAACCATAACCCTCCTTTTGGCTTCGCCGCAGTCGGGTAAAAATACAACGTTAACAATCACAACAATGATGGTAGTTTACGTTTTAAAAGCGTTTTTTTCCTACATCGAACGGAATCCATCTTGTCAATAAGTTGAAAAATTCGTTGTGTTTTGAGAACCCTAGAATGTAGTCCATAAATTCTTGGCGTCTTAGCGAAATGATTGAAGCAGTTCTATTAAAGTAATTCAATACTATACTCTACATAGATATAAGAACTAAATTGCTTTACTTCACGACTTCCTTTTCCAAACAAGTTGATAGAATCGTAGAGACAGGATCCCATCGCGGCCTACGTCTTTGAACTCAAAAAAATTAATGCGCACTGGCCGGCTCAGCTGTCGCCATCTCGTATTATGACTATAATAAAACCGTATTATGAACAATGATCACAAATTCAATTTGCGATCATTGTTCAATTTGAATTTCCTCGGTAAGACTGAGAATCTTCAATCTTTGCACGCAATTCCTCACAAACTTCCTACCAGTATTACCAACACCATTATCATCTGTCTGGCCTTTCAATACTATTTTGGGGTCGACTGACAGTCTAACTGGATACAGGTAAATACACCAGTATCTTACAAGGAGGGACTGCTTACCTAACCTTCACAACCCCTAATCCTGGGTTAGGTTGCCCTGGTAAGACTGTCACCACCAATCACTTTAATTTTTGTATAATACGTTGCTCCACACTAGGAATGTGTCCTGTATCGTGGGTGCGTTTATAAACCTTTAAACTCACATACACAGACAGCCAGACCCGGAACAACTACCTGCAGGCCATACAAATATTTGTTCCGTGCGGGAATCAAACCCGCGACACTCAGCGCAGCAGTCAATCGCTCAGCCACTGCGCCAACCGCGCCGTCAAAATATAAAATTAAATCCTGCCAGCAATTGTCACGTAACCTCGAACAGGTTCAGAGTCATGACAGTTATTTCCACCACAAACCTTTAAGTATCCTATAAAGGGTGTAAAAAGACCCTTAACGAAGCCGAAAGGTACTTGTTCTCCCCGTCATTGCGATCATTTTTTTGTTCTAGACCATACCTGGGAACCTTCTAGTTACGGAGATATTGGGGGTCAAAGTTCCAACTTTTTCACAAGTTTTTTTTTTTAAACACATGTTTCTAATGAAAGATTTTTACTTTAAACACCTTCACGACCCCCGTACTATTCAATCCATCCATTAACACAATGTTTTGAGTGTGTTACATTGAGTTTTACCGTAAAACGTGATTTTTCACCCCAAAAAAAAAGTCGTTTCCCAGCAATAATTTTTGCGTAAAGTTACTTTGTTTGATGTACAGAATGCTAGGTTGACGGCTTCGTGAAGGGTCTGTTTACATCCTGTATATCCACTTTTCCAGCTTCGAAGTTAATTTAGGTCACAAATAGGCACGCAAGGTGTGCCGGCGCACGGCTGCCAGTCTTCATACTGCGATTCGATACAGATTGCACTAAATCACAACGCGCGTGGAGTTGCGAAGGTGTGTCCTAGGATAAGCCTTGTACAACTGTAGCTTTGACTGTACATAGATGTATTTTAATTGATTTTAACGTAGCCGGATTCGGTTGGTATTACGTCATCATTCTCCTGCTCTTTTCTCAATTTATTTGGGATTGGCGCTATTTTCTTCTTCCATACTTTGCTTTTACTCGTCATCTCTGCTGTCACCTCACATAACACATAACATCACGCCTGTAATCCCCGAATGCGGCTTAATACACTCACATTTCGCGAGCCTATTGCCGACCGGGCACAAATCTAGACTTAGTGGCTGCTACTGACAAATTCCTGATTCAAAAACCCAATAACACTTTTCCCGACCCGGGAATCAAACCCAGGACGTCATGCTCAGAAAAGAGTGTCCATGGAGTTTCTTGCCCATTCTTCTCCATAGAGATCTACGCTTTGGAATGGGCAACTACAGTACTTTCACAAGTTATTATGCCTTGTGTCTGGGACTGTAGCTTCGCCTTCTTTGTTTTTCTGACATTCAAAAGTGCCTGTTATGGTCTAATTGAAATAAATGCTTTGAGTTTGAGTTTGAGCACTCGACCTCACACAGTCCGTCTACTAAAAGCAGTATGGTTTTTAAAACACAGAAATGTATAAATCTAAAGACAACAGTAATTGTGGCATTAGATAATGGTTTGCATACAAAAAGCCAGCCTTGCTTTCCTGCACAGCCAACTATTGATGTATGATTTTAGTCTTGATGAAGTTATTCTCTATGAAGAATCAGATAAAAGGATGTCAAGCCCCTTCATACAAGGAGTAACAGTTGCCAAAGGTGTTTGTAGATCAATGGTTCAAGGTGGGACTTCTCCCATTTTCTTAGAAGAATACTCGCCTTGGCTGCTTCATTGCGAATCTGTAATGTACTTTCGGGATCACCGAATCTGCATTTCGATGATAACAAAGTAGTCAAAAGTAAATCATCATCTTCCTGCCCTTATCCCTCGTGTCCGGGTGTCGACGCAACACGTTTTTTTTCTACTATTCTCTATCATTTACTCCTTCTTCTCTCATATCTTCTTCAAATAAGACGAAAGTAAATCACTGATTTTAAAACACCGTTCCTCAATTTTCCTCTTACCACTTCCCAGCTCCGACACATTGCAGCTAGACGCAAATTAACGCGATTAGTCGCAGTCCCAACATGCGCCGGAGTGGAACAGGATTAGTCGAACGTATCCCGTCACCTATGATCACCGTAACCCGTGTTGGGAGTTAGCTTTCATAATAAACACGATATGATAAATAGGGATCGAGGTTGACGGTAGAGGGAAAGTATTTATTCAAGTCGGGTTGAAAATACAATATCGGAGAATATTCTTGTAATTTTGTTAATCCTTACTAATATTATAAATGCGAAAGTAAGTTTGTTTGTTTGTTACCTTTTCACGCCTAAACCACTGAACCGATCATCCTGAAATTTTGCATATACGTTGTCAGGTGTGCAGAAACGGATATAGCGTACCTTTCATCCCGAAAAAAAGTACTGTTCCCGAGGAAAACAGCAATAACGTTCTTATGATAATATAGATGGCGCCACGTGTCTTTCGAATCATGATTGAATTATATATATTACAAGCAGAGTACAACCCGAATTGACTGTCAAATTCTTAATTAACGCGAGCGAAGCCGCGGGCAAAAGCTAGTGTTTAGAAAAAAGAAATAAAGATTGCTTGCACCTAATGGACCTGCTATTCGTGTGTCAACAATTTAGACTTAGGTTTAACTAAAAAATACCATTAACTGTCTTCAGAAGTTTCCTTGATAAAAAAAGCGAAGAAGTAAGTACATCTTTCAAGAAGATCAAGGTTTTCCTCACAGTGACAACTACATCTGTTTCTTACTTGGAGTATTGCATCAATGTTTTCTGTTAATTCACAAAAGCTTAAATAAAAAGTAATAGGTAAAACACACGGGAATTCAAGAAAACACCATTTCCCAAGAACACCCAAGAAATCTACAATAAAAAAGGAAAATCCAATACGACTCGTGACGGCCTAATAACGGCGGAGTGATTCAAGTTAGCACAAACTAACGTTAATTAGACTCCATTGTGAAGAAACTTTCTCTTTTACTACTAAATTCTAATTTATTCTGCGCGCTTCGTGATCGTGAAGTATGCTCGTTGAATGACAAATGAGATAGTAATGAACATCTGCATTAGTAGTTGCTTTGTTTTTGTTAGAACCCGTTAGATATCCATAGGTAATCTTCACACTTAGGAAAATTAGTAACGGGTTCAAAAATTATAGGTTTAGCCATCGATGGGCTTGAAAAAGAAAATAATAGAAGAAGACCAAAGCAGTGATGGACGGATTGTGTGAAAGATGATATCATTTTCACTCTCTCCATTTATCGTTTCATAGCCATGGCTACAAGAGGTGGTAGTCTTGAGATGGCGACTAATAGAGAGAGCATGGAAGAAGAAGACATATTGCGCAGACCCCAAATAAATTTGGATAAGGGCAAGAGAATTATGATGGCAAGACCAGAAACCGTGGTTAGGATAGGGAATGTGAAGATGGAGCAAGGAACCAAAACGTTTAGGGGACGATATGAGATAGCGTTGTGTAGTGACGGAATGGACAGGTGGCCAGAAGAAAAGACAGAGTAGGGGCTTCAAGAAAGACCATTCAAGCTACAAATGAAAGTTTCAAGTCTTTTCCATTTTGCACAGAAAGGACAACAGAGAGTTCTTTGCACTCCAAGGTCGGTCGTGATATGAATACAAAAAGCAAAAGAAAACAAATTAAACGATCAAGTTACACAGCAGTAAACTTTAAAGTTAATCACTATCTCTAGCAAAAAAAAAATTACTTTCGTACACAACCAGTTTTTTCAACAATGTTATTTATACGAAGAGGACGATTCGAATAGCCACGCAGACTGCGTAATTCAAGATATTTATCGTAATGGGTGCTTTAAGTACTCTGTGAGTCAGAGGGATGTCCCTCCGTCGACACGAACAATGGAAACCACAAAAACTCGTCAACCGCAGGTGCCCGCATGGCTTCTGTGGTTTAGATGGACTCTGAGTTAACTATAGATACCTATGCACTAGTTGTACTCACATAAATAGTTACATATCGGTGTCTGAAAATCGGAAATAAAGATGCTATGGCTCTTAAACATTTCGCTTGCGTTTGTCTTACCAAAACCGAAGAAATATTAGACTTAAATATCTAATACACTTAATAGTTAATCCGTATGTAAAACACGCGGTTAGACGTGGAGTTGCGGACACCAGCCCATTATACAATACAATATTAGACTTAAACGATAATCAATGAAAAGTGAAACATGGAGTAGATACTAAGATATCACGGATTCAGTGAACTAAACAACACTGACAGAGCCACAATAATAGTAAACGTTGATGATACTGTAACACCAAACATTAGAACTTGCTAGGAACGCAATCAAACGTTCAGAGAAGACTATCCACCCACCGGCTCAACTCAAGACCCATAAACTTCATACCAAACATCAGCGGTATCTTCATCCATTGTTACACAAAGCCATTAAGACTGACAGCCATCAACCACCATCGTGATACAAAGACACAAAATGATTATGAAAATACACAAAGAGAGAGATCAAGATCCACCAATCAAGAACAGTTTTCTACCAGGGATGCGATACTTGCATTATTGTATCGATAGTTTGGATCGATCCGGATTGTAACTATGCGTTACGATTCTAGATTCGTATCGAATGGCTTCGTTAGGTATCGTACTTATTCTCTCCAAGAGTCTAAACCAAATTCTTTTAAGGTCCTTTTTAGGGTTCCGTACACGAAGGGTAACCAACGGAACCCTGTTACTAAGCCTCCGCTGCCCATCCGTCCGTCTGCCTGTCAGCGGGCTATATCTCATGATCCGTAGTAGGTAGACAGTTGAAATTTTCACAGAATGTGTATTTCTTTTGCCGCTATAACAACAAATAATAAACTAAAAATTAAAGGGGGCTCCCCTACTTCGACGGTACGGAACCCTTCATGGGCGAATGCGACTCGCACTTGGCCGGTTTTTTGTATTCTTTTGAATTTACTGTTCAAGCAGTTTAGGACAACGTGGCACAATAATATTTTATGATCCAATATCCATTCCAATATCGTTAATTTTGTATCGATCCGAGTATTTATCGCATTCGTTTGTATCGGAGTATCGCATCCTGTTGTATCGATTCTGTAAAATATCAGATCGTGCATCACTATTGTAACAATCAAAATCAAGTGCGATGCAATTAGGACGGCGATCTATTCCGACAATAAATTGTGCGGCGCGCGCGCACGATTCGAGCGATCGTGCCGGACAACGATCTATCTGAGAAAGAAGTGACTTGTACTTTGGTAGTAACGGAGTTTGGATTTGCATGGAATTTGTTTTACAGATATACTCCTCATCATAATTCTAACTGGGTTGTGGAGGTCATAGGCCCAAGACCAAGTGACTTTGTATCAGAGATAAAGATTATAGTAAAGTCTAAAATGTATGGGACGCGAAACAAAATCGAATAAAATCAAAACTTCTGCTCGACCCAAATGTATGGGACAGAAGTTTTTTTTTGCGATTGCGATGGTTGTCCCATAGAAAAAGTTGTTCGGTTTGCTAGTCTGAACCATACCCTGAAACATGACGCGGTATTGCATTAAAAAAAAAATCAGCTGTTCCATACATTTTGACCGTGTAGGTATTGCAGTTTTGTAGGAAACAGCAGATTTTTTTTTAATAACCAATGAAAATTTTCTATGTGGGGGTCAGGAGCTCAAAATGATGTACTGAATTCGTGGTAACCGTTTTCGCGTCGGTATCCCTTCCACCCCGTATTTTGTGGGCAAACGCAGCCACAAAGCTGCCCAGTGGCCTCTTTTCATATATAGAAGGCATGAGCATTGATCACCACACTTGCCCAATAAAATAATAATCTAACGGCAACAGTTCTTCCCAATGAAAACCATCACATCCAAAGAATGTAAACCAGTCTTCTATTTCCAATCCTTCCCATTTCAAAATCACGTCCTAAACGTTTTTCCGCCACCAAAACCGGAATCCTCGATCCATGATCTATCTCGCTTTCCCAGAGGCTCGCAGGCGCATTCCCACGCCCGTTAATCATCCGCTAACGATCTATGGATCTGATTTAGCACTATAGTGCACTTGTTTGTTCGTCTTGTAGTGATAAACTAATGAACACGGTATGATATGAATTTGTTGGGCACGATCTCGTGAGATTTTGTTTGTGTTAATTTTTTGATGTGTTGCGTATGAATGGATCATGTGTTCTGATGCTGTGAAGAGTAGACTGCTTGTGGGTCCAGCCTAGTGGAAATTATTCGATTATCTGGTGGTGTCTGTGTGGGGTTAGCAGATGTTTATCTTCTAGCAATTTACACGGTCTTACTAGCTAGTTAGCTTGTTTAGCCCCTGAATACTCAAAAACAGTTTTTTGGCAGTGCATGAGAAGGCGACGCGTAATAAATAATCTTGAAGATTGAGAATGTGTTGGTTTACTTTAAGACCAAATCAATTGTTTTATCATGTTAAATATAACGGGTGTAAAAAGACCCTTAACGAAGCCGAAAGGTACTTGTTCTCCCCGTCATTGCGATCATTTTTTTGTTCTAGACCATACCTGGGA
The DNA here is from genome assembly GCA_905220335.1 of Noctua pronuba. NCBI lineage: Eukaryota > Metazoa > Arthropoda > Insecta > Lepidoptera > Noctuidae > Noctua > Noctua pronuba. The sequence continues at coordinate 2,547,276 of LR999901.1, read as the reverse complement.
ACCTTCTAGTTATGGAGATATTGGGGGTCAAAGTTCCAACTTTTTCACAAGTTTTTTTTAAATACATGTTTCTAATGTAAGATATTTACTTTAAACACCTTCACGACCCTCGTACTATTCAATCCACCCATCAGCACAATATTTTTAGTGCGTTACATTGAATTTTACCGTAAAACGTGATTTTTCACCCCAAAAAAAAAGTCGTTTCCCAGCAATAATTTTTGCGTAAAGTTACTTAGTTTGATGTACGGAATCCTTGATTGACGGCTTCGTGAAGCGTCTGTTTACACCCTGTATTGGTACCGTGTTTGTGCCATATAAACATTTCCGTGGGCTTGTCCTTTTTTTCGTAAATGATATAATAATATATAATAAGCCGACATAATTATTATGCACTTGTGAAACAATCGACATTCTGCACACAAAAAAAAAAAGATTGGCAGAAATCTTTCTTATATTTTTTTAAGCAAAGGCAGTTCACAGCATCCAGCCTCACTAATTACCACAATAAGAACTGGTTTTAAATAAAACATAAAGCCAAGATCACATCAGCGCGTTTTTACCGGCATTGTGTTACCTAATGCCTGACCTACACCGTTTGTGTAGACTGCCCTATATGGAATACGGCAGTGGTTGCTGGCTTGAAGGTACTGTGTGACTGTGAGCCTTATTAGTGCGTAAGTATTTAAAAGTAAATACGTTATCATATAAGGTATGAAAATAGCTTATTTTATTGCAGGTTGTATGTTTACTTTCAATTTGTAGTCATTGTTGACGTGTTATTTATTGATGCTTATATTTCCGTAAATACTATCATCATCTGCCTAGCCTTTTCCCAACTATATTGGGGTCTGCTTCCAGTCTAACCAGATGCAGCTGAATACCAGTATTTTACATGGAGCGACTGCATATCTGACCTCCACAACCCAGTTAGTACTGGGTAATATAATACCCCTTGGTAAGACTGGTTGTCAGACTTTATGGCCACTGACTACCTATCGACTGTCAAAGATCTACAAGTGACACCCGGGACCAACGGCTTAACGTGCTTTCCGAGGCACGGAAGAAACTCGGTATGTAATGAGTGGTCACCCATCCACAGACCAACCTAAGCAAGCACGGCTTAACCTAAAGATCGACCCGCGATCTCCTTTCTGTAAATACTATATTAAGTCATATTGTAAACTTCACCATCATCTACCTTTCCTTTCCAACTATGTAACGGTAGGCTTCTAAATCTAAACAATGCAGCAGAATACCAGTATTCCACATGGAGCGACTACATGTCTGACCTCCACAACCTAAGTAGTAACTAAATATCATCTTCCTGCCCCTTTTTTTTGGACGGGAAATCATCAAATGACCCCTCCGGCTCTGGGCGGAGTGGAAGGGAGTGTCAGACTCGTACTGACTAAAACCCATCCATGTTCCTTCTTTGCCCTTTGTGTTCCAGGGCCGCGGTATCTATTTCGAAAAGTTTCGCAGCTCTAGATCTGCCTTTCCTGGTCTCATGTTATTTGGGGTCTGCGCAAAGCGTTTTTTCTACCATTCTCCCCTATCAATCGTCACGCTATCATTTACTCCTTTTTTCTTCATCCAGAAACAAAATTCCAAAATTAAGTAAACTTATGATTTATTTTCTTGTCGAAAGAAGCAGCGTCATACTTTTTCCTGCTAATCACAACATACATATCGCGACCATTGATTTATCAGCTAAGATAATGGCAACAGCTATACGTTTAGTGGTCAATGTCAACTAAAGTTAACTGGCTGATAAGAAAATGAAAACAGCCATTAGGTTCAACTAAACCAACGTTCATGTTTACAAGATACCGATTGTAAACCCACAGTTTGTTTACAAAATTCCGATTGTAAACAAAATGAACTGCTGATGATGTGTGTCTAGTCATTACAGGTCAGTGATCCCTAGTGTTGGCTGACTAGAAAATTAGCAGCCTGCCACTAGTTTGCTTAATTATGATGTTTAGACTAAGGCTATGTATAGGCCTTGAAGTCTAACTGTATAGCTGTACCAAGTTGTTGTAGCGGTTTTTTATACAGAACAGTCTTCAACAGATTTATCGTATACTATGCAACCTTTTGAGACCCTAGTACGAGCGCGCGGTTTAAACGATTTTAAAATTAAAACTTTTCACATAAATGTATCAAGGTCTGAAATAAAGTTTATTTTTAATATAATATTTTCGTCATATAAATCAAATACGAAATACAAAATTGATCATAATGGATATTTGTGTTTTTATGAAGCTAACGGGAACTTCAGCGCTCAAAATGCAGAATTTAAAAAGTTCTAAACTTTTAAGGATGCGCTCGGGTGTGTTACACCCCACGCGACCAATTAAGGGTTAACTACGGATAGATTCATGGATCATTAAGAACTAGGTATCAAATCTATCCCGAAATGTACTAGGTACCGACTTAGTGTGCACGGCAGCACAGTGGTCCCATGCTGCCGTGCATACTTGCACAGCGCTGCCCCAGGGATGTGCCTTCACAGGCGTTGCACAAAGGGGGCTCGGACAGATCTTTTAAGAGGAAACGGTGCCTCCTCTCATGTGCGCATTGTGACCACCGGGGTGGATTTAGTGCGGTAAAAACCCACACTCCTCGGTCTTATCCCCAAAGGCCGGTCGTCTTTGAAGATTTTCCCCCCGAAAAAAAAGGTACCGACTTAATTCAGCAGTCACAATTTGTCAAAAACACTGACCTGCAAAATCACACTTTACAATTAAGTGATAAATGATAAAATTAATTAACAATTCCAAACATATTTTTTCGCACTCCAAAATAAACTCATTCTTTTAATTTAATTTACAAACAAGGCCCTTCAAGGAAGCGATCTCTTAATTAAGATACCAACAGATCCGGAAGGTACGAACTCAAATTATTTCGACCTCCAATACTTGTCCACTTACTTGTCCAGTATGTCCACTATTCAATATGGATGCAAATTTTATAAGATATAAGCGCCAGTAATAAGAGTAACAACAAATTAGCCTCGAGATGGTTGACTCATGGCTGTTGTCGCCATGGTTTTGGAAAAAGGGAGGACTTTTTTTGGATTGATTGCGTAGGTACTTCAATTATTTTTGCGATATTGAAATAAGCTATAATATACTTAAATAGCTCTGCTAGTCTTAATAAATAACCAGCTTCTAGCCACTATTTAAAATCTAAATAAATTCTTAAAACTCTAAACATATACATAATTATAGCAAAGTAACTATAATGAAACCAGAATTACTAACACTGAAACGTTTTATTTCTTTATAAAACTTAAAATCCATTATAGATTGAAAAATAATTATCCTGAAAAAAAAACATTCTTAACTCCTAAACTGAATTCCTTAGAAACAAAATGCAACACTAGTCATAATGACAACAATAAATCCCAAATAAATGACTGTAATTTTCTTTTCAATTAAAAGAGACAACAATATTTTGACACTTATACTCAAAGAGCCCAGTCTACGTACTAGCACATAATCTCAACAAAATCCTCCTTACACTTGACGTGTGGTCACAACAGAAACTCACGCGCAGGATATTAAAGTGTCCACCTTATATTCCGGTTCCAATAGGGCTGTGCGTTCAAGATTTATTTGCATAGCAAAAGTAAAAGGTGTAGTAAGTCAGGAGAATCAAGAAATACAGTACTTAGTTCAAGTTAATAAGTAATCAGAAGTATAAATTAAAGTCTTTCATTAATTTATTTTCTTGATGTGTGTGTATTTTATTTATAGGAGGTTATTAGTTATTCTGTCTGTGTATAAATATGTTAATAAGTAGTGAGAGTACTCTCACGTAAAAGACATGAAACATTATTTATTTATATGCATGAGTTTCACAAAGACCCTACTCTCCGTCTCCGTGCCTAGGAAAGTGGGTTAAGGATTTGGTGGTTTTGGCAGTCGTTGCTGGTAGTCAGAAGCTCTAAAGTCTGACAACCAGTCTAACTTAGGGGTATCGTTTTACCCAGTATCTGGGTTGTGAAGGTCAGATGAGCAGTCGCTTCATGTAAAATACTGGTATTCAGCTGTATTCGGTAAACTCCGGTTAGACTCGAACGCGACCCCAACATAATTGAAATGACGATAAGGATAAGTTTAACAAACCTTGATTCAAGTTTAATTTAACTATTATTTACTTAATCAGTCGCCATTTCAAGGCGGTCCAATTTTGCATCAAAATAAATAATAAAGCATAAAAAGAACAAGGTAATTATCGTTTCGCGTGTCTACCTTGCAACCCTATTTATTTCATCTTAAATTGGAATCTCTGCACTGAATTAAGTAATTTTCTTGATGATTTTAACCCTGAAAGACGTAATATTTAAGCTAGATTGTTCGGAAAATGTACTAAGTCATTGTTTGTTTAGGCATTTTCAGACGTATTGATATAAATATCGACTTTGATACACGAAACGAGGCACAGCATAAAAACATTAATTACCTCTTTATTTTCGATACATATTTTGAAGTATCAATGTCTTAAGTCCAGGGTAATTTTTTCGGGGTTTTCTGGCAAGCTTTGAAGTTGAGCGTTAGTCCGAGATCTGTAAACGTTACTTAGCTCGCACTTAGCGTTATTCTTGTCACTGCCACACAACTGTCAAACTGCAAGTGCAAGATAGAGACGGGAGTATGACCGTCTTAGAACGTATAGAACCAGTTATACATATTTATTTCACACAAACCTACACCGGCACTTTGGAACCTCCAAAGAGATCAAAGATCACACAGTTCGGTTTGGTTATTTCCTATGGCGAAGAACCGGCAAGAAACTCCATGGTAAAGGCGACCTCAGTCATAAGCTGGTCTCGTTAGCTTTTAATACTCTCCACGAATTTCACACACAAAAAACATTTTGAAAAATCATGAAAAACATAACCCTCTTTTTCGTCACAGTCGGGTAAATTTTTTCTTTTCCCTGACAGCCCTGCTTTCAGTACCACATCTCAGGATTAATAATCACATTATATTTTTTATATATTTAAAACTTTTTTCTTTACTACGTCGGTGGCGCCAGGCTGGCACGCCTTTGCCTCCTTTTTTTATAAAGTTTTTACGTACGTGTTTAATTTAAAAGGAGAAGGTGCGCGTACGCAAGTTTATTGGTAAAATTTTGATGGATCGCTTGTTTGTTTGCATTTTGTTTTTAGAGATGTTACCCCATTTGTTTAATGGCTTCTGCAGTATTTAAGTGGTAGGATATCAGATTAATTCAAGGACGTAAGAAAACGGAGCTGGCCTGTGGGAATCTCGATTTGGTCGGAATTTGTAGGAAGGTACGTATTCTTTAGTATAAATTAGCATAAACTTTAAATCATAAGTTCATTCACAACGGGATCAAACATAACATCACGCCTGTAAACCTCGAAGGGTTAGGCAAAGCTGTACGTAATATTACACCCACATTTCGCCAGTTATGTTTGGTAGTCAGTAGCCCAAAAAGTCTGACAACCAGTCTTACCAAGGGGTATCGTATTACCCAGTACTAACTGGGTTGTGGAGGTCAGATGGGCAGTCGCTTCATGAAAAATACTGGTATTCAGCTGCATCCGGTTAAACTGGAAGCCGACCCCAACATAGTTGGGAAAAGGCTAGACAGATGATGATGTATACTACAAGTAAATAGTATCTAACAAACGCAAAATATCCTACATTCATTTCTATTAATAAACCTTATCAACAAACAAACCGACGACTTCAAATAACTCTTTTCCTACATCAGAAAAACGTAGCAAACAGTACTTCGTCACTACATAGTATAAAGCAAAGTCGTTTCCCGCTGTCTGTCTGTCTGTCCCTATGTATTCTTAGATCTTTAAAACTACGCAACGGATTTTGATGCGGTTTTTTTAATAGATAGAGTGATTCAAGAGGAAGGTTTATATGTATATTGCAGCCGTGCGAAGCTGGGGCGGGACGCTAGTCTATTAATAAACCTTATCAACAAACAAACCGACGACTTCAAATAACTCTTTTCCTTCATCAGAAAAACGTAGCAAACAGCACTACGTATGTACGTACAAATATTTTGATTCACAAAGCACGCACCGACGGCAATTCTCCAACACGTCATAAAAATGTTTGATGTCTTCAAACAGAAACCATTGAACGGCACGCCATTTTCTTTTGAACATTCGTTAGCCGATAATCAATTTACAGTCTTCATTATTTACCATTTTTACATGACCTTACATAAAGAAGGTTTTTGTACCAATAATAGGTCTGTGATCTCTGGACAGTAGTTCCATTGTAACTTGACCTATCTAGAGGAGTGATTCAAGGTAAATCAACGGTCTTTGTTCCCTGGATGTGTTAACTAGGTCGTGCTTAAGTAAGCATGTAGTTTTTACTCCGTGTGCGTGCATATATGCTCAGTGTTTGTAGGGAAAAGTTGATAGAGAGTTGTCAAACAGATAGCGTTTGAAATGCAGATATAGCTGGGTTAAATGTACTTGTATAATGCTGGTGTAGTACGATTAAAGTACTGCGTACATTTAGGTCAATGTTGATGTAAACAAAAACACGGAAAGAAATTAAGCGATGTAAATTAATTATGCAAAGAAAAATGTAAGACATGGCCATCAAAAACCAGGTGTGATGATGAAATCTATTAAAAATCTATTTCAAACAAGGAGGAGCTAAATAATAAAGACGCACAGGTTGATATTCAAGGTTAAGCCGTGCTTGCCTAGGTCGGTCTGTGGATGGGTGACCATGAAACCTTACCGGGTTTCCTCCGTGCCTCGGAAAGCACTTAAAGCCGTTGGTTCTGGCTGTCATTTGTAGATCTTTGGCAGTCGTTACAGAAAGTCTGACAACCAGTCTTTCCAAAGGGTACCGTAATACCCAATTTAACTGGGTTGTGGAGGTCAGATAGGCCGTCGCTCCTTGTAAAATACTGCTATTCAGCTACATCCGACTCGACTGGAAGCCGACCCCAACATAGTTGGGAAAAGGCGAGGCTAGATGTTATACACGAACAAGATTGTTTTAAGATAGATAAAACAAGGAATGACACTGGACAAGATGGATACAAAACAGAAATCTTAGATAAAAAATAAAATAGACCAAAAAAAAATTGACTAGACTAGAACTTCATTCTGTAGCAGGAACAAAAACCGCTATGGACGATGTTGACGATGAAGATAAGAAGAATATGAAGAATGCTTCAAACTTCATGCACATCAAACCTCATCTTAACACGGAAGACAAACTCAGACAGACAGGTCCACACGTACACAAAATTATAAAACCTAACACATCCCCATACAAAAGCGCATTGTTCCGCGTCATACGTCCAACGATTTTATTACACACGGACGGACACGCGTGTTTATGTATGTACACTCGCATTATCTCACGCGTCATGTTTCTGTCATACAATACGAGGGGGATGGTACAAGGTGAGAGAGATGGCGATATATGTTGACTGAATGGTTTTCGAGAGAAAATTTTGCTGGATCATTTCAGAAGTCTTGCTACAGCCTTGATAGGACAACTTGTTTTTGCAAGTAGCGGTCTACTTGGAAAAGCTGGTTGTTAAACTACCCTTAACATGATGTAGTGTATCTATTCAGCATTTTAATAGAGAAAAATGTTACACAATTTACAATTTGAATATACTTAAGTAAAATGATGTTTATACAAATATCAAAGAAAAGGGCATCATAAAAATATCCGAGTCACTGATAACGGGAAACGTGCCCAGATGCAGCTGCAGGTTGGCAGCATTGCAACATGGGGTGGCAATGCTGATTCTCTGGCAAAAAATTGGGCCAACCCTGTGGTCAAGTGAATAGTCGACCAACCGCTTGGCGATGTCGGGTGTGCGATGATGAATAAATTAAAGAAATTTTAACTTGAATACTCGTAAAAGGCTACAAAAGCTGATGCAAAGACTGAAGCTGCAAAAGTAATTAATTTAACTGTTATAAGACAGGAAAAGATTCAATCAATTACAAATTAAGTTCATATAAATCCAGCGTATAAATAGCATCTTACCATAGACGTAAAAGAACATTAGCAGTAAAATATACTTTCTATAAATAAGGCATTTAATTAAATTCCCTCTCAACACTTTCACTAACAGTTTTACTACCAACACCTGGTCCATCTTCAAACAGAACCGCTTCATCTTCTAACTTGCGAGTGCTAACAATCTCAGTGTGATTTCCGAGAAGGCTTTCTTATAAAACATCGTGTAGTGTCAAATTCAGCATTTCTTTGCGTACATCTTACTTGCCACCGTTTGACGTACCTTTTTGGTGTAACTGTTATTTTTTATATCTTGATTTAGCTCGATTAAAGTTACGAATATGCTAATCTGATATAACAGTGTTTGGCAAGCGTAAACGTTTGCTTGTAGGATATATAGAGCAAGGCATTTTACCTTGTTTTTTTATTATAATTGAATATGATGTTTAAGTATTTGTTGATAATATTTATACTATTTTAACCTAATACAGTACAACTGAGCTACTACCGTAGTAGTTTCTCAGAAGAAAATCTCTCTGTCTCGTAAACACACGTTTTCTTTTGTACGCTTAGACTCACAAGTCTCAACCGTCTTACACACCTGTTCCCGTATGTAGGTAAAGGAAATAAGAAAAACTTGTCTTGTTCTATTAATGATTGAGACTGTCTGAAGTTACTAGAACTACAGTAAAGTTCGAAAGCTACCTTAGGTTAGAATACAATTTCTTTCATTCAAAATCCTCACAATCAATGGCTAAGGTTCAACAAGGTTAAAAGCCAGAACTAAGACCATAAAGGTAAATCAAGGTGACGTTAGAATGATGTAAGGGACATGCAGGGTCTTACCTGCGACTAACCAGAATGCAAATTAATATTCCTAAAGGAAGTGCTCGATGCGATAAAGCTCGATATCAGATTGGAATCTAAAACTGTCATCAGTAAATTATCAGAGTACGACGGCCTTGCTTGCCACTTCAGGGAATAAAGACTGGGATTTATATTATTTTTATACGAGAGAAATTTTCTTAGATGACGTAACAGAAGCTATTGAAAAGCTCGCAATGTCACGATATCACATATTATCATTTTGCTTTGATGTTTTAAAACACCTACTACTTTTTACAAAACAGACTTTCTATAAATATCTTCACAAGCCGGCAACTCACGCAAACATATCACGTTCCCCAAGGTACCATCCTAGGCCCCTATCTGTTCGATCTACGAAGAACTTACTCGGAACCACGTATTTTCATAACGGGATTGAAGATGTTGAAACCGGTCCTTCATTGAATAGATAAGGGGAGATAGTCTAATTGACTCTAGAATCCGTCCATGTTAATTAAGTATTAAGAAACACGTTTTTATCCAAGTCTGACTCATAGGACACTGTTTATTTGAATTTCTTTGCCAGTAATAAAACTGTAGTTAATTCTGAAGCGGGTTTTGCCATATAAGCTGATGCTTAAACGGTATCGACAGTAATATAAATGCATGCAGTTCACGCCATGACGTTAGATATTTATGGTTGAATATTTGCTACGGTCCTTGCAGGCGTCTTTCGCTTCATCCATATTCATTGCTTCTCAAACATGCATTTCCAAGTGTAATAACTTGTTTGGTTATGTTGATCATATCACAGCTGAACATGGGGTCTGTGGCGGCTTCAATAATCAGCCGTACTTAGGTGATATTGCCATTATCACCAACATCACCAAGTTTGTGGCTTCACCTGCTACGCATTAGTTTTTCTATTCACATAAAGTTAGGTGATTAAAAAATAATGCAACAGCTGACTAGCATCATCTATCCTTTACCCCAGATAGACTCAAACCACTAGTAATTACACACAGCTGCTCATATTATTATTCTGTGTACCCTCATTCTAATTAAGCAGTAGATGCAGCATTTTTCTAATTTTAAACTCTCAACAGTCGCTACAGCTGATGCACTCGTATCTCTATGTTTAACGATGCACTAATTACCCGTTTTAACGCATGCACCATGCATCTATAAAATGTAAAGCATCCCACTGCCTATAGAGCTCAATCATTTCTTTTAGAAGCAACAGTCTTCCATCCGAATTTGTTCCAAGATGTACCATAAACTTTTTATTACCTCCCCTCCCCCTCTCATTTTGTTAGCAAAAGGCCATTTCTTTTTCTGGAATCGATTTTGTGATTAACGTGCTGTGGATTTATTGGCTAAGGCCACAGGCTATAATTTCACGAACTACTGAACTGTTGATTTGGGAATGAAAGAAAATGCGTCAGCTAGTAATAAATCAATGTCAGATAGAAACCTGACCAAAGGAATACTACTAAAAAGCAAAGTCTTTAGTGTAATTAAACCTATTTAGGTAAAAATTTAGCATCCGATGCTCAAATAACAGTTGTTTTTAAAGTTCTAGAGATAAAATATTGAGTTACCACAAAACTCCACAAAACTTTCGCTTTCAAACTACTAAAGATTCAAAAAAACTTTATCAAACCAACTTTAACTCTCTAACTAAACTTTACTGCTCCATTTAACACAGAAACTTCCAAACTACTTGAACCAAAAGTTAGTCAAGCGAAAATCGAAAATTTTCTTCGGAGCCTTTTCAAAACTAGGACGCTCGTAGCTGACTGCATAATTCACAGCTGACTTGCACTTGTTTGCAATACACGAGGGTTCTCAACTCTTGGCTGAGTATATCCCCTTTGATCTCGCCAGATTTTGCTTCGAATCTTGATCAAAGAACCAGGCTTAGTGGCTGCAAGCGAAGGATTTCGAGGACGCTTTTGAAATCTAGAAAAATCAGGTGTTGATTTTGGGATTGGATTACGATTGGTGGAGGATCTTGTTTATACCGTTAGGTTTGGCGTTCCTTTTAAATGTTCAGTAATACTTAAAGGTAGACGTGATGGAGATAATGAGTAATAAACATTAATGACTAAAGGGGTTTTCTGTGTAAAGGTAAATCCCGGTAGTAGATATAGATAGTGACGTTATTTGTACTAACGTTTTTATTGGAAAACTGCTATCTACGATGATTTGTAACGTTAATGACTACTGCTATCTGTAGGTTTTCCAGTAAATACACTGATATGCAGAATTCTGATTCATTTAATGGCTAACACAAAAGATTAGCTAACTCACGCCCACGTCTTTTTCGCATATGTGAACACACAAACCGACCACAAATTTAATGTCAACCCTACTCATAAAATATTCTAATCTAAACCGAAAAACAATTACTTTTTCCCAGAAATTAAAGCAACATACGAGAGGAAAATAAAAACGGAAATCATGTCTGCACTGAATCCAATCAGTACAATTCCCAACCTAATTGTAACAGCAATAATAGAAATCCCGCTCTAGAATCAAAGTTAAATCTTGTTACAAACAATAAGGTCCAATGTTGAACGACTAGTCGTAAATTTTATTGTTAATTGGACTCCGTGTATAGAAGTTACGACTGTAAATGATGATCAAGGAAAATTCAACCTTATTGGTGGAACTAAAGCTTTAGTACCCAATGTAGGGTGTGAGGATGTCCATAGAGATCAGCAAAGCATAAACATATTACAGATCGGAGGTCTAGACCTACAGCCTGTTAGAATAAATGTTAATTGTGTGGGTTTTAATTTCAAATTTATAACTGGCGTCAAGTAAATTGGATATGACGAGGCTACTGGGTTCGCGTCGTGTTTCGTCGGCGAGTTTTATTATGTACTACCGTGCTCGCTGACGGTCGACCACTTTTGAACCTTATTTATCAGGGTATAAGGGTGTAAAGTGATCGACTATCAGGGATCGCGGTAGTATATAGACATCGGTCAAAGGTGTTCATTTTTTTTAATTTGTTGGATGTACCTATATGGCCTGCTCATCTCCGAACTTCTTGCATTTTATGTTTTTTGCGTTTGAGTTTTTTCAATCTTTGTTCGTGTTACTTTATTTGTAGGCGTTTTTCACTGACTGAAATGAGTCGCGGAATTTACGCTGCATTCGGTTTCATACTAAAGTCTTGTTTGTGTATACCACACGGCGAACAGCACTTCGCAAAAAATGCAGCGTAAATTCCGCGACTAATTTTACGCGACTCACAGCTCAAAAAATTACGCTCAATTGGCCTCTCACCCTACAGCTTGAACGTTATCTTCACAAAAATGTATGAAAACACAACCCTATTCATCAGCTTTTCAGAACTCCACCTCTCTTCATTAACAAAAACAGTCTCTCATTACATTTGCAACAAAATATCCAGAAGCTAGTCCAGGAAGCTAGTCCGCTGTACCGTGACTGTAACACAACACACGGCGTTATATTACACACCGTTAGAAATGAAGGACCGTGTGTACACTGAACACGCAGTCGAGAACGGTACACTTTTGTTAGAATATTACTGAAGTGTAAAGCGGGAGCGTGCTCCATGAAATGCTGTTGTGAATGAGTTTCGTTGCTATGCGAGTGTCTGTTTAGTAACATCATGCCTGTAATCTCCGAAGGGTTAGACAGAGGTGTACCTAATAGTACACCCACATTTTGCCAGTTATGTATAAATCTCAGCAGTTCAGCTTGGGACCACTAGACCAATGATCATAAAATATCTTTATTTTACGAAAGGAGTGGAAAGCAAGATGACATTGTTGGCATCGCGGATAAAACCGGGATGAGGTTTGCACAGGAATGTGTAGATTGACACAAATAAACCGAAGCTTATACCCAGCATTGATGATGAAGAGGTTTATAAATCCTACACCGACATTGTTCGACAGTTGTGGTTAAGGCCCATATAATGAGGACGGCCCTATAAGTACTAACCGGGCTCAAAGACAACTACCACCTTACCACCGACTTTGGATGACTACCTCGTGAAGGCGCTAAGTCATCATTGAAAGTTGTGGAAAAAATGGAGCGAAGCTTTTGCCCAGAAATACAGAAGGTTAGGTTTCAATCGAACTTATGCTTACCAGTCGTTCATTGAATGTCCTGATCGATTAACTATAAACTTACTTAAAAAGTATGTTAGTGCAACATTAATGTCGCTACACTTTCGCTGACTATCCACATTGCATACAAACAGTCCGAATTATCGTATGTGATTGATAACGAAAACATTACTATGCACTACTGTGCAGTGACGACGCAATTGATGCCATGATCCTGGGTGGTCCATTGAGTTTATAGAGCGAATTGACACAGAAAACATAAATTACATGCATTCCACTATATGGGCCACATTGTAAATAGTTGAGTTGAGACGAGTTGTGATAATATTAATATCATACACAGTAAACAAAATCGCATGTGACTAAAAGAGTGATGAATAAAGGGTGTAAAAAGATCCTTAACGAAGCCGAAAGGCATTTGCTCTCCCCATCAATGCGATCATTTTTTTGTTCTAGACCATACCTGGGAACCTTCTAGTTACGGAGATATTGGGGGTCAAAGTTCCAACTTTTTCATAAGTTTTTTTTTTAAATACATGTTTTTCATGTAAGATTTTTACTTTAAACAACTCCACGACCCCCGTACTATTCAATCCATCCATCAGCACAATGTTCAGAGTGCGTTATATTGAGTCCTACCGTCAAACGTGGTTTTTGACCCCAAAAAAAAAAGTCGTTTCCCAGTAAAAAATTTTGCTTAAAGTTACTTAGTTTGATGTCCAGAATGCTTGGTTGACGGCTTCGTGAAGGGTCTGTTTACACCCTGTATAAACGTTGATGGATGGAGAGGGAGAGGAAGACCAAAGAAACGATGGATGGATTGTGTGAGGAATGATATGAAAGATAAAGGAGTAAATGATAGCGTGACGGTTGACAGAGGAGAATGGAAGAAAAAAACGTGTTGCGCCGACCCCAAGTAACATGGGATAAGGGCAGGAAGATGATGATGACACAATAAACAAAAGCCAGAGCAACTCTACCTAGAAGTCCAGCCCATTTATTCCCAAACGTTTCGCTTCCATATCGATTTGCGAAGTCGTATGTCTATCTTTTTTAGCTATACGACTTTCCGAATCGATATCGAATCAAAGCGATTGTAGATAAGGGGGCAGGTGTCCTTCACCGATGTCAACGAAGTCTAAACACACTTGGAAAATTACTAGTCATGGCTAAGTTTTATAAAGTTTACAATTATTTCAATAATCGACATTATTTCATAACTGACAAGAGCAAATAAATATATCTACTAAAATTGCACTATGTACCGATAGAGCAACTCCCTAGCCAATACTGAAGTAATTACATTTATACAATTTGATGACCCATCTCTCACGATACCTTAACTTACAACAGCAACACGAAACAAAGCGATAAGGGTGGTCCCTTAGTCCAAAGAAAGAGACCACACACTCGCAATCCGTTTCTTTACTTATTGAAAAACAAAAACATCCAGGGTTTGTTCTGCAGAATTTTCATTTCGCTGATTTTGTTTTACCTGGAACAAACAATATAATTGGAATTAGCATAAGTGTTGTATAAACATTTGTTGAGCTTACAGAAAACATGGGAGCGCTTCCGCTCTACAAAAAGGGACCGTTTTGCTCAACAAATTGATTTGTTAAAGTTAGTTACACAAGGTGCAGTTTCGCATCCTCGTCAAACTTCAGGAGGCTGTCACAAAAGACATAAATAATATAATCAATTTAAATTACTAATTTGTATTACACATGTTTAGCGAAATAACACCGCACTGGAGGTCATGAAGAAATCGGCTTGTCCTAGAACCAAATGTTAAAGACATGAGTGTCGTACCTGCTCCCACTCACGGACAGAAATCGTAAGTCCCAGCAGTGGGAAAGCTTTAAGCTGATCAGCCTGTAATGTTCCCAGTACTGCTGGGGGGGGCAATTTGTACTAGGTGTGGTTGGACCAAAACATAACATCACGCCTGTTATCTCCGAAGGATTAGGAAGAGGTGTGCCTAATAGTACACCCACATTTCGTCAGATATGTATTAGTCAGGGGGCGAGCCTATTGCCATCAACCGGGCGCAAATCCAGACTCAGAGGCTGCTACTGAGAAATTCCCAATGACACTTTGCCCGACCCGGAAATCGATCCCAGGACCTCATGCTCAGCAGTCGTGTTTGCGATCACTAGACCAATGAGTCTGGACCAAACTATAAACACAATAAATCCGAGACGATCGTTTTCAAGACAACAGTCCCATATTAATTCATTGTCTCACTGGGCACGGCTGTGTCCTAACTCCTATACATTTTCGCCTAACCAAGCCGAAAGGTTTACAAATTTCAATATCGTGTCCTAATTGCCTAACAAAGTCACAATACACGGCAACAACACGAATATTGAATAAACAAACAGCTCTGAACATTTACTACAATATTAAATGTCGTAATAACCAAGGAAATGATATTTTGCAACAGATTTATAGTTTACATTTTGATAGACCAGTTGAAATGTATTTATTACAGAGATAGGATCGATAAAATCGAATAATGTTATTATTTATGATTGACTAACTTTTCCCTGCGACTTCGATCGCTTGCAAGTCGAAAATTATCCCACGAAAACGTCCAATTTGGGTAAAATATGTCCTAAACCCTAACCCAAGTCATGGTCTATCCATATGCAAAAAACCATCGCAATTCGTTCAGTTGTTAAGGCGTAAGGGAGTGACAAACAAACAAACTCACTTTCAGATTTATAACATTAGTCAGGATGATTGCGAGGTTATCAATTTGCGTCAAATGACATTCGATTATGAAGCGATTTAGAGATATGGATTATTGTGGTACGATCCATGACGGTGTTGACATCTGTTTATCAAAACAAAGAAATAAGGAAAGTTTATTAATTGGTGCACCATAAAGAAAAACAAGTGAATAACAAATTCAATTAGTTTGAGAATCAGGACTGTTGAACATGTGATTTCAAAAAGGATTCTTTTATAACCACCTCTCAAAACCGTGAAGGAAAAGATCGTGAGGAAACCGGCATGTCCTAGAACCGAGAGTTCAGAGACAGGTAACAACGCTAATTCGCACTAGTCCTGCGTGGCGGATAGCAGGCCGCTCCCTTTCATAGAGTGGAAAGCCCTATCCCAACAGTAGGGACGTTATATGCTGATTACGCTAATGAGGATTATAGTTATTTATTGATTTAAAACTAATTATAGCTACATTACAGACCAAGTCCAATACGATGCTGCTATAAGACATAAAATAAAACAATATAAAAAAAGCAATATCACACCCAGTAAAAATTATGTAAAATTAAGTATTAATAGCTACAGTTAAACATGACCAAGCTTATAGTTGCATACCTTTTTCAATTATCAAAACAACGACCAACGTACCACCACGACGACGACCACGACCACGACCACGTATTTGTTAAAACAATAAACCTCTTTCTCGGTCATGGCGGTCAATCTGAGCGAAGACTGGCCATCAACGCGGGAACTATTATAGTGCACAATCATGTGCGCATACTTGGTGTAATCTGTCTTCCCTCACTATCCTACTCAAATAGGATGGAAATTCGATTCAGAGTAAAACTGTGGGATTAAAGAAGGATGGGCAGTAACGTCCTCCTGTCTGCCAATAACAACAAACTGCTATCACCAATTTCTCTCGCAAGCGTATTGATAATGGCAATTGCCCTTTGGCTTTTGACCGTTCGCATAACGGTTATGGAAGGCACATGTTGGGCAATTGACATTTACTGGCTGATAAAATGAAGGTTATTTCCAGTTAGATATGCTACGGTAGAAATTGATAAAGCAGAAGTGCGTTAAAAAAGGAAGGCTTATCATTGATCGTTCCAACATGAGAGAAGATGAGAATGATAACAGGAATGTTAGAATAAAGATTTGGAGCTCTAGAGGAAACCACAGCGATTACTTCAAAACTCAGTAATACTACTGGAGCAGTAGCTCAGTGGCATTGTCAACCAAATGCGTTCCTAGACCTACTCTAATGATAACACACATGGCGTATAAAAATTGACGGCTTCTTAGGCGTTTCGTGTGGTCCCAAAATTTCTGTGCTCAACGAAAACACTTTTAGCTACCACGAATTTTATACGACAATTTCTTTGACACCCCGTTGGTCTAATAGTCGCAAGTGCGACTGTTGAGAATGAGGTCCTGAATATCTCCGTAGCAGCCACGGAGTCTAGATTTGTGCCCGGTTAAAAGCAATAAGCTAGCCCCCTATTACATAGGACTTAAACATAAATGGCGAAAAGTGGGTGTACTATAATAAAGTTATGTATGTTTTAAAAAGTCGATGACCGAGGACCCATAAAACAAGAAGAAATATTGTGCAAAATATAATAAATAAAACTAACGCGTTTCCATTATAGAAGATGCGACAATCATAGTCGGTGAGGAACGGAAAGTCATTATCATTACCAATTCGATGCACTTGAGAACGAATAGTGCTGTGAACAGGATTGCGGACGCAGTCTTGTAGTTTGATTTATAAACATAAATAAGGATAGAACACATTATAAAACTTTGAAACAACAGGATTAATAAAAATATTACTGTTATGCCCAACTGTTTTAAAGAAAAGTGCGACTACGTGGTCAAAATGTGGAAAAATTTCAACTCTGGTGGCTCTAGAATTATTTACTGAGTTTGAGGTTTCCGTCCAGAATTGTGTATTGAATTCAAAGTTTCTGCCTAGAATTATGGTCAAAATTAGCCTCTCGCTCTCTCTGGGGTCGGTCCCTCATGTCTGAGGATCGTGGTCAGCATTAGAGCTGCATCTGGAGCGGATGATCTGTCTCCACCGGTTTCTGTCCAGCGCGTCTCTTACAACCGTGTAGAATTTGGATGCCGAATCTTTAATTTGGTCGGTCCATCTTGTTGGTGAACGACTGCGCGATCTTTTGCCTTCGGTCAACTAAAAAAATTAGTCTACTGAAAAGCATATTTTTGTTCCAAATGAATGTAGAGCCTAAATCTTCATTCTTTCATTCATTCTCACACGGGTTATGTTAGTACAAAACAAAGTAAACCTTACCTAACTCCCAATTTATTAGATTAATCCATAATTTCAAAATAGTCCTTGCCATTAATGCAAATCTTCAAGATAGACATCGTCAACTCCTTCAAACATTAACATAAATTAATCATTTTCTTTATCGCGAACAACCAAATCAGTTATGACACACTTTATTATAATCCAGCTGTCTATTATTGAAATAATTTGGTCTTCTAATCCGACTAAGTTGCAAGACTGCAACGTTGGGTAACTAGCTTTATTTTCAACATGTCACAGCTTGATTGATTTCGATATAAACGTCGACGTAAAACGGCCAGTATGACAAGCTGTCACAACATGTTTTATCTAGTGTTTAATTGGTAATCTGTGGTTATTATGGTGATCTAGACTTTGAGGTTATGCAAAAAGTCGTGAGGTTTTAAGCGAATTGGGGTTAATTTGGTTATTTTTATTCCTACATATCTTGTCAAGTTGCGAAAAATTTTGATTCTGTACATTTGGACACTATTATTGCAAAAAGAATATGGCTGATGATTGTGTTAATGAAGAGATGGCTAGAAGCGGGATGACTGTTGAGATGACGCAGAATATAGCCAGATAGCAGAGAGATAATAGAGAAGTATGGAAGAAGACATGCTGCGCAGATCCCAAATAAATTGAGATAAGGGCAGGAGAATGATGAATAGCGAAAAGAGTATCAATTTGACAATGCCTTGTCTAGTACATAAAGAATGTAAATAGTTTTATGCAGTATCTTCTTTGGTAACATCACAATTCAGAGAGCAGCCAACCAAATGCCGTCCACAAAATTGGCAAAGCTGACTAACAGCATCGCAAACTAACATCATCACGCTAAACACCCATACAAATTGCACAAAACATCCGTTATTAACAAAAATGTGCACAAAATTGCATTTAAGGGTTGTTACAAATATCGATTTACTCAAGTGGGGTAGTCTATTGTGTGTAGAGGAACATAGAGGGGCGTCCTATTGTTGGGAACAGCCCCCAGGCACGTGCATCCGAGTGGGCTTTAGTAAATTGGTAATTTTAGGTCCCTTTGTCATCTTGTATGAGGATCTAGAGCGGTTTGTGCCTGGGTGTGTGGTACGAATGTTATCGTTCGGAGACTCAGGCGCACAGATCCTGCTTTGTAGGGTCATATCCTGTTTGTGTTGTTCAAGGATCTTATGATTACGTGGGAATAACGCTTTAGGTTATTATTGCAAATGAACTTTATTTAAAATAAGGATGGTCCATTATCATCAAGTTATTGGTGATTTAAAGAAGATCAATGTTTAAAAAACATCGATGAAGTATCAAGTAATTTACTATAACAAGATGCTGTGTTCTGTGTGAGAGATGAAGTAGTCTAGAAAAGAAGTAAATCAAGAGATTGCTACTAATAGTAAATGGAGTTTGGAAGAAAATGACATGCTGCGCCGACCATAAATTAATTGATAATGGCTGGAAAATTATGATGATACTGTAGTACCCAAGGTCTTCTTTCTTTATCGTGTGGTTCGTAACCTATCAGCTGTTAGCCTGACTCTGCCAACCCACTGTTGCACGGAACGACAGTAATGAGACAGAACGACGTCACACAGCTAACAGCTGATAAGTCATAGACGCGCGCGCGCGAATTTCATACGGCTGTTGTGTTATTGAATTAAAAGTGAAGTACTTTAAAAAAATGTTTCTTTGGGAAAGTTGTTTGTTATCATGAGTACAATCACGTGTATAAGTATCGGTCACTAATTACAAGTCACCGTTTACAGGTGATAGGCAGACTGCATGGCACATCCACATTTTGCTAGTTATGTGGGAAATCAAAACACTTAACTTAACTTTAAGCAATATAATTAAAAAATATAGTCTTTACAATAGTGTTTACGTCTTTTTCGTCTTAACGTCCAAATCACACTACGTCACATTACTGAAATAGTACCTACTCTTTCTCTCTCATACATTCTCGCTCTCACTTACTCAATTATACGTAGAATTCAAGGATGTGTGTTTTATTGGTGTCAAGTAATTGAGTCCAGTACCTTATAATGACCACCTTTAGACTAGTAGGAGTAAGATTAACGCCATATTGAAGTCTTGAAAGGTACATACGAACTAGGAAGAGGAACTATATAGTCTCGCTCGGTCTCGCTCATGTTACACATAGTATAACTCACACATAAGGAACGGCTTGTAGTTGCTAGCTCCATAAAGGTAAAGAGCGTGACGATACATAAGCAATAGCGAAGTTTTCTAATTATTAACATAATGAAAGTTAGCCATTTTAGTGTTTACTTACGTTGTCAAAACTAAACATGTTATTTTATACACGACTGCCCAAACAAAGTTAAGGAATTAAATATTAGTGGAGCTCGTGGCTAAATAATAACAGCCGCTCGGATCGATCTTTAGGTTAAGCCGTGCTTGCCTAGGTTGGTCTGTGGATGGGTGACCGCCCATTACATACCGAGTTTCCTCCGTGCTTCGGAAAGCACGTTAAGCCGTTGGTCCCGGGAGTCATTTGTAGATCTTTGACAGTCGTTAGGTAGTCAGTGCCCCAAAACAGTCTGACAACCAGTCTTACCAAGGGGTATCGTATTACCCATTACTAACTGGGTTGTAGAGGTCTGATAGGCAGTCGCTCCATGTAAAATACTGGTATTCAGTTGCATCCGGTTAAGACTGGAAGCCGACCCCAATATAGTTGGGAAAAGGCTAGGCAGATGATGACTTACGTGGTCAAAACTAAACATGTTATTTATACACGACTGTCCAAACAAAGGTAAGGAATTATACATTTTGTAGCTTGGTTACCTTAACGAATGAGTAAATCCCTAATGATACTGAAGAATTTCAAGTTTATGTTTACAGATATACTCGAGCGGCTGTTATTATTTAGCCACGAGCTCCTTCGTACATATGGGACTAAAAACCATTGGCAAAAGGTGAGTGTAACAAGGGTACACCTCTGCCTAACCATTTAGAGACTACAGTCGTGATGTTATTATGTTAACTCTCAACTATTAAAAATCCACCTTCATGCGATGACGTGCGAGCTCATAACGATGTCGTTTCAAAAGTCATTAAAGCGCTTATCAATGACGATTCTGTGTCACACATGGGTCATTGGCTGCTTGCATGCGGGTAGATAAAAAATGGGTTAGCAGTAAGCACTTGCTTTTAAGTGATGATTCCGTATAAGAGTGAATTATTTTAATAAATGATTTTTTTACAAAAAATAAGCAATGGAATTATAAAATAACTAGCTGACCCGCGCAACTTCGTCTGCGTCACTTAGGGGTATATAAAATAGATGTTGGCTGATTCTCAGACCTACTCAATATGCTCACAAAATTTCATGAGAATCGGTCAAGCCGTTTCGGAGGAGTACGGGAACGAACATTGTGACACGAGAATTTTATATATAAGATAGTTTTTGAAATGTACGGAGCGCCAATTTGTTTTTAACGAGCTAAAAACTACAAATTTTCCTAATAACCTTACGCTTTACAAGAGTAGAATGTAGACAACTTATCTGACTCACTAATATTAACTAACTTCACAAGATCTTCACAAAAGTCTCTTTGACAAATATCCAGAATATCCCATAGGGACAAAAATACATAGGCACTAGTGGCGAAGGTTTCATACAACTCGATTCCTACTGGCTTCCCTTTGAAAAATGGCACAATCAGTATTCTGTAGACAAATAATATAATCACATTAAAGATTTGTAATCCGGCTTACCTCTTACAAAAATTGACCCTTCGCTACTGATAGGCACTGAATTATCTACACGCTCTTCAAAGGCAATTTTTGCCCCTAACCACTTGACAAATAAACTGACAGCTGAACAGATGCGCAAATACAAATACTCGTTTAATCAACTCCGAAGCTCTCTTTGCGACACGGAACCCTAAATAAAACGAATAAATATTCAATATAACGCTATTGAAAATAGAAATAAAGAAGTTGCGTCATTTAGATATGGAGGTGTCAATTAAAACGATAACCATAATGTGGGCTGTAGGTACTTTCTTGTAGGTTTTCGGATCATTAATTTTGATATAACTGGGTAAAGATTAGTTTAGTTAACTTTAACTTTAGGACAGGAGAAAGATTTTCCGCCTACGTTTCGATAGATAAGTATGTCGGATCCGGTCGTTAGTGTGGACATGAAATGAATCGGAAGTGGAATCGTCGGTGGTGACATCACGCAAACTACTTATAAGTCTGTCACCACAGCGTGCTTCTACAGAGCCCTGATGTCCAGCTCGAGGCAAGGGCGACAGTCAATGTCTGATCGCGGCGGAGTTGAGACGTCTTGGAACTGTACCTGATTCATTGTGCTCCGTGTTATTATGTTCAGTTGTAATCTCAAGGTATTCGTTAGTTTTGGTAGAAACAGTGTATCGCACCCAGTGTGTTTTCATAGCACGAAACCCATCGTCTGCCCACATGGCATGGCCCCATGGCATGGCCCCATGGCATGGCCCCATGGCATGGCACCTACTTCAAAATCAATTCCCAATTACGATACTGTATTGAACAAGGTTACCACGAAAATAATAATAAACAAAGACCTATTTAATCCCCACACGAATTTTCGACAGAAAATGTCTAAAAGTTTCGCTAACTAAAACATCACTTAGCTACCCCTAATACATAACATGGACAAACATAAAAGGAAATGCCTATTAACAACAGCTATATACATTTAATGCCGAGTACATTACTACCCTCATAATGTTTATGATATCAACCAAAACATAAAACTCACAAAAGAGACCAAGTTTTTCGCAGACGATGCTTTACTTAAGTGCTGCGATAGTATCAAAAGTACTTATATACATACGTACATAGGTATATACATCCTTTTTGCTGACAACATGGGTACCACTTCCCAAGTAAGAGAAATAATTACAACGCTACAAGCGGAAATAGACTCTGTTTTATCTTGAAAGAGGTTGGTTTTACAGTGGAGCGTGTATTTTCTAGCTCGTCTAGTACTTACATTGTGGATGTACATAGGCTTAGGTAGGTCTAAAGTGCTTGTGTTGTGAGAGGTGAAGAATGTGAAGATGACAGGAACATCATAATAATAAATGTACCGTGTTTTTCTTCGCAGTTTGGTTTATTGCGCGTGAAATGTGTAATGGACCTGAAAAAGTACTTATTTACTCTTGGAGGACTTGGTAAGTTGAGGAGCTCGGAGCTCGTGGCTTAATAATAACAGCCGCTCGGGTCTATCTTTAGGTTAAGCCGGGCTTGCCTAGGTTGGTCTGTGGATGGGTGACCACCCATTACATACCGAGTTTCCTCCGTGCCTCAGAAAGCACGTTAAGCCGTTGGTTCCAGGTGTCATTTGTAGATCTTTGACAGTCGTTAGGTAGTCAGTGTCCCAAAAATTCTGACAACCAGTCTTACCTCCACAATCCAGTTAGTACTGGAATAACTGGATTGTGGAGGTCAGATAGGCAGTCGCTCCATGTAAAATACTGGTATTCAGCAGCATCCGGTTAGACTGGAAGCCGACGGCTAGGCAAATGATGAGGACTTGGTAAGTTAGCAATTTAGGCATAATTTAATTGGTTCGATTCCCAGGTCAGGCAAAGTGTTATTGGGTTTTTCCATGGCTCACCCCCTATTACATGGGACTTGAAGATAACTGGGGAAATACCAGTGTACTATAATATTAGGTCCACCTCTGCCTAACCATTCGGGGATTAGAGGTGAGATGTTATGTAATAATTAACTTTATGCCAATTGGGTATATATATGTAAATTGAGCCACATAGAATCGTTAACATTCAAAATAACAACATTTTGTTTTGTCAAATGCCTATGATTTATACTGTGGTCTGGACTGCACTGGACAGATTTGATGGATTGATTAATCCATTTGCAAAAACTCATCCATAACGTATCGGTTGATATATGTACTATAAAAGTATTCATTATTGATTGGCTGAAAGACAGCCAATTGAAAACATTCTAATTTATTCGGCCTTCGAGAATTCTTTATGTGACTTCAGTAGAAGTAATGAAACTAATGGATATTGAAACATTGGTTTTATGTTTCAGTCAAAAAGTATCTATGAACTACTTTACATTTTGTCTACCATAGGTGTTCAAAGAAGGTCGTGCTTTCGTGAATATTGATTAAATAATAATTCGATTATTTGAATAAAAAGGGATAAAGACAGGAGAATGATCATTGTTTAAAACGAATAATCTGCATTATCTAATAATGACTCAATATTAATCTGTATCAATGTTCCGGCTAAAAGCCGAAGTACGGTTACACCTAGTTCTAGCCGGCTAACTAAGGTTACACCTAGTTCCAGCCGGCTATACCTTGGTGCGGTCAGTAACTATCCTTTTTATTGCTAGGACACACCGATCAAATGGATTAGGTAAGGTTAGAACTGTGAAAAAATGCGCTACATCCAAATTGGTTACATTATAACAAACTGTTACCGGCCGCACCTGGGTTTAGCCGGCTAGAACTAGGTGTAACCTTACTACGGCTTTTAGCCGTAACATCAATACTTAAAGCTAGTTAGTTAGGTCGAATATTCTTTAACTCTTGCAAAGCTCATTAAAAAAATAGAACTGGAACTAAGTAGACTGCTAAACACTTGAAGACTAGTTTAATTAAGTTTCAGGGAGTAAAATTAGATGCTTAGAGTCGTTTTGGTGGGAACTCATTAGCCTGAGCTCATTATGGCTTGCCACGTTTTTCTTCAAGATAATTTGACAGCGGAGAAGAAAAGGAAGAACATTTGATGGGCTTCTTATTAGAATAAAGAAAGGTTTGTGTAGGATTTTTAGATTTGGCATCGATCCTTCTGTTTAGTCACAATCATATTATGTGGGAAAGTAACTCTGTTTTTGATATTTTCGCGCCTAAAACACTGAACCGATTGTTGTGAATGTTATCAGATAGGTAGCATACAAAATACACGCTACCAGATCGCGAGCAACAACTCGCCTGTTAGATGAGATCACAAATTAGTCAGAAATTATAAAATATGGTTAATCACAAATTGAGTCAGAACAGAATACCTTTAAGCATTCGCACCTCTCTCTGGCTCCCGTACTAAACTACTGTTCAGCTCAAAGGCATCATAATCAGCGTATACGGTTCCCACTGCTGGGATACATTCCTCCACTTTATGGGTGGGAAAGCTCAAAGAAAGAAAGAAACCTTTACCGTCTCAAAGTATTACAAAGATGCAACACCAGAGCCTAAATCAATAATTCCGGACACTTCTCCCTACAGGATGAAAGCGTACTTGACAAGCACCGGTATACCCATCAAGGCAGTCTCATCAGGTACAAATTGATAGATAGATCAATCAGCCTCATCCAGCCATACTTAGGTATTCTCAAGACGCACCGGATTGTACGCGATTTGAATAGAAATACGTCTTAAGTCGGTAATGGTTAATAGACTATTTAGTAACTTTGTTGGGGCTAGATTGATTCTGGAGGCGGATGATGTAATCAGATGGAATTAGGCATGAAGTTAAGGTTTATTTGATTGGCCGTCCACCTGCCTGAATGATAATTTGGGCAGACGTTGGTATGCATTTTGAGGAGCTCGTGGCTAAATAATAACAGCCGCTCGGGTCGATCTTTAGGTTAGGCCGTGCTTGCCTAGGTTGGTCTATGGATGGGTGACCACCCATTACATACCGAGTTTCCTCCGTGCCTCGGAAAGCACGTTAAGCCGTTGGTCCTGGGTGTAATTTGTAGATCTTTGACAGTCGTTAGGTAGTCAGTGGCCCAAAAACTCAGTCGCTTGTAAAAGACTGGTATTCAGCTGCATCCGGTTAGACTGGAAGCCGACCCCAATATAGTTGGGAAAAGGCTAGGCAGATGATGACATCATTAGACGAAGAACAGACAATTAAATTCGATGTATTAACTAGCATGCTGAAGTAAACAGTACGATTGTCAGATGACATTTCCATCTTAAGATAGATTATATTCGAAGAGAAGCTCTTCTTTCCAACTTTTTACCCAGAAGAGAACTCTCAGCAACTGCGAATCCTCAACCATCGTGATCACAACATTTCATCACGTGAGCCAAGCTGTGTCTTAACAAAGTAGTTACAAAGAAACATTTCATTGTTCCCGCTAGTCAGGAAATGGTCAACAGTCAGTTTTACGAGGACGTCCGGGTGGCACACCTAGTGCAGTAGAATCCGTTTATTATGACTCCGTCTATATTGACCAACCGCTTAATATGAAGTAATAGGGTATTTGACTGAAAAAATCTATTTAGTCCATCAGTTAGATTTATCAAAAAATATTGGACACGTATTTTTTCTTTTGTTTTTTCGTTTGCACCTTACCGGCTAGAACTAGGCGTAACCTTACTTAGCCGGCTAGAACTAGGTGTAACCTTACTTAGCCGGCTAGAACTAGGCGTAACCTTACTTAGCCGGCTAGAACTAGGCGTAACCTTACTTAGCCGGCTAGAACTAGGTGTAACCTTATTTCGGCTTTTAGCCGTAACATATATACCAACATAAGTAGAGAGGTATGTTTTTTTCTTTTAGTTGCGTACGATTGTAAGTTACACGAAAAATGTATTTGTCGAAATGATTGCAAAAATTATGTTACTGCAGTTTGGTCTAAGTCAGAATGTTTCAAATAATTAATAAAGTATGCAAGTATTACGCCAGTATTTCCCCGAAGGATTAGGCAGAGCTGAACCTGTAGTATATCCTCATTTCACCAGTTTTTAGATAAGTACGATGATTGTATTCTGATACTGTCGCGTTGGTCTAGTGGTCGCGACTTGCTTGAGGTCCTGGGTTCGATTCCCGGGTCGGGCAAATTGTTCTGGGTTCGGAGTCTGGTTTTGTGCCCGGTTATCGGCAATAGGCTCAACCCGCATTACATGGGACTTAAACATAACTAGCGAAATATGGGTGTACTATAAATTGTACACTGATTCTTTATGATTATGTATTCTGATATTCTGATGCAGTTATGGTTTTGTAAACAAATAACCCAATATCTAATAATATCATCATTATATATTTTATATGCAGTTGTAAATCCAAGATTCTAGCTCTGTCCTTTGGTTCAATACTCAAGAGATATGCTACACCGTACTTAGAGAAACTTCGTCAAACGCTTGATAAAGTTACGCGGTACTAGCCAGAACTAGTTACTGTTATGGGGTTTCACAGCATCCCTGAAGATACGTCTGTTTCGCAGCGCGCTTCTACATTTCATTTTACTCTTTACGACATACATACTCGTGAGTGGAATGTTTCTAAGAACCAATAGAGGTGACACGATACCATGAAGAGAATATGAATTACTTACTTGCTTAAGCCCGCGGCTTCTCCCGTGGAGTGCGGTAATTGATCACGGGATTGTACTTTCGGATTAATAAGCATAGCATATGTGCTATTCCCGGCTATGATCTATCTCTGTGCCAAATTTCATCCAGATCCGTTCTGTCGTGATTGAGTAACAAACATCCATTCAAACTTTTGCATTTATAACAGTTGCTTTGATTGTACAGACGTCAAATTAGCCCAAAGAGTTTCATAAAAGTTTTGTTTATCGTTGGCTGTCAAGATTATTTGGTGCAACCAACCACAAGTGGTCGGTAGCCGCCACTAGTAGTCGCTATAATTTGTAACACTCTCCTGCGGTACAGACTTACGATGAAGACGGAAGGTTTGATCGCGCTCCTAATAGTTTGCCATCGGTGGCATGTCGCGGACACAGAGTCGCGAGTAGACGCCACTCGCTACACGTGTGCGGCGATACCATACAAAACGTTTTAAAACCCATGTAAACAGCTTGTCGTCAGCCTCCAGTGGCTGTGGAAAGTGGCCAGTTTGCGCGGAGCCTTATCGTAATAATTATGACTGTGTAGAGGGGAAATTGTTCCCTCCCGATCGTTTCCACAATCAAGTTGATGATGATTACTTACAGTGTTCCTTTTTCCCCTTTCCTATTGTTTATTTGATAAGGGAGAACCTTTAATAGGAGAATATGTGGCCAGGTTGCGCATACGCCTATAATGGTCCTATTCAATTGGCGCAATTTTATGACTCGCGCGATAAGCTGCCGATAAAGTCTATTTGGTTTCTTTCTTTGGATAATACTCGCCTAGTAGGGACGTTCCTAAAAGAAAGATATTTTTCTTTTTATCATTTTTTTTTTTGCAGTCTTTTTTGGCTTTATTTAATTTTATAGGCAGACCAAACGATCTTGATACTTTCTATAATTACTAGAATGGCTATTTCAATTCAGAATGTAGTCTTTCTTTAACTTATTTATTTCTGAAATGGTGCTCATTTTTTAATATTAATGTATCAGATGAAAGCAGAGGATTCGTAAGGAAGGAATTTTAATTATATTTCTTTTTCATGTTTATTTTTACAATAACAAAAAAAACATCACATTTTTTTGTGTAAATTAGCTTCACCAAAATGAGATATTTAAATATGAAGTCGGCTATTTCCTAATTCAACCGATTTCTATGTACATTCCACTTGCTTAAAATAAGCTATCTCCCAAACATGACTATCTCCGACAGTCCGATTCCAATGGTTTATTTCTAAATGTAGGCGTTAAGATTAATCACCAATAAATACGTCGAGAGCAACACAGGGAAGTGTATTTCATCGATATTTTATCGCTATCGTCACGATAGAGCTGCACCACAATTAGACCGACTTTTTATCGATACGCGGAATCTTAATGGGTAGTGGGAACCTCTAGTTATCGAGAATGTTTAAAGAAGATGGTACCTATCTACGTTAATTAGTTGGTGTTATCAATAAAGAATGTCCAGTATGTGTTCTTATACTGATAAGAAATTTCCCAGTAATCTGAATGTAGTGATCTGCATGACTAGAATTCAGAGTATTTTGTTTGTACTCTTCGTTTTATAAAATCCAGGGGTTTCTATCTGGGCTGCTGGACTGTTCGAAAGAGATACCGCGGCCCTGGAACACAAAGGGCAAAGAAGGAACATGGATGGGTTTTAGTCAGTAAAAGTCTGGCACTCCCTCCCACTCCACCCAGAGCGGGAGGAGTTATTTGATGATTTCCCATCCGTAAAAAAAGAAAAGAAAAGGGGTTTCTATCTTATCTTACCTATACGCAGACGTGAGTAAAAATCAGATGCAGATTCCTTAACATACATAAATAACATTATATCACTTACGGGATATCTTCCAATTCTATAATTATATGATAATTGTTATGATTCGATTATTATATATTCTTCGAAGATATCCTGTAAGTGACAGTATGAGTTTAGTTTTAAACCGTGAACGCTTAAAACAGTAAGGGAATATGCAAGAAATACAAAACTTTTATTATTTCTTAAAAATGCCTTGTATTCACAAAAACATTGTGGTACACTTGTTTAATTTTCTAATACAACACTTACTTTACAATTTAATATTTCATGTAGCGTGTTTTTGGTGAAACGGAACGCAAACTCAAAACGCATCGCCCCTCGATAACGCCGGTAGTGACGTCAAATACCATGTGTCAAAGAAACACTTTTATTTGAAAAGTACTTAAAGTTTCACTAAGATTTTATTATAATATTGTTATTGCAATGTTTACTTGAATAAAGGACATGCAATTTGCCAAATTAATATATTAAGGGTAAAAAATGAGATGTAAACAAGGCAGATAGAGGTAAATGACGTCACTTGACATGAATGGCCGCGACAGTCACGGACGTTTGAACTGTCGTAGAAAATTGTAGGAGTTTAATTTATTTTTTGAGCGACAAGCAGTAGTTGAACTTAACTTTTAATTATTTTCTTGGGTTGATAGTATTGTATTTTATTGATTTAAGTGAAGAAAAAATTACATGCAACTAATTCACCCGCTGAAGTATTTCATAATCCTAATTAATAAATTGAATTTATACTGTAATAGCTTGTTATAAGGTGAGTAATAAACGTTTCTTCACACATCACTAGTTACTATTGAATCTTCCTCATTACGTTACGACAAAACAAAAGTTAGGTTAGGTAATCTCATTTTATAACTACAACTAATTGGCTCTTATCTTTAGTTATTTCCCTTTGATATTATTTTCATATAATCGGGCAATATAAAATTAAGTATACTTAGTATAAATCATAACTACGGTTTCTTGGCTGACATGATTTCCGGCGAAATCCGAGACAGTGTGACTCGTGGCCTGTTCTCTGTCTTTTCTTGGGTGACGGCCTCATTGGTCTAGTGGTCGCAAGCGCGACTGCTGACCATGAGGTCTTGGATTGATTCCCAGGTCGGGCAGTGTTATTGGATTTTTCACTAGGGATTTCTCTGTAGCAGCCACGGAGTTTGGTTTTGTGCCCGATTGTGACCTATTACATAGCACTTAAAAAACATAACTGGCGAAATGTAGGTGTAGTGTTAGGTGCACCTCTGCCTAACCCTCCAGGTATTACAGGCGTGATGTTATGTTATGTTTTCTTGGGTGACTGCTAAACAACAGTGACCCAAGACTAGATAGAGATTTTTAAGCTAGATTTTCCCTCGAGTGTCTAATGTGGTCATAGTCATGAATCTCCTGCCCCTATCTGGTCAGCACAGCATATCTTCCTTTGCCACATTACTTTCTCCTGCATACACATACCTGAAACAAGTAATACATAGTTCTATTAGTATCATCATATGGTAGGTCGGTATATGCTAGCCTAGTACTTTTTGGTGGTATGTATTATTAAATACGAGATATGTGACTAGTTATAGTTAAATAAGGTTTTTTATATGTATTAGATTATTTTGTGTATTTTGATCTATGGGCCTCAGTTGCCTCACAATAAATTGATTGATTGGTTGGTTGATTATTAAAAAGGCTTATATCTTCGGAAAAAGCCGTATTTCGTTTTTAATGTACTCTGACTGACGACTGTACCTACTCTGTGATAGCTATGTCAGGGTGAAACAATAGACAATGCTTCAAATTCAAAGGAGTCTATTAAGTCTATGAACAAAATTAATTGTTAATTGAACAGATAAGAATTTCGTTTCTACATGACAGCGCCTATTTTAAATTGAAAGCGATAAGTCACTAACTTGAATGTGACAGTGATATCATTATTTACTCGCAATGTTTGAACAACAGTCGCAGCGTTCTACAAATAAAATAGGTAGATCAATAATGTTCTTTTAATATTATAATTAAATGCGAACGTTTATCTCTGTCGTTGGATCATGCGGGTGGATCAAGCTGCTAGTGGATTTTGTAACACACTTATGTATGATATAATATCTGCACAAAATCATTATATCAAACATTTACCATATCTCTCACTTCTCTCAGATAGATTACAATACACGTTGTTTATATCACAGATTAAATGGTCTATGGTGTAATCTTAGTAAATTATAAATATCCCACAATGCAAAACTCCATTTGGCCTTTCTGAACTTTTAGCTCCTACCAAAGCTTGGGTGAGGATCAGAAAATAACATTTGAGTTTACTTGGTAACTAGTAATTTTTTTGGTGTTTATTTTATAAATAAGCAAAAACAGCCTATAACGATTCCGCTGAAGTGTCACTAAATCGATTTTTAATTATTTTAAATAGAAATAAAAGAACCCGTCAATCGAATAATAACAAGAAAATCGGCCCTACAAACAAAAATAAAAACATCCATTGTTTCTTTTCTGACCTATTGTTGACCCAGAAAACCTCAAATCGTAAAACACTGTTGACATTTCTTACATTTACACAGTGACACATATTCTCGCACTAGTGTATAAATTATACAAGCTTTATTTACTTCGTAGCTCGTTAACCCACGTAAAACACCCACGTGCTGTTACATCAGTAGTCGATAAAAATCTAAAACATTAGAAATCACAGACCACGCCTCTAGGCGATCTGCCGATGCCGTGAGGTCTTGCAGGGTATGGTAAGGATGGCAGATAAAGAAATCTGTAGTATTCACTAGCAAACATTCTAAGGAAAAACTCAAACTATGTCAAGAAAGTGTCTTCCTCCTGGACACAAGTTGCCATGGCTGACCTGGAAGTCTATAAATAGACACAGGTTGGCTGAAGCAAGGAAAACCTAGCCAGGTGGAGATTCATAGATGACTCTGCTCTAGAGTGTAAATGTGGTGTTGTTCCACAAACGATGGGACACTTAACATCGTGTCCTGCCAGTCCTGCATTACAGGAGCTGATGGATGCAACTGAAAGCGCCAAAACTCGTCGTCACATTTTGGTCTAAGAAGAATTAATTAAGTGTTGGATGTTGCGGCAACACAAGACCAGTGGTGGAGCGACGTTTGGATGAGGTCTATATAGTATGCAGTAGACGGCTTTCAGCTGATATTCTGATGAAGATGATGAAAAGGCTCAGGTTATTACGATCAAATGTAATTTCTGGTTTAAGAACACTAAAATCGCAGGCAGTTTTAAATTTTGAATCCTATCGTTTTATTTTAATTAGTAATATAAGTTTTTTTAGTTGAAAAACGTATGATTGGGTAACCAAAAATTCTAAAGGCTATCAAAATCTCGTGTTTGGGTAGCCCTATACAATTTAAAATCACTACTAATGCCTCTCTTTTCATCGATCCTCAAAACAATATTATTTCAAACCACCACAATAAACATTTTATCAAAATCAGTAATATTATGCTTTCCTTCACAAATACAATAGACGAATATTCCAAAAGGTATGGTAACCCTGTATAATATTGAGTATCACAAGAGCGGTCGTCGACGGGGCCGCCCACGCTCGTTCTCAATGGGCCCGAGCCGCCTGTCGCAATCCCTGATGCGTGTGCGCATGTGACGGGAATTTTAGTCTTGATACTTTTAGCAAAAGTAAGGAATATTCAAGGGTTCGGGATATTCAGAAAAAAAGGTTAAATTGAAAAAAAAATGGAAAAAGAAAATCGAAATAAAAGTCGATCGTAACATCACATAACATCATGCCTGGTTTCTTCGTAAGGTAAAGCAGACGTGCAGCTGTAGAAGGCGAGTCTATATTTTCTCAGTAAATAACATCGTAAAAGCGGTAACTGTACGTCTGCTAAGAAAAAGAAACGGACATCGATTTCCTTGCTTACCCACTGTTAGTAAGAAAATTCAGAACATTAGTAGGGACCTAACATAGTTCTAAAATAGGTTAGTAGTTCCTATTCTAATATCTTTCTCTTAAAATACTATCTGAATGGTTTAACATATTATTATATAAATTATATTATAGTATACATATTGTGAACTTGAAGCTCATAAAAAAAACAGTGCCATCTATGTTACAAATACTCTCGATATCTACCACAACAATGGCCTTCTCAAAGTATCAAAGCGATTAGTCGCGCTACACCATCCGCGCCATCCAGTCTAGGGAAGTGATTGTTGTTTTAATGGCAACCATAATATTATAAACGGCGATAGTAGATGTAACCCGCCGTTGTGCCTGAATTTATTAATGCTTTGTGCTAATATTTCCTTTGATTTTGATTTATTTTTATGGTTATTTAAGATTTTCCGGCTTTTAAATAGAGTTTATGGACACTTAACCGTGGCCTAGATTGAAATGTTCGTTAAAGTTGAACTTCCGCTTTGACCGTTCATTGTTTATAAGTAACTCGTTGACATTCAATGTTATGAAGAGCTAAGATTTCAAAAGCCAGTTATCTGAGATGTTATCAGCATCAGTTTGCTTGTGACTGTTCCAGATATTTAGAATGAATTTCAACTTTTAATTTGACCATGTTCCACAAATTATCCTTTGTAGAAAATAGAATTCTTTGTTGAAGTTCTAACACCATGTATGTAAATTTTTGGCGGTTTTGATATTTCGATGCCGTTTGCTAGAATCGAAAAACGAGTTGTGTCAGCCAATCAGAAACAAGCAATGTCTCATCTAATTTGGAGTGAACACAAATTAAAAAATGGTTTTGTACTGTAATTTTTTTTTTGTGTGCAATTGTGGCATGTGCGAAATAAATATGTTTTCTTTCTTTCCTTAACTAGGTATAATTATGCAGTTTTTACACTCTCCTTAGAATTGCTGTTTTTGACTTAAAAATGCCAATAGCCACAAAAGGTTAGATCAAACGGCAACCGGACACCTCCATACAAATACTTACTGAAGTATTTTTCAGTGTCCGTGTCCGGAATCGCGTCCGCACTTATTGTGCACCTACCTACTACTTTACCACAGTAAGTAGCTACGTCGGTAGTAGGTAACGTAAGTAAATCATTTGCCACAACGTACGCACTTAATTGACCTGTAACCATACAACGTGATCCCTGTTGCAGCGATGACGCACTGATTCATCGCTACCTATTTATTTTATTAACCACATAAGTACTAGGTTTATTTTATAAACATTTGTTATAATAAATTAATGTTATCAACCGGATTTCCTACAGTATGAGTCGTCACGATAATCCCCTACTTCAAATGTTTGTATTATGTTCGGTTAGTCAATCTACTAAAAACTTTCAGCAGAAAAACACCATTTGTGTGCCTTTATTTATTTGTTTCTGCAAAACAGGAAAACCCAACCCATCATCTGCCAAGCCTTTTCCCAACTATGTTGGGATCGGCTTCCAGTCTAACCAGATGCAGCTGAATACCAGTATTTTACATGGAGCGACTGCCTATCTGATCTCCACAATCCAGTTAGTACTGGGTAATACGATACCCCTTGGTAAGACTGGTCGTCAGACATTCGGGCCACTGACTACCTGTAACGACTGACAATAGATCTACAAATGACAGTCGGAACCAACGGCTTAAGGTGCTTTTTGAGGCATGGAGGAAACTCAGTACGTAATAGGCGGTCACCAATCCACGGAATAACCTAGGCAACCTGAAAATCGACCCGAGCGCTGTTATCATTTAGCCACGAGCTAAATAGAAAAACAACCCCACGTCATTCAAAATTTAGCACTTACGAGTACATAGAAGATAACACGCCTAATTCATGTACAACTCAAAATTAACTTGTCAACATACAAAGCGCCATGGATAAAACGACATACGTACAAGTGAATGTGCACCAATTGGCACAAACAACACAACGTATTCCAAACACAAACAAACGGTTTGTCCATAGACAATCAACGAACATAAGCATAGAGTATAGATGCATAGTGCCACATGTTGTTTGACACTTGATTAAGTTTTGCTTATTTCTATTGTCAGGAGAAGTAGTCGTGTTATTGTTATCCAATACATACATATACATATCTACATAAGTTTAGTTTGGTCGTATACCTATACGAAATGACTGTCAATGACTCACAAAGGGAACTTTGTGTATGAGTGTGGCATGTGGGGAGCAAAAGAAAACTTGAGGTAATATGTAATATGCCCTACAAATGCAATAAAATTGAAAATCGTTTTTACAACCAATCAACAACTCTTCCGATATTCCAAGAAAAAATCAATGTTTTAATTGTTTAAACACTTGGTAGAACGAATCGAAACAATACCATTGCTATCCAATAAAAAAAACTATTCTCGTACTCCACTGCAAGCACCAATAAACAAAATTCATCCAATAAACGCTAGTCGTAAATAAAACATCAAAAGCATACTCTTTGTAACATGTAAGAAACAAATAAAACTGCTGTATCCACTATTTTCCGCAATGCCAAGAACGTTCACAAAGATACGTCTAATGCCTACTTCACGACCTCAGGCGACCCGCACGTGCGTAACTTGTTTCCTTGGTGTGAATGTCGTCGCGTCGCAAGTCGCATCTTGGTAGTGTCCGACCGAAGCTAGCCGAGAAATGGTCCGAAGTTTTGGCCGAAGCCGAAGGTTTCTAGCAAGCGCCGTATTTGAACGAACTGTTACGAATGCGCGAGAGTGCGATGCGAAGGAAGAGGCGAGGCACGAGGGGCAGAGTCAAACATTTCGAAGTGTTATTATTTTAATTCATTGCATTAATTTGTTTGTTTAAGTACAATCAACATAAACTTTAAATTAAAAGGTTAAAAAAAAAACATATTTTTTTTTGTTTTGAACCAATCTTGACTGAGTTTCTTAGAGTTATTAATTAGGTTTCTGCTCCTGCCGAAGGTTGTGAGGATATCCGATTAATCAGCTCCGACTTCGGCGAGAAACCGACCTTCGGTAGGACACTACATCTTGGTTACTCTTGACACGGTCTAAGCAATTTCTTAAATTTTATTTCTCCTCAGTTAACTATCGCAACATTCGTGTAGCTTGAACGGTTTTCGGTGTCGTGGAATGGAGGTTTTGAGAAACGGAATACGCAAATATATCTTTTTTTCAACCCTACATTTTGCGAACCGGACATTCTACGTCAAAACCGCTTGAGTGGGTAGTTCGTGGCCAAGCAGTAAAACGGTTTTTCATCTCGGAAAAACCAATCTGAATTCTAACCACGAAAATCAATCGGGTTTCGTTGTTTTATGGCCGTCTGAAAAAATGGGCTCAGAGAGAACAAAAAATATAATAAAAAGGGTTTTTTTTAGACTAGGATAAAGAGAATTGGTTTTGTATTGTCTGGAACTTTCTGGATGAATATACCTTTTGGATAGATCTTATTAAACGACAAAATAATGTAAAACAGCTGACATCTTTCTCAGAGAAATGAATAAATCAAAGAAAGAGAAATATTCATTCGGATCTCTGTATAAACTTTTTGGTTTTATTAAGTCGTGAAAAAGTGGTTTTCTTTGTTGAATCTGAACGACACTAGCACATCTTACTGCGTTGTGTCATCATTGTTCCGGAACATTGACACTGACAACCTCTTAAACGCGGTTTAGATGTGCTGATCACGGTTACTTCCACTTGTGAAATTCGTTCTTAGTACTAGACATGATAGGCGCTAGTATGACTGGCGACGTTTTACCTTCAATAAGGTAAAAAACGGCGCGGCAGGCCACTAAGGAGATGGCGGGACGAACTGGACAAGATCTGTCCGAACTGGAAGGAGGACGCGCGGGTTCGCGAGAAGTGGAAGGAGTGGAGGGAGGCCTTTGCCCAGGAGTGGGACAGAGCAGGCTAAGAAAAAAAAAAAAAAAAAGGTAAAAAATTATGCTATATCCACGTCTTTAATAAACGTCGCCAGTCATACTAGAGCCGGGGTATTCCACAAAGCGCAACTATTTTTAAGTGCAACAAAATTATTCCTCGAAGCGCAACCATTAGTTGCGCTCACAAATTCAAATTTAAAATTTTATATGTTTATTCCTCAAAGCGCAACCATGTTGAAAAATATCGTTAATGAATCCATCATACCCATCTCTATTTTTCATCATGGTTGCGCTTAAAAATAGTTGCACTTTGGGGAATACCCTAATAAGCCAGGAAATATGTAATAACAGTACCTACCTGTACGATTTTTCATTAGTAAAATCATTATTTATCATTTGTAAAAACATAATGCTCTTTCAATAATAGATAAATTGTACAATGCATTAAATTAACACCACAATGATAATTTTAAATGAAGTCAATTGAATACATAAAATAAAATGTACAAGGCTTCTTGATAAGGAAATAACAATTCAGTATGAAATATACCTACTGTTAAACAGGAAAACTGTGGTTCTTACTGCTCTAATGCATAATCAAACAGTTTAGTAGAATAGGTGTAAGCAGTTGGTAGAGATTCATGTGTTTTTCTAATGAAACTAGGTAACCTAGAAGTCTGTAAACATTCAGAGGACATCAGTAGCGAAGGGTCAATTTTGTAAGAGGTAAGCCGGAGTACATAATCTTTAATGTGATTATGTTATTTGTCTATAGAATACCGACTGTGCCATTTTTCAAAGGGAAGCTGGTAGGAATCGAGTTTTATGGATCCTTCGCCACTGGAGGACGTTCAAAATGACAACTGTTAACTTTCTCGAAATGATCTTAAACCATAAAATGTTGATGGTTAAGTTCAAAATCGAATGAGAAAATTCAACAGTTTGTTGTAACTTGATGCGCTGGCGACTGTACATAATTAGGCCGATGATTTTATTAAGACTGTGTTTTTCAAATTTTAATTTATTTGGCCCTAATTTATTTCCCATATTTACATAGCGTAAAATACTGACTGCATAAATATGCATACGTAATTATTGGTTTAGTAGGACAAAAGTTACTAGTCCTTTTAGTTTGGCAGCTGTCATTTTGCCTGCATGCGTTAGTTTTAGAAATACAACTACTCATTTCAACATTGCAAACACAGTAAGCATAAAACAAAGAAATATAAAGCCAACATTAAAATACCACCATTAAAAATGACCATAAATACAAATTATGCCCAAATCCCACGTCGCTATAACCATCGCCCACTATGTGCTTGGCCTACTCAGTATCACAGCGATGTTGCTAAATATTTGAGAAAACTACTAAAAGATGTTTGTATTGTCTCTTCATAAATATGAATGACGTTTTTATTGTTATCTAATTTGTAATATGAATTTGTTTAATTGTTTGCCAAAGATTTTCCTACGTTCGTGTGTTTTGTAATTAGGTGAAAACTATTGCTTGAGTCAATATTTGAGTTTATGAGTTCTTTTATTATTTTTCGTAACTGTTACAGTTTTAGAGGTTATCTTAGGTAGAATGTCAGGGCAAGCCGTAAAGCCAGATGCAATCATTGACAAAATTGAAATCGAGTAACATAACCTCACGCTTGTAATCTCCGAAGAGACAAGTGTACAAAATAGTACGTCCATATTTCGCCAGTTATGTTTCAGTTTCATGTAATAGGGAGCGAGCGTAATGCCATCACCAGGGCACAAATTCAAACTCCGTGGCTGCTATTGAGAAATTCGTAATGGAAAAAGTCAATAAAATTTTGCCCGACCTGGGAGTCGAAACCTCTTGCTCAGCAGTAGTGCTTGCGACCACTAGACCAACGAGGCAGTTGGCAGTAACAGATATCCGAGAAGTTTGTTGAAATGTGGGTGTCACAACTTCGCGAAAGCTGTTTATGTTTGGCTACGGACTGTGATCAGCTGAGCTAAATGAAAGAATGGCCAGTTTCCACGCTACGTCTATTATTTCAGTCATGCCTAAAAATGTAAGTTTACGTTATTTGGGCAAGGCTTTTTTTTAGGGATGGGAAATCATCAAATAACTCCTCCCGCTCTGGGTGGAGTGCGAGGGAGTGTCAGACTTTTACTGACTAAAACCCATCCATGTTCCTTCTTTACCCTTTGTGTTCCAGGGCCGCGGCATCTCTTTCGAACAGTCCCGCAGCCCCGGATTTGGGCAAGGCTGAAGTATGGTTCCGTTGCGGAACGCCAAACATGGGAGTTTTAAACAAAATGAGAGCTAATGCTAGACCCTGTGAGGTATCAATGAAGGGTTTTATATAGCAGAACCGGAGACAATGACGATTACGACAGTAATCATGTAATTGAATGTGTTAGGTCCCCTTAGTACTGCGCTAGGGAGCTTAATATGCAGTGTCAGTGTTGCGATTAGTGTGCCATGATTCGCAAGCAGGGTTAGTTCAGTTTATGCTATGCTAAAAAGAAACCTATTCACTGCCTCCTGATGAGTATTGGTGTATTTATCTTCTGGCAGATTATTTCGAACTAATTCTGTACCAATTTTAATTACTATCTCTCAGATAATGTTTGGACCACGGGACATTAGTACACGGCACAGTTGTGTTTCCGTCATTTTTAGTTTTACAAGAGACAATGACAGGAATAAATCCTTACTAATATTATAAATGCGAAAGTAAGTCTGTTTGTTACCTTTTCACGCCTAAACCACTGAACCGATCATCCTGAAATTTTGCATATACCTTGTCAGGTGTACAGAAACGGAAATAGCGTATCTTTCATCCCGAAAAAAAGTACTGTTCCCGAGGAAAACAACAATAACGTTCTTTTTATAATAGTTGGCGCCACCTGTGTTTCAAATCATGATTGAATTATATTATTACAAGCAGAGTACAACCCGAATTGATTGTCAAATTCTAAATTAACGCGGAAGCCGCGGGCAAAAGCTAGTTCTACATATTTAAGCCACATTACATGCTAAGTAAAGTTTATAAATCTCTACCGAAGTCGGAGTCAACTAGGTTGTTTGTTTAAAACGACCTTTTTAATAAAATAAGAAGGTTCTTAATATTTAAGAATGTTGTTTACATAGGTCAACTATACACCGTGACTTTTTAGTCGTCTTACAACGGCAGCCCACTTCATGTATCCAATGACTACTAAGCATTCATTAAAAAATTGGTATTTATGAGATTTTAATAATTTTAAAATAAAAATATTATTCAATATTATGACGCATGACGTAATTAAAACACCCTGTTGCGAGCGATGATCTACTAGACTCGAGCGCTGGGTAGGTATATTCTCCCGTTTGACACGTAAACATCATTAACAGGATGTTTCATATTTTTTTCTAATGTTTATTTATTTTTCTTTGTACCTATTACGGTAGTAGTACGGTATTTATGTCGGGCACATTGCGTGGACCACCTTTGTAAGACGACTAAAAAGTCACGGTGTATATTTTTGCCCACCATAAACTCAAAACAACAACGCAATTCAACCTAACCTCCACAAAATGTAAAATACGACCTATCCCACTTTTATTGTGACAGAGTCGTAAATATGTCATACGATGTTATACGGAACGCCTACTTCATCGTACGATTTAGTATTCGAGTCAACGATAAACAAAGAATCAAGGCGACCTTGCCGATTAGCGAATTCATTAACACAGACTTGGCTTACTGAACTTTGACATTATCGCGACTTTAATAAAAAAAACAACCGCTTTAAAACAATATTCGATTGTTTACTTGTGGGTTTTTACATGAACGTGTTCTGTATACTGTCGTTATCACTGAAAACGGGATATTTAGTTTTGAGTTCCCGATATTTCGGCGCTGTTGCAAGTACCATGATCACGGATAAACCCCAGTTGGTGGGTGTTTATGAGACAGCAGTAGACAAATCGGTCTGTCCTCTTCAAATCCAACTCGATTCTGTTCCCGACCCACGAAACTTACTGTGTTCGCTCGCGAGCTTTTTTTGGCACTTTTTCAATTTTTTACGCAGTTAAACATGGTAAATATCACGTTTTAGTATTAATGATAGTGTTAATAGTGACCATGTCTGTTTAAAAACTTATATTGTTCTGCATAAGTTGTCCTTATTGATAAATTGTTACGAGTAGGTATTCAGAAATTGAGTGTTGACTGCGAATTGGCAAACATAAGGTAGGATACCCCCGGGCTAGGTAGAGCGACGATCTTTGCAAGGTCGCTGGTAGCAGTGATGAGAGTCGCCGAGAATCGAGTTCAAGGCGTGTGATTGGAGACGTCTATGTCCAGCAGTGGACTGCTGTAGGATGATAATGACAGTTCAGCAAGATCAAAAAAAGTTCAACTGACATATTTGATTTTATTTTACTCCAGATTGGCAAATACTCCATCGCGTCAGCACTTGGTGGAAAGTTTCACGGTCGCTTTAGGATACTTACAGACAGACTGCAACACGGCCGGCTTCTCTGTTCCCTGATAATTATAATCTGAATCTATTTAAAGTTCGAGTGAATCGGTTTCTTCTAGGCAAGCGTGCTCCACCCTAGACCGCATCATCGCTTCACATATTTAGTATTAAAAAAAAAACACGGACGAAATCGAGATGCCGTTTGGAGACTACATGGAAAGCAATTTCACCTACCCATAGGTACTTCAAATAAAAACAGCTAGGTTTTTAATAACAGACATTTATCGTATGATGACGGCAGTAGACCACCAAACAAGCCCTTTCAGAATTACTACTAAAACACAACATTTTACCGTTTTTCTTCCTGAACGGTGTAGAACCAATCAAACATATAATTTACCAAGGAAGACATCGTGAGAGAAATCGACACGTTCAAAGCAGTAATGAAGACTAAACTGTGTAATGACACAAGAAAGATGACGGGTGAAACAAGCTTTTATGTTGAGTAAGAATCGAGACACGGAAACGTGTTGGAAAACATGATAGACAGCACGAAACGGTGAAGAGAGGGAAGCAGTAAATATACACCTACGAGACTTAATTTGGCTATTTGTTAAGTTATAGGATAGGAAATCATCAAACAACTCCTCCCGCTCTGGGAGGAGTGGGAGGGAGTGTCAGACTTTTACTGACTAAAACCCATCCATGTTCCTTCTTTGCCCTTTGTGTTCCAGGGCCGCGGTATCTCTTTCGAACAGTCCCGCAGCCCCGAAGTTAAAGCGTCTTCATGTATACTTCTCTCGTATGCACGAACTAAGAAAAGCACTTGACTTCGTAAGTACTACCGTACAGCAAGGAGTGAGAGGAATGGATTGCTCAAAGTGCGCTGGATGAACGATTCGGTATTGCGGTTCCCGGAGACTAATCAACAAAGCAATGTTTGTACCTGATGCGAAGCTCATATTCATCTTGTTACCATCGGTGGATGTCATGCAATCCGAAGTCACATCTCTCATCATTCCTTGATATGAAATCATACTCTTGACATTTTCATTTTGACAAGGTAAAGTGTGTAAACGAAATAATACTTGCATTTACATACTACATAATATTAAATAAACACAATATATACTTCGACATTAGGATTAGAATGGGAAGTAAAGATACGCAGAGCTTTAGTTTCATTTAAGTAAATTTCGGGCATACTTCCAAACTGCTGTTTCCTTCTGAAAACCAATAACGCTTTGCCTGACCTAAGTTTCTAGCGAATGTTTCCAATATACGTACATTCTGCTTTCAAGTGCATCTTTGGCACGAAGAACAACCCCACTTTACACATTGCCCATTAGCGATATGTGATGGTACTTGAAATAGGTCCATTGCCAAAAGTGGTTTCACGCAATGTTTAAATCGTTAATACGGCCGACTGCGTCAAAAGCTGGTCATATTTCTTCCTCGCTGACATTGGTAAAATAATTTGTCTCGCTCACTCATACCGAAAATGGTTTCTATCGTCTCATGTGGATGTGTGAGCCCAGTCTTCTCAATGTGGACACATTTCACTCGACCGAAGTAGGACGAGGACACTTCGGACGATTTGAATCTTTAGTTTCTAGTCCAGTAGCAGCCACGGACTCTGGAATTGTGCCCGGTTGATGGCAATAGGTTGGCCCCCTATTACATGGGACTTAAACATAACTGACGAAATATAGGTGTACTATTAGGTACACTTCGGCTAACCCTTCGGGGATTATGTTTATGTAAGAAAGTACTTTGCCATTTCACACAAAACCATTTGTTTTGTTATTCTAGATTAGATTAAAATAAAGATGATTATATATTGTTGTAATTAATCATTCATTATGTAGTAAATAAGGTTGACAATGGTAAACAAATCTGACGTCACACCTGCGTACAATGGCACCATTTAGGGAGAGAACACGGAGTAAATGACAAATGAAGTGATCAAATCGGGCGAACGCAAATTAGTAAACAGATAATCTACAACTTCAGGGTGTCGATGTTTTACCAACCTTCTACTATTTTGCTTATCAATAAATAATATAATGTGCTATAATGATGAAATGGCTACAAAGGGGGTGACTACTGAGAAAACGCCTAAGAGAGAAGTATAGAAAAGGAAGACATGCTGTGCCGAACCCAAATCAATTGGGAAAAGGCCAGGAGAATGATGATGTTAAATCATACTTTCATGTGTGTACGCTAAAGCAAACAAGAAACTTTTTATAGGAATATCGAGTAGCAAACAAGAAGTCAATTCAACAAGTCCCTTCTAAAAGCAACTTGGCTTATGAATATAATATGAATACCTACATGTCATGTATAAGATATACTTAGTGCTTCATTAGCTATTCCCTCAATGCTACAGATACACGCGCCTAGGCATTCGAAAACATGCAATAAATCAGTCGCATGCGCACTATGACGCGACAAGAGGAATGGACGTGTATTTATAGAGAATTTGTCATGTCATTGATTCGTCTGTTTGCGTGGTACAAGTAGTGCGGGGTATAAATAAGTTTACGTTTCTATATGACTGTTATTATCATTGCTCACATATGTGGGTGCGGGCTTGAAGGCTTGCCTACGGATTGTTTCCTCAAGTGCAGCAAAACGTCGTTGAAGTTCTAACACCACGCAAGTTTATGTTTGGCAGTTTTGATGTTTTAATTCTTGATGTCGTTGGTAAAGAATCGGAAAATGCGTTGTTTCAGCAAATCACAGAAACAAGCAACGTGGACACAAATTATAAAATGGTATTGTACCAAACCATTACCGGTAT
The DNA here is from genome assembly GCA_905220335.1 of Noctua pronuba. Lineage (NCBI taxonomy): Eukaryota > Metazoa > Arthropoda > Insecta > Lepidoptera > Noctuidae > Noctua > Noctua pronuba. Next base: position 2,503,043 of record LR999901.1, on the reverse strand, counting down.
TATTATGCAGTTTTTTCACTGTCTTATAAAAATGCTATTTTTAACTTACGTGGTGTTAGAACTTCAACGACGATAGGTACTAAGGATTACTCATGAGACTTCGCAGTTGCTCTGATAACGTTTTACGAGTATAATGTTACTTACTGTAGATTTTGCTCGCGGCTTCACCCGCTGGAGATTGGAGTTATCCCAAGGGAACAAATCAAAGGGATAAAAAATATTCCATGTCTTAACCCAGATCGTGGGCTAACAGTGTGCTATGTTTTATCGAAACCCATTCTGCCGTTAAGGCGTAAAAGGTTAATAGACAGTCTGAGTTACTTTTATGTTTATAGTATTGGTAACAATAGTGATAAGTGTAAATTTCGGCAATTAGGTATTTTTGTAATATAGTTTTATACTGAAGACACAGCTGGCGCAGTGGCTGAGCGATTGGCTGCAGCTCTGCCGCGGGTTCGAATTCCTCACGGAACAAATATTTGTATGACCTACAGGAAGTTGTTCCTGGACTGGATGTTTGTGTAGCATAAGCATTGCATAATCAGCCTACAATGTTGCCACTGGTGGGACACAGGCCTCCTCTCTATGAGAAGGAATGGGCTATAATCCACCACTCGGAGTGCGGGTTGATAGATGTCACATGTCTTCGAATTTTTGGTTCTAAGACATGGCCGGTTTTCTCACAATCTTTGTATACGTGAGTTAATGTTTGTAAACGCACCCACGACACAGGAGAAATTCCTAGAGTGGGGCAACGTTTAAAAATAAAAGTTAGTAGGTACTTTCGCCCTTTTTTTAAAAGATACCGTTTATCATCAAACTGTTTGTCAGTATTTCATCAAAGATAAACTCTACACCGACTTGCAAAAACTATAACAAAAAGGGTATTAAAAGCAGGTGTCCCTTAAAACGTTTTGCTTTCCTTTGTTAATGAGGTAGGCAACTAAGCACCTCAATGCCACATGGGACTTCATTTAATAATGTGACAACTGTAGTGCGCTACACAAATGGGTGCGCCTCTACGCTACCATAGAATAAGAAATACAGAGGCGAAACTTCTTCGTCATATCGATGATTCTTTTATTTGTGGTGGATGTGAAACTTTGATCAGAACTTTTCCTTATGGGCTGGGTTAGCAGTAGCTTCGGACTGGTCCCTAAAAGTGCTGATGGAGTTGATCAAGGAGCAGAACAGCAGGCGTCGTTTCAGCGAATCCGCTATCATACTCCAAGCTACACAAACTCATTCTGCGAGATTCCTGGACGGTGAAATAATCTCCAATCGCTCTTCAAGTTCATATCAACCTTGCATTGACCCGCAATCGCTCCAGCCAAAAGGCTTATGCACACTGTTGACCATTGAGTGAGGGAACAATTCCTTACACCATGAAAATTGCTTACGCAATGTTTTTTTTTAAGTGTAAATTTTATTTCCCCCTTTCCTTTCCAACGCTGTGTTTTGCCTTCAAAAATTAAATTAGGCTGCAGAATTTGTTGAACGTTTTAAGCACCCCAAAATGTTAAGGTTTTATAAATGCGTTCAAAGCAGGAGTGTCGCTCCTGTAACTACTTACTCTACGGCACTACTAGGAAATGGGTCAGTGACACACTTCCTACGACACAATAGTAAATTGCTTCCCTTGATGATATGTGGATGTGAAGCAACTAGTTAATGCAATTAATGTATTAACAAGGGATATTGCTCATAGTAATGGGAACGTGTTACTGTAATAAAACTATAAACTTACCTTACCTTAACTACTTAAATACATGAGTCTGTTTGGCAGTGTGTTAGTGCTAGTTCCGTTAACCGGAAGTTCTCTTTCCAACACAGGTCACAGGCCACAGGTCTTAAGTTTTTTTGAGGTATGAGGAACAGTGTTTAAAATTCCTCACACTCCATTGAAAATGGACGATCCTTCGACCAGATGGGTGTGGTCGGGTCCTTATATGTTTATCTCGCGGATATTTTTGATTGCGGAATCCAGAATTAATTATTAATTAGTTCCTAACTATAGATGTCGCCGCTACAGATGATTTTGTATGTTTTGGCTTTGTCGCTACAGTTCTATCAAAAAAATAAATCAAGTTGTGTTCATCTCAAAATTTAGAAAGCTCCTCAAAGTTTGTCCACTGTGTTGCATATTTGGCTGGATGATCTTTCAGACTTGGATGGATGGACTTTGAGAAGGATGATATGGCTAGAAAGGAGGTGACTGCTGAGATGACGAATAATAGAGAAGTATAAAAGGAGAAGACATGCTGCGCCGAATCCAAATAAATTGAGATAAGGGCCGGAGAATGATGATCATCTTTCAGACTTGAGAGTGTCCGTGGTAGCCTGAGTTCTCAGTCCTGCCGCCAGCCATGGTGACGGGCTAATCGTTTGTACACGGCATTTCCAAACCATATTGACATTTAACAATCTTGTAGTGACGAAAACTAACGAATCGACTTAGTAAGAGGTCTTTTAGTGAATGGGACTTGAAAAATGAATTTGGAAAATTATTTGCAAATGCGAAACAAATAAATGATAACTTAATCCTAAGTAGTTAGTAGGTATCTAACCCTTGGGACATATACGTCTTCTTTTGTGATGTTCTAAGGTCTGCCATAATCTTCTTTACCGAATTTTCAGTTTACGTAACGAAAATACAAAAGTCGTGCTGTGCTTAGAAAAAAAACCAATCCCCGTTTGCATGTAAGTTTGTATATGTACGAATGTAATTGCCTAACTGTGATGTTCTGTGAAGTCTGTTCAGCGTCTGTAAATCAGCTTGTGAAATGCTCACGGTATTTTAAGATGGGTGAGGTGCGGTTCCATTGATGTTTACGTCACGAGAAAATTGTCTTATTACATTAGTGAGTCCTCTTGAAGGTCAAAGTGACACTGACAGCGTTATCGATGATGGGAAAGCGGATAATGGATTGATGAATTTTTATTTCATCACCACTGCTCTCAAAAACGGTGAAGGAAAACATCGTGAGGAAACCTGCATGTCCTAGAACCAAAAAATTGGAAGACATGTGACAACTACCAACCCGCACTGGGCCCGCGTGGTGGGTTATAGCCCATTCCCTCTCATAGAGAGGAGGCCTGTGTCCCAGCAGTGGGAACATTATTGGCTGATTATGCAATACGTTTTGTTATGTTATAATCAGGGATCGGATATTCGGATGCATATTTGCCTAAAGTTTAAGTGTTGACAAGTATAGAGCGCGCGTCAGTGCGGAAAAAGTCCCGGTATATTTAAATACATAGTCTTTTTTCATTTTAGTGTTTTAGTTCAAATTAATTGTCATATTTACCATTTTGTCCTATACGAATATTCAGCAGCAAAAATTAAAATCGTATAATTTTGTACTTTTACGTGTTATTTTCAACAAATTGCTTGCCTGGTTTTAAATAGATTTTAAATATTTATTATGCTTATGAGTACTACATTTTATACACACTGTATTATTTTTAAAATACCGCGATCCTGAGAAAAATTGGCATTTTAAGAAGCCGCTTCCATACTTTCGTACCTTAGGCCCGGCAAAAACGTACTTTAGGTAAATATGCATCCGAATATCCGATCACTAGTTATAATATCCAATGACGAGGTATTAGCATCCGTTTAGATGTCACATTATCGTGTTGATGCTAGGTTTTAGACAGCTTAGTATGTAAGATAAGATAAATGCTATGATAGGAGTGAGTGACATTGTGACTGTTTGATCTATTTGAGAGTCTTTCTAGATAAACTAGAAACCTTATCGTGTAACGTCATCCAATAGAAAATAAGATAGAGTGTGAACCTGGAAATTCGATTCATATTGGCGTATTTTGTAATTCTTCAGACATTTAGAAGAATATCTCTTCTAAAGTATGTTTTAACTGGTTTTAACTAATATTACGAGTAGTACGCACGACGACCAATCTAGCTATACAAAACCAGTTAATGCGGATCTCTCATTGTATTGGCAATCTATACAAAGCGAGGATTTTTTTGATAGTTTTATTTAATGATTTTTATTGGTTTTTGTAATGATTTTTATTGATTTTTTTAATGATTTTAATGATATTTTTTTGTGATTACCTACTTTACTGTTATTATTTCACCACAATTTATATTTATTGTTGTAAGTATATGAGTATTGCCTGAATTAAAACACAATTTATTTTATTTTTATTTTTTAAATACTAACTAAGATCATAATTACTCAGGCGCAACTACATCCGCCATCTTTCTTTCCCCGTGCGCCAGTGGTCACAAACCCCGGGTCTCCTCCACGTGCCGTTTCGTTTTACAACTTTTTAATTTACGTCACAAGCGGTGCTTACCCGCTTAAATTTATGATTCGCCCAAAGAACCACTTAAAATTTTTACGGTGGGTACGACTAGCACCTAGTTTTGGGGAATTAACTGTAATATAGGGTTAAGTAGGCGTTAAGGGGTGGTTAAATAAGGTGTTAAAATGTTTTTGTTGTTATTTTATGGTGATCGTCTATAAATCTTTGGTCTTTGATCATTGTGATGAGTTGACCTTAGAGATTTTTTTTAATGATAGCGGGTTTTGAATAGGTAGATACCAACCTATTTTCGGTCGGTATTACGTGGGTCTGGGCTAAAATATCTGCCTAGCCTTTTCCCAACTGTTGGTGCTAACCAGTCTAACCGGATGCAGCTAAATACTAGTAATTTATACTTGGAGCGACTGCTTATCTGACCTCCACAACCCAGTTAGTACTGGGTAATACGATACCCTTTGGTAACCTGTAACGACTGTCAAAGATCTACAAATGACGTCCCGGGACCAACGCGGCAATGGCTTAACGTGCTTACCGAGGCACGGAGGAAACTCGGCACCCATCCACAGACCAACCTAGGCAAGCGCGGCTTAACCTAAAGATCGACCAGAGCGGCTGTTATTATTTAGCCACGAGCTCCTCCTCCTCCTGAAATCAATTAACTACCACTAACAAATTATTATTTTCGTAGCCCATACTGTCACACTGATAGGCAAAGGAATCCCCAATCCTTCCTCGCTATAAATCTATAGAAATTAATTAATTTATTAAAACTTTATGCAACAAGTAAATACTGTACAAAGGAGGACTTAATACCTTGGGCATTTTCTACCAGTCTACCTTATTAATTGCAATCTGCAAAGAAAGTTATTTTTTACTCCTTAGGTAATCGTTGGTAAGTATGAGATACAACACGCGACAACAGAATAAAGTGAAGAAATAGCATTTTCCAACATGCCTGCCTAGTCGTGACTATTCGTGACCTGCTAATCTTTATTGAACATTATTAATTTACAAGCCTATCATAATAAAGTTATGTCAGTAAATCGTAAAACGCTTGCAAAACTGGTACCTAGGTAATGTACGCCCATAATTTACGTAACGACAGCATACTTTGGCATTAGCCAGGCTCATGATATGTAATATCGCAAAAATATTTCATAGTTAAGTACTACCACTTTTTTTTTTTTTAGTTGCCTGTACTGTCCCACTGCTGGGCAAAGGCCTCCCCCAATTCCTTCCATGTGCTCTTTTGTCGTGCCACCTCGAACCAGCCCTCGCGGTAAGCGTCCAGATCGTCTCGCCACCTCTTTCTGGGCCGGCCTCAGTATTAGTAGCTTCTTACCAATTTCAAAGTTTAAAAAATGTTTTGCTAAGGTCTGAAAACTGATCAGAAATGATGGTAGACTACAGGATATCTTTCGTGATTTTTCAACTATTGTGAGCTCCCGTAATTTCGACGCTGTTGAAAATCAAATCAATGTTGAAACTCACGGAAGATATCCCGGAAGTGACACTGTAAGTATAGTTATAAACCGTGAAAGCTAAAAACAGTGTTAGAAATGATCATGTTTTTAAACCATAATTTTCATCTTTGATAGGCCTAATTTGAACCACCATTTCTCTTCATCATCTGCCTACCTAGGCTTTTCCCAACTTTGTTGGGGCTGGCTTCCAGTCTAACCGGATGCAGTTGAATACCAGTATTTTACATGGAGGGACTGCCCATCTGACCTCCACAACCCAGTTAGTACCAGGTAATAGGATACCCCTTGATCACTATTTCACCAGCTGTTCTATCACTGATTGACAACTACAAGTCTTCAAAAACATATTACATAAGTATTATCTAAAGCTAACATTATAATATTATGAAGCCTATCATAGATTATTAGAAAGTTATGTAATAATTTTGCGAAATTACGTTAGCTAGCAATTTGGGATATTAATTGCCGACCTTCAGTAGTATAATTGGTAGGCTGGCCACAATATTTGACAATTATTATTGTTATATCATAATCTAATGGACAAAATGTTCTAGTTTTTGTCTTGATTCCCATGGGACACGATAGAGAAAACGTCAAAATGTTGACTTGTATCTAAGCTAAAGTGCCAGACAAGATAACGACAGCGTTTCTTTAAAAAACACCCAGCGGAGGAAATCATCAAATAAACCCCCCCCCCCCCGCGCTCTGGGCGGAGTGGGAGGGAGTGTCAGACTTTAACTGACTAAAACCCATCCATGTTCCTCCTTTGCCCTTTGTGTTCCAGGGCCGCGGTATCTCTTTCGAACAGTCCCGCAGCACAATTTAATAACTTAAGGTAGCCATAAACGCTAGGGTGTACCTGACAGGTTTGCCTGCACAGGTATCTCCAGCCTTCAGGTAAGCTTGAGCTGCTTTTTGAGGACACCTGCACAGTTTTGCAACATACACGCTCCGATTTACCTGTACAAGTTAACTGTACAGGCAAACCTGTCAGGAACATCCTAGCGTGAATGGCTACCTTTATGGCAGCAAAGATACATAGCCCTAGGTCTGGCTGAGCTTAGTAGGAAAATGGCAACAAAGATAAAGCCATTGAAGAGATGGATAGATAGATTGACTATGTCAGAGATGAAATGTACGACAATACTGAAATAAAGATAGATGGAGGAACTATGGAAGAAAAAGACGTACCTGACGCGCTGACCCCGAATAAGAATAAGAGGAAAATAATGATGATGATAACAATGAACCAAACTGCTAACTGAAAGAAGACTATAACGATAACATCGTCAGGTACAAAGCAACCAACCTACTTTCATGAACAATTTCGCTCAAATCACTTTTACCCCAACAATAGCCTAAACAGTCGATAAACTAGAGCGAACGCCTGAACAAATTGATTGTTACAAAGTATAACTAGGTAACTGTATAGCTGACCCGTTCCGATTCGCAACTAATGTACAGTTTTGGCAGCGTCTCTAGTTCAAGTACGAACAGTGGCAATGCCAAGGTTGGCATGCGAATGGTACGTGTGAGCGAATTGTAAATGGTAGATACGGTGTTATGTTTTATTGCAACGGTATTTGTTTGTTTAGAATCTCAAGAATGTACGTCAGTGTGTCTGTTTGTTGTTCTAGAGAACAGTAAATAATTATTGCTTTCAGTGGAAATTTATCATTGGTCTCTATCTTCAGCTAGTGAAGGATTAATTTCGCCACGCTTGATGGATTCTTATCATGAATTAAAAGTTCTGACGTCACAATATTTATTACCAGTCCATGTCATTTTGCGGGCACAATTCCAGACACGGTCTAATCCGTTTTATTTTTAAATATATTTATGAAATAGGTGATTGTTTCTTCGTCCGGTCGACCTTGAAAACTTAGCCAAAAGATCAGACAGAAAAATAATGAACTGTCTTGTTCACTTACTAAAATGTCGACAACGATACCACTCTTACTAGGTATCTAAATACCACCATACATATAAATGCGAAAATGTCTCTGTCTGTCGGTCACCTTTTAAAGGCTAAAGATGAAGTGGAACCATATGGTGGGTAACATTCAGAACATCGCGGATAAGACCTGGTTGAGACTCGTGCAGACAACGAAAGAATAGCACAAAACCGAGGATGTCATGATGATGATCATGATGAATGGCTGAAGTAGCACTCAAGTTGATCATGACCAGGGTTAGGACATAGGATACTTTTTATCCCGATAGTACGTCCCAGACGGATAATTTCGGACCGCCACGCTGGTGAAGCCGCGGACGAAACCGAGTTACCTAATCAATCATTACAGTTTTAAAAATAATCGATCATACACTCCCACAATCGATTAGGAATCGATACAAATTAATCGAGACTTACGTAATCCTAAAAGTGAATGTACGATTAGGTCGTATAGCGATACTTAATGAGTTGTGTATGCAAATAGGTGAATATCTAGGCTAGATTGTGTTAACATTGCCCGTTCGTTAGGTAACGAGTTCCGATCGATAACCAATCTGGTTGTCCTGCTAACGGGCTGTTTGACTGATAAAAAGATGTGGTTGAAATGCTGCTGTCAGTTTTTTGTGTTTAATTTCAAGTAGCAATGAATGTGAAAACAAAAAGCAAATGGGCAAAACAGACTCTTTCGAATTGTCAAAAACAAAAGGATGAAGCCGAAGCTGAAGTAGCTGGTGATTAGTATAAAGAATTAGTTATTATCAGCGATGTTTCTGGACATAGTGTGCAGCCAGAGGCAAGTGTAAATATTGTCAGAGAGAAGAATAAACATATAGATCAAAAACCTATCACTGTTAACAACAGAACCATCAGTGTAATTTTCCGCGAGAAAACAAAACAAAGGTAGGCTATAGAACAGCCTTTAGATAATTAAATAAACACATTCGAAAATATTCGTAAACGAGGCGAAACCTAACATCTTAAAAATCATCATCTGCCTAGCCTTTACCCAAGTTTGTTAGGGTCGGCTTCCAGTCTTACCGGATGCAGCTGACTACCATTATTTTACATGAAGCGACTGCCTATCTGACCTCCACAAGTACGATACCACTTGGTAAGACTGGTTGTCAGATTTTCGGGCCATTGACTACCTATAACGACTGCCAAAGATCTAAAAATGACAGCCAGGACCAATGGCTTAACGTGCTAAACGGAGAAAACTCGGAGAAAACAGAACATCTTAAGAATACTTCAACAAAATCTGAAGGATGATGCGAAGATTCTGTTTAGGTTCATGGCCAAGATATGAACAATGTGTATTTAGGGTACGATGGGACTGACATACGCATTGCGATTATAAATGTCCTCAAATAAATAAAGAAAAAAAAACTGAAGTTTAAAGGACGTTAATGAATAGAGATTTAAACCACTAAAGCTGTACAAGTACAATAAAAGTCAACTCAGTGACAATATAGTTAGTAGACAATATAAAGATGAGGTAGATAATGCCAGGGACGATGACAAATCGGGCACAGCTATAAAGCCATAAAGCCTATATTTTGTAACACTAAAGGTCGCACTAGAGACACGGCTATTCGTTAACAACATTACATCATGCCATAGCAGCTTTCTGTATAATTTATTAGACGCGTTTTTGATCAAGATGTATTCAATTTTATTCAGAAAACAATAAAAACATTGGTTATGGTAGCTCTTTGTATCTTAATAGAAGACAATAGTTATACTAACGTCTACGTCGTTATTATTTATGGTAACTATAGGTTTCTCTTTTTTATGGGATTCTGTTGCGAAATTGTTGTTATTTTTTATGGTTTTAAAAAGTACTCTATGATAGATTTTGGCTTCATTTCCAATAAATAGCAGCCTGTTTCAAAAATGTAATGTCATTGAAGATTGAGATTCTAATGAAGATATCAGCTTTAACATCTGGCCCCAAAATATTTCGATCATTTCAAATCCGTAGGCCTAAAAATATTTCGTCAATCATTTGGGACATTCTCCAATGTTGAGGATAAAACGATTCCGGCCCTAGTATCCTGACTAATAAAACTACAATTGGAGAAAACCGAATGATTTCCGATACTTTTACTATTAGTGCAACTATCCATTGACAAAAAACAAATTAAAAAAATATTTTAATTACATTTATAAGCAAAAATTTACTCGAATCGTCATTAACTCGTGTGTCCCACACGCCTGTTTCCGGCTATTTGGTCACATAAAATATTCAAATATAAATAAAAATATTTGTTTTAAATGCGAAGTTGACTTCAAAGATCTAATTTCTTCAATCCTAATAATTTTAAACTTTTCACTTAATAAACAAATAAAAAAATCAGCCTGTTAAAAATTGTTACAAAAAAATCGTCATTATTAAAACAAAATTTGTTTGCAATTTATTTACGTCCTGAAAACTCAAACTAAGTCATTTCAGTGCCTACGGGCTTCCCCTCGGCGCCCCTCAGTTGAGCCACACACTTTGAATGGACTGCACGTGTCGGATTTCTCTGAAAGGGTAGTTTGAATTTGATTCTCCAAAATGTGTTTTTTTAAAGTCATTATCCTTTTTTAGCATATCGTAGCAATTAACTATTGTGCTTATCATAATTTCTGCTTTCATTATATATCGTTAAAGGGTTTAAATCCCTCTTGAGGTGTTTTAAGCAAGATCGTTTCATTTTCGTTAAGTTACAACATGTTTTCTTGTGATCGTCACTATTGATAACATCATTATCCTGAAAACGCATGTAAAGTATAATGACGGATGGGTTAGATTAATGACGTCCGTGTTTTTAACAATGACAACTTATTAGGTTAATGACGGGTATTGGTAAACATCATACTTATTTAAGTATCAACGCAGTTGGCAGTGTATAATTATTGGGTAGGTACTACTCCCTCGTACGTAAATATAGACGCTTCCCAAACGCTGCCCAGCCCAGCTGGATTCTTCTGTTAGCCTCCCTCTCAAAGTTGTTCTTACCAAACTGCAGAGTTTGCCCGAGGTAAACATATTCTCGAACAACTTCGAGAGGACCGCCATTGACAACAACAGGTCCTGGGGTGACGTGTTCGTTGAACATAACCTGGGTTTTGTCCAAGTTCACCCTGAGACCAATGCGTATTGAAGAATCAACTAGGCCATCCAGCATCTGCTGCAAGTCGTGCAGCGATTCAGCCAGTATGACGATGTCGTCTGCAAATCTCAAGTGTGAGATGTACTCGCCGTTGATGTTAATCCCACGTCCCTCCCATTTTAGCGTCTTAAACACATCCTCCAGTGCGTTGGTGAACAATTTCGGGGAAATTACATCCCCTTGCCTCACCCCCCGACGCAATGGAATATGTTCTGTTTGCTGGTTCTGAATTCGGACGGTCATTGTGGCGTTTTCATAGAGATTTCTCAGCACTTCGCACAGCGCTGCAGAGACTCTAGAACTGACCAGGTCTCGACAGAGTCAAAAGCCTTCTCATAGTCCACAAATGCAAGACACAGCGGCCGATTATACTCTTCGGACTTCTAATACTTCTGCGGTATAATCTGCCGCACTGTGTGGATGTGATCTATGGTGCTATATCCTCCTCGAAACCCAGCCTGCTCCGGTGGCTGAAAGTCATCGAGTCTTCGCGCCAGACGATTTGTGACGACTCTTGAAAACAGCTTATACACGTGGCTAAGGAGCGAAATGGGTCTGTAGTTCTTTAATAGGGTTTTGTTCCCCTTTTTAAAGAAAAGAACTACCACGCTCCTTTTCCACGCTTCTGGAGTTCTCCCAGAGAACAGGACCGAGTTGAAAATCTCCCGAAGCTCTCTTAATACAGGGCTTCCTACCGCTTTCAGGAGCTCAGTCGTTATGCCATCCTCACCAGGGGCTTTTCCATTTTTAAGTCTAAGAGCCACCTCGATTTCGTCTTGGCTGACTTCTGGCAGGTCTTCTGTGAAATGGCGGGTTAAGGTGGCTCTGGAATCCTCATTTTCGGGATCAGGTCGAGACGCGTGCGATGCGTACAACTGGCCGTAGAAGTTTTCGATTTCTGAAAGAATATCCGGCTTCGAAACGACGCTATCCCCACTAGATTTGGTCAACTTCGTCAGGTGGCTCCTCCCAAGTGATTGGACCAACACTTTCGACCCCCGGTTTTGCTCAATCGCTTTTTGTATTGAGCGTGTGCTGGAGGATCGAAGGTCGCGTCGTACTAATTTTCTAATCCTTTTATTGAGTGCCTGTAGTCCTGCCGAAGTGATGGGTGGGTTTTCACGTCGTTCCGTCATAAGCTCCAGAGTCTCCTCCGAAAGTTTGGACTTCTTGCCCGTACACCTTGCATTTTACAAAAACGCGTCCCTTCCTCCCTGAGTATTTCCACCATTTGTTCGAGCGCCTGGTCAACGTCATTTGTGGTTTCCACGGCCGCGAATCGGTTCTCCAGATCTGACTGGAACGCTTCAGACCCTAGCATAGTTTGGAGCATATTAGGACGGAGCCTAGACTTCATCAAACGGGTTTGCTCCAGCTTGAAATTGATATTCAGAGTGCCATGAACAAGTCTGTGATCACTACCGGTATTGAACCTGTTGATCACCGAGACATCTCTGAATATACGCTTTTCATCCGCTATGATGAAGTCTATCTCATTTTTCGTCATAGTGTCGGGGCTTCGCCACGTCCGCTTCCTTTGGGGCTGTTTCTTAAAGAAGGAATTCATCACAAAGATTTGGGAAGGAAGTTGACAAGCATTTGCCTCCTATGATTTCTGCTGCCAAACCCGTAGGATCCTACTACCGATTCACTGGAATTTTGTACTCCCACTTTAGCATTAAAATCCCCTATGAGAACGTTGTAGTGGGCTTTAGTAGTGGAGTGCAAGGCCTTTGAGATGTCCTCAAACATTTCCTCCACCACGTCGTCCGAGTGTGCCGAGGTCGGTGCGTAGACCTGAACAACCTTGAGGCTATACCTCTCGGTTAGCTTCACTATGAGGTACGCTACCCTGTTCGATACACTAGACACTTCCACCACGTTGTCACAAAGGGATTTATGTACCAGGAACCCGACTCCGCCTTGAGATAGCTGGTCTCCCTCTCGAAAATACATCAATCAGGTGGCCCGATTCAAGGGTAATTGTGTCCTCCCCCTCTCTTCGGACTTCACTCAGCCCAAGAATGTGCCACCTTACTTTTTCGAGTTCTTCCTTAAGCTGCACCAGATGTTCATCGAGCCGTAACGTGCGTCCATTGTACGTCGCCAAGGTCAGTTGGGTTTGGCGGCCATCCGTAACCCGGGGATTCTTAGCACCCCCTACCTTTACCGTGACCACCGCCAAAATCAGGAATAGCAAGGCCGCCGGGAACTGGGGGCCGTGGTTGATTGTGGCTTGTCATTGAGGGGGTTTGCCCATAATCGCCACGCTGGGCATGCGGGTTGGCGATCTCAGATCACAACTTCTCGCACTAGTGACGCTGCTGCCCGTCGCTAGTCTGTGCTATTTAGTTGTGAACTTTTCGAAATGGTTATACCGCCATTTATCGGTCGTCAGAGCCTCGTTTGTTGTTCAGCAAGATGTACCACGAGCAGGTGAGGTTGACTTGGGGCACTGAGATGGTAGGTGTGCCCCCTTAAAATTATGTTGATTGTTAATTTTGTTTTGTTTGATTTATTTATTTGGACGTTTTTTACCCCCGCAATTAATATTAGAAGTCATTGTTCATAACATTAGTCATTTATCCTCATTGTATTGTCATTTTCATCAACACATGGTCATTATTCTCAACAGGCATTTTTGAAAAACCTTAATTTATTCCCAAAATAATAGCAGTATAATGGTGCCTCTTACATAGATTTCCTTATTATGAATCAAGTAATGATGTTAGCACAAAATAACTGCTTTGCCAAAAGGTTTAATAGCTTTCGTCAAAAACCGGCCAAAATATATTCCGATCGAAGAATGTCCCATTTGCTTTGCCTCGTAACCAATGGATCACGGCACAGCCGAAAGTATCGTCAATAACAATCTTGATTTATAGATATTCCCCAGTAGAAACAAACTTGCAACATAAATGAATTCGCCAACTAAAAACGTACCAGTCGAATCTAGAGCAATTAAACACCAGTTTATCCTGACATCCCTCTCCCTTCTCTCTTGACGAAAATTCGTTGATTTCGGTGGAAATATTGGGAGTAGTGAAGGTCGTGATAAAATGGGTATCAAGTGCATTGAAGTCTTAGCTTGGCGAGCTTCCAAGATGTGGCTTACGCCATTTCACTGCGAAGTTTATTATAATGGTATGTTTTAGGTGAATAAACGTTATGTGAGTGTAATTGATAGTGAATTGGCGTACGTTAGGCAAAGAATGGTGAATGAAATGTAAATACAGTCTTGTTTTAGTTTCCGCTGTGACGATTGGGCTAAACGTCTGTCCATCGGACTGGCCTTTTCCCAACTATGTTAGGCTTGGCTTACTGTTTAAATGGATGTAGCTGAATACCAATATTTTGCATGGAGAGACTGTTCATCTAACTTCCACAATCCAGCCTTTGGGTAAAACAATTTGTCAATTCCTTGGTATGAAAAGGTTTTAGAATTTCGGGCTGTTCGATTGTCAAAGACGGGCTAAACGTCTGTGACATCCGTCTAATCAGAATAATGATTTCGTCTAAATTCAGGAAATGAAAAACAGTACAAAAAACGTAAAACAATTCTTTAAAAGCACCTCGTGACCTACTGTCCGAATTGAGAACTTTACTTAAGTTTGTACTTGATTCAAGTTTGGTAGTTTTTTAACAGAATAGTCAGGAAGTCATAATATAGGTTTTTAAACTGACATAGTCAATAACATTATAATTAACACTAAAAATTTGCTTGCAACAGTGCCGAAATATCGGGAACTCATAACAAACAGTCAACAGGTAAATAATTATCCTGTGATAGGAGTCATAAGAATGATATAAGAATTTCTTTCGATGTAGATTTAGTAGCTAATTTCTAATTGCAAACTAAAATTTTACAGCCATTTGGGGTTACGTAACAGCTGTAAATATTCTCTTATCCGTTCACACCATCACCCAAACCCAAGAATGCTGTTTGGAGAAAGAAATAGGTATTCTATACCAACGTCGATAGCGGGTCCCCATTCACAACCAGTACCGCTACAAGATTTATAATTGTGATACTACAAAAATACCACCTGACAGTATAATTACCATTTCAACCACTGTAGGTCCGTATCGCGAATAGTACAAATAACTGTTACGAATAACAGTTATTTTCAACGAGTTATTAGCCAGCGATTTTTCGCACGGCGCGCATATAAAAAACCATTTTGAATAGGTACTTGATTCTATAGGGTTCGTATTGAAATCGAGAGCTCTTTATACTGGTTTTGTATGACTCATGCTACAGATAAATCGATTTCTTTAAGTACAGGTTGCCGTTAGAGTTCCGTAGTGAAATTATAATTTATGTAGCTCGGTGTGTTTTCTGGTTTTGAATTAGGTAATGTTACTAATACTAGACGACATTTCTGCTCAAGATTTCGACAAATTTTAATGCCCAAGGAAGCAGTTCTGTAATCTGTTTATGCTTGTGTATTTGTAATTGTTTTAAGATTTTTTTTTAGGTATTGGAAATCATCAAATAACCCCCCCCCCCCCCCCGCTCTGGGTGGAGTGGGAGGGAGTGTCAGACTTTTACTTGACTAAAACCCATCCATGTTCCTTCTTAGCCGTTTGTGTTCCAGGGCCGCGGTATCTCTTTCGAACAGTCCCGCAGTCCCAGATTTAACGCTTTACTAAACACTGTTTTAAGCTTTCACGGTTTACAACTAAACTTATACTGTCGCCCGCGATCATGGCAACAGCGTCGAAATATCGGGAGCTCAAAATAATGAACAATCATGGAAGATATCCCGTAAGTGACAGTATAAGTTTTACTTACTTCTTCCCTCTTGAAAAAAAATACAAGTCAAATTCCGGAAATTATAAACCGATCAGACATTATCTTATAATGTCCGAATGACCAATGCAGTCCGGCCGGTATTGTCAAATAAAGGTTTACGCCAAAGGGATGTCCCTTGGTACAAAAGCCAACATTACTTTATTGCTTAAACGTGTACCAAGCGCCTTGTCCGGATACCCTTTTTTTTACGGGTGGGAAATCATCAAATAACTCCTCCCGCTCTGGGTGGAGTGGGAGGGAGTGTCAGACTTTTACTGATCTTCTTTGCCCTTTATGTTCCAGGGCCGCGGTATCTCTTTCGAACAGTCCCGCAGCCCCGGCAGGCATCGGCCCTTGCGGACCCCTTCCATTTTGCTGACATCTCTTTGTGGCGCGCGTGGACCAAGAAAACGCCGTCGACACAGCTTTCAAAATGCCCTCCTGCCTTCCCTCTTAAAAAAACAAGTCAAATTCCGGAAATTATAACCGATCAGACATTGTCTTATAATGTCGGCCGGTATTATCAAATAAAGGTTTACTCTAAAAAGATGTCCCTTGGCACAACAGCCAACATTACTTTATTGCTTAAACATGTACCAAGCGCCGTGTCCGGATACCCTTATTCAGCCTTTACTTATGTTTGTTTATTAGACACGATACTCCCCAAAGAAACATATAAGCTGTCTTATAGGAGGATCGACCTCCTTAGCAAGCGTCCATAACGACCCATTTCGCTCAACTAGACGATAAGCCGCTTACACTGTAAGTTTTCCTTGCATAACATTAATGGACGACCTGCCAAGATGACCTGACGAGTGCCTTTTAAAACTTAAGCTGGCCTCTCGAATAATTACAGAGGTGTGAAGAAAAAAAAATTTACATCGAGAAGTATAAAATCTGTTAACGAACAAACCCGATTTCCGGCTAAACTAGTTGGTCCTAGGCCAAACTAGGGCTAATCACAAAAGGACAATCATGGAGCACCCCCTCTAAATGTTACCTTTGACCAATCACAACCAAGTTCGCCGCATTGTAATTGCTTTGTTTGGGTTAGTGTATCCTGACACGATAAAACAGTAAACGGGATTGGCCTAGGATAAACTAGTTTGGCCTGAAATCAAGTTTCGCTGGTAACATGTGAGTAAGGAGCGCAAGTTCATCCGACGAAGTCAGCAAGATGGGTAGACAATGCAAGTTCTACCAAAAGAATAATCTTAAAAGACAAGGTCCACGGCATAAACTAATGGATAATGCACACCATGGCCCACAGGCAAGTCTTACTGTCCATTAAAGCCTAGTTATAGTCTTTAAAACAAGGCCTTCTTGATACAAGTGCTGTTCCAAACGATTACGCTACTAAAACTACACTGCATTATAGTTTTACTAGCTTTGTCGCTTAGCACTAACATAGTACGCACGACGGCCAACCAAGCTATACAAAACCAGTTCATGCGGATCTCTCATTGTATAGGAAATCTATACAAAGCGAGGCCTAGTTACACTGGAAATGTACAGCTTCAGGTGCCGCCGTGTGTACAAAGCCATACGGAACCCTATTTGAAGTAGACTAAGATAAATTCAAGACACAGTGGTCAATTCTTTTTTTTCCAGCAATACTGTATCAATAAGAGATTCATAGGTCGCCCCAGATTTGAGTAGAGGCACCAAATTATCAAGAATTAAGTAGACTGTCCTAATGTTAAGAAATATCCTGGTTTTAAGATAACAACGGTTTTGAAGTATTTTTCACTTGGAATATGTAGATAAATACCAAAAAAATAAATAATCATTAGATTTTTTTACAAGCACCGAATTAAAATTAAAAAAATACAGGCGTTTCGTAATCATCCGTCTACTGCAAACCGCAAGTCTGTTTAAAGCTAAGTACAGTATGGGCCACTGATTGGGTGTCATTGGCCTATATTACTAACTCAATCACTGATTATGGCGGTTAGCTAACTGTTACGTATGCCGCACTAATTACTGTCTTAAGGTCAACGCTCCGTAGATCGTAATGAGCATGACGATTAATTAATAGTTATCTAGTTAAACAATAGCATTATAACATGATGATCTGATGCAATTAAAAACTAAGCACACATTATTAGTATGTTGAACTTGAAGGCAAAAAAAAATCTATTATAAAAAATATTTTACGGCCTTGTTTTTTTTCTAATTTTATTAAATAATAGCAGGAACAACGAAAAAAAAATCAGCGTTCTTTTTTCTATTTTCTTTTTATTATTTTAACAAAGTTACGGAACAGTTAATAATTTCTCTCATTATACCCTCGTTTTATTACAAAATGGCTCTACACAAAGACTGTCCTGATATATCTGCCAGCATGGCGTCCCCATTTTCGAGCTATTCGACACCAGATGAATGAACACAATTAAAGATGATAGCCACAATAAGTTTTTTGTATACTTTACTAATGTTCCGAATAAAAAAACTGCACAATAGTGGTCGCTCGTAAAAGATTTATTAGTATCACTTTAAAAAACTATATAGGCTTTTGTGGTTGTGGTTTGGACAATTATTCTGAACGGTCTAAAATATGTGGGTCATACTATTATTTGGAGAGATTATTCATCATTATTTTGTCAGACCATTCAACATCAAAATTCAATGTTTATTTTACTTAGTAGGTAACTAGGCAAAGATTTAAATCCTGCTTCATTGGTCTAGTGGTCAAGCGCGACTGCTGAGTCGGCCCGGGTCGGGCAAAGTGCTATTGGATTTTTCCATCAGGAATTTCTCAGTAGTAGCCACGGAGTCGGAATTTGTGCCCGGTTGATGACAATAGGCTGGCCATTACATGGGACTTAAACATAACTGGCGAAATGTGAGTGTACTACTGCCTAACCCTTCGGGGATTACAGGCGTGATGTTATATGTATCGTTTAATGTCGGCTTAAGTGCTAAAAAGTGTTCACACCAAGCTAATAGTGACCTCATTCATAACACCTCATTTTCAGTACGTACGAATGAGTGACACAAGACAAGCCTATTAAAATGACATTGTCAACGTCACATAACAGTAACCATTTTTAAATCTTTGGTAAATTGATCATTTATCGTCGTAGGTGTCAGTCAAGGTGATATCTTGATTACTGAAACTAGATACTAAGCTAGGTGCAATGCTATTTTAAGTCTAGTCTAGAATTTGTAACTAGATAGTGCTGTATCAAACATACCATGTCCAAACACGGCATCAAGTAAAGCGTATCTTGATACGCCTCAGGGATCATACATGTTCCTATTAATTCAGGCATGTAAGCACTATTAAAAACTTTCTACCATTAAAAAAAAAAATACCGATAAAAACTTTTTGCGCGATATTTTTATCGACAACAATAGAAATAAACAATAGTAACAACTCTTAATCATAGAGTAGAGCTCGGACAATAGACGATTTAGCGGACCGCGCAATCTCGGATGTATCGATACTTAATAAATTATATCGATAGTCGATCGACATTTATAACGAACCGCGTTCCGACCGCATCGTCGACATCTGAACCAAATTAATGACCCTTCAATTCCTTTGGATTAAATACCAAAGGAAAAAATAAAAAGTTGAAAATGCTTTTACATTGCATCGTGATTTGTTTAAAAGTGCTGAAACGTATTTTACATGGCGGTGTTTTGTTGTAGATTAAATTCTTTGGTTAAATTAAATCGATTGGTTGTGAAGCCGACTTACAAAGTTAACAGAAACGGTATTAAGTGGAACATAAATTGTCTTACTAAGTAAGCAACTAAAATAAAAATGGAAGTGATGAAGATAAAGTACAGTGCCCTTACCATGAGTTTGTAAAAAACTGTCCTCGATATCGAAAACTATCGGATATACTTCTCGTGTCGTAAAGCAGTCGATGAATATGAAAGAGACAGGGCGATAGTATTCGATAACGAATAATACATTTCAAACTCATGGTAAGCCCACTGGTCTTCAAACTTTAACTGAGTTAAATAATTATATGATTGTGCCTAAGGGTACATCACATCTCTGTCCTAAGGACAAGAGTGAAGTCAAGAGTAGGCCCATTTAAAATTAAAAAAAAAAAAACAAAAAAATTAGTCAATGGTACACACGGCGGCACATGAAGCTGTTCATTTCCAGTATAACTTGGCCTCGCTGTCTATAGATTTCCTGTACAATGACAGATCCGCATAAACTGGTTTTGTAAAGCTTGATTGGCCGTCGTGCGAACAAGGAGTGAGAACTCTGCTACCCAATTAGTGATCTCTCATTACTAAGTCAGTCAATCATACATAACATCACGCCTGTAATCCCCGAAGGATTAGGCAGAGGTGTACCTAATAGTACACCCACATTTCGCCAGTTATGTTTAAGTCCCATGTTAAAGGGGACGAGTCTATTGCCATCAACCGGGCACATATCTAGACTCCGTAGCTGCTACTGAGAAATTTCTGATGGAAAAACCCAATAACACTTTTTCCCGACCTGGTAATCAAACCCGGGACCCTCGTACCCAACAGTCGCGCTTGCGACCACTAGACCAACGAGGCAGTCAGTCAGTCAGTACCGGCTAAAGATTGTAAAACACACGAAAAACTTTATCTTACCACTAATTAAGAAGTGATTAACCGATTAATTTCAACTGTCAACCAATTATAGATTACCTATCTTTAGTTTTAAACAAAAATAATGTCCTACATAAAATTTCTCCATGATTTTGAAGTACCTAAATATAATATTACAAAGCCGTATGACTCAGTAACGCTTGGTGGTCTTACATTTGTACTGCTGATATTACGATGGGCCACACAAGGCGGTAACACGATCATACGGGCCCATGGCCAGGGGCTATGTGATGTGCCCCATCTCGTTGCCTGATAGGTTAGTAAAATTTTAGTATGTAGGGTAGGGAGGACCTAATGTACAGGGTGTAAGAAGATCGAAGCGCAAACTGCTACTAAAAATTCTCTAGTGTTCAGTTCATGATTCTAGAAGATATGCTGCGCCAACCCCCAATAAATTGGGATTGGGGCGGGAGAATGATGATGATGATGATGATGAGCGCTGGTGAGCGTTGAAAGTTTTCTTCGGTTCAGCTGTTAACAGCATTTATCTTGATCGTGCAGTTATTGCACTTTTTTTATGAAATAGCTGTTTTTAGTGTTTCGTACCCAAAGATGCTAAGTTGCCTACGATACCCTATTACTAAGGGTCCGTTGCCTGTCCGTCCGACCTGTCCGTCTGTCCTAGCAGTCTGTCCTGTCCGTCTGACCTGTTCGTCTGTCCTACCCGCAGTTTTGTCCAAAAATAAAATAAAGGTAAAACTGAAGATTTATACACCATAGACAATATTATACGGTGGTATAAAACCTTTCTACTCAATGGACTCTAGAATCATGTGGCGTACTGCGGCGTACCATCCGCACTTGGTTGATATCCCGACGAGTCGTACTCAGCGCTTCTCCTCCACGTTTATTATGCGCACAGCCAAGATGTGGAACTCTCTGTGTTCCCTCCCACATTTAACCCGTCCGCCTTAAAGCAAGAGTGAACAGGTATCTTCTGGGCACGCTCGTTCCATCATAGACCTCATCTACCGCTTTCCATGGGGCGTGATCGAGGTCAAGAGCAGGCCCATTTTGTAATAAAATAAAAATGTGCTGAATTCATGTTAACAGTCTTCTTATGGATGCCATGACCCTTGTACCATCTATTACATAAAGACGAATGTTACAAAAAGATTTGATAGCACCTTTTGAATATACTAGCTATAAAATGTACTATAGAATTTGCAACACAAGAGTGAAATAGTCTTCTTTAGTACGTCGTATACTTTCTTTAGTCTCAAGAAAGTTTCTCACGGTGTCTTGTGGACTATAAAATAGCTATAAATACAGTTTCACAGGCAATGACTGATAAAGACTACGAAAAAGATAATTCACAATGTTAACATACAGATAAGCTTAATCAGCTGGTGAATGGATTTTTTCAAATTTTTTTATCATAATTGCAATGCAAACCGTAATTAAGACTTACAGAATTATGGCTAGGTAAAGAACGCAGTTTTAATATACCAGTAAGGGATATAATGGATGTAAAAATACCATGAACGAAGCCGAAACGTACTAATTGTTCTTCCCCGTAATACGTGATTTTTCCCCCAAAATTAGTGTAGTAGTATTCGCATGTCAAAATCGAAAATGATCGGCATAAAAAACTGTATGAAAATATTCCCAATGTCCGCTATATAAGTCTTTTAAATCTTTTTGTTATCAACCCAAAATAGAACGTTATCTGATCAACCAGAATCTTAAAACGACCATTACCATCTCTAAAAATACATAAATAGCCAGACATTGTTCTGGCATGTCATATCGATTCGACATTGCCACTATCGAGAATATCGTAAAAATACGACCGCCTACGGCCAGGCCCGTAATGAACTAGGTATAATTACTTTCTAAACGGTCATCCGATACGGTATTAGTATAGTTATGAATGTATTAATAGTAATTATTAATAATATATTTTATTTGTAATCAAATCATTAGTTGCTTGCCATGTAAGAGAGTTTGACAGGTGACAGTCGGCGCCGTTTGATTTTGAATTTTGATTTTCCTGCTTCGGAATGACGTTTTTTTTTTTATTATTCTGTTAGGTCAGACAGAACTGCATATTAGCTATTCACAAACGCTTCGATTCGATTTCGATTCGACAAGTCGTATCTTTTTTTGGCATTACGAATGCGAGCGAGATAGACATACGACTTCCCGAATCGAAATCGAATCGAAGCGTTTGTGAATAGCTATGCTGGTTAGCATCGTATGGCTTTGAGTTTCATTAAAAAAATAAGAAGATTAGCACTGCCTCATTGGTCGAGTGGAAGCGTTTGTGAATAGCTATGCTGGTTAGCATCGTATGGCTTTAGGTTTCATTAAAAAATAAGATTAGCACTGCCTCATTGGTCGAATGGTCGCAAGCGCGACTGCTGAGCATGAAGTCCTTTGTTCGATTTCCGGGTCGGGCAAAGTGCTATTGGGTTTTTCCATCAGGAATTTTTCAGTAGGAGCCACGGAGCCTGGATTCGTACCCGGTTAATGGCAATAGACTCGCTGATGTTATGTTATGATTAGCAAAAGTTATAAAACAACTACAATGTTACAAATCCTAAATCTATGTTACAAAGTTGGATGCTTGTTGGGTGTTCATAATGATTGTGTAATTACTTATGTGCTACTGGTTGTATTAAATGGTTTATGTATTAACGCATGAATTTCGATTTAATACTTAGGTAATACCGCGAAATCCCCTTAGGTACTAAACCCTTATGTCGTGAGTGATAAGGTTGAAAATTGGTCGACCGTCAGTGCGCACATCAAGCTACCCGAAACTGTAAATTTTTTCCAATCGACCTTGAACCTAATGCTAGAGGTATAAAGTTGAAAATCTATTAAAGAAATTTGACAGATTGTAGTAGCTTGATGTGCAGTCTGTACATATATAAATATTCTCTGACAAACCCGTAAATTAATCATCTTTCTAAAATACGACAATTTCTCATAAACGTATTTGTTTTAACAAGTCATAACAATACAAAACAAACCATAATAATTGTTTATTATAATTAAGTTATATAGGCTTCTTAGATAATTTAATGGTTTGACATAATTATGAGCGGTCGTAATTTTCAGATCATTACTTTTCGCTTCTTAAAGCACCTAATATAATACAGAATTTAATCATAATAAATAATTAGTACGACATAACATAACTTAGCACAAGTACTTAACTTAACTAAGCCCCCAGTAGTGGGTGAAGTCAGGCTGTGGATGAAGATGATGATGATGAACATGACTTAGAAGAGCGGTGGAGCTCGTGGCTAAATAATAACATCCACTCGGGTCGATCTTCAGGTTAACCCGCGCTTGCCTAGGTTGGTCCGTGGATGGGTGACCACCCATTACATTACAAATCACGTTAAGCCGTTGGTCCCGGCTGTCAATTCTAGATCTTTGATAGTCGTTAAGAGGTCAGTGTGCCGAAAGTCTGACAACCAGTCTTACCAAGGGGTATCGTATTACTCAGTACTAACTGGGTTGTGAAGGTCAGATAAGCAGTGGCTCCATGTAAAATACTGGTATTCAGCTGCGTCCGGCTAGACTGGAAGCCGACCCCATAGTTGGGGATAGGCTAAGCAGATGATGACAACATAATTTAGAAGATTCATCGGCGAAATCGCATAAGACTTGAATTTAGAACTTTAGACAAACTCAAGAAAGAAATGGCAGGGTCGAGAACGTTAACGATTGCTATATAAGGTACTAGTTTTATTTATATACTAGCTTCTGCCCGCGACTTCGTACGCGGATCCTGTTGCTTATGCCAGCGACAACGGGGTCGTCAAAATCGAAGATCTGAAACGTCTGATGTCGAATTCTAAGAGCCCGGGGACGGGAAAACAACGGGATGCGCGAGACGATTCGAGACGTTCCATATCTTTCATTCTTGTAAGTCAGAAGTCGATGCGTAGATACGCTGAGAACTCAAGCGTAATTTTCTTTCCGTGAACGTCTCCGACTCGCGAGACAATGCATGACGTTCACGACCAGCGGTCAGTCGCGCATCATATTCTTCACAGTTCTCTAGAGACCTGGATGTAGATTCGTAAATACGCTGAGAAAGCAGGCGTGCTTCGCGATCCGAAGAGGTTTCCACGGAGCGAGTTGCAGCCTGATGTTCTCGAACAGCATCAAGTCTTTCCTGACGTTCTTCGGTAGATTCTTGGGATCTTATGATCCTCAATCTTTTAGCTCTTTTGGAACATTGGGAAATATTTGACCTCTTTCTAGGCATGGTTATAGTTTTATTGTGAAGATACCTGATCAATTAAAATCTAAGTGACAGCTCCCCTGCGTAGGCTACCGGGTAGGCTACCGTGTCACGAAGATAAGTGGAATAGGAAATTAAACACTCAAATAAGCCCGAAGGCATATTTATTCGATAAAATAAAAAAATAAATGGGAGTTTTGTCCAGTAGAGTCAAATTTTGAATGATATACCGTTGTCATCGAAAATCAGTCCTAAACTGTTACCAACTTCACCGCATGGAGGTACTCCCAGCTTATGTTATTTTATAATTATACAGTGAAATTAGTGATAGCTTTGATTTCCACATCAGATGTTTCTGATCTTCGATTTTTATAAGTCAACAGGAAATGCTCATCAGACCGAACAACTTTTGCTAAGACGTCATTCCTATATGTGTTATGGTGTAGCTGGGCTCTTGAAGTTCCACAACAGGTGTTCCAGATCTTCGATTTTATAAGTCAACAGAGAGTGCTCATCAGATTGAACAATTTTTGCTAAGACGTCATTTCTATATGTGTTATGGTGTAGCTGGGCTCTTGGAGTTCCATAATAAGTGTTCCAGAACTTCGATTTTTATAAGTCGACAGAGAGTGCTCATCAGATTGAACAATTGTTGCTAAGACGTCATTTCTATATGTGTTATGGTGTAGCTGGGCTCTTGGAGTTCTACAATAGGTGTTCCGGAACTTCGATTTTTATAAATCAACAGAGAGTGCTCATCAAATTGAACAATTTTTGCTAAGACGTCATTCCTATTTGTGTTATGGTGTAGCTGGGCTCTTGGAGTTCCACAACAGGTGTTCCAGATCTTCGATTTTATAAGTCAACAGAGAGTGCTCATCAGATTGAACAATTTTTGCTAAGACGTCATTTCTATATGTGTTATGGTGTAGCTGGGCTCTTGGAGTTCCACAACAGGTGTTCCAGATCTTCGATTTTTATAAATCAACAGAAAGTGCTCATCAGATTGAACAATTTTTGCTAAGACGTCATTCCTATTTGTGTTATGGTGTAGCTGAGCTCTTGGAGTTCCACAATAGGTGTTCCAGAACTTCGATTTTTATAAGTCAACAGAGAGTGCTCATCAGATTGAACAACTTTTGCTAAGACGTCATTCCTATATATGTTATAGTGTAGCTGGGCTCTTGGAGTTCCACGTCAGGTGTTCCAGATCTTCAAATTTATTCTCTCAGCAGAAAATGCTCATCACGTGAAACAATTTTTGATATGGTACCATGTTTGTATCTCTTATAGTTTAGCTGGTCTGTTGCGGTTCTGCATCAGGTGTTCAAGTTTCCAAGATAAATTATAGCCTATGTGTTGCCCAGACTTAATACCTATACAACAAAAAAAAAACCTTTCAAATCCGTCCAGTAGTTCCGAAGATTAGCGTGTACAAACAAACAGACAAACAGACAAACAGACAAACAGACAAACAGACAAACAGACAAACAGACAGATTTTTTTTTTTGGATTCGTGCTCTGTTACTGTTTCTAAACCCCCCTCAATTTTTTTTTTTTTTGTATATTCAATGTACAGACACAGTTTTTTTACTGTCTTATTATATGTATAGACAAGGTGTAAACGGACCTTTTCACGAAGCCGTCAACCAAGCATTCTGTACATCAAACTAAGTAACTATACGCAAAAAAAGATTGCTGGGAAACGACTTTTTTTTCAGGGTGAAAAATCACGTTTAACGATTTTACCTCGACGGATCAGCAGCAGAGTGTGATCTGAAACTGTATCGCAAACTATGTTCCACCTCCTATCTGTCCTCTGTGCACCCATCCTGCAATCGAAGTGACCTCTGCGCTGCACCGACGCCATGGAAGTGGCGCAAACATGACGTGCCATCAATCCAGTCATCACACTGACCTTATTGGTGATGTTCTCCGAAAAGATCATGGGTGTTACTATGACATTTTATACCAGGAGTAATTCTAGTGTGGGAAAGAGACGGAGCTATACTGGTCGTCTAGCGCCATCTCCTTCCCACACTGGAGTTACTCCTGCTTTAAGACGTCATGGTAGACCACCAGCTATGACTTGCCCTGGCTATAGGCCTAACACTCAAGACACCCATAGGATAGTCCGGTTAAGCAGTCGACAGCCTCCTAGCTTGAACTGCGAGATGCCATTTCGAAAAAAAAAAAACCAGGTCACCACCAGGAAACCAGGACACTTGCAACCGGCGTGCACGAATGACCTGATGGATGAACGTGGACGGAGCCAAAGGAGCGTGTAAAGAATGTAGCAGATGGCGTACTGAAGTTCTTACCTGGGAAGAGGCATGTTCAAGTATGCCATCGACATGAGTAAGACATTAATTATACTTTTAAATGGTGTTTTTGACGAAAATGTTTATGTACTTGACATTTGTTCTTTTTCTAAATTGTATTATGTTTTGAATTAAGTATGTTAGACTGAAACTGTATGTACACTATTTGCATGCCCATTGGACGGTAAAATGTGGAGAACTTGGTTTTAAATATGAAACATCTATGTATTTTTTTACCCATGTTTGCAAAGAAATAAATGATTTGATTTTTTGATTTGATTTGATTTTTACGAAGCACTGTATTCATAGCTTTTATTACTAAGTTAAGATGGACTTTATATTGTGTATTGTTTCCGAAAGTCGTAATTTTGCGACGTTATTCTAGTTAATTACTTTTGTCTTATTACGTTTCCGTTCGTACTAATATCTATTGAATATTGTTTTGTATCGTAATGTGTGCAGCAATATTTGCTTAGTAAAATAGTTATGACTTCAGACTTCATGAGCCATCAAATCGTGGACTGTTACACAAATAACTTCCTGTACTATTAAAGAATATTCCATCAGCATCTTTCCTACGGACCGTTATTCCTGTCCAAAAGTTCATCTCTCCTGTGGTCTGTAAATTATCAGAGACCATTAGCATCTTTACAAAAACAAAGAGTGGTCTAATAGACCCAGCTGTGGGTGAAGTTGGGCTGTGGATGATGTTGATTGGAACTCCAGAACTGCTAAACAATAAAGACCAAGATTACATGCTTGCATACTGGCAACCATGGGCGTACCCAACATTGTTTAAGGGGTGGGGCAGAAGTAAATAAACTAAGTAGTAGGAAATTAAAAATGTTTTTATTTACTGTCTGATACGTTATATTGACTTCGTCACATCTTATTTCAATAATAACCTGCGAAGGTTCTTACTAAATCTAGCTAAAATTTCGTTCTCAAATGTATGTTGTGCTTTCAGAACCCTCTTTCTATGCACACTCATCATACAGAGGCCGACAAGACGGTTTCCTATCATTTTTGTAAAGTACAAATGAATATTTAATTTTGTCATTGTAGTAATTTTGCCTAAAAATTCTTAGCTTCGGGTCAGAGAGCAGGGTGGAGCAAGTACCCCACCCTGCCCCACCGTGGGTACGCCCATGCTGCAAACTCTTTCCAAGATTGACCTCACCCCGGAATATCTCGTTTTTACAACAAGTAAAACGTACTGCAGTTCCTGTTTACAATATTTTTTATACACAATTCACTGAGGGCAGTATTTGTCTTCCATTTTTCTTTGTCTTGCCAGCTGTAATGGAGCCTCGAGCCAGTCCACTCTCGGATATTACGTACCCACATTTTTCTCCTTTTCACATTTATCAAATTGCGACGCTGTACTGAATTCTTTTGCAGTAGCGTACTAGCTTGATTTCCTTGTGGCATCTGTTTGATATAATAAACCGTAAAATACGGAAGAGGGTCTGGAAGTATAGTAAATTGGATAAAGTAACTGTATTGAGAGTTCTTTCTCTCTTAAACTCGGGAAATGCAAGTAACGAAGCATATCTGCAAGAGAAACACGAGCTGAAAGCCAAAGACGATGTACTACTATCAGCAATTACAGTGATAGAAGAGTCTAGAAATAGTCAAGCTACTGAAAAGCATAATTATGTGAATCCTAGTGAAAGTCATGAGCCGTGGCAGACATACGAAACGGGGTACCCTCTAAAGAAGACTGCAATTTTTAATTTAAATTTGGTGAAAGCTATGCACAATGAAGAATGAATGGAGATGGCGGGACGAACTGGACAAGTTCCGTCCGAACTGGAAGGAGGACGCGAGGGTTCGCGAGAAGTGGAAGGAGTGGAGGGAGGCCTTTGCCCAGGAGTGGGACAGAGCAGGCTAAGAAAAAAAAAAAAAAAAAAAAATGCACAATATTTACAAAATTATGATCGAGAAAAAGTTATGTCGTGATGGTTTTTTACACACGATTGATTTACGTCCAAAATGTTTCAAATGACGCCTTAAACAGGCTGTTGTAATAAAGCACTCAATGCATTGAAGTCTATTTCACTTTTCATGTTGCAACTTAGAGAGCTCTTAAGGAAACACTCCTTAAATAGATATTAAGTAATCAGAATATCTCCAAATCAAACCCACACAAATTCGCTAGCTCCCACCGCTCAGAGAAAAATATTCAGTCTTATTATTAAGACACTACGGATACGGATGTGAGTCGTCACAGAGACACTTTGGGTATATTTTTGTCGAACAATAGCATCGGCACAGTATAAAGCTAGCCAGTAGATCAACTGGGCGATCTTTGTGAAATCAAACGCGGGTTGTCAACGAAACTTTGCCCTGGCGTGTAAATGCGGTGTTGCCCCACAAACGATGGCACACTTGATATTGTAACCTGCCTATCCCGTTGCTTGCACATCACAGAAGCTGATGGAGTTACTGAAAGTGCCAAGTTGTGGACCAACTCAATTTAAATTGTCATCGACACGCTAAGCAGAACGAAACTTTAGGTTATGTTGCTCTGCACACATAAAACGTACCACTTGTCTCGATGCGACAGCACTGACTTACTCCCGACCTGTTACCTGAAGCATGCTTAGAATTCGTGTTAACGCTTTTCATGTGTGTGTGTATGTTTGAGCCAATCATTTGTTTCTAGTTGAAACACTGAATGTTTACTGTGGCACCGGTGAACCGACACAGCCAAACATTTGGGCATGTGTCAAGAATTAATTACCAAGAATTGGAATGCTTGGGTTATGGCCAAATGTGGCAGACACTGTGTAAGGTTTTTAAATAAATTGAATATTGTTACAAGGTGTTTTGGTCAGAGATCTGATTTGTTTTTCTTTTGAATTTGAGATCAGCTTTAGGTTTGCGTAGTTGTAGCTTTTACTCAGAGATTAAAGAACAATGGCAAGGCATTATGCAATCAGGAGACCACACTTAGAGCTCGCGTACATTCGTAAAAATACTCCCAAAAGATAGGTCACGGTCAAATTAAGATAAAGGTAATCACAGTAAATTTTTATAATATTGGATTTGCCTAGAATAACATAATTTGTAAACACACTTGTCGAGTGGGCAATTAGTGATTGGTGTATTGACTACTTAGGGGATAGATTACCTTGATAAGATTTGACATTTGTAATGTCATCATTTGAGGAATTATGTCTTTGAAAGAAATTGATTTTATGCAAGTAACATCTTTTTTGCCTACCACAAATATTACGCAAATTTAATTATTTTTGTCCATAGATATTATCCGAGTTCAAATCTTTTTTGTCTTTTGATTTGTCTTTCCTATAACTGTTCAAATTGTAAAAGGAAACTTCTTTTTTAAGATTTGATATCATCATCCTCGACTGTTTAGACAACCAAACTGTAATTTTATTACTTTATCTTCATTCTTTTAAGTATTTAGTCTACCTCCAAGGTCCATCAAATAAAGCAACTTCATCACTAATTAATAATCAAGAAGTTTCTTCATCAACGACGATATTGCCATCACCAATTTATATGCTAACACGAATCACAACAAGATCTGTTAACCTTTTTATGGTAAGGAGCGGAATGATAATAAAATCATGTAGATTTTGCATGGCAATTTGTTTGAAAGTTTAATTAGTAACTCCTTTTACGTTGGGTTATCTTGTAGACATTTTGTATTATCTAGCACCTTAGGAGTATGACAAGCTATAAATGTTTTGACATTTTACATTATGGTGCGTTGTATTTCGTATTGGAAAGTGATTTATTGTAGATAAAATTTTGCTTGAACGTTTAGGATAGGTTATATGGCAAACAACATCTGATGACATAGGCCAGATTAGCTGGGGGAAGAGATCCTGAGGAAAACTAATCTGGTGCATGAATTTGTTGACGGTTCGGGGATGGTAATTTTAATCTTCAATGCTACTGTCACAGGAGAGGAAATCGCAGAAGAGAGAGAGTGAGAGAAACATTATGTGAATAGTTTTTTTATGTTAACTTTACATTCCAAGAAAGATGAAAAAGATTTATGTAAAAGACACCCTGAAGTATTAAAATTAAAAAGTGTCGATTCGGACAAGCTGTTCGAATAAATTGTGTCCGAGTCGTCTGCAAGTCGAAAAAATTTAAAACTGCGTGCCTACTGTACTATTAAGGAAAATAAATAGTAGTGTTGTAGTATAGTCATCAAAATGCCAGGCTCTACCAAAGGTTTATGACGAGCATAAACCCTAAAACACACCGTTATTTCCAAATCCCTTCACTCACGATAATTCAAATCCCACAAACAAACACGAGACAGATATTCGAACTGGCATTTCGCGACACAGTGTGACACAATTCTACTCAGAACTTAATTCATTTAGTTCCCGAGTCACGCGACAAAACTAACACGCTTGAACACACAACATGCAAATCCTTTATTAAATTAATTCACACGCTTACCAACGGCACAGTTCGTTTGGTAATAAATAATAAAAACAATGGTATTAAGGGATTACATAATGTTGCTATGTGAACACGGATTAGTTAATTGGTGAGGTAAGGCACGGTTTTAATATACACCGTGACTTTTTAGTCGTCTTACAAAGGTGGTTTCAATTTTTTTTTTACGAATGCTTAGTTGTAATTGGATACATGAAGTGGGCTGCCGTTGTAAGACGACTAAAAAGTCACGGTGTATAAGGTGGAGTGGAATATTTTGTGGAATATGAGGATTGCTATACTTATGAATTTTATTGAGTAGTTACTTAGGTAGAGGAGGACCCAAGAAACGATGGATGGACCGTGCAAGGGATGATATGGCTAGAAAGGAAGTGACTGCTGAGATGACGACTAACAGAGAAGAATGGAAGAAGACATGCTGCGCCGACCCCAAATAAATTGGGAAAAGATAATGAATTAATGATGGTAACAATGAAGAGGGACGCATCGCCTGTGACTAAAACAGTGATGAGTATAAATGTTGAAGGATGGAGAGCGAGAGGAAGACCAAGGAAACGAATATGAAAGAAAAAGGAGTAAATAATAGCGTAACGGTTGACAGAGGAGAATGGAAGAAAAAAAACGTGTTTCGTCCACCCCAAGTAACATAGGACAAGGGCAGGAAGATGATGATGGTCATGAATGATGGCAAAGTGGAATTTTAAGCAGTTCAATGGGTAACGAAGTAAAAGCGAATTTCACCAATGACGGAACACGATCAGCAAATCTAATCTGCGTTCAAAGGCTGTCAGTGTCATTAATTTTGTGGGATATTGAAGCGCACTTTGAAATTGTGTCGATAGTGTTCAATTCCAACGGTGAAATCGTCTCCTTGTTGAAGTGAGTTTTCTCAATAGGCATTAACTTCGAAGATAAAATAATTGCAGTCATAAAAGACTGAACATAACTAATTTGCTCAAAAACTAGCTTCATGATTTCGGAATGAAAGAATCTGGACCAAAGTCTGAAAATAACTCGGCTTGAAATAAAAAAATAACGGTTTGAAACTCTAATTCGAGAACTTTTAAGAGTGAATATCCGATGACATACAGGATACTCAGATCTAGTTTTAAACTTAGAACTCATTCCATTTAAAAAATAGAACGACCTAACCTATTTCTTTGTAGTCGCACAAGTGGCAAAGGAAACGCTTCTTTCAGCCGACTTGGAACTGGTTTTAATAAGCAAAAAAAAAAGTAATAGCGAGTAAAATTAACACAATAATGCTGCTGCCGACTCGTGCTGTAAAAAGTGCGAATAGCTTCGGAATACTTCGTAATAGCTCGGGGAAACGCGAGTGCGTGCGCTATTATATTTTTTAAATATTTTCTACATAACATTATGAGTTTCTTTTGAAGTCATGAATGAATTTATGGGTAGTAATGAGTGATCTTTGTGTTTTGTCATTGTTGAACTATTTGACGGCAGAGTTATTTTTGCGTAAACTTTATGTTCTCTTTTGCATTTGACTTTCAACCGTGTAGATCTGTAAGACAACTGTTGAGAAATATGTAGGTAGGTACTTAGAAGGCTAACTTTTGATGGCTTTCACAGTTATTGTAAACTGAGGTTTGTGTAAAAAAAAAACAATAATCTACGAAAAAAAACTAAAAATTTCTAATTTTGAGCTAGGGTATCTAAGCCAACTTAATAATAATAGACGTGAAATAACTTTGAATTCTTTGATAGTCACTGAGGCAAAAATCTTAAGTCCTCTAGGTCCTCAGTAAGTACCTACAAAGAAAATTTTCAAAAGACTACAAGTTTTTTTTTAAGTTTTACATGATTTACTCAGCAGCCAGGAGTTCAGGTCCGACTGTAATTCCTTTGTCCCCTTTTACGACACGGAAAATGATGGACGCAGTCTATTTGTAGACGACCAAGTGACTTGACAGATGCTAGACATACTAGGCGTTAAAATAAACCGTAGTTAACACATTGCTAGAAAAAACAACAACAATAAGAACAGTCCTTTCCCAGTTATTTTATCTGTGACATAAACCTTATTACAACGATATAAAGGTCAAAATCAGAGGGGAAATAACAAGTGAAGAAGAATAGCCGCGTTGAGTTAACTCGCATGACTCTTGTTCTAAATTCGAAAACACAGAGATTAGAGCTGCGTCTCACGTTCTTTTATTTTTTAATTTTGACAGCTGTCTAGGTGACTTTTGTTTGATTACTTTTTTTCTGTAGGTAGCCAGTTGTGTTGATCTTATGAGGTAAAGTTGGTAAATGTAACTTTGTTTTTTTTTTTAGGATTCAAAAAAAAATTATTAAACGTATTATAGGTATTCAATATTTAATTTTGTTCAACCTACCTTATACCTACTCACTTTCAATGTAAAACTATTTATGTTCGCATATAATACCTACCATATTAATAACACTATAGTAATAATATGAATGAGTAAATATTATTCCTGTAAACAAATACAGAGTAAAGTAAGTACCTACTTACCAAGTTCATGTTAATGAAAACATTAATAAAGCGTACCTACCTATCTATTATATCTACCTATTGGTAATTTTCCTCGTGCCGTATAATGTACTTATTTAATAATAATGAAATAATTAATTATACTACCTGCAGCTATTCTAATACGAAAAAAAACGCACCAAATACTGAATAAATAAGTTTCGTAAACTCCATTACCCAATTTAAAATTCAAATCAAATTCAGAATGTAAACAAACTAAAGTGATGCCAATTAAAACAGTATTCCACCCACCTTTTAGGTTTCCACCTTCTAATGAATACTCCAAACATATTGGTGTCAGATTCAAACTTCATTCACATCACTAGTACACTTCAACCCTTCACACTCCGGTTCACAACACTACGCGAATCTTACACACACATTTTGTACCAACAATTTTTAGTTTATTTTCACTCAAACGAAAGTAGAAACTACATAATCAACGTTAAAAATAAGCGTACCTAATTTTAAATGTAATGTTTACTAA
Source organism: Noctua pronuba (assembly GCA_905220335.1). Taxonomy (NCBI): domain Eukaryota; kingdom Metazoa; phylum Arthropoda; class Insecta; order Lepidoptera; family Noctuidae; genus Noctua; species Noctua pronuba. The sequence continues at coordinate 2,468,772 of LR999901.1, read as the reverse complement.
CAAACTAGCACTAAAAATCGGATACACGTTAAAAAAAAACACAAATTCGAACGTAAAATCGATTAGAAATGAGAGTATTCGATTTTTGAATGTTACTAAATGTTATTTACTCGATAAAGCGGGGTTCGCACGTGTGGCCCGCGCAAGCGATGCACGGCGACTGGCTGGCTCATGGCTCCCGTTGCATTGCAATATGCAGCTGGTGTATATCCCGGCTTTGTATTAATAAATTTTAGATGTCAACCGCTTTGCGTGGTAGCTGGTTAAACTTGCTAGTTGTTAGGCTGAATGGGATAGTGTCATTGCCTTTAGTTTGCTAGATGTAGGAAGGAAATTATGGCGAATATAATAGGTAGATATATCTTTTGTTACGCATTTGTTGTAAGAACTGGTAACTATGTAAATTGAACTGGGTAATTTATTCGAAACGTTGCAACTTGTTACAAATGTAACTAATGGAACTTTATGCTTTGATATTTTCGCAATATCTGTGAGTTATTTATAAATCAAGCAACACTTTAAACAATTTCAAGAAAAAAAGAAACGTCTCTAAAATAAATTGCCATACACAAAAAAAAAACCATAGATTCAAATAATTCCAGCCAGACATCAAAAACGTCACGTACAGTCAATCCTTTTTTCTCTAAACTAAATAAATCAGAGATAGCGAAAGGTCTCCACGGACAAGGAAATATAAGATAACGCCGTGCCCCACTTTCAAAGCATTTCGTGAACTGGATCTATCAGCGATGCCCAGGGGCCTAGAGGCTCTCGTCAAATGATGAGTAGGGTTGCCGACTGGCCCAATTTTTTACGCCATTTTCCATTTTTGGAGAGGATGAAATTCGTTTAGACGTGTGATTTTGTTCGATCTCGTGTAATTTCCTCGGGTATTTGTAGTCCAACCCTTTGAGATAGTAAGTAGTAAATTGTTTTATTCGATTAGGTCAGTTACTTTCATTTATAAATCTATTAGGGTAACGACAGACAACGAAATATGTTTTTTTTTTTTTTTTCGTAATTTGCAGTTAGTAATTTAGAGTTAGTAAGTTTTAATCAAGCCACTAAATTATAAATGCTTAAATAGACTTATCAATTTTAATTAGTTTACATCAGGATAGATGCAACAAACAGCCACGAACCGCACGAAAAGACAAAATCGACTAAAAAGTCCAAACTTTTAATTTTCCGTTCCACCGAATATCCCCGATATTGGTATAATCTAATGGCAACACTACAGGTGACCTACTTCCGCTCACAGGATCGGATTGAACGTAATAAGCTCCCTCTTGTGGTTACGTGATTCTCATGGATTCGTTCGGTTGACACCGGTATCTTTGTGTTCTTGCGGAGATGAAGTCATGCTTATTGTGATTTCTTACGGCATAGAAAATAATAAAGAGTTAATTGATGTAGGATCAATAAAATTACGCCTAGGATCAATTAATTGTATAGATCAAAAACCAAAGGCCTTCTTAATTCTTCCGACTAACAACAATTTATAAGGTTTATGAATGTTTCAGATAGGTGTCACTGTTTTGTTGGACGTAGATAATTTATTTGAAATTTTATCTACCTGGATACTATGCTCCACTTATATCAAGATTCAGGGCCAGATCATTAGATATTTATCATTAATCTTGCAGCCGTTGAATCTATCAAAAACTATTTAATTTGTTCCATGAATCACAAGAAAATGACAAATTAATCTTTTTCAATCCTCTAAAACCATAAATTCTTGAGCCTAAAAAAATATAGTGTAAGAACTATCGAAAAAAAAAGGCAAAAGAATTAGCGAAAGATTTTTTTTCTTCTAGTCGATGTTCGCAACGTATTACGATACCGGTTGCAAGATTTATAAACTTTAATGAGTCAATGACGATGTTTAAGTAAAGTATAGAATTATTATGTAATCACTGACTAATCGTTAATATAATATTTTAGCTGCGTATCAATACTATCGACCTGCTAGTCGATTCTTGTATACTCGTTGTGTCCCATCTCTACGATTTTGCAACGAAGCAATCTTTCACCTTTAGTTAAATTGCCAATAAGAGGATTATTGGCAATGATTGCTCAAATAATTGATTGCTTTGATAATCTTGTGGTCGCAACCGCAAGTACTACTGTTGACCAGGAAGACCTGGGTTTTATTCTCGGGTCGGGCAAAGTATTATGGGGGTTTCTCTGCCAGGAATTGCTCAGTTAAGTAGCAGCTTGAGACTGAATGACAGATATAAGCCCAGTTAATGGTAAAATAGGCTCCCCCTAATACATGAGACTTAAACATAACTGGCGAAATATGGTTCTAGATTCTACTACACCTCTGCCTAGTTCTTTGGAGAATACATGCGTGACATTATTTCCAATAATATTCCATTCCAACTATCAAATTAAAAATGTAATTAATTTGTATATATGTGTATTACTATGTACCTATTTATGTATATCAATTTATGTTAACAAAATGGTATTTTTCTTATTTATTTTTTTGTACTCTATCACTATGCTGTCCTATTTGACCATAAGGTTGACTGGTAGAGAATGCCTTGTGGCATTAAGTCCGCCTGTGTACCACTTTTGTACATGAAGTTTAAATAAATAAATAAAAAGATCTAAAGAGTTTGGTAGTTCGGAGTTGCTAGACTGGACCGTGAGAAAACGAATTAAACAATCATTGAAAAAAAAGTTGGTAGTAAAGAAAGATTGGACTAACAAAAACACAGTATTGCGTGACTGACATGACCTTGTATATACCATGTTATGTCCCTGAACTGAACTTAATTTACATTGTATTCAAGTTTATCTTTCTATATCAAATAATGACAGGCGTATTTGGCTCTTGTGGCGATTACATAACTAAATGATTGGAGTTTCGAATATAGCAGTGTCGATCTCTTTTTGAAGTAGCTATTATGGAAAAGTAAGGCTACCCTGTAGCAACCTATTTCTGGTGCCAATCAGCGTTGCTGTCAAAGGAGTAAGCCTCAAGATGTTTTGTGTTTCGACAACGACTTTCAATCGGAAGTTACCGATCCACTCGATTTTTCGGTAGCTTATGTCAAACCACTTGATATTTCGGTAGCTTATGTCAAACGACTTGATTTTTCGGTAGCTATGTCATTGTCGTCCCACTAGATTTTTCGATAGCTTATGTCAACACACTATATTTTTAACTTTTCTACCATCTTTATCGCTGATGAAATGTCACATAGTCTAGGCTCTCGGGGCGTCAGGGGCCTTACTTACTTAGTTAGTAGCTAGTTTTTAATACTTCACTAACTGATGAGTTTCTGACAACGAAATGCACTGTATCATTCATTACTCCACCTTCTATCCTGCCTTAGCCGAAAAACATGCAGCCGAAGTGACCTTTGCGCTGCCACCAACGACGCGGTCGAAGTAGCGATGTTTTGGGCTAACAAAATATAAAATTTGTCGTGCCAGCGATACGAAGAAGAAGAAGATGATTCATTACTTCCCAACACCACCTTCGTTCCTTATCCTGTCCTCTTAGAATAAATAACACTGCCTTCAATACCCAATACTTACGTCCATAGCACAAGAACAAAACATCATAAACACAGCCTTCAGTACGTGCATAGTACCTTTACTGTCCACCGGTCCATGCATTTGTTTACACCACCGCTTCGAATATTTGAGCATTTAGACCAAAAGCTATGCAACATCACGCGTCTCTTTTCATGTTCAGTTGAATGGGTTTTGGAGAGTTATTTTAACATTTTGTGCCTCAATTTTTGTGGTATGTCTGTAAATATTTATAGATTTTTTGTATGACATTTTATTGCGTGGTAAACATGTAGGCAACCCACTTCATGGCAAGAGGTTATGGCTGTAATACCTCAGAGACATGGTAGGTGGTGCGTTGCCATTAGGGCCCGCAGATCCCGCGGGATTTGAGGGATTGAGATTTTTTAAATATTCTTTTGTTTTGAGTAGTTATTTTAAAAAAAATGAAAAAAGGCAAGTAAATTTTTATTAGGGTTCCGTAGTCAACAAGGAACCCTTGTAGTTTCGCCATGTCCGTCTGTCTGTCCGCAACTTAGCTCAAAGACTATTAGTACTAGAAAGATGTAATTTGGCATGAATATACAGATTAGTTACGACTTGCCATCCTAGAGAATGAGCTGAAGTGCCTCCAGCACCTGTAATTAAATCCAAACATAATATAACCTTCAAAACAGACCACCAACGCGCCGTAGTAGCAAAATAAAAATGACATCCATCAGCCCTTTACAAACCGCTAAACAAACGGAATCTTCACGAAGCCGGCAACCAAGCATTCTGTACATCAAGCTAAGTAACTCTACGAAAAATTACTGCTGGAAACCAATTTTTTTTTTGGAGTGAAAATCACGTTTTCCAATAGGATTCAATGAAATGCACTCAAAATTGCTCTGATGGATGCATTGAATAGTCCAGGGGTCATGGAGGTATTTAAAGTAAAGTTATAACATTTAAAAAAAACGTATGCAAAAGTTGGAATGTTGACTTCAGGTATGGTCCAGAACAAAAAAATGATCGCAATGACAGGGAGAACAAGTGCCTTTAGTCTTCGTTTAGGATGTTTTATACCAATTCCATTAGATAACAGATGGGTGTATAAAAGGCATCCACAATGAGCTTTACTCATCTTCTGCCTAGCTTTTTCCCAACTATATTAGGGTCGTTTTCCAGTCTAACCGGATGCAGCTGAATACAAGTATTTTACATGGAGCGACTGCCTATCTGACCTCCACAACCCAGTTAGTACTGGGTAATACGATACCCCTTGGCAAGGCTGGTTGTCAGACTTTTTGGGCCACTGACTACCTGTAACGACTGTCAAAGATCTACAAATGACACTTGGGACCAACGGCTTAACGTGCTTTCCGAGGCACGGAGGAAACTCGGTATGTAATGGGTGGTCACCCATCCACAGACCAACCTAGGCAAGCACGGCATAACCTAAAGATCGACTCGAGCGGCTGTTATTGTTAAGCTCCTCCGTGAGCTCCACAATGAGGGATACTGCGAGATAGATGTCTTAAAGACACCCTTTATCCCCCAAAGATTACATAACAAGGCCGTACCATCTAAATTCCGTATAATCTCAATCTCACAAGCTTCGTTAATACGCTATAAGCAATGTATTCCCTTGAGGGGTACATGTATTTGCGTCTTAGCCTTCTCAAAGACGATATCAGAGCTTAATGGGTTTGAATATTCAGGCATCGCTTAACTATTCATCTTGGAGCTATCTCCGTCAAAGTGTATAGGCGAAACCAATCAGACGACCGCAATCAGGAGATTATCAATTAATCAATGAAGTGGCATCACAGAATCTTAATACTTCTCTTTTCACAAATAAAAGAAATAAAGTTTATGACGTGCTTTCATCATTAAAGGTCTTTAATTTTGTAGGTATACCCATGAAGTTAAGATATCGAAGAAAGTTACCATCATCTTATTTTAAATGGTTATTAATACTTTCATAAGCAATCAGAGTCAGTTATTATCATTACCAACCAATTAGTGACTAATAAAGCAGTTTGTATTTAATCATTTTGGCGATCCATGATTTATTAATGACAAGCATATTACTTCTTCAATTGCATGTATGTATAATTACTAGCGGCGCGTCCCGGCTTTGCACGGGTGGACATTTATTCTTTAAACATTTTGGGATAAAATATAGCCTATGTTACTCAGGGATAATGTAGCTTTGTAATCGTGATTTTTTTTTTTAAATCGGCCCAGTAGTTTTTGATTTTTTTCATTACAAACATACACACACACACACACACAAATACAAATCTTTCCTCTTTATAATATTAGTAAGATTACCCAGATTCAAAAAACGAAACAAATACTAGGCAAGAATTTAGCGAATTTGCCAAAAATATTTAACGCAAAACCCAAATTCTTTTCGGCGAAATCGCAGCGTTCAATTGAAAAAATGTTTACAAAACTTTAACTTTAAACTGGCCCCGACATTCCAGGAAACGGTTATGTGCTGGCAACACAGCTAACACCTGACATTTTCGTAATAGCAACCCCAAAGCGCCGGCGGCAACGCGTGCGCATATCCAAGTTCAAAGTTATATGAAAGTAGGCAATTTTATGGACTCGCCGTTATGTTTTCAGATTGTAGGGTATGCGTAATTTTGTTTTGACTTTCAAACGGCCTGTGTATAGTCTTACCTTTTAAGACATGATTTTGTTTGTTGCAAAAGCTGGAAAAGGTAAGGTATCACTTTCTGCGTGTACAACGTCTGTCAAGTATAAGCCTGATGATAATGGACTCTGATTTCATAACTCAAACAACGGGGTTGTCTGATGCTTTATCAGGTCCTGATCTGACATAACATATCATCACACCTGTAATACCTGAAGTGTAAGGCAGAGGTGTACCTTCCTAAGAGTACTCCCACATCTGGTCTGAGATAATGAGATGTGTATTCTTATTCTAATTGTTGTCGAAATGCTCAAAACTGCATCTCTATTTTTCGGTAGTCCAATACTTTAGACCATCACAGAATGTATGTTTTGGTATCTTGAATCTTCTTCCAGAACTATGCAGTCAACGAAAATCACCAGCTAGATGGTGTTCAATAAAAGGAGGTTGCATATCAGAATGCCCGACGAGCTGTGGGCTAAAATAACCACGATGTGGAGCCCTGACACAGCCAGAAGGCGACGCGGTAGACCTCGCAGGAGATGGCAGGACGAGCTGGACAAACCTAACGACCTGTGGTCCACATTGGCTCTGGATCGAGGAAATTTGGAAGTCATGAAGAGAGGCCTTTGCCCAGCAGTGGGATGACACAGGTTAACAGTATATCATCAGAATGGCTTATTCCAAGCTGTGTTCTTGGAACCTTAACAGTTGATCGATTGAAAAGATATGATGATATAAGGTCAATTTATACCTTGAAGTACATTTCATTGTATGAATACAATCGCTCCCATTATGCTTTTGTGTTGGAAGTTTCCAACACAGCAAAACAATTTTTTGCTTAGGCACGCCATGTTATCGTTTACGCAATATCTTGTTATCATCATCACAAAAAAAAAGAATCGTAATTGAATGACTTTTTTATGAGAAATGTTTCTTTGACCAAGCTACAGCAACACTTCAATAAGCTAGGATATACCAAATGTCAGCAAACCGGAAGAGGTCCGCAAGGGCCGATGCCTGCCGGGGCTGCGGGACTGTTCGAAAGAGATACCGCGGCCCTGGAACACAAAGGGCAAAGAAGGAACATGGATGTGTTTTAGTCAGTACGAGTCTGACACTCCCTTCCACTCCGGCCTGAGCGGGACCCCGTCATTTGATGATTTCCCAAGCGAAACCCTTTTTCTTCTTAGCGTGTCGATGGCAATCTAAATTGTGTCGACCTAGAACTAAGCTACTAGTTTGACGCTTACGGTAGCGTCCATCAAACGTTGGCAGTCGTCTAGCAAGAAAATGGCCTGGATGAAAGAATTCAGGAATGATTCAAGTAACAACGGGTCTAAAAAAGAATTCTCAAATAATAAAATAAAGAGAAGTATGGAAGAAGAAGTCAAGGTCCACCGATCTCAAGAAAATTGGGTTTGGCACAAACACACACACATCACACACACTCACAAACACACACATCACACACACAAACACACGCACACATTTTTTTTTGTATTTCTATTCAGCTTCTTCATAACTTATAAAGCCCCAAGTACATCCACACATCAAACTCCACGCTTTGTCCCTTTTTATCTCCTATAAAATATTTCGCAAAGCAATCTAATGGTGAATAAAGGGGTCCGATAAAAACAAGCCGTGAGAAGAATGCCTTGTCGCTGTTACTACGGCGTCAGCCTACCAGTGTGTTGGCTACAGTCTTTTCACATTTAGTTTACGACTGATAGCAGCAACTCAATCACAACCTTATAGTAGAGAGAAAAAAGATCACTGTTATTTGATTGACTTTTCGGTGGCAAAAAGCGAAAAGCAACCAAATTGTGATGATAATGAAGATCATTGTCATTTTGACCGTGATGCCTAATCAGAAGTAAACTTACTGTGAAAGAACAGTACAGTCCTTTCATAGTTGTGTTCCGATGGCTCTGGGGTCGCTGTCAAAATCAATGTGATCGTTATGCTAGTAGTGATACGGTTGGTTGTTGTTTGGCCGATAAGATTGCTGAGCGGTGGTAAACCAGCTATGTCGAAGGTGGAACCCAGGCACGCGCATTACATTGTGTAATTCATTTCATCACCACTGCTTTCAAAAACGGTGAAGGAAAACATCATGAGGAAACCGAGCCATAAGCCGAAACCATATCCTAGAACCAAATCATCGAAGATATGTGATCAACCCGCACTGGACCCGCGTGGTGAATTATATCCCATTCCCTCTCATTAAAACACAGGTTTAAATAAATCTAGATCGGGCAGGTCGCTACCAAACATCTGAATTGACCATTATCATTACTTGTAACTGTTGAATATATTTTAGTTATAGTTTACTTTTAAGTACTAATTATACTATCGTATGAAAAATAACATTTTTAACCTCGGACGCAAAAAGAGGGGTGTAATATGTTTTTGTGAAACTTTTTAATTTTTTTTTTTTTTTTTTTAATTGAGAGACGGCCTTTGTCCCAGCAGTGGGAACACTATAAGCTGATAATGCTATAAAGTCTGTTTTTTAACCTCGGAGACTAAATTGACAAGCACAAATGGCTAACTGACATAGATTTCAATAGCATTTAAGTCAGTTTTGACATTTTCACTTGTCAATTTAGTCTCCGAGATTAAAAAACAGACTTTAGTTGAAGTTGGATTGCAGCTGTCACGGGTAAATATAATGTGAAGAGACTGTACGTTGTCGTCAGTCAGTCAGCCTGTTGACGGAGCTACGAAGCTAGGCAAAAAACAAACGAACGTCTACCTTTGAGAAAGGCTGCGTAAGCTTTCGTAGCGAATGTGAAGTGTTAGCATTCTCAGGAAGTGGGCTACTTTATCTAAGGTTTAGTCTAGGTATTTTTTAGCTTTGTTGGTGGTCGGATTCTTGTCTAAAGTGATGTGGGTAATGTGGGGTATTCGTTTTTTTCAGGGAATGAGAAAGGTCTAAATGTTCTTGAGTAAGCAATTCTCGAGGTCTTAGGGTAAATGGTTAAGGAGGACGCGCCAGGGTAGCCCGCGAAATTTTTATTTTTTTACGTTTTTTGCAATTTACAGGTAAGTTTCAGGTTGTATGGTCGCGAATCATATTTTGTTTCACATAATATAGCCTAAAAATGACCTGTAAATTGCAAAAAACCTAAGAAAAATTGAATTTCTCCTCCACCAAAAAAAATAAAGCAACAATTCTTTAAAAAAAAATCACATAAGAGTTTACATTACTATCATACCGATGCTAAAGATGCTTTATGATCAGTGATCGGAGTAGGTAGATTGATTTTTGGTACTTGTATCATAAATGCACACAGAAAGAATAACATGGATAAGCCATTTTTCCGGAAAGTAATTCCGGTATTTCCGGATTCAATTAAATATTGTTAATGTTGGTAGTGATATTATTACTACTCAATTCAAAATTTAAAGTAAGGTATCAAAACTAAATTAATTCATTATTTATCTGTTGAATAATAAAAACAATCACACCAATAATCCACCAATTCCGGAGGAATGTCCATAGTAATATATACGTTTCGGATCAATGACCCCAGTTCAATCTACCTACTCCGATCACTGTTTATGATGCTTTATTTTTGAAGTTCTATGTGCTCCCAAAACATCATCATTATCTGCCTAGTCTTTTACTAATATTGGAGTCGGCTTCCAGTCTAACCAGATGCAGCTGAATACCAGTATCTTACATAGAGTGACTGTCTATCGGACCTCCACAAACTAAGTACTGAGTAACGCGATACTCCCAAACAAAATCTTCTCATACAAATTCTCAAACCGGAAAATGCAAAAGACATGCAAAACCGAATTGGCAGGCTGTATATTACATTACCTCTGCCACGCAACAAATAAGCAATCAAAGCACCGGATTCTGTGCACGTTCGCGCACAATAACACAATTTTCGTGCCGTCGGGTAAGCAAGCAACTTTGCTTGGAAAATGGATGGTGTTTTCTTAAAAACTATTTTGTAAACGAAGTAAGGAAAGTTTTGGAAATTGCGTGAATTTTGTTGATGTTTTCGAAACAGCTATTTCCTACAAGAGTGCAATACCTACTTGGTCAAAATGTATGGAACAGCTGTTTTTTAGGGTTCCGTAGCCGAATGGCAAAAAACAGAACCCTTATAGATTCGTCATAGTGTGTCTGTCTGTTCGTCTGTATGTCACAGCCACTTTATTCCGAAACTATTAGGACTACACAGTTGAAACTGGTAAGTAGATGTAGTCTGTAAGCCTCTTTACGATTTTTATACAAAAATTTAAAAAAATAAAAGATTAAGATTATTTATTGTTCAGTGCTACGGAACCCTGTGTGCGTGTGTATACGACTCGCACTTGGCCGATTTCTTCAGTCTGGTTCTGAATAATATGTGCTAAACGTTTGTGGGTCGGTGACCCCTACCCATTATAAAATCTTTAAAATTCAATAACACTTTGTCCGCACGGAGATAAGAATGGAAGGCTATGGGGGACGCCTTTGCCCAGCAGTGGGACAATAGTGGCTAAGAAAAAAAAAAAAAAAAAACACTTTGTCCGACATGGGAATCGAACCCAGGCCCTCATGTTCACCAGTTGCGCTTGCGACTTCACGACTACTAGACCAACGAGACAGTCGAAGTAGAAGAGTAACGTCATAATTGCAATATTTCTGATACAATCGAATATTTGTTACCCACGGGAAAAGTTACGCCCCAATTAAATCAAGACACATGCAATTGGCAATACAACAGATTCTCACAATAATTAATAATATCGTTATGTCATAGTAATAAAGCACGGATATCTGCAATATTCTCATACAGTGTGACAACTCTGGGAATTGGGTCAGCACGAGTTTGTAATCTGTTACGATAGTATCCATTATGAGTATATTTCTAGCCGATATTTGCATTCGCCAGCAAGTGACAACAAACTGTCAAATTTTCTCATTAGATTTTGAACTGGTTAAGTTCAAAATCTAACGTTTAATGGTTTAAAATCATTTGGAGAAATTTGACAGTTCGTGGTAACTACGATGTGCTGGCGACTGTACTAGGTTGCTAGAATTGATCATGGTGATTATTGGTGGTGACTTCCTCGTGGTCCTAAGTGCGGCTGCGTAGGTTCTGGGGATCAATCTCTAGGTCTGGCACAGTGTTTTTGGCTTTTTTTTTTAAATTAGTGTATAAATTATAAACAATGGCTTTTTTACATGGGTTCCCTATAATCTTCCCCATTATATCACTACATACAAAAATAGATCACACCAAAAGCCTAAGTTTAGAAGGGAGTGGAGCAACCACAACGGGTGCAGTGCGGTTCGTGTATAATGGGGGTTAAAAACCCTTAACAAGACAAAGTTACTCTTGTTCTCTCCGTCATTGCGATATTTTTTTTTGTTCTAGACCATACCTGGCAACCTTCTAGTTACGGAGACATCGGGGGTGAAAGTTCCAACTCTTTCAAATACCTTTGTCCAATCCAAGTTTTTTTTAAATACAACTTTTAAGGTTAAAACTTTACTTTAATTAAATATCTTCTTGACCCGTTTACTATTCAATGCAGCCATCAGCACAATGTTTTGAGTGTGTTACAATGAGTTTTACCGTAAAACGTGATTTCACCCAAAAAAAAAGTCGTTTCCCAGCAATTATTATTGCGTAGGGTTACTTAGTTTTATGTACAGAATACTTGGTTGACGGCTACGTGAAGGGTCTGTTTACACATTGTATGTCTTTGATTCTTAGTACTAAGATATGGACTTGCGTTCCTTCGCAGTATAAATAGATCGTGCTATGGTTAAGATTTTAATCAATTAACAAGTTGTTAATGGGGCTTCTTGCCCAGCACAGCGACACTTAAGCCACGGTAATAATATCTACAGTAGTGTATCTTGATACAAACGGTCGGTAAGCGAGTCATACCTACACGCCTTGAGTTCGGTATACTCTCGGTATGCAAGAAGTCGCGAATGCGTCGCACTGACGAACGAACGTTCGTGAGTCAACTTGCGATTTGTGAATTTTGATTGAAATAAGAACAGGTATTTTCTAAATACGTCAAAGAGTTATAATAGATTATATTGTGCTGTCTTTGGTTGCTTGAACTCTTCAATAACGCATCCAGAGATAACATTTTATAAATTACCTTCAATCTCCGAAAGGTAAGTTATAAAATAATTTATTTAGACCAACTAGTAGATAGGTACGTAATTTGTATTAATACACACGAGTGATTTGGGTACGCTCGCGTTAAAAAAAGTCTCGAATTTATAATTTTTATTAAATCTACTAATCAAAAGACACAACTTGTATTTTTATTGAACTCTTCCTATTTCATTCACAACGAATTTCATTTTTTTAAATAAAAAATGTAATATTTACAATCACAAAACTAGAAAGAAACTCAACTAAGTAGATGAAAATAAAATAGTGTAGGCGCGGCAGCCCTATCGCTTGCGAATGTACCGCCCGGCTGTAGGTAATTATTTCAAGGACAGGGCCGAGTCACAATACTATATATATTTATACTGTGCTTAAGCTGTTGCTTAAGAGGCGTACGTTGAAGTGTCGCCATTCTTATAGACTATTTGAATACACTCCAAGAAGCATATCAAGATCTTCATACAAGGTAAGTATATTAGTTCAGAATCCGGTATACTCCCTACATTGTAAGACAGTCATTTATTTCTTCACATTTTTACAATCCTCGCAATCTATTACTCTGTCGTCACACACTTTACACATCTCAAATTTCCACCTTGTTCTTTGGAACTTACAGTCTAAGTTCCCTCTTGGATGGTATTTGCCATAAAAGTCGTAACGATTGGCCACGTATCCTCTATGGTGGTTGCTGTTTAGCACCACTTACCATAACATCGCCATTTGCAACGGAGGAATATTGGAATATAGGAGGTATGTACTTCAGTTGGTTCACTTCATAACTTTGTAACCATTTTTTATTTTATCTGCACGCAGATAAGATCATAGCCGCTCTCGTCGATCTTTAGGTTAAGCCGTGTTTGCCTAGGTTGGTCTATGGATGGGTGACCACCCATTACGTACCGAGTTTCCTCCGTGCTTCGGAAAGCACGTTAAGCCATTGGTCCCGGGTGTCATTCGTAGATCTTTGACAGTCGTTAGGAAGTCAGTGGCCCAAAAAGTCTGACAACCAGTCTTAGCAAGGGGTATCGTATTACCCAGTACTAACTAGGTTGTGGACATCAGATAGGCAGTCGCTCCATGAAAAATACTGGTATTCAGCTGCATCCGGTTAGACTGGAAGCCGACCCCAATATAGTTGGGAAAAGGCTAGTCAGATAAGTGTAAAAAACATCAAAAATTCGTCATTGTTTAACCATCACACTCTTACTATTTGCACATTACTTACATAGTCTTTCGCACATAACCGTCTATGTAACGTTATTACATAAAACGGTTTATTATTGATTCTTACGAAAGACTAATGCTCGATTTATAGTTTATTAGTAAGGCGCCATTTCTTTCTCGATACGGGATTGCAAACAGTAGAATTGCAACTTATGTGGGAAATAGAGCGATGTTATTGTTTGTAAGTTATGGATGTAGGGTCGTGTTACACTGGTGAAAGCGCAATACGTGCCAAGTGAAGTCAAGCCAAGCTCGGGGCTGTGGGACTGTTCGAAAGAGATACCGCGGCCCTGGAACATAAAGGGCAAAGAAGGAACATGGATGGGTAAAAGTCTGACACTCCCTTCCACTCCGCCCAGAGTGGGTCATTTGATGATTTCCCATCCGAAAAAAAAAGCCAAGCCAAGCTTGCCATCAGGGGGGAAGGGACACTGACCCACAAATGGTTACCACGTATTCAGGACATCATTCTGAACTCCCTCACACCACGTCTTGAGGTATTTCAGTAAAATTAAAGATCTTGCTTGAATATTCTTTAAATGATACGGTCGCTCTTGCAGAGTCGATTAATCCGTTTTTAGGGTTCCATACATCAAAAGGTAAAAGGAACTCTAATATCATCACTTTGTTGTCCGTCTGTCTGTCTGTCAAGACCCTTTTTCTCAGGAACGCGTAGAGGTTTCATGTTGAAAATATCAAATACTCGGGTCTACGGTCTCTACAGTCTGATGTGAAAAAATCAAACTTGTAAGTCAACGCGATCAAAAGATATGATCGCTCACGTCGCATATTTACGCATATTTTGCGATTTCACAAAGTAATCAAAAGGTATAGGGTACTTCCAGTTGACCTAGAATCATGAAATTTGGCGGCACATGTAAAGGAAAAAATCTGAAAACCGTAAATAAAAAACCGGCCTGCATTCTGAGGTTTGTATGGAACCCTCGATGCGCGACTAAAACTCGCACTTGGCCGGAATTTGAGAGTCTTACAGCTATTTTCTTTCATTTTTTTCTCCGTGAGTGCATCACCCGTACACACGGCGGCACATGAAGCTGTACATTTCTAGTATAACTTGGCCTCGCTCTGTAAAGATTTCCTATACAATGAGAGATCCGCATAAACTGGTTTTGTAAAGCTTGACTGGCCGTCGTGCGTACAATCAAGCTGCGAAGGAACACCAGTATGACAAAACCCTAATAAGGTTGTTTGTCAAGTAACCCGAGCTGTAACGATTGTATTAGCTTCTAATCTAAGTAGGTTTATAGTCGCCACTTGCAAATGTCTTATGCATTAGCAGAGCTTGCGATTATGGAACTGTGAGAAATATTCACACCTGTAGGCTTGCCTCGAATATCTAGCTCTGATGTGCTTAGGTTTGACAAATATTTCATCAGGATATCTTCTTATTTTTTCATCAACTAATTTTGACAAGACACTGACAAGATAATAATCTTATCAGTGAAGTTATATGTACACACGCCAGCACATCAAGCTACCAGAAACTGTAAAATTTTCCCAATCAAACTTGAACTTGAAGTTTTAGTGATAAGGTTGAAAAATCTATTAAACAAATTTGACAGATTGTGTAGTACCTTGATGTGATTCCATGGTTCGTAAGAAAGGTTTCTGGTTTTTTTTAACACCTTGTCCGACATTATGAATTTCACCTGTGTCGTGGGTGCGTTTAAAAAAAAGTTGGAACTTTGATCTCCAATATCTCCGTTACTAGAAGGTTCTTAGGTATGGTACGGGGAGAACAAATGTCTTTCAGCTTCGTTAAGGGTCTATTTACACCCTGTATACGTATGCTGTCGGCTAACTTGTTACAGTTCGCGTCACGTAAAAAGAACGCTGACCGCTCAAATAAACTTTCCCAATTTTTGTTATTCTAGCCTTTTCCAAAGTACTAAGTATATTATACTTATACTATTAAACAATAGCTTAGTACTTTAGGACTCGACTGTATAACGTGCGCAAACACATCCCCTCCACTGTCGGTCAGCGTTCTTTTTACATGACGGGACTTATACTAAGAATTGAAAAAATGATACAAACTGGAACTCTCGAGCAATATAGTATGCACTTTTTTTCGAGATCCTTAGTTGGCCATCCTTAAGCTACAGCAGTCATGGATCTTTATGTACCTGTAACAATAATACAAAATAATTAATAACAATACAACAATGCTGATGATGAACGACTCATTGCAACAAAGAACATCTTCGCTAAACATGAGTCACCAATCGACGGGAAAATCAGTTGCATCACACACTCATGGAAATGTATCAATTTCAATATAATCTTTTTATTGATGTTGGTAAACATCGGCGTCACATCAATCTATACATAAATCTAGTATAACCTGACCTTGCTTTGTATGAGCTCCCCGTACAATGAGAGATCAGCGTATACTGGTTGTGTATAGTTTGATTGGTCGTTGTGCGTACAAGATTAAGAGGCTCGTGGTTCAATAGTAACAGCCACACAGGCTGATCTTCAAAGTTATACCCCAGAAGCTCGAAAGTCTGACAATCAGTCTTTAACTAGACTCCGGACACAGGTTGGCTGACGCAAGGAAAACCTGTTCAGGAGATTCATAGATGAGTCTTCCCTGCACGGGTTTTGTCGACGGAAAAATCGACGAAATGACAGCTTTCTTTTGTTGATATGACATTTTGTCGATTCTTCTGTCGACAAAACCCGTTTCTACGGTGATCATGCTACGCGTGCTGGAGTGTAAAATGTGGTGTTGCCCCACAAACGATGGGACACTTGATATCGTGGCCTGTCTGTCCTGTTGCTCGCACATCACAGAAGCTGATGGACGCTGAAAGTGCCAACCTCGTCGCCAAATTTTGAGCTGTCTCAATTTGAATTGTCATAGATAAACGAAGCAGAAGAAACTTTCAAATAATTTTCGTGCTACCCTTTATCTGGGTTGGGAGGTCACATAGGCAGTTGCTTCATGTAAAATACTGGCATTTAGTTACAGTCATTCATACTGTGGACCAACCCTAACATAGTTGGAAAGACTGGGCAGATGATGATGCAGATCCAGATAAGTGCATAAACCTTTCAATAGATGATGCTTACTGATGATGATCCCTTCAATGCAGATTTTTGTAAGTAATACCAGCAATACTGCTTGCGTTTCTCAAAAGACCAGGCAGATTACACCCCTATTTTGCTTACATTTTTACACGTTCATTTATTATTTATGCTCAACTTCGTAATACGTTACGAAGTTCACAAATCGAAACTCCTGGGCGCACCTCCGCCTATTTTTATTAAGGAAGTAAAAATATAAAATGGAAGTTGAAATAACGGTAATATTTTCCGAGGGAAACTGGGTCGCGGAGTGGAAACCCTCAGAACGAGAGGGATTAAATAAGGCTTAGGGCTGCCGCAGCGCGTATCTGCAGGCTTTGAAGATTTTCAGGGTTAAAAATACATTAGGGTAAGCGCTGCTTCGCACATGAATTGATAGCCTAATGGTCCCAAAAATTGTGTCAGTTGACTGATATAATTTTTAGAAATTTGTACGTAATATTTTTAAAGAGTGAAGGCATCTAGAATATCGGTCAGTACCATCGCCGCCAAAAGAGGAGTAAGCCAAAGTTTGACTTGCAGATGAAAATGGATATATTTTCTACTGCAGGAAAATTCTCATGGATTTTTTTCCTTTTATCAGAGCTATATTCTACAGACGGCGGTCCGTGTATGGAACGATGACCTGCCGACGGACGCAGAGATCCGCTGGATGCAAAAAGCACAGCACTTGTTGACGTGGTGACGCTTGGAGGCTGGTGCCAGCAGTGGAGATCTTTCAATCTGAGCGGGTTAGTTGGTCATCATTCAGCCGAATAACGTCCACTGCAGAACATAGGCCTTTTTCATCCATCATCCTTCTCCTGCCCTTATCCCAACTTATTTGGGGTCGGCGCAGCATGTCTTCTTCTTCCATACTTCTCTATTACCCGTCATCTCAGCAGTCACCTCCTTTCTAGCCTTATCATCCTTCACACAGTCCATCCATACTCTTATAGCCATCTAAATTCCTATCTACATTTTCCTCATTCCTCCACATCACGTGTCCATACCACATGTAGGCCACACATAGGCCTGTTTCAACCATTACCACATAATGTGGTGGTTGGAATGCAGCTATTGGAATTAAGCATCATAATTTTAGTGGCGTTCAGAAAAAAAGGATCAACCCTACAGTTGAGAATATTCCAGTGGCGTATTGTGACTGTTCCTAAATTACCCTAGGCTGATAAAATTTTCGTTTTTCCTAAATCATATTAGTATATAATATAATATATTATTATTGTCGGTAGCGTGTCGCGCCCCAACCTTCCGCACGACACCGTGGGGTTCGACTCCAGACTGGCCGCCCCTCCGCCGACTAAGAGAACTGAATTCCTTAACATGAAGAAGTCCAATGCCTCGTATCATAATTAGAACAAGGAAAGGATTGAAAGATATAGTAAACTAGATTAGGGAATTCATAGTTTATGAAATATATTGAAAGTGGTTTCAGAAGGGTAAAACAAAACTGGGAGATGCAATGTATAATCATATGCCAACCAATAGTTCTTGTTAATAACCCTTACGCTAGCGTAATAGGTAATTGGTCAGTCGTGACTCACACCATTCTTCACATCTACACCTGGAGCACTCAGAGCAACACCTCCATAAGTGACGTAGGCGGCTTTTCAGCGGCAAAGCGTCGACATCATGCTCCTAGTGAGCATTGTCCCTAGCAGCTCTTTCGAACTGGTGAACGTGACAAGGGCGGCTTTTCAGCGGCAGAACGTCAATCATCATGCTAACTAGTAGACATGGTCCCTAACAGTCCATAGACTGGTTATATAATAGTTGTGGTATCAAACCATTCCAATCCCACCCCATGGATCATGTGCTCTCTTTGTACAACTAGCGTATCTGCAAGGCTCGTGTTCGTGTCAGCCTGACCGAATCATTTATCAGAGATAAAGAACATATTATTCTAAAATCACTATATGGTTGGTCATAATAGGGTTGAGAATCAAAACTCAAAAGGCAAATTGGCTGAACTGTTGGTTAGAGCTAATGAATACATAATTCAAGAATTAACAGATTATAGAGTTAATATCATTACTCAAGAACCATTTTGCAATAGAGTTGGAGATACACTCTATTGAAACCCTATAGACAGCCCCAAAAGCGCCCGCCCTTCACCACTTCCTAGTGTTGGAGCTGAGGAGAAGAAGTGGCGCAACAAACTCCCCAGCAACACGTTTCTGTCTGTGCAGTTTTAAGAACTTCAATTACAACATCAGCCTAGGATAGTTATTGTAATAAAGGACTCACCCGGTGGCTCACCAACAAACACACACACACACTAGATTAGTCTAATCAGGGCTTGCAACCCAACTATATTTAACTTATTCAATAATTATCGCACTCTTACGATAACCCACTGGACATAGGCTCTCGGTTATCACAACGTCTCCTAACTTAACTAAAATAGCTTATATCGCCCGGACCCTATAGCGGCGTAAGACCGACTTCCTGACTTAGCTCGACTCGCCTCTCGTGTGGCCTCTTTCGCGATTTCAAACCAACTGCCTCGAGTTCCCTCCACGCTTTCTCCTGCCAACCGTCTTTCTCAATACATCCCGCATGGGTCCCATACTTTTTTACAGAATTGGTTTATTGCCCTTTTTTTTGTGCAAACGTCTCAATTGTCTTAAGGGCCCTTCGAGCAGGCAAAGTTTTAAGTAAATTGCAAACACATGTTGCAGTATTCAGAATTGCGTTTAGAAATCAGATACTTTTATCTTTTGTTTAGAATCTGTTGAATTATTACTTTTGACCTGTGAGACCCTTATTCTTTATGCGTTTCCAAAAGATGCTCTATTGTTTCTACAATTCAAAGGAATAAAGGACGCTCCATCGTTTATTACGGGAACTTGTCAAGCAATAAAGTAGAGGTTAAATGTTTTGCACGTGTCCGATACCGTGTGATGAATTTGAAATAAGAATCAAGGCTAAGATATTTGCTTAATAATTAGGAGTACGTGACAGACAGTCACATTCCCCCCTCTGAAAATCAGACGCGTGACGCAGTACAGCGGATGAGCTTTCATAATAGGATAAACTGCGCCGTTTCATGACAGTACTAAAGAATACATTAAGTACACCCGTCTGCTATATTCGCCTAATCAGAATATTATAATTGTTCCAACTGGAACAGCAATCTATTAAGATGCATCGCCTGCTATAATTTTGCTTAGTTTCGCAGAAGTATCGTTTAATCGATACATCATCCTTGTATTTGAAATTATTCTCCCTCAAGAACTTTTGTCATTTACCACGGTTCAGGTAATTGCAGAAGACCTGTGCATGCTTATAATTTAGTTTTACATACCAGAGTCTCTCATAAGAGTATTAGTGCTATCGAGCGACGCTACCTACGGTGCTCCCTCGTTCTAAACTCAGCCTACCGCGGCTGCTGCTGGACAGAGGCCTTCCCCAATGCACCTCAACGCTGAGTCAGCTTAGTCAGCTGCTCGTAGTCGTATCCAGGAGTAGCTGAAATAGTCCGCACATAGACATATTAGACTTTATTCCATTTAGTCGCCCCCCTCAGATTATAAGAGGAAAGAGCAGTTCTGAAATCCAACTAGAGTTGGAAAGTTGTATTAGAAAATGAATGTTATGTAATTTGAAATAACGATCATTTGCAAGAATAGGAGCCTATCTGAAATTAAAATTACAACACATTTTGTGCACCTTCATTGAGTAAATAAGAATCTAGACTTTGACACAAACTTTGAAATGTAAATACCATAGATTATTTAAACAATTATTAGCTTATTAGGTCACAGTGTTGTACTCTCCTGACTTGGATCTTGAAACATTGGCAAGAATATTATCTGGTAGACTCCAATATTGGAACTGATGTAGCTCAAAACAATATAATTATATTGTTAAGATAACGACGTCATATCGCGCGACAACGGGTAACTATTACGTTTAATAAAAGTAAAACTTAGCTTCGTAACTGGAGCCACACTACGGCTGCCGTTGAAGTCAGCCGATGTCAGCTGAATTTGGTGAAGCTTTGACCCGACCGCAACTCACAACCGAAAGGTTTAGACAAAGCGTAGTGACAGCCAAACGAAGCTTTGAAATATCCTGGAATTCGAAATAAGTCCACACGAGTATTTGTCCAATTATATGACACAGAATCGGAAAGTTTTAGGTTAACTTTCTATGCTAATAGTTTAATTAATCTCTAAGTACATTGATTGCCTTTTTGTAAAATTCATGCTTCTTGGCATCTAAGCAGTAATAATATAAAGATTACCCACAGTTGGGGCGTGTCTTATAACTAGTTTCACTCATCCACGCAGTCATACTCGTACCAATACAAATCATGCAATTACAAACATGTATCACAATCTGTAAGAGTACTATCGGACCCTAAACCTTCACCGACAGGGAATCGAACCCCTCATTAAAGTCGCACTGGAATAAAAGCAACAACCTTTTGAACTGTTACCCACTTAAAAGTAAGTATAGCTCCACACATAGTAAACGGGAATCGAACCCACTTCTACTAGTATCGGAATCAAAACCATTTAAACCAACGAAACTTGCGGGAATTGAACCCACGAACCGTGACACAGGAATCCAATTACTTATCAACTATCGCGTCAGGCGGGAATCGAACCCAAAATCCATGACAATGGAGTGCAAGTATATCAACTGATAATCATGCGGGAATTGAACCCACTACCAGTGGTTAAAGAATTCAAACACCTCAATCAATTAAAAATATGTTATTTTAGCCGTTGTAACTCTAGCTGTCTCTTACATTTTCTAGAACCATAAAAATACGTTGTGTTTTATTGTAGTAACCCATAAATTGTTCTTTCTCGTTGCACTGAAGTGAATCAGTACATTTAATGACGAGAATCCTGGTCACGCAGCACCACATGTGACTGTTCCTAAATTACCCTAGGCTGATAAAATTTTCGTTTTTCCTAAATCATATTAGTATATAATATAATATATTATTATTGTCGGTAGCGTGTCGCGCCCCAACCTTCCGCACGACACCGTGGGGTTCGACTCCAGACTGGCCGCCCCTCCGCCGACTAAGAGAACTGAATTCCTTAACATGAAGAAGTCCAATGCCTCGTATCATAATTAGAACAAGGAAAGGATTGAAAGATATAGTAAACTAGATTAGGGAATTCATAGTTTATGAAATATATTGAAAGTGGTTTCAGAAGGGTAAAACAAAACTGGGAGATGCAATGTATAATCATATGCCAACCAATAGTTCTTGTTAATAACCCTTACGCTAGCGTAATAGGTAATTGGTCAGTCGTGACTCACACCATTCTTCACATCTACACCTGGAGCACTCAGAGCAACACCTCCATAAGTGACGTAGGCGGCTTTTCAGCGGCAAAGCGTCGACATCATGCTCCTAGTGAGCATTGTCCCTAGCAGCTCTTTCGAACTGGTGAACGTGACAAGGGCGGCTTTTCAGCGGCAGAACGTCAATCATCATGCTAACTAGTAGACATGGTCCCTAACAGTCCATAGACTGGTTATATAATAGTTGTGGTATCAAACCATTCCAATCCCACCCCATGGATCATGTGCTCTCTTTGTACAACTAGCGTATCTGCAAGGCTCGTGTTCGTGTCAGCCTGACCGAATCATTTATCAGAGATAAAGAACATATTATTCTAAAATCACTATATGGTTGGTCATAATAGGGTTGAGAATCAAAACTCAAAAGGCAAATTGGCTGAACTGTTGGTTAGAGCTAATGAATACATAATTCAAGAATTAACAGATTATAGAGTTAATATCATTACTCAAGAACCATTTTGCAATAGAGTTGGAGATACACTCTATTGAAACCCTATAGACAGCCCCAAAAGCGCCCGCCCTTCACCACTTCCTAGTGTTGGAGCTGAGGAGAAGAAGTGGCGCAACAAACTCCCCAGCAACACGTTTCTGTCTGTGCAGTTTTAAGAACTTCAATTACAACATCAGCCTAGGATAGTTATTGTAATAAAGGACTCACCCAGTGGCTCACCAACAAACACACACACACACTAGATTAGTCTAATCAGGGCTTGCAACCCAACTATATTTAACTTATTCAATAATTATCGCACTCTTACGATAACCCACTGGACATAGGCTCTCGGTTATCACAACGTCTCCTAACTTAACTAAAATAGCTTATATCGCCCGGACCCTATAGCGGCGTAAGACCGACTTCCTGACTTAGCTCGACTCGCCTCTCGTGTGGCCTCTTTCGCGATTTCAAACCAACTGCCTCGAGTTCCCTCCACGCTTTCTCCTGCCAACCGTCTTTCTCAATACATCCCGCATGGGTCCCATACTTTTTTACAGAATTGGTTTATTGCCCTTTTTTTTGTGCAAACGTCTCAATTGTCTTAAGGGCCCTTCGAGCAGGCAAAGTTTTAAGTAAATTGCAAACACATGTTGCAGTATTCAGAATTGCGTTTAGAAATCAGATACTTTTATCTTTTGTTTAGAATCTGTTGAATTATTACTTTTGACCTGTGAGACCCTTATTCTTTATGCGTTTCCAAAAGATGCTCTATTGTTTCTACAATTCAAAGGAATAAAGGACGCTCCATCGTTTATTACGGGAACTTGTCAAGCAATAAAGTAGAGGTTAAATGTTTTGCACGTGTCCGATACCGTGTGATGAATTTGAAATAAGAATCAAGGCTAAGATATTTGCTTAATAATTAGGAGTACGTGACAGACAGTCACAGTATCGTCTGTAAGTTTAATGCAGCCCACCTCAACTTGCGGGCGCAGTCACATAACATGCTTCCTTCCTAATTTGACGCTATTTGGTCAAGGAAATAAAATAAATATAAAGGGATCTACCCTCTATTTTCGCACAGTATCACAGTGACGTTCATCGAAGGCTAAGATAAGTAGAGTTGTAGGTGGTGTTGTGATGTGAGGTATGTGTACCCAAAAACCTTTAATAAATACTGCCAAAATATATTATTTACTTAAATACTTTATTTATTTATACAAGGTAAACATAGGTACAAGGTACATAATAAACGCAACACCTCTCGTGTGGTCTCTCGGACCGCGAAACGGAACAAATTTCGTTCTACGAGTTCTTTAAATTGGCAAAAAAAAAATCCGGTGGTATGCATAACTTCCTCCTTTTTGAGAAGGCGGTTAAAAATGAACTTATAATAGGAATTGACGCGATCAGCTGATGATCAAAAAAAAGGTTATGAATTTCCAAAAGACATAGAACATCAGTTATTCAGTTTCATGTTGAAGGACTTCACACGAGAAGTCACCATATCTCAATGTCCTTACTTTATTGCATTAGTCCAGCTCATCTGATCACGCTCCAAAACATTTCATGGCCGATCTTCTCCATAAAACTAAAAGTAAATATAAAAATAAAGTTCCTATAAAAGGGAGGCTTTCAGGAAGGTCATAAGTTAAGGGTAGTTTTTATTAACCCTTTCTAGTGAAGCGGTATGGGTGGCAAGAAATTATGTAGCGAAACTCGAAACGATATACAGTCGGGTTGTAAGTGCTTTTTAGGCGCTTTACAAGGGAGATGTTGATGTAATATGGAATTCTGGATGCAGGAAAGAGAGTCTGCTTATCTTTTAAAGTTTTGGCACCGCCGCACCGTCATAATAATTGCAACAATACTACTGCAATAGCGCTATAGCGCAGATAGGCAGTCGCTCCTTGTAAAATACTGGTATACAGCTGCATCCGGTTAGACTGGAAGCCGACCCCAATATAGCTGGGAAAAGGCTAGGTAGATGATGATGATGACATTGAATGGACCATCTTTGTAAGACGACTTAAAAGTCACGGTGTATATATAAACCATCAAACACAACCATGGGACCACCATTAGCTATCCCATATATTTGGGTTAAGTAAGTATTAAAATTATACCTATAACACCAGAATAACCACCATAACAACATGGTATAAGACAAACAACACATAAACACCATAATTCCAAACAATTTAACTGTTAG
This sequence comes from Noctua pronuba, assembly GCA_905220335.1. NCBI lineage: Eukaryota > Metazoa > Arthropoda > Insecta > Lepidoptera > Noctuidae > Noctua > Noctua pronuba. The sequence goes on along the minus strand of LR999901.1, from coordinate 2,444,137 downwards.
TATTGACGCGACAGCCAACCTAGTGGTCCCAGGTTCGACGCTCGGCCGGTCACGAGAGCTCGTTACCGCCAATTGCGAGAGATCACGACTGAAGTTCGTGAAAAAAAAAATATTGACTTTAGAAAAGTTGATTGTACTTTACTTTAGTTGTGTTTAGGTTATCTAGAATGTTTGTTGTTCTATCTTATAATTAGGGTATTTAGAAGTAATTTAGAGAGATTTTATTATTGAGTGGAGCCCTGGCTAAATAATAACAGCCGCTCGGGTCGATCTTTAAGTTTAAGGTTAAGCCGTGCTTAAATTGGTTTGGTCCGCGGATGGGACCCACCCATTACATACCGAGTTTCACCCGTGCCTCGAAAAGCACGTTAAGCCGTTGGTCCTGGCCTTTAGGCGCGATTGGTCCAATTCGCGATTAGTCCAATGTTCAAAAAACTGTCCAATTCGCAGTTGGTCCAATTCGCAGTTGGTTCAATTCGCAGTTAGTCCAATTCGCAGTTGGTCCAATTCGCAGTTGGTCCAATCCTCAGTTGGTCCAATTCGCAGTTGGTCCAATTCGCATTTGGTCCAAAATGGACAGTTTCATTTGTGGATCTTTGACAGTCGTTATAGGTAGTTAGTGTCTCGAAAGTCTGACAACCAGTCAGTCAGCCAGTCTTACCAAGGTGTATAATATTACCCAGTACAAACTACTGATACTCAGCTCCCCCCGGTTTGACTGCATAGTTGGGAAAAGGCTAGGCAGATGATGAGATGAGAGAGATTCTAATATCTTATAATCCTTTCATTCTTTGATAATCAGTTTCATAATAATTCAACTAAAGTGAAGCGACGTTGGTCTAGTGGTCGCAAGCGCGGGTTCGATTCTCAGCCCGAGAAAGTTGTTATTGGGTTATTCCAATAGGAATTTCTCAGTATCAATCACATTCTTGATTTATGCCTGGTTGATGGCAATAGGCTTGCCTCCAATTACATATTAACTGGCGAAATATGGGTGTACTATTAAGTACAACCTCTGCCTAACTCTTCGGGCATCGCAGGCGTGATGTTATGTTATGTATAATGTTCCATGATATTAATAAAAAAAATCGCATAAAAAATCAGTTTTATCATCATTCAACATTAAAAGTTTACAAACGCGAATTAAATAAAATTACCAGTATGAACGTTATTATTAGCCGCGATAAGATTAGTTTGCTATCAAAATTAAACTTTTAATAATAACTACATAGGTTGTTGATTGGTGTTCACAATTTTGAACTCAGAGGTATGAGCATCGATGGTTCAGTGGTAGAATGCTCGCCTGCCACGCGGGCGGCCCGGGTTCGATTCCCGGTCGATGCAATATCTTTTTGTCTGACATCAGATTTTTTAAATTAAATTTTCATTATTTTAATGAGCTTAATGAATATTTACTTTAAATAAATTATTATGACATTTTCATGGCCTACTAATAAAATTTCATTAATATAATATTCATTTTACTAATGACATAATAAAAAGTAACAAACATCAAAGAATTCCATAAAATCTTTTACGCTCAAATGACCTTTTCGAAACCGTAAAAATTATAACAACACAACGCATTATGAACCTTATGTCTGACGAACTAAGTTCAAAATCAATGTTGTTAAAATAATTGACCAAGTAAAATATGGCCCGATTCAATTCTCAAAACTAATAGATATTTTAACGATTGTACTACTGTATTATTTAAATAAACAGTAATAACATGGCTATTACTTCAAAACCATCAAATATTTGACACCTTTTGTACTCTCTTCGTGAGAACTAGTTGGGCATTTTAGTCGTCACGGATTTTAATTCTTCATTAAACAATAACTAATACTGTTGATTTGGATATAAAGGGTGTAAAGAGACCCTTAACGAAGCCGAAAGATAATTGTTCTGCCCGTCAATGCGATCACTTTTTTGTTCTGGACCATACCTGGGAACCTTCTAGAACTTACGGAGATATTGGGGGTCAAAGTTCCAACTTTTTCCCAATTTTTTTTTTAAATACATTAGCCTTATGTAAGATTTTTACTTTAAACACCTTCACGACCCCCGTACTATTCAATCCATCCGTCAGCACAATGTTTTGAGTGCGTTACATTGAGTTTTACCGTAAAACGTAATTTTTCACCCCAAAAAAAAGTTGTTTCCCAGCAATAATTTTTGCGTAAAGTTACTTAGTTTGATGTACAGAATGCTTGGTTGACGGCTTCTGTTTACACCCTGTATGTGGATGGTTATAAGAGTAGAGAAAGGCCAAAGAAACGATGGATGGACTGTGTGAAGGATCTTATGGCTAGAAAGGAGCTGACTGCTGAGATGACGAGTAATAGAGAAGTATGTATGGAGGAAGAGATGCTGTGCCGACCCCAAATAAATTGGCTGCTATACAAAACCAGTTTATGCGGATCTCTCACTGTATAGGAAATCTATACAAAGAGAGGCCAAGTTATACTGGAAATGTACAGCCTCATGTGCCGCCGTGTGTACGTCATAAAACGATAATGTTCTAGGGAAGACTATGTCATAGCACGTTTGTATTGTACCATATTGAAGTTTCAATGGTCAGAGAAATGTTGCCATAAAAGTCCTGGATAGATCGCCTATACCTAAATATAAAATCGGTTATAAATATTACATAGGTACTTAACCAATTTTTTTTTAAATAGTACTTAGGTACTGTTTTTATACTTTTGACCCGTATATCTCTTCTAATCGACCATGACCCATAATCAATTGAGATAAGGCCAAGAGCATGATAATGACTGAACATATAATATGATAAATGCCTGTTATTGTACTGTTGTAATTTCTACTCTCATCACTGACACAAACGTTTAAAATTCAACAATACGATTTTATTCAGGCATCCATTTTTGTGTCATCGAGAGGTGAAAACGTGCAAAAATAAAATAAATAATACCTGACTAAAGTAAAAATATATACATAGGCATAATTAGGTATTTCAATTTCGCTAACAACCACGGAAAAATAAAACTCCTCGTCACAAATCATAACGCCATATTTATTTACACAAATAATGCTGACTTTATTTACTCAGCACTACATTATAATTATTGCTAAATACGGACTTATGACAAGTGAAGCGGTAAGCAATCATTCGATATGTTGGTAGGCTTGAGTAGGCATATTATATTTGTTAGGGTACGCACACATTGGAGATAATTTTTTATTTGAAAAAAATATTTGTATCTTTTTTTTTCACTCGACTCAATGGAGCCTGGACAAAGTAACATACTGAAAGAGAGAAAAATATTAAAAGAAATTGAGAAAGAAAGAGATTGAAAGATATTGAAGGAGAAAGGAAGAGAAAAAGATATTGTAAGGGAATGAAAGAGAGAAATGCATTGTGAGAAAAAGAAAGAGACAAAGATATTGAAAGAAAGAGATTGAAAGAGTCAAAAATGTATTAGAGTGATAGATAAAGGGTGTAACGAGACCCTTAACGAAGCCGAAAGACACTTATTCTCCCCGTCATTGCGTTATACCTGGGAACCTTCTAGTTACGGAGATATTAGGGATCAAAGTACCGACTTTTTCACAAGTGCTTTTTAAATACCGGTTTTCAATATCATAACTTTACTTTAAATACCTCCATGACCCCCGTACTATTCAATGCATCCATCAGCACAATGTTTTGAGTGAGTTACATTGAGTACTAACGTAAACGTGATTTTTCACCCCAAAAAAAAAGTCGTTATCCAGCAATAATTTTTGAGTAAAATTACTTAGTTTGATGTACAGAATGCTTGGTTGACGGCTTCGTGAAGGGTCCGTTTACACACAGCAGAAAAGCTTTATATCAATCCTATTGAACTCGTGAAAAAAGGAATCGCTTTGAAAATAATTTCCACTAACTCGTCTAAACACTCTTGTAAATAAAACCATGTGAACCTCTACAACGGAATGAGGCATTTAAGAAATATAATTTGTGTCATCGTTAGTTGTATAGAGCGTGACATTTATTGTAGTCGATTCACCAAAGTATTAACTTAATTTAGCTTGAGATCGATCGAAATTACGTATAATCAGCTATTTTCGCAAGCAACTTTCAACTTTAAAACTACACACCTAAAGTCACAATCATAAGATTGATGTTTCCAAACTTGAAGCAAAATTTGAACGTGAATCAAAAGGTACTAACTTTGATTTACATTCCCTAACGTCACGGAATGCAATTTGGTGGTATTTTATAAGTACACGCAATACATTGGTGTTAAAAGGTTAATTTATAATGATCGCTACGCAAATTGAGTTGCCATGTATTGGGAATAAAATTGACAGCTAACGTCAAAATAAATGTTTGGTTTTTGATGGCTACGGGAAATCATTGGTTCGATTTGTGTGTGAGACTAGGAAGTGGGCAGAAAATGATGTTATTACTTATATGTTTGAGATACATATAAATTGCTTTATTTATAAGTAATTTTGTTAAAAGTATCAACTATATCTGAGGAGGGTTTACGATATGATACGGTATTCAGATGTAGGCGTTTAGTGCAACGTTAAGAAAACTCAAAATGGGAGCTTGGGAGTGGATAAGCATCGTTATCTATAAGAAAACTATACGTAGATTGAATGAACTCAAGAGAAATTCAGCCCCACTTACGAAAAGTGTTTAACAGTTTCGGTCAAATCGTATAAGTAATAATAAAGGAGGTTTCGGTGTTGCTAGTATTACAGCTCTAAAGTTCAAATGAATAAAAATTAATGATATATAGGTACATTTATAATTTAATTTTGATTTTCTTTATTTTTTTTTTTTTTTGGTTATTTTAAATGTTTTTTATATTGTATTATTTTTATTTGTATGTACATTTATAAAATTGGAAAATAAACCTAATTAAAACTTTTTCTAATGAGTGCGCACCCTAACACGTCGCGACAGTGTTGCTGACTCCGCGATTGAATTGCAACAACGCACGTTTGTATCAAATAGACTGTACGTGATGAAATATGGTAAATAATATACCTATGTGTTAATTAGGTGCGTATTTACTATTTGTTTAACCTAGTTTTTCAAGTCTATTGCGAGCCTACTAGATAGGAAACTGCCTACTTTTGGCATCGCGAAATGGACAATCAATGAACCTAAATGTCTTGTATTGATACTATCAATACAAGACATTTAGCTTCATTGATTGTGGATAATTATCACAACCCAAGAAATTATTATGATTTCATGCAGCTATAAAAGTTTCGGGCAATGTAATCGAGCATGTTAAGATTACACTCACCCTTTTTTTTTCGCATGGGAAATCATCAAATGACCCCTCTTGTGTGTCAGTGCCAGACTTGTACTGATTAAAACAAAACCCATCCATATTCCTTCTTTGCCCTTTGTGTTCCAGGGCCGCGGTATCTCTTTCGAACAGTCCCGCAGCCCCAGCATGCATGGGCCTTTGCGGACCCCTCCCTGTTTGCTCTCTTTCAAAAACCCAAAAAAGTTTTGGAAGTCAAGAAGTGATATCTATCAGTGATAACCTTTTTTTCATTTAATTATTTAAGATGATAACCGTGGAAAAGATAAAATGTTGTTTGCATGAATTTGCAAAAGCTGCCGACAAGCCTATGCTAGTCCTGTTGGTAGTGTTTTAGATATACAAAACGCTTTTAAAGTACCACTTGTCTAGTCCGTCTAGAAGTCTAGAATATTCTTATACAAGCCCAAAACAAATCTCCTGACTTCCGTCAGTAGGTACCAACGTCAAAGGAGAGAGCGGTCCACTTAGGTCAATATTCTGCGATGTACACCGTTTAGACACGTGGGCGAACCAATTCACTGAATTGAAGACAATAAGGTCAACACGTGATGAGCCGATGATTTGCATGTAATGGACCCACTTGAGAACAACATGGGAATTTAAAATTGTGACGTTGGACAGCGTCATAAAGATGTGTATGGTAGATATGTTACGGCTAGAAGCCGAAGTTAGTTACACGTAGTTCTAGCACTTCTAGCCGACTATACCTAGGTGCGGCGGGTAACAGTTGTGTATCCTTTTTATTGGTAGGACACACCGACCAAATGGATTAGGTGGGAATAGGTTAGAACTGAGAGCAGACGCGCGCGAGCCGAGCGAGCGCTACATCCAAATTTGTTGCATGTTCTAACTATCTCACCTAGTTCCCCCGTCTAAAACTAGGTGTAGCCGCACTTCGGCTACAAGCCATAACAGATATACAAATGAAGAGCATGCAGATGGCTCTCTCTCCAATCTCCGCAAATTTCTGTTTTGAGGAGGACCAGTCATTTCGGTATGAGTCAAGAATCTAGCTTATCCTTCCCTCAAGTCTTAATTGGTTTGGTGTTTGTTGTGAACGTGATCATTATCATCTGCCTAGCCTTTTCCTAACTATGTTGGGGTCGGCTTCCAGTCTAACCGGATGCAGCTGAATACCAGTATTTTACATGGAGCGACTGCCTATCTGACCTCCTCAACCCAGTTAGTACTGGGTAATACGATACCCTAGGTAAGACTGGTTGTCAGACTTTTTGGGCCACTGACTACCAAACGACTGTCAAAGATCTACAAATGACAGCCAGGACCAACGGCTTAACGTGCTTTCCGAAGCACGGAGTTAACTCGGTATGTAATGGGTGGTCAGTCATCCACAGACCAACCTAGGCAAGTACGGCTTAACCTAAAGATCGACCCCGAGCGGCTGTTATTATTTAGCCACGAGCTGTTGTGAACGTCATCATATTGTTAAGTCAACCAGCAGGTGGTCGAGTCTTGTGGCCTAAGGTGCACTGGACTTTCATGCAGATATCACCTCTAGTGAAGGCTAATTTAATGATCCCAATTACGTAGCTGCTGTTCACACACGTGTACTGTCAGATGACATTCAAATATCTCACACAATTATTCCAAGAACATGAAAATAAATCATGTAACATTAAGTGCATGGAAACTGAAATAGTGCACGTGTAATACGGCGTTAGGTTGGTGGCACAACCCACGCTGGGTCAGGTGAATAATAACTCTTAGATCATGGTTGGGTTGACCATGAGCGTATGCCATGCTTAGGACAGTCCAGGACTTGAGTTGTTGTTATTACTTTAAGAAAACAAAAAGTAAGTTCTCATAATATACCTAAAAAATGCTGGTATTTCCTTCTTCGTCTCGCGATACAGTTATTTTTTGGCCCAATACTTTGACATTGTCATAGATGACAGCGGCGGGGGGGGGGCGGAGCGAGTTGTCACAGGTAAATAAATAGCATCAATACTGCATTTCTTTCCGTTAATCACGGCCCTTTTGGAAGGAAAATAGGTATAGGCCTTAAAACTGTCTGTACGATAGGTGTATCGTTAGTCATCCAGTACTAGGTGCTCAGTTTTAAAGGAACTGAATAACAACCAACAATAGTAACCGTTTTCGCGTCGGTGTCCCTTCTACCCTGTATTATTTATGTCAATTTTAGTACTGTTGGGTGACTAAAATAACAACTAAGTATATCTATAACTACCGACAGCTCGTTAGTGACTTTTTTCTCATTTTTTGTCCGAATTGTCGTCACCCTACCTCTGCACGCTGCACACGGTCAAACAGTCTAAATCTGTTAATAGTGACAACTCATTTAGGTCACTAGTCACTAGGAAACGTTACAGGACAGTTAAAATTAACTGGAACACATTTTAAGTAACTATAAATCATCGTAATATAAACAAACTTGTCAAATTAACTGATGGACTTCAAAAAAAACTATACCATGACCTCCTTCTTTTTAGAAGTCGGTAAGAGTTGTAATTGTTAGACAGTATCATTAGCTTATGACATCTGTAACCCGAACAGGGCCCGCGTGGTTGATAACGGCCCACCCTCCCCCACCCCCTCTCAGAAGAGACCTGTGCTGTGTTCCAATATCATTCTGCTTATCTACTCCTAAAGAGATGTCGCTATGGCGGTCGAAAGTATATTTTTATTGGAATAAAATACGACCATACGATTAAAACTGTCATCATCTTTACGACTTGATAACAGAAAAAGTACCGATAGCTTTATCTTTGGCAAATGCTAATAAAATGCAATAAAAAAATAATAGCGTCTCTGTATAATGAAACACTGGTTTTTAATATTTACTGTAATTTCGGTCTGCTTCTCAATATCCGATATGGTCTAGTGGCTAGGATACCTGGCTCTCACCCAGGAGGCTCGGGTTCGATTCCCGGTATCGGAAAATCTTTTTGGTATTTTTTACTTGCTTTCAAGACTAGCTGATTTTGGTGATATTATATTTTTGGTATTTTATTACATTTGAGGCAGGTGTCACATGTTTGTGTATTTTTATTAGTTAAATAAAATAAAAAAATGTTTAATTTATTCAGCTATTTAAACACGATTTTGCGTATTTACTATTCGTTTTGAAATCATATTGTTCTTAATTTTGTATAAATTATTCAAAATCTAAACTTAGAATATGTGAATAACCTTTGAAACATTAATTCGACATTTTAAGTCACAACAGTTTCTGAGTTTCTGCCATATTATTAAAATTCCTGTCATTCTTGTATTATAAATTTTATTTTAATGTGAATAATTAAAATAATTAAGATAATAGCTTTGTTTTTGCGATAAAAAAATCTTCACAGCATATCAAAAAAAGTTTATCCTATAATTATAAGGAAAATAATAACATATTACTTATTCTGTTTTACTTATTTTTTTGCCTCATTTATTTTAATTACTTAATTTGACTGTATCTCTACCCAAATAAACCGTGACTTTTTAGTCGTCTTACAAAAACACCCTGTTGTGAGCGATGATCTACTGGACTCGAGCGCTGCTGGGTAGGTATATTCTCCCGTTTGTACGTTTGTGTACACGTAAACATCATTAACAGGATTTTTCATAATTTTTTCTAATGTTTATTTATTTTTCTGTGTACCTATTACGGTAGGTAAAAAAAAACGCGCCTAGAACTATTTTATGCCGGGCACATTGAGTGGACCATCTTTGTAAGACGACTAAAAAGTCACGGTGTATATTTATTACATGGGGCCTTAACATGACTGGCGAAATGTGGTTAAACCATTATACATATACAGGGTGTAAACAGACCCTTCACGAAGCCGTCAACCAAACTAAGTAACTTTACGCAAAAATTATTGCTGGGAAACGACTTTTTTTTTTGGGGTGAAAAATCACATTTTACGGTAAAACTCAATGTAACGCACTCAAAACATTGTGCTGGTGGATGGATTGAATAGTACGGGGGTCGTGGAGATGTTCAAAGTAAAAATCTTACATTAGAAACATGTATTTAAAAAAAAACTTGTGGAGAAGTTGGAACTTTGACCCCTAATATCTCCGTAACTAGAAGGTTCCCAGGTATGGTCTAGAACAAAAAAATGATCGCAATGACGGGGAGAACAAGTACCTTTCGGCTTCGTTAAGGGTCTTTTTAGTTTTTATACCCTTTATATAAGGGTATACACATCTGCCTAACGCTTCGGGGATCACAGACATAATGTTGTATCACCCACTGCCGATTCCTCTGAAGAAATTGATAGATTGTGCTTAATCACCACAAAAACAACGTGTATTGGTCATTAACGAGTGAAAATAGTTTTAATAGTCTTTGAACGAAGGCCTCTTTCAAAGTCATTTCATATTAGGACTTAATTTGCTCACTTATTCAACTTAGCAGACAAATTAACAGAGACAGTATAATTGCCTTCAATGATACATAAACATCGGGGTACTATTGCTTATTTTGCAGACTATCAGTCTTTGCAATTTTACTGCCAAAGATAGGACATATTATTTCGTTTATTCTTATTTCTTACTTACTAATGACATTTTAAAATATTTTTATCAACAAAAATTATAAAATCATTTAAAAATATAAAAAATAGTAGCCCACCGGTATCGGGAACAGGGTCCAAGCTACCGGTGGTTAGGGCTCCAGAGAGAGGAACATTATAGGAGATAATTATTAGTATTACTTAGAACCTCAAACTGAAAAATATTTTTTAAATCTTAAATTGATGACAAACGGATCAAAACAATCAAAATTCTAAACAAATGATTCCATACTGGGTAGCAGTCTCTTTACAAACCTTGCCGGTGTGGGACCTAGGACTATGTTATGTGCGCACACGCCTTTGGTTGTATTCGTTCTCCATGGACGCATCTATGGATTCCCTCTCTTGCAATAAATGTCATGGACTGAGCACTCGTCTTTCTTTCAACAGACAGTATCTTTAAAAGCTTGTGCTATTTCTCACAAACACAATAGTTAATGCCAATAACGTTTAGGGAACAAAAAAAATGTCTATCTTAGGCGCGAATTACACAGAAACGGCGTAAGGCGTAAGGTGCGGTGCAGGCGTGGAATTTATAAGGAAACGAAAGAACGGCGTGCCTGCGCCGCGCCGCTTGAGTGTAATTTACGACACGTCGCCTACGTACATTTTGTATGAAAATGTTTTTAAGCGGCATCTTGCCTGCGTCGTGCCTTCACCTTACGCCGTTTCTGTATAATTCGCGCCTTAGAAGTAACTGATTACAAAATAGATGGATGTAAAGCGTTACAGTATTATCTTGCTTTATTCATTCCCTTTAACACAAAACCCTAGACAGATAAATCACAGCCGCCAAAAAAGATACCTCCTCCCAACCACGGTACAAGGCCTTGAGAATCCGATAGTAAAAGTACATTACAGTTACGACAAAAACCATCGTTTAGAAACTTAAAACAATCAACAGTTTGTTTCAAGTAGATCTCGGTTCCACTTCAGTTGGCTCCACGGTCGGTTGCTCATCAGTAACCAGTGACCAGGAAGTGGCCATGGTTAGCGGGGTAACATACCCTACTGTTGACTATAAATATACTGATTAAATGTTATTAACTGGGGAAAGAGAGATTTATTACAATTTCGTTTCCGTTGGTGTGGAGATATTTGGGCATGGGAACGTTGGAGTTTTGGCCGTGAAATAGGGTTTTTTAATGCTATGGTTGGTGAATTTGGTGGGCTTGACATTTGCTTGAATAGTATCACCGCACGAAGGCATTGGAATTGATTAAAACGATTTAAGCCATGTGAAAAAGAGCGGAAAATTCATGAGGACTGCATAAACAAGTATTAAGTGGCAAATGTGTTGCGATCTTCTAATTCAACTGTTATTGAATTAAAAGTAAAGAAGTTCGGACATATTGGACAAACATGTCTGGTAAGACTGAAGTATGAATGAAGAAGACATGTTGCGCCCTCGTCGGCCGACTCCAAATAAATTAGAATAAGGGCAAGAGAATTGTGATGGTGATGATGACTAGCAAGACTTGAAACCATTTTTAATTGGTCTGGACCCGGTAGATGAAAATATAAGAAATTACAATCACATTCATAGCAGTTGCATAGAATCTGAGACGGTAAAAGTGTGGAAAGGCGAAGAAAACTAATCATCTCAACACGAACAACTAATTAGTACTTACCACAGACATACATACGCCTGCACATATTTTTTTTAAAGAAAATTTCTCGCTCCGTTTCACTGCCACAAAAACTATGCGAGAGTTAATTCCATTGTTTAAAAAGAGAACGCCGCCGCGCCAGACGCCTGCGCATGACGTATTGTGCAAACCCGCATACATTTAGCATAATTTTGACACGTTATGCAAAAAGTTTTTAAGGATTTAGACCTCGTTTGACTGAAAACAGCTCAACATTTGAAGCGTAACGTCCATCATTGGACGACAAGACTAACAACGGCTTTGTACCACCACCGGTAACATTATGATGGATATTTTAACAACAATTTTGTTAAAACAGAAAGATGCTAATAGGAACAAAATCTGTGTTTTCAGCTCTAAAATCTGAGTGTTCATCATCATCATCAACCTACCACTGTTGGACATAATCCTCTCCAACCAATCGCACGCTATCCAATCAGTTGCTACCAGCCTGCGAAGAACTTTGCTCCGTCCTACCACAGATAATATAATACTAAGTAGACCTACCTTACGTTTGCCGATAAGCGATCTCCACTCAAGAACACGTCTACCTCAGTGGTCATATGGCTGGTTAACATTGATCGTCCCATTGCCACTTCACCTTGCTTATTCTGTGTTATGTCGAAAACTTTGGTTCTTCTTCAAAATCGGAGTTTTTTTTCGGATGGGATATCATCAAATGGCCCCACTCTGGGCGGAGTGGAAGGGAGTGTCAGACTTTTACTGACTAAAACCCATCCATGTTCCTTCTTTGCCCTTTGTGTTCCAGGGGCTCGGTATCTCTTGCGAACAGTCCCGCAGCCCCGGCAGGCATCGGCCCTTTCTGTGTTATGTCGAAAACTTTGGTTCTTCTTCAAAATCGGAGTCTTCAAGTCACGAATAAACAATTTACTTCCAGGCAAGTGTGATCTTTACCATTGTCGATCGCATCGTCGCTAACTTGGGCCAATCTATTGTTTGGCTTCTGACGTCAAACAGTAGCCTGGTTAGAATAAAAAGCTTTTATATCTCCATGATTGATTGTACTAGTGCAAGCTTTGATATTATGTATTTTTAAATCTAATCAATTATAAGTATTGCAATGCTGTATACGATTCAAGTTCTTGCATATTTATTATTGTCACTGTGCACATAATATAATATATTATCGTGACAGCTGGATTAGAGCAACCGGCTTTCAATAAGTCATAGCCACATAGTTGAATCATAGATATTTTGTGCGATAATATTTTATTTATCAAGTCATAATAATATTGCCAGCATTATGACATGTTATGCTGGACTTAGATCATCCTCTTTAGCATAAATTATCGAAAAATTTCTAAATAGGTAGGTACTCCTCCTCTTAGAATTTGAAGAGCAAATCCCCAATGATTTTCACAACTGCTAAGACCTTCTCTATCTTCTGTATTCCATTTTCTTCAGTGATATTAGTCACATTTTTAATTTCTCTAATAAATTACATTATGTCACTTCTGAGGTTTTTTCCGGTCTTTACCATCTTTAACACTTAACCCGTAAGGTTGATTTTATTGAATATAATTTTCCAACATCAATATCTGCTTTTCGGCTTATAGACTTACCAAGACTATTCAGTAAATCAATAAATTAACCCACTTTATCATATCCAAGTGCTACCAAGAGCCACTGTACCTTCTTACTTTTCTGCTATCAGCATTCAAATAAATTCTCTCCTGTCTGCTGATGGATTTAATCGTCGACTTTATATGTTATGTTCATTTACAATCAGTCTTTCTTTCAAATTTAAAATAATAGACACAGATTCTTCATTCCAATTATACTTATACATTTACAACATAATCGTGTACCGTTTACCAACTCGTCTAATACGATGAACTCAGAGATAAGATTGTGAGGAAAGAAATGACAGGCTTCTGGGCAATTCGTTACACTCTGATGACTATTACGACTTGCGTGCTATGATAAGAGCTACTGATAACATCAGCTTCGTAGATTATACAATATAAATATATCATGAAACTAGGTGCAATAAGGAATCAGATTTCCACAGTAATTTGGTTGCTAGGTCCATACTAATATTATAAATGCGAAAGTAATGCTGTTTGTTTGTTTGCTACCTTTTCACGACTAAACTGCTGATCGGATCGTAATGAAATTTGGCAAGGAGATAGATTATATCCTGGGGAAGGACATAGGCTATCTTTTTTTCTTTACTCATACTCATCAAAATTACCACGCGAACGAAGTCGCGGGCCACAGTTAGTATGATATAATTATATGAATCGTTGAGTTTTCGAAACGTTTATCTTACAGGGCCTTACAAGTATTTGACATTACAACAGGTATAAAGGGTGTAAAAAGACCCTTAACGAAGCCGAAAGGCACTTGTTCTCCTCGTCATTGTGATCATTTTTTTGTTCTGGACCATACCTGGGAACCTTCTAGTTACGGAGATATTGGGGGTCAAAGTTCCAATTTTTTTAAATACAAGTTTTTAAGGTTCTAACTTTACTTCAATTACCTCCATGGCCCGTTTACTATTCAAAGCATCCATCAGCAATAAGTTTTGAGCGCTTTATATTGAGTTTTACCGTAAAATGTGATTTTTGTCCCCAAAAAAAAAAAATCGTTTCCCAGCAATAATTTTTGCGTAGAGTTACTTAGTTGGATGTACAGAATGCTTGGTTAACGGCTTCGTGAAGGGTCCATTTACACCCTGTATTACATAATCGTCATCATTCTTCTCATCAGTCTTCTCTCATTAAAGTCGTTTCCAAGTTTTCCACGTGTAAAGCCGAAACGTTTCGACAGACCATCAAAAGCCCACAGACGGCATAATTTTAACAGCTAATGAATGTAAATGTTATTCCTAATCCACATCACTTACCTCAAACACGTGTGACGAAAACTCATTACAATAAAAATACATTAATTAGAATATGAAAAACACCTTTTTACAGTACATTGATCTCTTTATGTAACCCTGTTACTTTAAACGCACGAGTATAATACGTTTCTGTGTAACTTGAAAGATTCTTTTGCTAAAGAAATTTGAACTTTATTTTTGTACCAGTAAAGTTTATGTGTATAGGCTTCTTCAGACAACTAATGCTGTGCCTATTGATTCAGTTGCTCAAGGAATTTGAACCGTATTTTGTGTGACTAGAGCTTAAGTATATAGTCTTCTTCAGTCAACTAACGCTGTATTTTCGTACTTCAGCGAGTTCAAATATTTGCTCTAACTACTTACGATTCCAAGGTTTTGTCTCGTTAGAGCTCTGTACTCTTGTTAGAAGTACAGTCTACGAAATAATTAAGGTTTACGTATTTTCATATTCTTTATTATTCCATTTTTAAACTTATTTAAAGGGGGTATTCCTCAAAGCGCAACTAAATTATTCCCCGAAGCGCAACCATTAGTTGCGCTCACAAATATTGATGGGTATGATGGATTCATTAACGATATTTTTTTATATTTTTAATTTGAATTTGTGAGCGCAACTAATGGTTGCGCTTCGAGGAATAAGTTAGTTGCGCTTTGTTCGTTGCGCTTAAAAATAGTTGCGATTTGAGGAATACCCTATTTAAAGATTCGACTACTTCGTATAGGTAGAGCATCATCCCAATTACATGTAGCCCAATTTACATGGAGTCAGTATTGTGTACTAATTGCCTTCTTATAAACAAGTGTATCAACTGTCATCATATTCTTTAATCCATGTCATCTTTTAAGTACACTTCATTTCGTCCCTTTTGTTTTCCCTCTCCGACTTCTCTGCCTGTACTGTCTGTAAGTCCTGAAAGTGGCGCCGGTGACTGAAGAGTTGTGTGGTAATCGGTTAGCTTGGTATGGGCATGTGATGCGGAGGAATGAGGAAAATTTTGATGGGTATAAGAGTAGAGGAAGACCAAAGAAACGAAGGAAGCACGGTTTGAGGGATGACATGGCAAGAAAGGAGTTGTCTGATGAGATGACGAGTAATAGAGAAGTATGGAAAAAGAAGACAAGCTACGCCGACCCCAAAGAAATTAGGATAACGGCAGGAGAATGATGATGACTTCTCTACCTGTGCTCTCATCTGTTCTGTTGACTGTTATCATCACTGGCAGGCTTGTTCCACCCACTGCTGAGTCGCCTTCTTCCTTTGTTATCATTCTTCCCTGGTCTGTGCGAGTCTCAACCAGGTCTTACCCGTGATCTTCTGAATGTCATCCACTTCTCTTCTCTCTTGTCTTGTTCTTTGCTGTCCGTACCCATTCATATTAAAAACATTGACAAAGGTGGACGAACTTGAAGTGTTTTGCGAATTATCGTGTAAATGCTAACTTGTGATAAATGTCCTGTAGTTTAGTTACATGGCATGTCATGTGTGTATTGTATACATTTTTTTTGTGTTTTCTTGCCTTTGAGACAAGAAGATGTCAATTTGGCAATTTGTCTAATGGCATAGAGGCCGTTAAAGGTGAAAAACACTCAATAGGTAGACGGAATAACATAACCGTAATCCCCGAAGGGTTAGGCAGAGGTGTACCTAATAGTTCACCCAGATTTCGCCAATTATGTTTAAATCCCATGTAATAGGGGGTGAGCTTATTGCCATAAACCAGGCACAAATCCAGATTCCGTGGCTGCTGAGAAAGTCCTGACAGAAAAACTCAAAAACATTTTACCCGACCCGGGAACACAACCAAGACCCTAATGCTTAGCAGTCGCAATTACGACCACTAGAGCAACGAGGCAGTCACACGGAGCATTACAAGGTACAGTAGACGGAATATGGACTCAGTTTTCTTGAACCTTTTTTAACTTACGTTGTGCTATCAACTCCACAAAACAAGATCTACCAACGTACACGGAACATTTGAACTTCAAGTAAAATCTAAGCAGAAAGGAATAGGTCTCAATCAACTTTCATGAACTTTGGTTCATGCGTTGCTGTAGGTATGTTTTACTGATGTTCTGTGCCACATATAATATTTAACAACAATGGGTTATTATTACATATGGGCGATTTACAACCTAAAAGACAAGACGATTCTTTAAACACTGGGATTACAGATGCTTGATTTCTAGCTCATTTCATGGCTAAATAATAACAGCCGCTCGAGTCGATCTTCAGGTTAAGCCGCGCTTACCCAGGTTGGTCTGTGGATGGGTGACCATCCATTACATACCGAGTTTCCTCCGTGCCTTGGAAAGAACGTTTAGCGTTGGTCCCGGCTGTCATTTGTAGTCGTCTTTGACAGTCGTTACAGGTAGTCAGTGGCTCGAATGTCTGACAAGACAAGCAGTCTTGCTAAGAGGTATCTTTATAACCAGTATAAACTGGGTTGTGGAGGTCAGATAGGCCGTCACTCCATGTAAAATAGTGGTATTCAGCTACAACCGGTGAGACTGGAAGCCGATCCCAACATGGTTGGGAAAAGGCTAGGCAGATGATGAGTTTCGAGGCAGATGATTCTCTATCTCATTCATTTATTACTGTCTAGTTCTGTTTAATAAACCATTACTTATTATTGATATTTTCTGACAAGGTTTTTATGTGTCAGTGGTTACCCATGTGACCAACTTAACGAAAAATATCATGAAGCCAAGAAAACCTTAAGTCGTGTAAGGAAACTGCAGATGAAATTGTGTATGATAATACTTACGAGTCCCAAGGAGCTGGAAAGGTCTATCTTCATACAAGATAGAGCAGAATATAATTTGTAGCATCCCTCAGGGCATGTCGGCTAAGGCTCGGTAGTAAAAGTTGATAGTAATTTTGTAAAAAGGAAACTACAATAGATATATTATAGAGGAGAATATGCGTTTATGGTTTGACTAGCTTATGCGGCGGCTTCGCTTAAGTGGACTTCGATAATTGTCCCACGGGATCGTACTATCGGGATAAAAAGTATCGTATGTGTTAATTCAGGTTATAAACTGTCTGTGTGCTAAGTTTCATCCAAATCCGTTCAGTAGTTTTTCCGTGCAAGAGTAACAAACTTCCATCCATCCTCACGAACTCTTGCAATTATAAAATTAGTAGGATTGTCAGTTTGAGTATAAAGTTGATTTCTTTGCAGTTTAGATTTCCTTGAAAAATAAGTCCCAATGATACTATTTAGCTTGAAACTTGGCTATGAGCAGAAACCTCAGAACTGAAACTCTGATTAGAAATACTATTACCTCTTCCAATTACAACTAAACAACCTAGACAAAAAGGCAGCTGAAGAACTACTAAGCCTTGTACCCACAGTCCCCTGTCTTCGTTAACAAGCTGGCCAGGTATCTATTAGCATACGGCAGGTGGCTCACTTTTATACAGGAAACACTAATTAGGCACCGCAATTATACTAGAGTTTAACTACAGATTAACTAAGATTTAAACTACGGTTAACAGCTGATGGTTTAATCTGCGGGACGGTTATCTTTTAGTGCTGCTCCCTTTATGGTATGATGCTGTTTGTTTTGTTGTCCATGTTTTAAGATCGGTTTTATTTCGATTCTGATATACATAACATCACGCCTGTAATCCCCATTTCGCCAGTCATGTTTAAGTCCCGTTTGAGTTATGTAATAGGGGCCGAGCCTATAGCCATCAACCAGGCACGAATCCGGAGTCCGTGGCTGCTACTGAGAAATTCCTGATGGAAAACCCATTAACACTTTGCCTGACCCGGGAATCGAACACAGGACCTCAACTCAGCAGTCGCGCTTGAGATTTGAGACCACTTTGATTAAGGAGGTCGTCAGTCGATTCTGATTTAAACTCTAGAAAGATATCATTGGTACCTCTGGCTCTTGGTAAATTATTGTAAAAATGAGCAAACCAGAGAAAACTTTGTTTCAGACAAGATTGTTATCTAGTGGGACATATTATACCGTGTCAAAGAGAGATGCTGAAAGTCTACCTATCTATCGTAGAAACTCGCCAATGAATAGAATAACTAAAAAAAAATTTGCAAAAAAAAATCAATGAAAAGAATAACTAAAAAAAAAATTTACAAAAAAAAACCAAGTTCCAAAAGAACAAAAGTAAAAAATAACGTTACTTTCGGAAGTCGGTCACTTTGTTAGTTTCATTGACTTTATTGCAACCGACTTCAATTTTATACGAATCACAAAAATTGGCTCAGTAAATCACAGAGAAATCAGTGGCCATGCAAGAAAAAAAAGATGCTGGTGGAATACATAACCTTCTCTTTTTGAGAAAAATAAGGAAAAAGTGCGAACTCAAAAGCGGTCGGCCTCAGTCACCACGTGCATGCAGTAGTACTACACAAGTACATACTGCTATCAGTAGATAGTACCTATTGCCTTATCAGTCAATTCCTGATAGGCGATGACGGAGCCGCTTTATGAATATTTATGCAGCATACAAACGTTGAACGTGGTTTAACTTCCTAATGTCTTGTTGATAGCTTTATTTTCTAGTCATTTGTGTTGTTGAAAAAGCTGTTTTTTACTTTACTTTTTAGTAGGTATATTTCTTCTTTTTTGTATAAAATTTTCAAAACATCAGTAATTTTTTAAAGTCAAAATTGCCATCTCTCTCCTCTCCAACTCTTCCTTGGGCAACTCTATCAACTCTGCATCTGAACCACTTTCCAGAGCTGTCAGTGTCGAAATGCCATAACAGCTCTTGAACGCGGTTTGAATGAGCTAAGATGATCACGTTCAGAAGCGTTCAGGGACATTGGCGAAAGTCGCCCTTAATCAGGTTGATCTTACTTATCAGTAAAAGTACCCTTAACGAAGCCGAAAGGCACTTGTTCTCCCCCCGCCCGCGTCATTGCGATATTTTTTTGTTCTAGACCATACCTGGGAACGTTCTAGTTACTAAGATATTGGGGGTCAAAGTTTCAACTTTTTCATAAATAAGTACAACTTTTATTTGTTATAACTTTACTTGAAATACTTCGACGATCCCCGTACTATTCAATGCATCCATCAGGAGAATGTTTTGAGTTAGCGGTACATTGAGTCCTACCATAAAACGTGATTATTCACCCCAAAAAAAGTCGGTTCCCCGCAATCATTTTTGAGTAGAGTTGCTTAGTTTTTGTATAGGATGCTTGGTTGATGGCTGCGTGAAGGGTCCGTTTACACAGGTACATGTTAATCTCCTGTTGCTATGGCAACGCAGTCTAACTTACCTGAAACTCCACATTTATTTTTATCCGAATTTAGCCTTCCGTTCCGGCTCAATGAACACAGTAGAATGGCTAATCATTATCCATTTTAACGTATTACAGATTAAAATTAAGAGTTACGTCATTTGGTTCTGTTATGTACCTGCTTTATGTATTAGCTAAAGTAAATTATGTAAGAGGTAACCTTGAGTGGTTGAGCCTTGATTAAGTTCACGCCTTCGCTTTTGTCACATAGAGGTATAAACAGGATTTGTTTGTTAGCGACATCATTATGTTTATAAATAAATAAATCATTATTACAAGCTATCAGTACACTGTTTTAAGCTTTCACGGTTTACAACTAAACTTATACTGTCACGCACGGGACAACCCGCGATCATGGCGCTTGCAACAGCGTCGAAATATCGGGAGCTCAAAATAATGAACAATCACGGAAGATATCCCGTAAGTGAAAGTATAAGTAAATTAAGCTATCAGTAGTTTTCTGTTACCTATAGCGAATTCTACAGGGTCAAGTTTTGTGACGATAAAAACAGAAACTGTTACTCCAAAACGCGAGTCAAGCTTTCTTTGGATACGTCAATACTCTGACTCCTAAACAAAAATTCATCATGGAACCAGCAAACGATTTTATTTTTCTAGTAAGTAATTCTGGGGATTTTTCAGTAATGGTTGTAGCAAGAACATAAAGCAATTCCACCGAAGTTTTACTAAGATTTGACTGCCTCGTTGGTCGAGTAGTCGCAAGCGCGAGTGCTGAGCATGACGTCCTGGGATCGATTCCCAGGCTAAGTATTATTGGGTTTTGCGATCAGGAATTTCTCAGTAGCAGTCAAGGAGTCTGAATTTGTGCTCTATTGATGGCGATATGCTAGCTCCCTATTATGTAGGACTTAAAACATAACTGGCGAAATGTGGGTGTACTATTAGGTACATCTCTGCCTAACTCTACGGGGATTACAGTGTGATGTTATGTATGTTAGTATGTGGCGCCCAAGATACAGGCGCAGCCTAGTTTGGGGAGCTCTAAGTTGGATTAAGAAAATGTTTGTTTGAAACAATGGCTTAATAAATTTATTCTTATTCTTATGTAATTAAAGTCCATCGTACAATGTTTATCTATGAATACGGTGTCATTTTCGAAGGTCATGAGCCTCTCCAAATATTTTTTTCATCTCCAACTGGTCACACCAAATAACCAAACACAGGTAAGTATAAGCAACTTTAACATTTTTTTCTTCGTCTAAGTACGAGATTTTGTAAAGAACAGTCAGTCTTACGTAAACGAGTTGCCATGGGGTTCGTTGGTTGCTCGCCAACCTGTCATTACGAACCTATAGAGTGCAGGTCTTTAACCCTCGCTGTGCTGTTGTTAGGCGCCTGGGAATCGAAGCGGTTTCTTTGTACTTTATGACTGAATGACGGTCCAAAGAGGTCGGATAGTGTTTAATACATGCTTTCGAATGGGTAGCTAATATAGTGCTTGGGTTTTTGAACGGATAACTACGCGGATAATATAAAGTCCCATTAAAATAGATGGACAAACTTTTAGAAATCATTCAGAACACCAAAATAAGGACAATGGTAAAAAAAGGTAAGAAAAACGCATTAGATACTTACAAGAAAAAAAAATCAGCTAACGAAAATCCACTAAAAATGTTAGTCAACTGAAAGTTACTATGGTTAAATACAGAATTATATTAACAGAACTGACTGGGTACCCATAATCGATGTGTTTATTCTAGAGTGCCGGCAATTTATTATTTTAAGTCAAAATATAATCACTTTAATCAGTGTTTTTTTTTTGCTTGGATATCTTTAGACGTACTGAACGATGTGTTAAAATTTGTCCATCTATTTTAATGGGACCTTACATAGTCGATAAGTATACTACCATAAAACAAAAAAAAAAGCTACTATAAGATGATACAAGATATTTTAAGACTGTTAGGTTTTAGCGTCAGTCTTTGCTTTTGTACTTAGTTATTGTGATAGCTTCACAAGTACGGAAAATAATATATTCCTATTCTTCGTTTAAACGTAGTAACTCTGGGAAAATTTCTCACATCCCACTTAGCATTGGTGACAATAAGTGCTAAAAGTCTGAGGAAAAGTTTTGAATGCGATGATGTTAAATAAATAAAGATTTCCATTTTTTGTACTTCTGAAAGTGTGATTTTATTATTTAAAAAGTAAACCGTGGAATCTAAATCTACGGAAAAAGTTTATTCAAATAAAACCACCGATGCCTAATTCAGGGCCGCTTGACAGTAGGTCGCTGTCAGTCTGTGAAATATGCGACTAAATTAAAATTATCCTAATTGCACTGTCAGTTGTCACAGTTGTCCAGTGATCCAGTCCTAAATCGTCCGTGACATTGGCTTTCAGTTTTTTAGCGGCATATTCTAGAATTTTATTTATGACAATATTATTTGTTTTAATTTTAGCACAAAGATAGGCCTCTACTCAGCAGTAAGCACAGTCGGGATGTGGATGATGATTAGGATTTGTATTCCAAATTCTGGATTCGTGTACAATCTTCTTCTCTTTGTATAGAGTTCTCATTTGACTCATTTACAAAGACATTCAAATATAACTAGCTATAGACGGGACAAGACCAAGTAACTGACAATTCCAAAACCTGTTACAAATTAGTAACAAGTCGATCAGTCTAGTGTGATACGTCGCCTTGTCAGGTCGCATTCATATGACACAAAGACACTCAAATATTTCCAAACTATAGACGGGTCATGACGAAGAAAATCGTAATCCAAAACTTGTTACTACTTAGTAACAGTTCGTTCTGTCTAGTGTCATCTGTGTCATACCACGGTAATATTATAATATTACCGTGGTCATACGCCCCGCTTGTCAGGTAGCATTCGTGTGTCAAAATCGAAAATATTCAGGATGAAAATTATTGTATGACAATATTCCTAATGTCCTCTCTATATGTGTTTTAAATCTCTTTGCCCATTTACCACCAAAACCTATTCAGCACGCACTCGGCTGAATGCTAACTTTTTTAAAAGCGCGTAGTGTTTTTTTTTTCTTTTTTCCCCGTGTCATTAATGCTTAACCTGGTATCAGAATGTTTATAGTGCTTATTGTATCTTATTTAATTCCTTATTATTCTCCTTCCTTAGCTCGTGGCTTAATAATAACAGCCGCTCGGGTCGATCCTTAGGTTAAGCCGTGCTTGCCTAGGTTGGTCCGTGGATGGGTGACCACCCATTTCATACCGAGTTTCCTCCGTGCCTCGGAAAGCACGTTAAGCCGTTGGTCCCGGCTGTCATTTGTAGATCTTTGACAGTCGTTAGGTAGTCAGTAGCCCAAAAAGTCTGACAACCAGTCTTACCAAGGGGTATCGTATTACCCAGTACTAACTGGGTTGTGGAGGTCCGATAGGCAATCGCTCCATGTAAAATACTGGTATTCAGCTGCATCCGGTTAGACTGGAAGCCGACCCCAACATAGTTGGGAAAAGGCTAGGCAGATGATGATTATTCTCCTTCCTTATTATTTCTTCCTCCTTATTTATTTTATTTTTATCGTGCTTGTTATCTAGTGATCCTAAGATTTCTACTATCTTTTCTGTGTTTACTCGTGAGAACCTGTAATTGGATCTGTGTTGCCTATACAATTGTTATTCATTTGTCATAGCTGTTCTCCTATCTATAAATAAATAAATAAACAATACAATGCGGCTGTCCAAGACCAAAACCTAGCAAGAGCATCTGAGCAAATATAGGAGCAGGAAAAGAAACATTTTCCTTGACCATTAAGAACACAACATTTTTTTTGTACTGTCGTCATTTTGATATTGATAAATATAACTTTGTTTACATTATAAGCTAGTTTGACTCAAGTTAAGTCTAAAAGTTTTATTTGCCTTACTTAAGTTTGATTTGGGAAATCGAACTTTTATATCTGACTAAGACGTGCACTTGCTAGGTTTGGCATTGTCATAATTCTACTTCTTATTACGATAGAAATATAGTTGTTTTTGCATTAGATGCAGCACAATTTTTTTGTAGATTGGTTTAAAAAACATATTTTGCCAAAAATGTCCCTTGCTAAGTTTTGATTTTGAACAGGCAAATGGTACAGGCGTGATTTTATGTTCAACATCAAAATTATCACACACTGACTTAGCAAATGCCATATAAATGACATCACCTTTGACTCAAATCGTAAACAAACGACTATTTTATGAGAGGCTTTAACCAAAAATGATCATGACATAATGTTTGAAAGGTTAAAAAAGCACTCGATCGAGGCCCTTCAGAAATACGACTTTGATGATCATAGACAATTAGAACGGTTTTATCTCTTTTAAACGTATGGTGCAATGGACGAAAAATAGAAGATTTATGACAGACCTGTCGTTAGTGAGTTACTGTTAGCCTGTGTCATCCCACTGCTGGGCAAAGGCCTCTCCCCATGACTTCCAAATTTTTCGATCCAGGGTCAATGCGGGCGTTAGTTTTGTCCAGCTCGTCCCGCCATCTCCTGCGAAGTCTACCGCGACGCCTTCTGGCTGTGTCAGGGCTCCACATCGTGGTTATTTTGGCTCACAGCTCGTCAGGCATACGGCAGACATGGCCAGCCCACTCCCACTTTAGCTCAGCGGCTTTTTGAACGTCAGTAAAGTCATTAGTGAGTATTAGTGAGCAATTAAATAAGTAATTAATTGAAATATGTGCATAAATTACAATCAAAAACTGTTTTTGTGTCGGGAAAAAATAAGTAAACTTTTATTTTGTACTAAGTCCGGCTTGTATAAAAGTTTAATATGAAAAAACGGAGACCAAGATAAAAAATTGGCTCGTGTCCTGTAGATGTGGATCGAAGAGATATTAGGGTACGTCGGACTGCCAAGTCATAGGTCTCGAGTTCGAACCCAAGACCTCTGATTTTCGGATTCAAGTGCGTATTGTATAATTATCACTTGCTTTGGTGAAACCAAACCAGCATGAATGAGAGTCAGAGATATTTCTCGACGGCATGTAAAGCCAAGTTAGAGGCCCGTGGCTGGCATAAAAACTCTGACACCGGTTTAACCACACGAAAAAGAAGAAGATTAGGGTTACAGAAAGTAGAGACAGAGAGAAAGTTTAATCTAGGAATGACTGCGATAGGCAGTGCAGATCATGGAATAAAGTATAATATACCTATAACACAACATAACATCACGACGGAAATGCTCGAAGGGAATACATATTACATCCACATTTCACCAATGATTAAGTCCCGTACTCCCATGTGCTAGGGAGCGAGCCTATTGAGACTATTGACACCGAGCAGGCACAAATCCATACTTTGCAGCTGCTATTGAGAAATTATTGATGGAAAAACCAATCCTAAAAGTGTTGCAGAAAAATTTTCTATTCAAAACAACTAAAATCTTAAATCTCGCACTTAACCCGTATCCACTCGGGATATTTTTGCCCCCATAACGAATATTTATTGCTCAATCACTTCAAACGAAGGGTTGTAAACGAACCATTTATTAAATTGCATGAGCAATTGCAATTTGTGTAAAGAGAATATCCATGCCTATAACCCTAAGGGCATGAGCAGTAATCATGTTAGTCAGCAAGCACACAACTAAAAAGGCAACGAAACTACTTGGCCCAAGGGAAGATAGTGTAATTTAGATAAAGATTATTTTTAAACCGAGATTTTTCATTAAACTGACGGATTTTTAAATAAATAAGCCTGAGAATAATATGCAAATTACTTTAATATTAACTTGTTGTTTTAATAAAGTGAGAATATACAGGTTTTACGACCTCGGCGCCTTTACGGAGACTAAAAAAAGTAATTTCCTTCAAAAAGGTTTCATTATTTATGAAGAACCCACTTTATTAAAAAAAAAGTCACAGCATTTTTCGCCGTAATAAAACATAATAACACGGCATTAAACACATTACTTGCGTCCAGTATGAAATTTATCATACCTTTACATTATCCCTTGAAATATTCACGGATGCGGTACCAAGGAGAACCATAATTATTCCGCCGCATGCGTATCCCACAAACAAATGAGGAACGATTTACATAACACATGACCGTACGAACACAGAATTGGTCCTCAGTGCTCACATATTAAAGGGAAATAAGAAACAGAGGGTGACCACCCACCGTGGCGCTATGAGGCTGTGAGCATTACAAATAGAGAGGGCCAATTTCCAATTAAAATCTCAGCAGGTGGTCTAGCTAGAGGGCAGCACTAGAAAAATAGATTGCTCCGGTCTCCCCGACCGCGGGCCGCAGCGACGGGTTGAGAAATAAAAGAAAAACTTAATAACGTTGTCAAATTAAAAATATTCGTAAATTAGTTAGGGCACTGATAGTTTTGGGTTACAAAATGGGTGTCTCAATAGACGTGGCTGTACAAAAAAGTTTTAAAGAAACGAAAATGCTGATGAATAGGTCATCAGGTATAATTTCATATTTTATTGGATTCACACACACAGTTATTCTGATTGTACTTGTTTCCGTTTAAGAATCCAATGGATTTATGGCAGCATACTGTGAACAACAGCCAGCACCAGATTGGAAAATGCTACAGCCATCGATTAACTGCAGCTCTGATGAAATGATTGACGAGTGCTAGACCTCCATTTATCATTTCCGCCAGTCTGAGGTAAACGTTGCGTGGCACCCCTCAGCTAGATTTACCGAAGACCTTAAAAAGGTGGCTAGGCAAGACTGGATGCAGAAGGAAGAGACCAGGGTATCAGCTTAGAGAAGAGGTCTGTGTCCAGCAGCGGGCTGCAGCAGTAGGCAGGTTAGTAATACTTCTCAAACTTGCGATACAATAGCATTTAGCAAAAAAGGGAAACAGGCGTCTATTGTCAATGTATCGAACTCAAGGAGCTCTACTTACCACTAAATGCTGTGTAAACATGTCATACGAGTTACGTTGACAACTTGACGTGAAGAGCTCTGGCGCCAGACTGATAGTATTTCTAGTGGCTGTACTATGATAACAGCTGATAACAGTCTAGAGTGTGAAAACACATGTTGTGACCCAAATACCTAATACTATGTTAAATAATTACATACTATTGTTATTGAGTATAAGTAAATATAACCCGAGGGCTATCAGTGAGAACGATGATGGGATACTCAAAAATGTATTGGATGTATGAGATGTATGGTAACGCAAGTACAGTTATACCTGACAGGTTTGTACAGTTGAACTAACCTTTACACAATCTTAATACTTATTTAGCACACTTTAACAATGTGGTATCTGAATTTAGAAGGTAATAACTGACATCAAAGTGAAGTCTGCAAAGGATGAGATCAAGATTACGGCAAAACAACTGAAGAATCAGCATAACTTCACCACATAAGATTAGCTTACTAAGCCAAGCTAATCCCAAAACAATACGTGTCACGGGACCAAAACACAAAAGGATCTAATAGTAAGTAGATAAGCCCTCTTAAATCTTACCCGAATTTCTAAAGATATAAATGAGCTTACTCGATAGTTACAATATGTATCACAAATCAAAACAATAAATAGGAATAACTTTGTCGTTTGGTGAACTATTGGAGAACCACAGTACAAAGATATCCAGTAAACCAATTAGCCCATATTTTAAGGGGTCCGCATGAAAAGTATCTTACAAATCGTAATAGGGACACACTTGTAATTTTTAATGTTTGTTACCTCATAACTCCGTGATTACTGGTCCGATTGATGTGATTCTTTTTTTATTTGGTAGAGGAAGAAATTTTATTCACACTGCTTGGGTAATTTATGAGTTATCTTCTATATTGATGATCTGCTAATAACTTTTAGTAACAATGGAAAATTAATACCCGACAAGAATTTGTGTGAGATACCACCATTACTAAAAAAGTCAGCGACTCTTGTTTATTTCATTGACTTCTTTGCCACCGACTTCCTGAAGTAAAGTTATTTTCCACTTTTTTGTGTTTTTTTTTAGAAGTCGGTTATTTCTTTTGCAAAAAAGTTTCCTCTCTACTCTTTCATTTATACCTTACAAGAAACGTGTTGTTTTCGG
Source organism: Noctua pronuba (assembly GCA_905220335.1). Classification (NCBI taxonomy): domain Eukaryota; kingdom Metazoa; phylum Arthropoda; class Insecta; order Lepidoptera; family Noctuidae; genus Noctua; species Noctua pronuba. Next base: position 2,416,475 of record LR999901.1, on the reverse strand, counting down.
AGATTTTACATACGGTAGTTTTATGTCACGAGTCGCGTGTATTAGGGATGACAATCGATGTCAAGGGATGACGGGGCAACCTCGACTTACTCACGAGTAAATAACCTGACACATGATTAGAATTCGTGTATTTGTGCCGGTTCCTAGTTGAAATACTGTATGTACTGTACTGTATGCCTGTGAACATAGATAGTCGATATGCGGGTTCAGCAGATTTATTACTAAATGCTAAGTCTCTGCTCACATTGCGTGATATGCTGTGATATTTTACGCTTTTGTTGTTGCTTGACTTATTTATTACAATGGCGTGTATGTAGGTACTCCATATACTGTAGTAAATCTTCTTTAGTGGACCGAGTATTGTGCCTTGAGGAACACCTGATGATTTGCATATGCGTTGTTTGAAATATGGCTTGAAGTAATAGTTGTTCGGCTAATTTAACGGTACCTACATATTTATTCATTTAGGTAATTACTTGTCCTATTGTCTTTATACTGTACTAATGAAGAAAGAGAGTAATCCGACATCAATCAAAAGCATCTTATTCTATTCACATGGCTAACAAGCTCAAACGCTTAGCATTCAATTGACATCCAACTTTCTTACTGTCAAGGTCTACCCCAAACCCATCTTTCTCATTGATAATAAAAACTTTAAGTAACATAGTTTTTACACGGCTTAGCTTTCACTGGTAAACACAAAGCGATGATTTACGTTGTCCTCGACAGTTTATGATAATACAAGATAATATCGCGTCTTTCACTGTAACATATAACGTTAGTAACATTAGTGGATGTAAAGATAATTATAATTGCATATGAAGTGATGAGACTAGTCATTGATTTCATTTTGATGAGGTAACCAGAATAAATACTGTTCTTTTCTACACTCGCAAATGAACACAAGTAACTTTTAATTTGCGTTTTCTGTTTGATTCCCTTTTTTGTTGTCAAATTAGTTTTGACAGGAACTCTGCCACCTCGACGGCGTTAGTGGTTGCCTCGGACAGGTTCATCAAAGTGCAGATGGAACCGCACATAGGGCAGAGCAGGAGATCAACTATAGTTTGCGTTGAGGCACCGCAGTCATACACCTCTTCATCGGAATACCTCCACCGGACCAAGTTGTATTTGCAGCGGTCCACCTGGCTTCGCGATCGGTTTAGTTTAGGGTCTTCACGGTGGGCCATGGCAGCAGGTATTCCGCTGGGAGCTTTGTAGTAAGATGATGGTATGATTTTATCTTAAGAAAGAAGAAGCAATGGACAAAGGACGTTTTTTTTTAAGTAAAATACTTTGTTTAAAAGAAGCAATTCTGTAAACCGTTGTTATTTGCCTACATTATCATTAAAAAAGAAAACAAAGACAAACACAATTGTTACATACATATTGTCTTTGACTCATTCAATTATAATTAATGCCTTCATTAAACTTCGCTCTAAAAGCATACGTTAATTGAAAAACAACGTATTTAGGGAGTGCCCTTAAATGAAACACATGAAAGTCACTGTAGAGCCATTAATTCATTGAACATGAAAATGAATGAAATTATAATGTCGTGAGCTGTGTGACCGATTCATAAAATTAACATAATTACTCGAACTCGCATGACGACTAAAATAAGTTAAAAAGGTACACAACATTTGTAAAACACTAAGCTATTTTCTGCTTGATTACCTAGTGACTAGTTAAATAAAAGCTTGTAAACAAGAAAATTATCTATCAACTTCAAGAAGAACAGTTTGTGTAAATCGCCAGTCTGTGGAATTCACTGCAGGGTCTCTGTCCCGATCATTATAATCTAGATCTCTTCAAAGTTCGAGTGAATCGGTTTCTTTGCAAGCGTCCTCCGCCTAACCCGCGTCATCGCTTGGCATCAGGCGAGTTGCGGACAAAGGCAAGCCTATTTAGTATTTAAAAAAAAACTTGATTCACTACAGGAGTACGAAGAACGGCATCTAGTACTTACATTATTTTAATATCTCGTAATGTTATACTGCATTTTTTCTGATATGTAATTTCAGTTGTCAGTGGTAACTGCACATCAACAATAATGATAGTTACAGATAATTGTCATCTATAGTACGCTAACGTACCATGTAAATGAATAGTCTAACTAAAGGCACTAAAGAACAGCAACATCGTCAATTCAATCATTTTACAGAAGTGTCATCCATCTCCCAAAAATATATTTATAATCAATGATGGACCCACTATTGCACCCACGGAACTCCATTTCTTCTACGTACATTTCTTCAAGTCTTTGTTCGAAAAGTAAAATTATTTTCACACGTTTTAGGTCTTGTTAGTTAGCTAAATTAAGTCTTCATTTGTTGAATATCTTCAGCTTTCTCTCAGCTCTGTGTTCCTTTGTTCGTCAAACTCAAAAGGCACAGATAATCTATACTTATAATATTATAAAGCTGCAGTGTTTGTTTGTTTGTTTGTTTGTTTGTTTGTTTGAACGCGCTAATCTCTGGAACTACTGGTCCGATTTGAATGATTCTTTCAGTGTTGGGTAGTACATTTATCGAGGAAGGCTATAGGCTATATATCATCACGCTACGACCAATAGGAGCGTAGCAGCAATAAAAAATGTTGCAAAAACGGGGAAAATTGTATTTTTAATAACTTTACGCGGACGAATGTCGCGGGGAACAGCTATCTAATATATCTTGGCTGAGTTGATAGTTACTATCATGGATCGGGACCAAGGAAATTAGGACTTTCTTCAAGGTAGTAGTATTCTGTTCTATTTTTATTAAATGGCAAGCAAAGCCGATGGTGACTATTCTACCAACGTCCAGTGAATTGAAAAGACAAGTGTGTGTGATAAAAAAATTAAAAGAAAAACTACAACTGAAGTCATAAGTTAAATTCTTCGATTGTAGTATTATTATCAGATCAGGGCTGTGGACTATGTTAGTGATTTTCGCATTGCTTTCCAAGTAATATATTTAATATGTATATTCATCCGCGCTATCTAAAGGGTGTAAAAAGACCCTTAACGAAGCCGAAGGGTACTTGTTCTCCCCGTTATTGCGATCATTTTTTTGTTCTAGACCATACCTGGGAACCTTTTAGTTACGGAGATATTGGGGGTCAAAGTTCCAACTTTTTCACAATTTTTTTTTATATACATGTTTCTAATGTATTTTTTTTACTTTAAACACCTTCACGACCCCCGTATTATTCAATCCATCCATCAGCACAATGTTTTGAGTCCGTTATATTGAGTTTTACCGTAAAACGTAATTTTTCACCCCAAAAAAAAAAGTTGTTTCCCAGCAATAATTTTTGCGTAAAGTTACTTAGTTTGATGTACAGAATCCTTGGTTGACGGCTTCGTGAAGGGTCTGTTTACACCCCGTATTATTCAATGTTTGGTTTTTGCTATAATCTTATAGTATCAAGAGCAAATTGATTTCCAGCAATATTGGTACCTTGGCAATAAATTCTAAATTGAGTCTCATTGATGTTTCGTACCTAACTATTTAACGATGACCTACTTAACAATCCAGGAAGTATAAAATTGTTTACGCTCTCCGAATCTCTGATACTAAAATATATATATTTTAATTTAAAGAATCCAAAGATCAAATAGAAGTAAGTAAGCGTAAATCTATTTCTTACTATTTCATCCATTGAGACTGTCAACAGTGCCGCGTTTGTCTGCAGTCGTGCCAAAATTAGTCCGAATTTAGACGCAAAAAATTCTACGGAATTTCCGACTGACAGTAAGACATTAGTATCTAACCGAGTCAAATATTGTTTTGATCCAACGAGTCTTTTACAATTTCAAAATAATCAACACTATTGTTCTTCAAAAACTAAACGTCTTCACTAAAAACTACATCAGCAACGTTTTCCCTAACACCATTATCTCTATTTACGGTAAAAACTTACCTTTTAGGCTTCCACCTCTTCATAAATACTCCAAACATTGTTTTATTCTCGTCACAATTCACAATAACAACAACAGTAATCACTACACAGAAGCTACTGATAACGAGTCAACGACTTCCGTTCAATCAATAACACAACACACGCACGCAAATAATTGCACCATTGATAAGATAAACATCGAACTCGGTACCAAAAACTTCTGACCTAGACACACTGACTGAGAAGCCTGGGTACCACTGTCCTACTTCGCGAGCATCTCTAAAATCGATGTAATCCTATAACTATATTGCATACCTATAGCAAAGTTACGCAATCGTCCTTAGGATCTCACGGCATTATTTGTTTATTTAGAAGAAACATCGGCATCGTAATCTTGTTTTAAATAAACAGTACACGCGTCGCTTCCGTCACTCGGTCTTGACGCAACTGAGTCATTCGTTTTGGCTAGAGTAGCGAGACGCGAGTGTGCCGGTGCGCGTCAGGTGCGGTCGATCAGCTGCTCGCTTGTCGCCATCTTGTTTTGCATTTTGGCGCCATCTCGCGGTGACCTTTCAACTTTGAAACCTGGTTTGTGTTGTTTATTGGTAAACATTGCACACCCCTTCTAAACGAAGTAGCGGTAACACAAGTGTTACATCGTTACGTGTCATGTTTTATGGGATATATATATATGTCGTTTCTGCAATACCTCGTGTGCTCTTATTATCGAAGTTTATCTTTCTGTTAAAGGATAATGCAGCTCAGTGGCATGAATTAAACCTGGCAACATAATAATTAAGCATGTAGATTTGGGTTAAGAATAGTTAAACTTAATCGGTGTCGACTTTGGTGTCGACATAATTTTTTCTATTAACCTGTCGTTGTACATTTTATTGTTGAATCTGCAAATTACCTACTTATTCGTAATCTTCATACCTACCTAGTAATCATATGCATCTAAAGGTACCTAGGCACGGGTAAGTAGCTGGTTCACATACCTACGTACTGTTACCCTATTGCGTAATCCGTGAAATAACCAAATACGTAGTTCAAATAGGCACTGTTTCCTTTCTAAAGTCGTTTTGAACGTGTGTAAATGTCTTCTATAGGTAGGTAGAATGTACCTATATTGATAATCTATACATTAGCACAGATAATATAATACTACGTACAGATACCCAATCCCATACAAAGAAATGACACCTCCCTAAAACTGGCAATTGCTCTGGCTACTTTTTTTCCTCCATTTTTTCAACAGAGGCAGCACCAGCGTCTCACTAATTTCCAGAGGCAGTAGTTTTACAACGCCATCTAGGAGACGGCCTAGATACTAGGTAGCATCGATACTAAGTGGTATCGATACTACTAGATGGCGCTGCTTTTGTTAGAGATTCTCTACATCGCAACGTGCGTTCAAGGTCAAACTTAGTAGCTATTAACAATACAACAAAAAATATCTCGAGTTGGCGGAACGGTTTTATATGTGTGAGTGAGCTAACAAACATCTCGCTGCGGCGAATGCCTCTTCATGTGTTTTTGAGTATCCGCGGTACCTACTTTTCTTTTACACTTTTGCAAAGTGCAGGTCAGTGTCAGCCTGTATGTTGAACAAAATATGATTCGCGATCGTATCGTGTAGGTAGTATAAATTATAATCATTAAAATCGTCAATACAATCCCATTGAATAACTATTTCATGAAAAAGTCATTCAATGGGATTAAATGAACTTAGAGGGTTGTATTGATGATTTTATTGATTACAATTCTGTAGCTACATACATGTTACGGCCGCGGATCATATTTTAATCAACATACACCTGACACCGACCTGCAAATTGTAAAAAACGTAAGAAAAATTACTAGTGCGCTATTTGCGCAGTTCTATGTTAGATGTTTCGAGACCGAGCCTCCATAAAGTTTGCAGATCGTCACTTGTAGCTCATTAAACTCAAATACCTAGTATTACTCAAATCAATCAAATCTATTAATTGCTTTTAATTTAATGTAGTTACTGCGGCAGGGAAATGACATGCAATAGGTACCTGTAGGTACTAGGAGTAGGAGGATGAAAGATGGAAGTAGGTACTAAGTACCTACCTACATAAATAAAAAATTTTTTATAAAAATATTTTAATACTTCAATCAAGTACCTACTTATCAAAACTAATAGAAAAGTGATCAGTACAAAAACAGCTGATTTAAACGCGCCATATAACGCACCGCGAGCGTTGAGGTCAATGCCCGCAATCGGTCAGCGAGCGTCTTATTGTTTTCGTTTTAACTTGGATTTTTTCGAACCGTATCACAACAGTCGTTCAGTTGCTTTAATTTACGTGACAGTATGCGAAAAAAAATATTGTTTTGTTTTTGATTCATTTATGTTTTCGACATCGGTTCTGATCTCATAGAATTACGTACCTAACTTGAAAATGAGAATTTTAATTAATGTCGATATTTTAACGAAATTAGTTTCAAATGATAGGTTTAGGTTTAAAACCGATAATACAGAAAGAACTAGGTGAATAACTTAATTAGTTTTAAAGTTATAGCAAAAATTGTAAAGTGAAATTTTATCCAGTGTAAATTGAACATAATGTTCTAGGATATTTTTATCTTTATGTTTTGTGCAATGTGATTATAAGTTAGAATAAGTAAATGTCTATGTTATAACATACATTTTGTAAATGGTTTTATGTATAAATAAATAAAAAAGGGGTTCCAAAGGTTTCGGCTGTGGGAAATGTACAGCGCAAAATAAACCCAAAAAACGCAGTTCTCAACCGAGTAAGTAAGGCCCGTATAAAAGACGGGGCACCTTTTGATTGATCGGTCATCAGTCGCAGCACAGCCACCGAAGAGGCAGGAACAAGCCGAAACCTACGGAACAAAAAAAAGCAAGAAGGAAAGTGTTTTTATTTCTACGCCTTCCAGGTTCCTGCGCTCTCTCCGAAGTACTACTGGGTCGTGCTCAGTACCCACAGCTACGCATTTAGGGGTGCGTGGAGGCGTGCGCCACCGGCGAAGTCATGACCAAGCAAGGAGCGCACGTCTAAACGTAGTGGCAGATTGTCCCAGGACGACCGGGTGCTCAAGACCTGGTCTCCGAAACACCTTCTTTATGAAATAAAGAAATTCGTAAAATCAATGTGATTAACATCATGGTAATCATTGGGAAGCTTTATTTGAAATTTTTTCACAAAATCAGACAACAGATTAATTTTGAGAATAACGGTAATGCTATCATTAAATAAATCAAGTATTTTTTTTACTAAATTATATAAAAAATCACTTGGAGATTTAAGACTTGGTGTGGTCAAATTAGAATAAGTTTTATTAATCAACAATAATTGTTTCTTATCAGTTCATCAATCAACTTCATTATTAATCAAAACACTTTTGTATGCAAAACAATCAAAATGTTCTACACACACTTTGCCTAACCAGCCAGAAAAATACACAATAGAACAAGTTTCTAAAGTAATGCACAAATGCACAAGTTCCCAATGTAATTTCGGGTGGTAACCCAACAAACCACTTTCAAATAATTTGCTTATAATTTGTTTTATAATTAATACTAATTTGTCGGCATTAACATTTTTATGTGACAAAAAATATGCCAGAGGCATTTTCCAATTGACGTAAATTCCTCTGGCAACAAATACAAAGCATATTTTGTTTCCTTCGGGGAAGGCTCACCATCACCAAAATTTTTGAAGCATCAGTTTTTTTGAAGTGATGTTTTTTGCAATTTATTTTGTTATTAGTTTTACTACATTTTTTTTTTCAGTCTATTATATTTGGTTTTTCTCTTTTGATCAACTTGGAAGATATTTGAAGGCTCATTTTTAATCTCTTGCACTTTGGAGTGTCAGTTGATTTCCTTTTCTTTGGTGTGTCAAAACAAAAAGGTGCACTAGGTTCAGTACGTTCTTCAACATTTGGACTGTTACAAGATAGTTGTGTCTTGTACACTTTGGTTGGAGTTAAAACTTTCTGTACAGGTGAAGTTTCTTGAGCTAAAAAAAAGGTATAAAGATTAGCTAAACTCTATGTTACGAACTATTGACGACCTGTAAGAACAGTTCTTGTCGTTCATAAAAACTATCACACAGAATTCCTATAAATGAGAGTAGGAAGGAGTAGTGATTGGGTAGTTGATATTATCTCAAAAAGTACCTTGTGATGTTGATGGACATGGTGAATGCGGTGACTGAGAATTGTGGTTTTGAGGCACTGCCATTTCTGATAGTCTTTTCCTTTTGCTAGTTTTATTCTCAATTAACTTATCATCCAAATGTGTAATACACAGGTATCTGTTCTGCAGTTCCTGATGATTAAGGGGAGCTATCATCACATTTCCTAAAATAAGAAACAATATGTTATTGACTTAATATATGGCCACATTTTAGATGTATGTTGTTGAGCTATTATTTTTCAATTATCAACATTAAAAAAACAATTTGGAGTACTCATTGGCTACAGTTAGTATTATATAAAGTACATTTTTTATTTTATAGTCTTTATCACACAATACTTATTAATGTTACACTATGTTTGATCATACTATGTACTCCTAAGTAATTAGTTTGTGAAATGAGTAGTTAAAACTGAGAATCTGTGTATACATGTGCGAGTTCAGGAGACGTTTAACAACAGTGGTTAGAAAATTTAGTGTATTTCGTCATTTTTGCTATTTGATTTTTAGTATATCAAAAGTGAGTTCATAATATTTAAGCAGTAAATACACTTACCACAATTGCTCAACCAAACTCTCAAACGACTTGCGTATCTAGTTGGATACCGAAACATTGAGAAATCTTTCGATGTATTATTACACTTTAAATATGAGCAAGATTCGTTGTTGTGCAGTATCCAGGGGTCTAGTCATATGGAGGTGTCTTTTCCAAAATCCGTAATTCGAAGCCAGGTCAGTTAGAAGAAAACAAAAACGCATTCGAAGCAGATAAAAGAAACTAGTAAACACTATTAATCAACAACACTGCCACTGGGAGTCAGCCATGACGGTAACAGAATTGACATTGACAGACAGAGTAACTACCTACTTTTAAAACGTTTCGTGTAATGTTTCA